>CM073577.1:94194456-95444456 GCA_037074715.1 Magnolia kwangsiensis | reverse complement strand
CGGTTGACAGGCTACCGTGCTGACAGGCTACTGAGTAGGAGTTGCATACTCATTCATTCATCCATTCACTATCCACTTGGGCTGGTGGTGCCCAACTAATTGTTGTATACCTTCGTTATGGCAAGGATTTTGGTTGGGCGCGCGAATAACCTGAGATCAGGAGTTTACCACATTGAGTCAGACTATCCAAATTTAGGTATGGGACAGGTTTGGATAGAGGTTCCTTGTGGTGGACCCCGTAGCCTGTGATACTACGTAATATCATCCCGACATCACACTCCAGCATGGTCATTCCATTAGCACCATATACTGCATATTCCATTACATCTTCAGCATGTAGCATTGTGGGTTGTTATGTTTCTGTATTCCTGTGACTTAGATAAGAGTGATGATATTTGTTAGTTCTTTCGAATTGTGTATTACATTATATCTTTGTCATTCGACATTTGATTATCTATGACTCATCATTTGCATAGCTGTCCTATATTGCATATTCTGATATTGATTAACTTATGGACTTGTTCATGCTTCCGCTTATTCTGTTATCGCATGATTATAATCTTATCAGTATTTTTGTTTACGCTGATAATTCCTGCTCTTATCAGTGTTTCGCTTATTCAGTCATTATATGGTTTATAGATTAATAACTTTCCGGTATTTATGATTATAATATTATATTGAATACTTAGCACTTATCTCGTGCACACACTTACACCACCCTCTAAGCTTTCTATAAGCTTATGCACGATAGATGCGTGCAGGTGATGTTAGGTTGCAGCAGCATTGAGCTTGGAGCGTGCAACTATTTTCTGGAGCTTTAATTTTAACATATATATTTTCCTTTCAGCATTATATTCAAATGATTATATTAGTGGATATGTGATGATGATGTTGCCTTTATGATTTGGGTAAACTTGTGGTTATGCTTATGACTAGTTAAATGTATAAAAAAAAATCCTCCTTGTAGGATCCCAGGATCGAAAATCTGGCATATGAATGCTAGGAGCCGAGAATGGGGTACTATGGAGGCTGTCGGCACCGGATTCGGCGATCGGGATTCCTGTGAATCCATTTTTCTGGGTTTGGGGCGTGACAGCGGCCATGGACCCACTATACATTTAGCTCTATGTGGGCCACTCCTTGGGAGCAATGTTGGTTAAATGGCCATATTGATGGGCAATGATGGTTTAATGTCCACATTGTGACCTTTCCTTGGGTTTTGTTCGATCGATTATCGAGGCTGATTTCGATTGTCGAGGCCAATTATTGTGGCCGATTCCAATTGTCGACGCCGATTCTAATTGTCGAGGCCGATTATTTATCAAGGCCGATTCCGATTATTGAGACCAATTGTACAGGCCGATTATCGAGGCTGATTCCGATTGTTGAGGCTGATTCTGATTGTCGAGGCCGATTATTTATCAAGGCCGATTCCGATTATTGAGACCAATTGTATAGGCCGATTATCGAGGCTGAATCCGATTGTTGAGGCTAATTCTGATTGTCGAGGCCGATTATCAAGGCCAATTCCGATTGTTGAGACCGATTATATAGGCTAATTATCGGGGCCGATTCCGATTATTAAAATCGATTATCGAGGCCAATTCTGATTGTTGAGACCAAATATTAGGGCCGATTGTCGAGGCCTAAGTGGTCCGTATTCGAGGCCCACTGTGATGTGTATTTAGCCTGTGTTTAAGGCCCAATGTGATGTATATGAGGCCTATGTGATGAGGCCTATTGTGGTGCATTTGAGGGCCAAGCGATGGAGCTCATTGTGATGTATATTAGGCCTTTGTGTGAGGTCATGGGTCCACTATATGTTAGGCTCTATGTTGGCCATTCCTTAGGGGCAATGTTGGTTAAATGTTCACATTATCGAGGTCGATTATTGATGCTGGTTATTGATACCGATAATGAGTATGAGACAACATAACATCATGATACATGCCTATATGCATCATCTGCATGTTTATTATGAGATGTGATTGACCATTGCATATGCCATAGTACAGATGGTTTATGGGACTCCCTGATAGGTAGAGTTATCCCACATAAGCGCACGGTATGCATAGGATTGATGCATGATTGGGCTACATGACTCATGCATCTTGCATTGTGTGATTGTGATTACTGTATGCCCTACCAACATCAGGGTTGTGACCTCCATAGGCATGTCATGGATGGCTAGATGGGACAACGAAAATGTTTGGTTAGAGCATCTGGGCACTTTGGATGTTTATGGATGAAAGTCCTTAAACCTCTGAGGACAGGAGATGCCCCAACATTGAGACTGAGTGGATACATGAGAGCTCCAGTGCCGAATACTAGGAGATCGCGTCTCCCACTATGTCGTAGTTAGTTGGGAGGGGGTGTGGCCTTATCCACCTAAGTGAGAGGGCTACAAGCTAAGCTGAGTTTGACCAACTCCCAAATGGGTTTGCTATCGATGAGCCGAGTAGGAATTTGTATACTGCTGGTAGGCGGGTAGTGAGGTCTTTTCCACTAGCTAGGCTACGTGGCCGGCTGGGGCAGTAGCCAGCTTAAAGTGTACTAGACCCCAGTGATGATCCCAAAGATATACGGTACTGGTATATGGACTTATTGAGTAGGAGTGATAAAATACAAATGAATGTAAAATAATTCAAAGTTATACATCGGCATTTCATAAAGGTACTGGTTCTTGGTAAGAGGGGTGCACTTACAACAAGGTTAGGATACTGGACAACTTTGTCCTTTCTTGTATGGGCTCTTAAGTAAACATCACCTCTACCTATCTCGGCATTAGGGGTAAGATTCCTCTCCTTCGCCTTTGGTACATTTCATATTAATGGAGTTAGATGAGTGATAATTTAAAATTAAACTCAATATTAAACTATAATACCTATATTTATAAATAAATAATACATACCATTTGATGGTGAATAATAGCCATGCTATTCCTCCCAAGACACACAGGTCCTTTTAGCTTGGACCAATTGACTTTATGCCTTATTCTTGCTCTCTTAAATTCCTGAGTGCTATATTGATTCACGAAGGCTATCCAATCCTCCATAAGGATACTTGGGGGGGGGGGGGGGGGTGGGGGGGGGGGGGGACAGGACTATCTCTCACAACTGTAGGATCCTTGTCTTTAATATATTTTATAGTCAACCTTTTCTTGTAATTCCACCATGTTTCCTTGATGCGTTGTGTTACGTATGTAAGACTTGCATCCCAACTTTGACCCTTAAACTCATAAGCCCATGACAATGACTCTATGATCATTTGAATGTGTACATGCGGCACCTGGTTAAAGTCTTAGTATATGATCAGGATATGATTACTAGTGAGGATACTGATATGCGATGCAAATTTCTTCTGATCGGGACAATCCTCATTTGGTTGCCCAAATTCATTCGTCTTTAGGACTTTTTTCCTATCAGGTTGCTCATGTAAAAGAACACCCCTAGTAGGACCTCTCTTTCTAAACGAAGAAGAAGAAGCTGGCACAATAATATAAAAAAGAATAACAGTTATATAAACACACTGTTGATAACCGCCAATATATAAGAAAAATTGAATTTACATATCTAATTAAGGAGAACTATCATAAACGCTTCTTAATTCCCAACCGTTTTAGGTCTTTGCATGCATTAGTATCATCCTTGGTCTTGGCATGTGTGTTCAACAACAAGGTGACAAGGATTTCACATATATTTTTCTTGACATGCATAATATCAAGGTTGTGACGCACTGGAATATCTTTCCAAAACTCCAGATCAAATAATATAGACCGTTTGAAGAACCACGGTGATTCAACATCACTTGTTAGCTCTTGTCGGCTTCCATCAAGACCCAACTTTATAATGATCTTCTTCGCTTGGTAAGTATTAGTAGGGGCCTTGTTACCGGAAGGTAACACCTTCTTTAGTAGTTGAAGGAGCTCTATAAAGCTTTTTTCGCTCCATCCATGGTTCACCTTTAATTTGAAAAGTTGTATAATAAAAGTCAGCACGATGAAATCTTAGGCCCCTACGTATATCTCAGTCACTGCATCTCATAGATTTTCTTCAAACTCATCAGTTTCATTTTCTCCAAACACACCTTCGACTACAGGGGTCACATCCGGCTCATATTATACAATTTCATATAGGTTATTACCATCGAGTTCTTTATCGATTGCGTTGTGAACCTCATTTAAGTTCAGGACATTGTGTTACTGATGGGAACTTGATGCATACTCAATACACTTAGGTGATACATGCTCACCATGCATGTCTCAAACCCTATAGCTTGGGTCAAATCCATTTTTTATTAGATGTATTTTCAAATCATCATAAGAAATCGGTAATCGTAAACATCTATAAGTGGTGCATGGACAGAGAATGGTTTCTCTACCAGGAAGGTGTTCTTGTGCAAACTTTAAAAAACTTCTGATTCCAGAAATAAAACAAGGGTTTTGGAAACTTAATGTCATCCACTCCCTATCTATTATAGCCAGATCCTGATTAACCAAGGGGTTCATTTTGAACCTACACCTTACCAAAAATAATAATAATTTATTTTTTACCCATTCACGGATCTAATTCTAAACACATGCATCTATGACTATCATTGGAGTTTAGTCTTTTGAATAGCTTCAACTTTTCATGGGCATATCATGAGGGACATGGATTGCCTACTAACGGTGCTATGTGGGCCACTGCATGATGTATGTGTTTCTTCCATGCCATTAATCCATTTTCTACATCATGTTAGGGCATGAGACCCAAAAAAGGAAGATCCAAACCTTATGTGGATCACATAAGATGAAACAGTGATTATTGAACGCCCATTCATTTTTGGGCTCATGACCCGTGATGATATGGAAAAATGAATGTACAACATGATTAAAACAAATATATATAGCCTAGGCTTCTACTGGTGGTGGTGGTGGGTTTTTTGGGCTCATTTTTATGGTGAATGGATGGTTTCTCATAACCTACTTAACTTCTGCTAGTGGTGGTGGGTTTTTTTTTTTTTTTTTTTTTTTTTACAATTTTAATAAATTTTTGTTATTGTAAAATAAAAATAAAAAAGAAGGCAAAGGGAAGACAAAGAATCAGCGTTGGTAATGCATCAATCCAAAGGAAGGGTGGGAACCCTCCTCGTCCTTTGCTATTATGCTATTAAAAATAAAAAGATTCATGAAAAATCATCTAGCCTAAGTTGAGCCTGATAATGCAGCTTTTATATGTATGTTCAATATATGTAAGACATACATACAACTTAAATACACTACTGACCAACCCCAATGACCAATGACCTTGACCTGAACATTTAGAGCTGACTTGATCCACTGGATGAGGGGGAGTCAAGGCATAAACTAGAACATGGCTTGCAAGTTCGAAGAACCATTATGGTGGCTCAACCAATTGAAACTCATAAATGCAGCAACTTTTTGTTTTTTTTTTTTTTTTTTTTGCTTCATTCATGGATCAAAGTACCTACGTCAGCTTCTCACCTTCCTTTTTTTAACTTCATTCAGGGATCAATGAACTCAGAATACAAAGAGAAAAGGGGAAAAAATAATCTCTCAAGTCCAGCCCATTTGGGTAGAGTCTTTAATGACTTTAATGGGCCCATCTCCAGGCTTGATAACCTAAATAAAATTGAGAATGAATGGTTATGAAACATCTCTCAAGTCTAGCCCATTTGGGTAGAGTCATGAAGCCCATGGGTTGGATTAGTCTTGTATTCAGGCCTAATCATTACATTGGCTTTTTCCATTTGCAATCTCGACAACTAGGCCTAGCACCAACTAACTCCTTCAAAGGTTTTGATTATAGGGATGGCATTAGATTAGGTTGGCCAGCAACTCAACTTCCCTGACCCACTTCTGAGGTGGGTTTTGTCCAAGTTAATGGGCAGTGGGTTGGTCTTGGGTTAGAAAGTGTGGCCCATTCAAGTAGCATACTCAGTCCAAAACCCAAAATAAATTAATAGATGATAAATATAGATATATACAAATGATGTATAAATCTTTTAAGTGGGTCAAGTTGGGTTGTTGGGTTTGGATCTTAGATTGGGTTTAGGATGTAATTATTTGGAAATATAGGAAACCTATTGGGCTAAGACTGGTAAAGACTTGACCCAAACCAGACCCATTGCATAGTGGTGAACCCTGCCTAACCGGGTTTGGCTAGGTTTGCACTCAAGCCATGGTCTGGACTTGACCATGACTTGGCCAAGGCAAGCCTGTTGCCACCAGAACCATGCCCTTGTATGAGCCATGATCGAGCCTTTCAACTTAACCCAATAAAATCCTAATCCCATTTTTTCTTCATCATCTTAAGAGCATCAGTGTGGCCCACCTATCTAGGGACATATATCAAGCCATTTCATCAAACAGATAGCAGGCCATTTCATCTAGCCATTTCAATAAACAGATAGCAGGCCATTTCATCAAACAGTTACAATGTATCAAATCTAAAAGACAGATAAAGAGAAGAAGATATCAAATCTATGGAGAGGAGCTTCACGACGTGTGTTTCTTTGGGTAGGAGCTTCACGGCTGCTACAATGGAGAGAGATAGAAGATGAGCTTCACGGCTGATGCATTGGAGAGAGAGGGAGGAGAATGGGAGAGATGGAGGAGAGATCGGGAGGAAGAGAGAGGATTAGGGAAAGAAGAGATTAGGGAATGGAGAGATTAGGGAGAGAGACATATCCCTTTTTGGGCGCCGCTCTATTTTGAGCACGCGCCCAAATTTGGGCGTCATCTCACGAATGGACCGTGGACGGTCCTAACAGGGGCTCCATGGGGCCCATCATGATGTATTTGGTTTATCCATTCAGACCAATAATTTTATAAAATTATTTTAGTTCATGATCCCAAATTTAAGGTAGATTAAAGGCCTAAGTGGACCACACCATAAGAAACAAATGTGATTTAATATCCATGTTTCCTACTGTGTGGTCTACTTGAGCCTTCGATCTAGCTGATTTTTTATTTCATGCTCTAAAGTAATATTTCAAAATATATGGATGGCTTAGATAGAACATATATTTTTTTAGGCCCCATAGAGCCCCTTACAACACCATTAATTATTAATGGTTTGCTAATTAATGGTGTGTTAACTTTTTAGCTACGGGTTAAAATCGTAGCAATTGTAGCTAAGGTTTATATCCGTAATAAAAAAAACTAACGTGGTCTGTATCCTTTGCCCTTTTTTTAGTAGTGGAATATCACTTAAGACACTTGTGCTACCTGTACGGTTATATATTTGATGGATGAGTAGCTAACTCAGTGTGAATTCCCCTCAAGATTACATACCCGTTGCCATAGCTAGGCATAGTTAAAAATAACAAGGAAATTAAAATAATACATGATGCAGTCTTTTTAAATGAATGGATGCGTGGATACACATCGACCTAGGAATGCTCATCCAGTCGAACTTGGGCTCATCACTCATGCATAAGACTGGTCACCAGCGTAGCATGTCTCATACAACATGCTGCCAAGTCATCAAAATGGGTCGATAGTCAGTGGTCTAGGAGCTAGAGAAACGATACCCCAATGAAAAGGGTACATGCTACAACATCTAGAATTAGCCACCCGTCATCACTAATCATGCATTCAAAACATGGATTACCATCATTGCCATCGTATGGTCATAGGCCATCGAAGCCATACAAGATAACCATCAAAACATGGGACCGGTATTAAATCGTAGCGGTAAAAGGATGCTCGAAACATTAAATCGAGATGGCAAAGGGGTTAGGTAAGGTTAAATCAGATCGGTTAAAGCGGTCATTTCCAAGTTACTCAATCGAGGGTAAATCCCACATAAATGTTTCGTGTCCCATATAACCTCCAATTGAGGGTCCATTCTTTACCACACTCTATCTTGTTATATCTTAAGCATGGGTTCACATACACAAGGGGGATCACCCACCATTAAGTACAGTGAATAGAGATCCATAAGTGACTCACAACAATATATGATAAAGCATATAGTTATGGCATGCCAGACATAAGTTGATTCATAATAATTGCAATAAGTCATGAAAAGAATATCAATTGAAGTTCAAATGAAAACCATCATGTAAGTAGTTATTGTATGAAATCAGGGTGCACAATTGCTACTATAATTCAAATTTAAGCCATGTATTAAGAATTGACAAAAGATCACATGCTATGAGATAACATCTGTGATTTTAATAAATACTAGTACTTAAACTAATTTGGAAATGGAAAGCTTAAGAGGAAAAGTCATCACCTGAAGGGTTGTAGCTCTTTTCTTAATTCAGTTTTCTGTGGTTAGCTAACAGTCCAATACTGTATAATTGATTTCCTAGAATCATTTCCAACCTAAGAGCTTGCATTAGATAGTGTTTCCCAAGATTTAAGCTAATTAACACATGGAAGTTTCGTGGGGGGTTTGCAAGGACCCATGAACAAGGTCAATTGGGCCTGCATTAGAACGACCAGGCCTACCAGGTTTCATCCCAACAAATGGTCCAGATTTGGGCCTGGAATCATCCCTAACCAAGGCCCAAACTAGGCCTGACCTTGGCCCAATCTAGTCCAACACCTTGTTGTCCAATTGTAGTCCAGACTGGGCCTGGTCACGGCCCAATGTTGCTAGCCACTGATGGCCTAGAGATTTCTCTAGACTAGGCCCTATTCGGCCCAGCTCAATCATCCAATTTCAGCCCAAGATAGTCTGGGTTGGACCAGTTTTGGCCCAGCCCGGACGCCCACCTGCTTCTTGAGTGTGGCCCACAGCATAAAGCTGAGTGTGGCCCACAACATAAAGCTGAGTGTGGCCCATTGCAATTTATGGTGAGGCCCACTAAGGTTTATCTCAGGTGTAGCCCACTGGAATGAGGTCAAATTGAGGTTCGTCTCAAAAGCGGCCCACTGGCGTGTACTTGGTGAGGCCCACTGCAACGGTGGTGTGGCTGAACCCAGACCCCGATTGATATCCCAAACTAAGGCTATACTTGGCCCATTTTTGGGCTGGTTTCAGCCTAGACTTTGGCTGAGACCTAGCTCCTTTTGGTCTGTTGTAGACAGAATCTAACTTGGCCCAGAACAGTTGTTGGAGGCATGGTTTCGATCCATATCTAAATGGCTTGATGTCAGCCCAATGTGCTTATGGGCCTGAGCTACTTTCGGGCTAGATTTTAGTCCACGCTCATGGCTATTTTTTACCCACTACATGAACCAGCTAGAGGCTGATTTTGGTTTCAAATCATGGCCTAGCTGAAGATCTTATTCATCTTCAAATCATGGCCTAGTTGAAGATCTTATTTAGCTTCAAATCATGGCCTACTTGAGGACCTTATTCAGCCTAGGTAACGGCCCATGTTTTAGCCGTTACATGGCCTAATTAGGAGAGCCAAATGGCCTACTATAGCCAGAAATCCAAATGGAACAATGGAGGTGGGGTGTTTGGTGTTACCTAGATTGCACCTAATCTTCCTCTCTTCTTCTTGGTTCTCTTTTCTCTCACAACCTTTTTGTCTTCCTCTAATTTTCTCTCCCTCTGGATGGTGTTTATAGGCTACACTAACCCGACTCGATCTGACTTGAACGGCTCGACTCAGTACAGTGCAGCGCCTGGTTGTACACCCAACACCCGAATTGATCTCTTTCTCTCTCTCTCTCTCTCTCTCTCTCTCTCTCTCTCTCTCTCTCTCTCTCTCTCTCTCTCTATCTATCTATCTATCTCTCTACAAGCTTGAGGTGAGGATCCCAACACCAGTGGCATGCCTTAATAGGGCTAAGGCACGTGTGAATAACCCATCCAACAGTCATGATTCAATGGCCGATTTCGTGCATTTATCTCGGATTCTAGCATGCATGGAATCCATCCATCATTGAGGATGGGTTCTTGTTGCTATGGCCATAGGAAAAGCAAGTTTTTACCCTCTGTGGGGCCAATGTGATGGTGGTGGGTCATCAGACTAGATAGAGAAGATGGTGCAACCATTAATGGCGGATTTTTATCCATGGTATATTTGCGTGATCTTGTCCATTTAAGCGGGTTAGATGCGATCAATGATCATCATAGGGCCCACTTTTTCCCTCATTCATAGCCGTTTGCTTTCACTCGGCGATATTCTTCGCCCCATCTGCATTTCTCACGAGATGAGATGTCCTTGGTGAGAAAGTAGTTACAGCCCTAGTAGGGACGAATAAGATACTTCCACGGAGCCCAGAGAGCCGCTCGAATCACACCAGCTGGAATTTCCAAAGAAGGAATGTTTCCCCACGCCGACCGATGTTATAGCCGGTTTCCTATCCACTTCTGGTAGCGAATGTAAGACGTGGATTTCTACCCCAAGGGATGGCTGGGATCGAAGGAGAATTATGGACGCAGATTGCTGACGTGGAGAGTTCCATAATGGCTCTATTTTTAGGAGATTCAATTGTCCATTCGTGACTATCTATGGTATGCACACATGCACGTATTCATGGGTTTGGATGGTCATCGTAGAACTAGTCGTCCAAAGCTTCCCTATCCGATGTACAGTTCAGATTGTCTGGATAGTGGCTCGAAACGAGCCACAACTCATCCCAAGTAGACGTCTTCCTGTCTTCCCTTACCCGTGCATGTGCACGACTACATGAGCCTGGTTGGTCAACACGATTTTGGTCATCCGGATGGTGCAAGACCGATGAACAGTCTGGATCTCACGGATGGTGGCCGGAGGTGGCCCACTACACATCCAGATGAACCGATCTCGGTCCAGCCTGTCGTTTGGTGGAGACAGGAGGAAAATCCTTCCTTTTTCAAATTCCATCAAGTCAGTGCCCATTTGACTGACCCGATGGTCTGGTGCACGTCGTGCACCTAGGTCTGTGGTGCATGTGCACTTCGTGTGGACCCCATTGTGATGTTTGTGGGGAAATCCATACCATCCAATCACCCCTGGGTCCCTAATCAGGGCTCCTAGTTGAAGATCAGTTCATTCTAAGGCTAGGTGGGCCCCACAACTTGATTTGGATCCTATTCATGGATTCACGTCGATCTGACAATCAGGTCATCCCGAAAATCAATCGTTAATGGTTAAAAGGGTCCTAAGAATTTATTTAGATGACTGGGACCACTTGTTCTATGAATTTAGAATATTAAATGTTAGTATTAAAATAAATTTCAACATTTATTATTATTATTATTATTATTTTGAGTTAATTTATAGGACCCACTTCTAGGCAGAATTGTCCTCATGGTAGATCAACCATTATGATTCATGTACCTAATTCTTTAACTAACTTTAAAGGTTAAGTGGAACACACTGCATGGATGTCTAATTATTAATATTTGACATCTTGACCATTCAACCAATCCAATGGTTGGATTACTTCATATCTAGTTATCAATAGCTATGGGGTCCTAAAGAGTGTTTAGGTGAAATCTAGGGGTTGACCATGAGACCAAATAATCTGACTCATGTTCCTAAAGGATGACTACGTATGGTTTAATTGTCCATATAGCTCATCATGTGATCTTATGATTAGGTCATTAACAAATAATTCATACCTATTTGTGTTTGATAAAGGTCTACCATATCTCGGGGTCTAATGGTCGGTATTGCGATCACTAGTTGGATTGTACACTGTTAGTGGATCTTGATGATCTGACACCTAAGATTGATAATACAATATGTCTAATAGGGCATGGTTTGGACCTTCATTGCCCTTGGGATTTAAGCAACATAATATTCCTGATGATAAATGCCAATTTCGTGATGAGATGATTTTTTTTGTCATTAAGACTAAATGGCCAAATGACTTAGTTTATGAATCAGGATTGTATTAGACGGTTGAGATGGGCCATTTTGAGAATTAATTAAATGGATAGTTTAATATGTGAGTAGGGATTAATTTCAATGGTTGGATTTAGACTGAAATGCACATGATCGTTTGTTTAAGTTAGGCTTGCATTTATTCTAAATTTGGTTATATGGTAACACCTGAGTACTAAAAAGTATGGGGTGTTACACTACTGTTGGAAGATGACTCTTCATTCTTGCTCCCCTAATATGAACCCTCCTCGGTAGGTTCTTCAATGATTATTTGTTTAACCTTGTGGGAGCGACCACCCTCTCTTGTATGCGCCCTTGCTTCCGCCAGGGTAGGAGAGATACCTTGTTGGCTTGGTGACATCTGAGGGGAGTCGGATTGTATTTGAGAATGGGTCACTAGAGATGAGAATCTTTGCCGAGTTGACCTCATTAAAGGTAATATGGATGAAGAGTCGGGCATGTTTTCAGTGTCTCCTACAGTCTCCCTAGTGCCAGTGTAGAGGGTAGTCGCCAACGCTGGTGGAGTTCGCTCATTACCCCTTTCCCGTGGACTTGGAGTTGCAACTGCAATGGATTATTCCCCTGACCCCCTCAATTCATCCAAAGGAGTCCCATAAGTAATCCAACCTTCCAAAGTATTGGCAGGTTGAGCTTATCAAATGGCTTCTTCTAGGGAGATTTTTAGGCAAACTTGGCCAGGGGCAGGAGCATTGTCTCTTTCTATTATGTAGTCGATCCCCTGCTCAGGCCTATAATTCTTCAATCTCAAAGGGGGCACCCAAATCGGATAATTTATTAAATGACAATGGCGAATAAAATAAAATTGATGAATTCACCATCGCAACTAACAATAAGAGCCTTGAATCGAATGATTGTAGCCTGAAAAGACCCATGTGCATGATTAAAAGTTGTTTCCAAATTAGTGCCCAGTTGTAAGGACCGCCATCATAGCTCCTCATCACATGAGTCACGACTTCACAATCTTCCAAAATCATCTGGTCATAGTCAAACTGGCATATAAATCTACTAGGGTACTAGGGTTCGCACCAAAATTCGCTACCCTCCCTCAGAGGGAGACTATTGGACCTGATGCAGATAAAGAAAATATGCTCGCTCGAAGACAATAAGTTATCATCCATGAGATCTCTGTTCTTGTAGATATTGAAAACTGGAAACTGGAATCAATCAATGGACTCTGTCTTCTCGATCTTGTCCACTATCTAGTCATAGGATTTCTTAATCATCTTTCACCACTCATAATGCCAGACGGGGAGGTGGTCGAGGTTCATGTCACCTTCTCATATTTGTCGTATGTCCATGGGAAGTATACACCTAGCCACCCTGCAAAGTCATGCCAGGGGTTGTAGGATGAAGATGCTCCAATCGTCGAGCTCTTGCGGTGCGTAGTTACATAGCCAAAAGCACGGTACATTGAACAGAGAACAGGAGGAGCCAAAGAGTACTTCATGCCTTCTACCATTGCTCCCTCAACTACAAATAAGGTTAGTATGATAGTTTAGCCCATTTCGAGCTACGAAGTATTATAAGGTTGAGTCAAAAAGCTAAGAAGGTAGCCAACTCGTCAGATGCACCATACTCGGTAGGACCCTTGATCTTCCATCTAAGGCTGTCAAGTTCCTGTGAGTGATTTTCATTAAAACTACAAAACCAAAATGAGTAATAGGGTTATTAAAAAGGGTGATATGCAAAGGATTTAAGCGGAGTATAGAGAGGTAGAAGTAAGGTGTAGGACCTTCCGAATGTCAAGAAACTTCTCCATTTCCCTGAAAAGTTTGATGGTGGTTTCTGAGACTTTTGGCTAGTCGTCGGTGGGTGAGAAATGCATGAACTCCTCATTTGTGGACATGTACTCATTAAAAAAGTATCCTATTATGGGAAGGCCTGCCATCCTATGAAGATCCTATAGTGCAATGCTGACTTCACCTAGGGGAAAGTGGAAGGAGTTGGTCATCGAGCACCAGTAATTGAGGAAGCCCTTGAACATGTCACATATTTACATAAATGGTCTGATGTAACCTCGATTACATTCAGGAGATCGATTTTGATCAGAATATTTGAATACTTCTTAATTATTGCCTTGGCCCAGGCGTTGTAGTAATTATGAGCTGACAAGAAACTGCAAGTTCAGAATTCTTCAGTACCCCACACAGAATCCTAAGTATGGATGCATTGTTGTATTGTCTCGAAAAAATGAGTGGGAAAGAGGGTATGAGGGTTGTAGCATGATAATAGAAACCTCATTGGAGAGATTTTGCTAGACCTCTATTTTGAGCTCTTATCCAATAAAAGACTTTTTAGAATTTGTGGCTCCCTCATATCTTAATTAGTAGTGTAGAGAATCTTATAGTGTGTCATATGATCGGTAAGCTCACTGTAAAGGATCAATACTATGCTAAAACAGTGGAAAAAGGATGGTTGAAAACTGTCTCCAAAGGCCAAAAAAGACAGTCCTGGACCATCATAACAGCTGTTAAATTTAAACGTGTCATATTTTTTAAAGGACAGCCATAAACTGTCTCTAAAGAAGGACGGTCATGGACCGTCTCTAAAGAAAGACAGTCATAGACCATCTATAATGGTAGGTATTAGTGGACTTATATGATGCTAAAAAGGACGGTCTATGACCATCTGTAAAAAGGACAGTCCTAGATCGTCCGTAAAAAGGATGGCCCATGGCCGTCAATAAAAAGGACGGTAATAGACCATCTCGTATGACTTAAAAAAGATGGTCATAGACTGTCTCTTATAAACCGAAAAAGGACTGTCTACGACCATCCTTTAAAAGGATGGTCATGAACCATCTCTTATGAGTCTGAAAAGGACAGTCATGAACCATCTCCTATTAACCTGAAAAGGACGGTCGTGAACCGTCCTTTAAAAAGACGGTCTTCGGCCGTCTCATATTTGCATATACACCTATTCATATCAAATTCTTCCAACATCGTATTCTTCCTGATATTCACCTATTACAACATCGTATTCTTCCTGATATAGACCTGTTATATAATATATTTCATCATATTCGCATTCACATCCATCTAAACCCAAACTACGTAAATCCATCTAAACAAAAAATACATTCATCCAAACATCAACTACATCCATCCAAACACAAACAATATACACCTGTTACAATATCATATTCTTCTTAATATACACCTGCTATATACACCTGTTACAACATCGTATTCTTCCTAATATACACCTGTTATATAATATATTTCATCATATTCACATTCACATCCATCTAAACCTAAACTATATAAATCCATCCAAACATAAACTACATTCATCCAAACATAAACTACATCCATCCAAACACAAAAAATCTTATCCACATTATATTCATCCACACATAAATACGCTCACGCCAACCCTGTAAAACTTCAAATCATGAGCCAAAATACCAAACAATTTCTCATCCAACAAAAACCAAGACTAAATCATAATATTCATACTCTATAGAGACTCCCAAGGTGAAGAATTACCTATAGAATATGATGCGATGAGGCTTCTGTCCCGTTGCTTGCCTGAATGCAATCAGTTGTTCTTTTCCAAATACCACAGATATTCTTTAAACACTGAATTCAAACACTTGCACCAAAGATCATACAAAAACAGACGAGAAAAAGATTTACCGGATCATCCCTTTATTCATAGAACCTCTCTGAGGATCCTGCGCAACTTGAAAAAGATCTCTTATCAGCTCCTGCCAATGCGGCTATGCCGAAAACAACTTCAAAAGAGGTAAAAGAAGAAACACATCAGACATTCAAAGTTCAACAACTTCAAAGAATCACAAACCTTAACATTAATTTTTTAAGGCAACATTTTCAAGATACTGTTTATTGACTCTAGATGCCTGTCTCGGTTGAAAACACTGCGACACTATGCCCAACTCTGTTTCGCAAACACGTTTTATCTTTCCTGTAAAATCAGAAAACAAAATGCTTTAGTTGATTCATTCCATCTCTCTAGGATTTAGGGTCTTATTTGCACTCACCATATGAACCACTCATGTCAGGTAAAATGATAATAAGCAATTGGAGATGCTTCTTCTTATCTCCGTTTTGTAGGTTTGTAGTGGCTTATTTGTATACATCCATCAGAGCCATCTCAATCCTATTAGGGCGATCAGTTTTAGGCTTAGGTTTAGGTTATAGGTTTAGGTTATAAGTGCAGGTTATAGGTTTAGGTTTAGGTTTAGGTTAGGTTATAGGTTAAGGTTTAGGGAATTGAGAATAGGTTAAGGTTTAGGTTTAGAAAATCGGGTTCGGGTTCGGGATCAGGTTTAGGTTTAGGTTTTCAAGTTTAGGTTTAGGTTTAGGTTTAGGTTAGGGAGTTGAGACTAGGATTAGGTGTAGGTCTAGATTTAGGGATTTGAGAATACATTTAGGTTTCAGGTTTAGGTTTAGGTTATAAGTTATAGGTTTAGGTTTAGGTTTAGGTTTTAGGTTTAGGTTAAGGTTAGGTAATAGGTTATAAGTTTAGGTTAAAGGTTATAGTATATAGGTTATAGCTTTAGGGAATTGAGAAGGTTAAGGTTAAGGTTTAGGTTTAAGAAATCAAGTTCGGGTTCGGGATCAGGTTTAGGTTTGGGTTTTCAAGTTTAGGTTTAAGTTTAGGTTAAGGTGTTGAGATTAGGATTAGGTGTAGGTTTAGATTTAAGGATTTGAGAATACATTTAGGTTTTAGGTTTAGGTTTAGGTTTAGGTTTTAATCTTAGGTTTAGGTTATAAGTTTAGGTTATAAGTGTTGGTTATAGGTTTAGGTTTAGGTTAGGTTACAGGTTAAGGTTTTAGGAATTGAGAATAGGTTAAGGTTTAGGTTTAGGAAATCAAGTTCGGGTTCGGGATCGGGTTTAGGTTTGGGTTTTCAAGTTTAGGTTTAGGTTTAGGTTAGGGAGTTGAGATTAGGAATAGGTGTAGGTCTAGGTTTAGGGATTTGAGAATACATTTAGGTTTTAGGTTTAGGAAATCGGGTTCGAGTTCAGGATCGGGTTTTAGGTTTGGGTTTTTAAGTTTAGGTTTAGGTTTGGGTTAGGGAGTTGAGATTAGGATTAGGTGTAGGTTTAGGTTTCGAGATTTGAGAATACATTTAGGTTTTAAGTCATAAGTTAAGGTTATAGGTTTAGGTTAAGGTTTAGGTTTAGGTTATAAGCTATAGGTTTAGGGAATTGAGAATAGGTTAAGATTTAGGTTTAGAAAATTGGGTTCAGGTTCGGGATCGGGTTTAGCTTTGGGGTTTCAAGTTAGGTTTAGGTTTAGGTTTAGGTTAGGGAGCTGAGATTAGGATTAGGTGTAGGTTTAGGTTTAGGGAGTTGAAAATACATTTAGGTTTTAGGTTTAGGTTTAGGTTTTAGGTTATAGGTTAAGGTTTAGGTTTTAGGTTTAGGTTAAGGTTAGGTTATAGGTTATAAGTTAAGGTTTTAGGTCATAGGTTTTGGTTTAGGTTAAGTTTATAGGTTTAGGTTTAGGTTTAGGTTTAGGTTATAAGTTATAGGTTTAGGTTTAGGAATTTGAGAATACATTTAGGTTTTAGGTTTAGGTTTAGGTTATAGGTTAAGGTTTAGGTTTAGGTTTAGGTTTCAGTTATAAGATATAGGTTTGGAGAATTGAGAATAGGTTAAGGTTTAGGTTTAGGAAAGCGGGATCGGGTTTAGGTTTGGGTTTTCAAGTTTAGATTTAGGTTTAGGTTAGGGAGTTGAGATTAGGATTAGGTGTAGGTTTGGGTTTAGGGATTTGAGAATACATTTAGGTTTTAGGTTTAGGAAATCGGGTTCAGGTTCGAGATCGGGTTTTATGTTTGGGTTGTCAAGTTTAGTTTAGGTTTAGGTTAGGGAGTTGAGATTAGGATTAGGTGTAGATTTAGGTTTAGAGATTTGAGAATACATTTAGGTTTTAGGTCCTAAGTTTTGGTTTAGGTTAAGGTTATAGGTTTAGGTTAAGGTTTAGGTTTAGGTTATAAGCTATAGGTTTAGGGAATTGAGAATAGGTTAAGGTTTAGGTTTAGAAAATCGGGTTCGGGTTCGGGATCGGGTTTAGTTTTGGTTTTCAAGTTTAGGTTTAGGTTTAGGTTAGGGATTGAGATTAGGATTAGGTGTAGGTTTAGGTTTAGGGAGTTGAGAATACATTTAGGTTTTAGGTTTAGGTTTAGGTTTTAGGTTATAGGTTAAGGTTTAGGTTTTAGGTTTAGGTTAAGGTTAGGTTATAGTTTATAGGTTAAGGTTTCGAGTCATAGGTTTTGGTTTAGGTTAAGTTTATAAGTTTAGGTTTAGGTTTAGGTTAAGGTTTAGGTTTAGGTTATAAGCTATAGGTTTAGGTTTATGGATTTGAGAATACATTTAGGTTTTAGGTTTAGGTTTAGGTTATAGGTTAAGGTTTAGGTTTAGGAAATTGGGTTTGGATTTGGGATCAGGTTTAGGTTTGGGTTTTCAAGTTTAGGTTTAGGTTTAGGTTAGGGAGTTGAGATTAGGATTAGGTGTAGGTTTAGGTTTAGGGATTTGAGAAAACATTTAGGTTTTAGGTTTAGGAAATCGGGTTCGGGTTCGGGATCGGGTTTTAGGTTTGGGTTTTCATGTTTAGGTTTAGGTTAATTTAGGTTAGGGAGTTGAGATTAGGATTAGGTGTAGGTCTAGGTTTAGGGATTTGAGAATAGGTTAAGGTTCAGGAAATGGAAATCGGGTTCAGGTTTGAGATCGGGTTTAGGTTTGGGTTTTCAAGTTTAGGTTTAGGTTGAGGTTAGGGAGTTGAGATTAGGATTAGGTGTAGGTTTAGGTTTAAGGATTTGAGAATACATTTAGGTTTTAGGTCATAGGTTTTGATTTAGGTTAAGGTTTAGGTTTAGGTTAAGGTTTAGATTCAGGTTATAAGCTATAGGCTTAGGGAATTGAGAATAGGTTCAGGATTTGAGAATACATTTAGGTTTTAGGTCATAGGTTTAAGTTTTAGGCTTAGGTTTAGGTTATAAGCTATAGGTTTAGGTTATAAGTGTAGGTTATAGGTTTTGGTTAGGGATTTGAGAATACATTTAGGTTTTAGGTTAAGTTTATAGGTTTAGGTTTAGGTTTAGATTAAGGTTTAGGATTAGGTTATAAGCTATATGTTTAGGGAATTAAGAATAGGTTAAGGTTTAGGTTTAGGAAATCGGGTTCAGGTTCGGGATCGGGTTTAGGTTTAGGTTTTTAAGTTTAGATTTAGGTTAAGGGTGTTGTTCCTGCAAATACAGATATAAACACGGCCTATCCAAATGGCTAGGCCCTTTCAATGCTGTCCATAGGAAATGGACAGCTTCATCATGGTCATAACAGCAGTTCCCACCTTTTAGGGACCCCCACTCATCCAGATAGCTCTAACGCACATCTGGGTTTGATCCATTTATTTTGAGCAAATACATAAACACGGCCTGTCCAAATGGTCAGGCCCCTCCAGTGTTGTTCATAGGAAATGGACAGCTTCATCATGGTCAAACAGCGGTTCCCACCTTCCAGGGACCCCCGCTCATCCGGATAGCTCCGACGCACATCCAGGTATGCTCCATCAATTTCGAGCTAATACATTTAAAAATAACATAAATATATCTAAAAGCATCTGGATACCTAGGGAAGGCCTCCCATATTTGTATTGTTGGTTACTCATCCCTTTGTCTACAAGCCACAATCAACCAACAATTTTCATCGCTACCTGTACTCTGAAACCAACACAAATATAACTGGGAAACAATATAAGGAATAAGAAAGAATAAATTTACCTGTACACATCATTAAATGTTTCCCTATAAGGTGGTGATATTATATCTTTGATAGCCACAACCTGTATGACAGAGAAAAATGCGACCAATACAGTCTGTTACAATTCAAAGGAGAAAAAAGATTTATGTCTACACCGATATTCTAGTACATTATGAACGGCTACCTACGTACCCAAAAAGTCAGATTAAAATCAAGCCACTATATAATTCTTTTTAATTAACCAAGTTACTAAAGGTCATAAATTTCATATTTAACAAAGTATCATTGAACGTCGTCTCAAATCGTTTCTAGTTGGTGCATTTTAAAAAATTTAAATACACAATCAATGTATATTCTTGTTACATCTCGTACTGCAACAAGAGACAACGTTCTGTCAATACTTCAGTTACATTTAAAATTGAAATCCTTTAGTGACTTGGTTAATAAAAAATAAATGACAGCAAGCCATAATTAATAAAAAGGATGTTAAAGATTAAATAAATAAAAAAGGTAACTTGATCAAAAAAGGATTTCAATGAATAATCAAGTTTTCGTCATACAAAATGTCCTAGAGTTCAAAAAGTTAAACAAAAGTACTGAATATTCAAATTCTCATTAGGAATTTGGGCTAAACAATAATTTCACCCAATTAAATATCTTCAAATGTCCTGTCATCATTAAACAACTCTGTTGTGCGAATGTTGATATCATCTATTACAAATCTGATGCATTTTGGAGGAATGCCTGTATTATCTGACACCATCCGCCCACTAGCAACAGCCCGACCACGGATATCTCTCCATTGGAAAATTTGTTCCATCGATGGAGTTGCATACATATGATACAGAAGGACAACTATAAACTGTAATATGAATAATTTATGATAAGAAAATGATATATGAATAATTTATCCTAAAAATATTCTGCTACAAGAAATACATTCTTCATATCAACAATAGCCAGCTACATGTAGAGAAGAGCTTTAGCACTAGCACTAGCACATGTAGAGAAGGGCTTTACTCAGAAATCTCTGGTGGAGTTGTTACTGCTACTGTTACTGTTACTGCTCAAACTTCAAGTGTAGGCTACAAGAACATGAGATTTACAGTGGATAGAATTGAATTGTGTTGGTATTGGTAATATGTTGCAAAAAAAATAAAATTGTATGGTGTTCAAATGATAATTTGAACCCTGACTACAACTAACTATTTTCAATATCAACAATGCTTTTAGTACAAACCTCTTGTAATGAGAAAAGAAGTCCAAATCTGAGTATTTGCATTAGTGTAACATAAACTTAAGGAACAACCTAACACTTGAAATGACAAACAGTGTTGGCTTACCTGTGCAAAGGGCTCAAAAATTCTCTACAGCAATGACAAAAACAAATAGAGATTAGGTGACATCCAAAAGCCATATGAGAAAGCACTGGAAGTGGAACAATAAACAAAATGGCAAAGGGTTGCAACTTGCAAGGAAAATAAAATTGCAGAACAAAAGTAAATGAACTGAAAAACTTGAAGACCATGTCTTCCAAAAAGTAGTGTACCTGCCGTTTTAAGCACAACTTTACCAAAATCTAAGCTTCCCATCAACTAGACCATTGTGTAGATCTTCTGGCCAAATTTCAGACGGGTTGATTCATGGTGATTCATAGTGTACAATATAGTGGATTGCTAAGAAAAAAAATCTTTTTTTTTTCTCTCTAGCTACGCATTAGTTTTATGACATGCATTTTCCATTTTTTTATTGTGCAAAAAGAATGTACTGCATTTCAAAAGAACTATTTCATTTTAACCATTCTGTAACTTGCTAGAAATTGGATTGTTAGGATGTGTGTGGTAACCTACAAATAAATGGTTTTGAACATCTTGAACATCAAGAGATTCATGCGTGGTGGAGAGAAAAAATCAGAAGTAGGCAAATGCATGTGCATAAGCATGTATGGCTCGCCCGATTTACCCTCAGATAAGCAAGCATGTGGACCACCACAAGTGTTTGGCAAATGCATTGAAGTGCTTCATGCAATAGTGTATTTGAGTGACATGGAGGGAATTTCTGCTAAAGTTGAAACTCACTCTTTTTATGTAGTTTAGAAAAGCGGTGGGGTATATGACCTGTTGGCAGGTCCATGTGCATGCATACTTGTATGTGCCATGGTCTGAAAATCATGCCGGTGTGGTTGTTGGGTGGGCCACAGGTGTATAATAAAGTGGATGGTTAGAAGAAAACGACCAGCGTTCCACATTAAATGCATAGCATCGATGATTCTAAAAATTGGACTGTCCTATTTTTTCTAACCATGATGCATACAAGGTAGGACTGATCTGCATGAATTCATACATTTACAATCTGAAAAACTTCAGTTAATGACAGAAACATAAAAAGAAAATGTTGGCAACCAGAGCAGGCATCATTTAAAGTAATTTCTATCAAATTACAGCTTACCTGTCCATAAGTAATGATTGTTCCATTTATTGCATTAATGGCATCTGTTGATAGAAAACAACAGAAAAATGAAACATAGAGCATGAACACAAAAATGAGGCAGATCCAAATCTCAAGTGGATGACACCATAGCAAACACAGTGGGGATTGAAGGCTCACTTTTGAAAACTTCAAGAGGGCCATAGAAGTGTTGGATAAGCTGATATTTGTATTTTCCTATGAACAGGTTGGATGCGAAATAAACATTGGGTGGACTATATAAACATTTTATATGTTTGACTTGTTTTTCAGTAGATGATGAAAAAAAATGTGTATAAAATGACAAGAGGCATGACTAATTAAATATTAATTAATCAACTAGTTAGAGCATCATTCCAAAAAGGGCTGCTGTTTTTTTCTGAACCATCTAAAGTTGGTTTCACTATCTAAACAATAGAATAAAGCATTACTATTTACTAGCATGCAGAATGCAAGGTGGTGGAAAGATTAAGCAAAAAAGAAAACTCACCAACAACATTGGAACCTTGGCAACCCAATCTTAAGAGCTTCCACTTCCATACTCAGCTCCAGCCAGGACAATGGTGTCATGGCTATAAGCCTTGTACCTTTGAAACACCATATTGATAAGATGATCTTAGTTTATAACATATCAAACTGTAGGGGAATGCCTCTTGATACTACTCTGCATTCATAGACCATAAGTAACAGATAGAGGTCCTAATAGGACTAAATTTTAAAGAGAACCAATCACCTATAGGCAGTTGTATGCTACAACCTTTTCTTGCCTAGAGAATCTATTTCCATTTTTCCCCTTAAAAATAATTTTCAAGGCAAAATACTTGTAAACTACAGCAGTTGTAGGGGATCAGTCATTGTAAAAGGTGAAAGGAAGCAATGAAGAAAAAATGTAGCTAAGTGAAAAGAATAGCATAATTTGATATCAGTGAACTCACCATCGCCATATAAAAAACATAGAGCTTCTCACCTATTAGAATGTGAACTGTCTATGGCTTCTCCCTTCAAGAGCTTGTTAACAATGTGAATATTAGCAAAGGTTCCCCTTGCCATCACCTCTTGTTCATCTTCTTTTTTTCTTTTTTCTTTTTTCTTTTTTCTTTTTTTCTTTTTAAAGAAAGTAAGTTATGGATATAACAACCTAGTTCTCTAAAAGCATAAAAGATTCAGTGGCATATTGCCTTGAAACCATGAAAGAACCAAAAATAATCAGTAGATGAGTTGTTCACAATTCATGCTAATCACAGTTCAATTCAGTTTCAGACTCCTAAAAAGCTTCTCAATTCAAAATTCCAAGAAACTCAACAATTCTGCGCCACAGCCATAGAGCACACAAATAAACATCTAGGATAGATCACAATAATTGCAATAAACTAGTTTTAAAAAGATAAATCTTCTTAATTAGTACCTCTACTATCTGCATAACATTGTGGTTTGCAGCTAAATCATCTACTACAACTAGCATAATGGCGCTAAATGCTAATTGGTATAGCATGTGCAAAAAAAAAAAAAATAATAAATAAATAAATAAATAAGAAAACCAAACAAACAAACAATTAAGGCTTTCAAAGGAGCCTGGAATATCGCGAGTCAGGCTATTAAAGCTAAGGTCTCTGCATGGAGAAAGCTCAATGATAGATAATGAACCTGTAACAATAATGTTTTTTGTGGCACATTTTGCAGACGAGCATTAGCACATCCAACTATTAATATTTTTCTGGATGCACCAAACAGCTCAAATCTAGTGAATGTGCACCAGCTGATGCATACTCGATTTCATTCTCATTCTGGAATACATCTAAATATGCCTTAAAATACATTACATAAATGCAAGGGAGAGTAATGGGATATTAACATATAATACACAAATGCAAGTGAGTAATGGTGCATTTTACTACATTACAAGCAAAATGTCAAAATCCGCTTATAGTACTTATAGCTAGTTCAGATCTAGAATTTGCTTTTGCGGAAAAAAATTCTATCCATGATACAAGACCACAACAATTTGCAGATGATTTCAGCAAAGATTGAAATTCCTCTAGAATAAACAGATATCATGGAACCATGATAAGATCTCAACAGCACAAAAAAGAAGGGCAGTTTCAATACTAACAATGACCTTTATTCTGTCAACATTGGATCTCATGCCCCTTTGACCACACACAAGGACATGTAAGCTCATGTATATTATTTCTTTTAATCAATAGTAAGCTCACATAAATCAATTCAACCAAATTGGCTAAGAAGGAAAAAACAGTAAGCCTTTCAATGCGCAAAATTACCTAATGCCAAATGGCATGAAAATATTCCTAGAGAGTAGAAAAATATTTTTTTCATTTTCAGCAACATTAAGCCTTCCAAAAAACCACTCAATACTAAATGGCAAGTAAATGTGCTCCATCAAACATCCAAATCCAAATCAGACAAAGGCATCCAATACAAGACATCACCAAAAAAACCACAAAGAGAGAGAGAGAGAGAGAGAGAGAGAGAGAGAGAGATTTAAGAACACAAAAGATCCTTGACAGAAAAAATACAACGCACTGGGTGGAATGTATTTCTACTCTATGATATTTAAAACCAGAAAATAAGGAAGAAAATATAGTATAAGAATATTGTATTAGTATAAGAACCAATAGTTAGTTTTCCAAAGGCACACCTTTGCATTTTCTATTTGTTTTATACTTCCAACAGCATTAGTTTTCAGGACCATGCCACGAACAATTGAAAAGTTATGCAGACCTCCTCCAAGAAGCTTTACGACACGAACACTATCTACATTAAAGTTCACTGGGTTCTTGAGGCAGACCTGGATGCATGCCTGTAATATAAAAGAAGTTCAGCTTTTGAATTTTTCTCATAACCAAGGGACCAAAAATAATAGTAATAAATAAACACCAACATCCATGTACACACATCCACAATAAGAGGGCACAAGATATCTTCTTGTACGAACTGCTTGCTGGCCACAACAGCTTTCATTTGGGAAACAACTTCATCCTTGTTCCGCACATCCATTATTTCTATGCCCTTTTCAACTAACTTATCTAAAATATCGACCGTCTAGGCATCAACAGAGCAGAAATCAGCATATGCACAATGCCTAATGAGCAAAAGGTTCAGAATATAGTTTGATCGGCCCATCATGATGTATCTAATTTATATCTACAATGTCCATCCAATTTTCCAGCTAAGTCTATAGCATGAGCCAAAAGACACCAATTCCATCATGATGTATCTAATTTATATCCACAATGTCCATCCATTTTTCCAGCTCAGTTCATAGCATGAGCCAAAAGATGAGTTAAATCCAAATCTTAACTGACAATTTGAATCCAAGGTCATATTTCAATGATCCAAGTTGTTCATATAATGGACCTGTTTGTAGCTGTGGGATTTTTTTTTTTTTAAAAAAAAAATCATTTACAATGGGATTTTTAACTTGTCCATTTAAATCATTTTGTTTTGGTTATGGACTCCAACAATTTGAATCATATATGATACAACTTTTATAAAAACATAAATGGACAATCCACCCTAAAATCCCACGCCACAAGAATCAGTGAAAATGACAATATTCACTCTCTAAAAACATTTCCAGGACCCACGGTGAAGTTTGCTTATCATCCAAACCATTCATATTATCATAAAGACAAGAATAAATGAAAACACGCATATCAGCTTGATCCAAAACATCTAGGGCCCACAGGAAGTTTTTCAATGGTAGAGGATTATTTCACATTGTTACCTGTGGTGTGGTCCACTTGAGCTTTGAATATGCTTCATTTTTGGGCTTAAGCCATAAAATTATCTTATAAAATGGATGGACAGGGATGATAAAATACATAAATCAAGGTGGACCCCACAGAGATTACTCAGTACACAATCTGATTCCCATACAAAACTCCTGTGGCCCACAGGAAGTTCTCATTGGTGGGGATTCAATCTCCACTGTTTCCTATAGTGCAATGGACTTCATTTTAAGGGTCATTACCTAAAATGGGCTGGAAAAACAGAGGTGGCATGGATATACAACACATACATCAAGGTGGACCACATGAAACAGTGGAGATAAAAATGCCCACCTAAATCCCCAAATCCCTAAATCCCCAAATCCCTAAATCCCTAAATCCCCAAATCCGTGAATCCCCAAATCCCCAAATCTCTAAATCCCTAAATCCACAAATTCGTAAATCCCCAAATCCCTAAATCCAAAAATCATTTCAATCGGTATTGAGATTGACAGAGATTGAGAGAGAGAGAGATACCTGTTTGAGTTGGAGACCCGATCACGGTCCACCAATAGAGACAGAGAGAGAGAGAGGATGCGCGCGCGAGAGAGAGAGAGAGAGAGCACCAAGAGAGAGAGAGAGAGCACCAAGAGAGACAGAGAGAGACAGAGAGAGAGGGACCGAGAGAGAGAGAGAGAGGGTGCGTGAGAGTGAGAGACAGAGAGGTTGAGAGAGAGGGAGAGAGAGGGTTTGGGTTTTGGGAGGGGAGGGCACGCGGGAGAAATTGAGGGATTTAGGGTTGTGGGAGATGGGCACACGCGGGATGTGGTTTTTGGGGTGGAACGGATTGACTACTCCCCCTGACACCAGCCCCATGGCTAGTGTTCGGTGGTCTGTGGGCCCCACCATGATGTATGTGTTTCATCCAATTCGTTCATCCATTTTTAAAGATCATTTTAGGCCCTCGTCCTAAAAATAAGAGGGATATAAATCTTAGGTGGACCACACCACAGGAAAACAATAGTGATTGGATATCCATCATTTAAATCCTCCTAAGGCCCACTGTACTATTTATCTGACATCCAATCTATGATTAGGTCATAAAGGCCTAGATGAAGGGAAAAAACAAAGATCAGCTTGATCCAATACTTTTATGGATCCCAAAAAGTTTTTAATGGTCGACATTCATTCAACACTTTTTCCTGTAATGTAGTCCACTTAAGATTGGGATATAACTCATTTTTTCTTTTTGTAATATCATAAAATGATCTATAAACATAGATGGACGGCATGGATGAAACACATACATCATGGTGGGGCCCACAGACCATCGAACACAAAAGTTAAGAGGGGTTACCCTCCATTAAATCATTCATAATTATTTTTTGGGCCCACAGAGATCTGGTTCACAAATCTAGCCCATCCATTATGTGTGTGCCACTTGGATGAGGGGTCATACCAAGTTTCAGATGCATCCAAATTTCAGGTGAGGCCCCACCAAGTACTTTTATATGTTTTAGGCATGTCTTCACATGATTTTAGATGGAATTCCCCACCGGAGTTCTGTATACGGCTGATTTTTGGGATATCCCATAATTTAAAGGGGACCCATCAAATGCACGGTGTTGATTTTTGACACACGTCATGGTAGGGCCCACACAGCTCGACCTTATGGGGAGTTCCCATTAGCTCGACGGATAGAACATTTTCCATATATATATATATATATATATATATATATATATATATATATATATATATATATATATATATATATATAATATTTAAAAAATATAAAAACTTATGATGTATTTGTTATATCCACACCGTCCATCCATTTTGAGATATCATTTTAGGTCACGAGCCAAAGAATGAGACAGATAAAAATCTGTAGTAGACCCCACCATAGAAAACAACAGGAGGATGATTCCCATCGTTGAAACTATCCTAAGGCCCATCGTAATGTTTATTTGAAATCCAACTGGTTCAAAAGTTTTAAAAAAATAAAAATGGTCGTGGGGCCAAACATCATGGTGGTGCTCACACAACACCAACCACCAGCCATTAGATGTAGGGGGAGTAGTAATCTATTCCCCTTATTTATGGTGTGGTCCATTTAATTTTTGAATATGATTCATTTTTTAGATAATTTTGTAAAATGATCTCGAAAAATGGATGAACGGTGTGTGTTAATTAATCCTAAATTTTTGGTAAATCCAAAACTCAAGTGGACCATGCCACACAAAACAGTGTGGAATAATGATTTCCACAGTTGATACCTTCCTTGGGCCCACAGTAATGTTTGTCATCCAACATGTTCATAATATCAAAAAGATATGAATGAAAGGAAAACACAAACATCAGCTTGATCCAAAACTTTTATCAAATGCACAGTGTTGATGTTCGACACACATCATGATGGGCCCTACAAAACTTACTAACATTAATTCTTAGAGTCTCAGCGTGTCAATAAGTTGGGTCACAATTTTGACTAGAATATTTGACCCATTTTACATGTCTGGTCCATTCACTTTATTTTACTGATCATTACCCTCAATTTGACTAGTTACTCGCCCGATCATGCTACATATGAGAAAGATATTGGGAAACAAGATTAAGCAACAATTTGAGTGAGTTTTGATTTAAACATTGAAGTTATTTACTCTTCAATCTGGACTGATCAGATTGTCCAAAAACGGTTAAAGGTTGTTCATAATATCAAAAATATATGAATGAATAGAAAATACAAACATCAGCTTAATCCAAAACTTCTATGGCCTCTAAGAAATTATAAATGGTAGAGGTTCAATCACACTATATTTCCTGTGGTGTGGTCCACTTGAGCTTTGGATATGCTGCCTTTTTGTTCTTTAGACCTCAAATTATCTGTTAACATGGATGAACGGAGTGGATAAAATAAATAAATAATAGTGGACCCCACAGAGTTTACTATGGTAAGGATAACAACTCACCTAAATGTAGTAGAGAAGGGTTTCCTTAAAACATTCATAATCATATATTGGGCCTGCCTAAATGTGATTCACATATCCAACCCACTCATTATGTGTGTCCCACTTGGATGAGGGGTTAGACCAAGTTTCAACCGCATCCATGTCTGTATTAACTTATAAACAAGTTGGATCTCAAATAAACATCGCGGCAGGCCTTAAGAAGGTTTCAATAGTGGGTGTCACTATCCCACTCTTTTCTGTTGTGTGGGTCCACTTGAACTTTGGATCTGCCCCGTCAGTCAGATGCACCATTCCATGGTAAGCCACGAGCTTAAAAATAAAGTCAATCCATGACTTCGGTGGGCCACACATAGTTTTAGATGCTATGGCCACCTAAGTTTCATATATGATTGATTTTTGGACTTAAAGGGGACACATTAAATGCATGGTGTTGATGTTCTACACACATCATGGTGGGACACACACAGATTAATTAACCTCATGAGAAGTTCCCATGAGGTGACCTTATAGTACCATTCACTATTTTAGGTAACTCCTTCATGGGTGTTACTCTAACCGTGTAGGGCCCACCTTGATATATTTTATGTATATCAACACTGTCCATATATTTTTTTCATTATATTTTAGGATATGATTTCAAATCATAAGAACTAAATAATCTTAGGTGGGCCATACCAATCAAAACAATATGATGAATAACCATTAAAAACCTTTTGAAGGCCACAAAAGTTTTGGATCAATTTAATCTTTGTAGTTTGCCTTCATCTAGATCTTCTTTACATATCAACAAGTTGGATTGCAAATAAATATTACTAAAACCTTACGATGGGCTCTTTATAATTTTTAATAGCGAGGTACTATATTATCATTCTTTCCAATGGTGTGGTCCACTTAAGATTTAAATCTACACAATTTTTTATACCCGGCCCAAAAATGGGTTGGAGAAATGTATGGGCAGTAAGGATATACAACACATCATCAAAATCTCACTTTTGTTATCTAACTTTTCAATTTTTCTTGTCAAAATACAATATCTAGTTTTCTTTTTTTAAAAAAATATTTTTTTACAATATGACAAGTTTTTCACAATTTTGTTGAATTTTTTAAATTTTCTTTTTCAAAATATCTTTTTTTTTATCGAAATCTCACTTTTGTTATCTAAATTTTCAATTTTTCTTGTCAAAATACAAAATCTAGTTTTCTTTTTTAAAATATATATTTTTTTACAATTTTTTTTTTTAATTTTTAAAATTTTTTTTTTCAAAATATCATTTTTTAAATCTCACTTTTGTTATCTAACTTTTCAATTTTTCTTATCAAAATACAAAATCTAGTTTCCTTTTTAAAAAAAAAATATTTTTTTTTAATTTGTCAATTTTTTCACAATTTTGTTTAATTTCTTAAATTTTCTTTTTTTAATCTCACTTTTGTTATATATAACTTTTCAATTTTTCTTGTCAAAATACAAAATCTAGTTTTCTTCTTTGAAAAATATATTATTTTTTTCCAATTTGTCAAAATTTTCACAATTTTGTTTAATTTTTTAAATTTTCTTTTTCAAAAATCATTTTTTTATCAAAATATTTTTTTTCAAAATTATCAACAGTTATTTTTTTTTTTTCAAAATTTAAATTTTTCTTAAACATTGTTAATTATTTTTCTAAGCTTCTTAACTATTTTCTTTTTCGAAATTCATGAATTTTTTGTTGTGAAGTGTTAAGCATTAGAGACGGTTTAGGAGCGTCTCTAATGCAGACGGTCTCAGATGACCGCTATAAGATGGCCAAGGACCGTCTCTAATTAAGACGGTCTTTGACAGTCTCAATTAAGATGGCCAATGACCGTCTCTAATTGAGACAGTTCTTGATACCAGTAAAAGACGGCCATTGACCGTCTCTAATTGAGACGGTCCTTGACAGTCTCAGATTACTAGTAAAAGATGGCCAATGACCATCTCTAATACGAACGGTCTTTGACAGTCTCAAATGGTCGCATATAAGACGGTCAGAGACCGTCTCTTTTCTAAACGGTCGATGGCCATCTTTTTTCTGTAGTTAACGACGTTTTTTGACCGTCTTAAATGATTTGTGGACGTTCAAATTTTTAAGACAATATTAAGGATGGTCAAGAGCCATCTAAAAGTTTAGAGACGTTTTACGGCCGTCTCTAAAGCATCTTTAAACCAAGCAATTTTAGAGACGGTCCATAACCGTCTCTAAATCTCTCTCTTTTTTTTTTTCCCATTTTTCATGTAGTGCAAGAGATAGTGGCAAAGGTTCATGAGAATGATAATCATCTCGTCTTTGACGGAGTTGTTGAACTTGATCATTTCTTGGTGCACTTTTACATAGTCTTAGGTGTTCTTAAGACTTTTTAGTAAACTCATTGATTTTTTCCCAGAGTTTTTGGCCTTTTCTCTTTGGGTGCTTCTTTTGTGAGAAAGGAGATGAGGTGGATTCTCTATCAAATAGTCTGGAACTATCCGTTCATAGATTTGAGGTGGCCTTGAGCCAGTTCTCCCTTTCTATTTCTATACACTCTCGTGGAGGTGTTTCTATATCCCCCATTATTATAGCTTGGCAGATGGGGCTTGCTAGATGGGATATTCTTTCATAAAAATTTATTGTTGGTAGACTTGGCTCTTTTAAAAGAGAAAGGTGAAAGGTGAGCGGCTGTGGTCTTAACCCTTTTGTTGAGGCAATCATCATCTTGCATGGATTGAAGGCTTTGAGATTCTAATCTCAGAGCAGGGGTCATATGATCTTGGGAAGCATTGGAGGATCTCTTGTTCTTTGTTATGAGGTTAGTATTGAAAGGAAAATCAAGATGGAATTTTTGGCAGAGTTTAGGTACTTAGACAGGTTTTTGCTGAAGCAGAAGTGTATTGTGTGATCGCGCAAGAAGAAGCGATTGCTCGGTCGCGTAAAAGAAGTTTGTCGTGCGGTCACGTAATGGAGAAGCAAAGTCTGAGGGTGATCAGAAGCAAAGTGAACCAAATGAAGGAAGTTCTAGTTTATATAGAGAGCAGGACCCGATAGTATATTGTGCGAACTCGATCGTGTAACGTAGTTTGCTCAATCACGCAATAGGAGAAGAATGTTTGTTGCACAAAAAAGACATTCGATCCCCTATTTGATTCACATTAAAATCAAAGGCGGATCGAGCAAGAATCTGTTGGAGCACAAAAAATATGAAAATTTACCTGAGATAGCTCTGTTGGGTGATCGCGCAACTAATAAAGGAAGCTACTAGATGAATGGCATAAGGCAGTCTGCCTAGTATGAGCTAAAGCCTATTGCACGACCGTGCAACAGGAACATGATGTGCGACTGTGCAACAACACTCAGTGGTGCGGATTTGATAGTTCACATGTATTTATGGGATTAACAAGTGATGAGCACTGGAGAGATCAAAGGAATCTTCAAGAGTTTTCAGATATGAAAGTTGCAACATTCAAGTATCCCACGGTGCGCCACAGGAGGAGAGAAGGAAGAAGATGCAAGGAGCAAAAAACTAACTAGTTACGCAGCCGTGTAACATGGACTGTTTGTGCTAGGGCTAAAAGTTAGGCGGGTTGGGTTGGGTTGGAGCTCAACCCTAGCCCAACCCAAGGTTCCTATATCTCAACCCTAACCCAACTCAACCCAATCTCGGGTTGGGAATTCTCAACCCAAGTGGGTTCGGTCAAGTTGGCCGAGTTGGTCGGATAGACATATGCTAATATTTTCATTAGTACATTAGCCTATTATATTTTCAATACACATCTTATTTTTTGCACCTATAATTTTATTAATTATATATGTAGTTACTTATCACAAAGAAGTTCATTTTTTCTAAATAAACAAGCTAAAACATAGGATAAATATTCCTTTAGAAGTCATAGTGTTGAGAGCAATCTATTTGGGAGAGAGAAATCCGGCATATCTTGTTAGATTAAGTAATCAGAAATGAGTGGACTAATGAAACCCGACGGAATTGGAATTTCTTGTGCCTTCAACATAGACGATCTGTACTCAATTATAATAAATTTATATATTGATCAGGTACGGGTTGGGTCGAGCAACCCGAGACCTTAACCCAAGCCCAACCCAAGTTTTATTGGGTTGGTGTTTGTATGGCCCAAGCCTGAGAGCAAACTCGATACATCCTGCCCAAGCCCAACCCAATGTTGGGTCGGTCACGGGTCGGTTGAGTTGAACTTGCCCAACTTTCAGCCCTAGTTTGCACAGCCACGTAACAAGTCCCCAACATGTTTTATGATTATGCATCTTTACAAATTCATCTGATATTCAACCTCCTATGCACATATTGTATGCATATCGATGTAAAGCAAGGGTTTTGAACCCACACAACTCTTCTGTCATTACGATAAACACCGTATAAGCCGAGATGCTGCTAAAATTATTATTAAACTATTCTCAATCATACCAAATAAATGTTCTTTATTTTAGAATCGAGGATTATGCAAAGGATGTAATAAGAATTCAAATTAATAAAAGAAATTGATGATGGTTGTTGATTGATTTTACATTTATCATTATTGAATGTGGATATTCCAATCTTTGATACATGTTTCTGGTCAAAACAATGACTATTCAAGTTACTCAGGTAGATACATCGATAGGTCTCAAATTTCATGCCCTCAAATTTCTTTCTTAATTCATATCTAAGTCGTCCTAGGCCAGTTTAACAAATTCAGCTTTGGGCATGTTGACTAAGCACCTATTTCTCACTTTCTTAATGCGAGCAATAGATTTATTGGTCATTTCTCCTGATAATTGTCTTAGATGGGATGGATCAGCCATGAAAACCTCTAGCTCAGTTTGGAAAAATTGTGCAATGGGCTTTTCTTCCATCTTGCTCCCAACCCCAAGTGTAGGGTCATGATGTAGTAATAACTTGGTAAGACTGAGGTCGAATCCACAGGGACTAATCTTGTACGTTTCTGAAAATAACTAGAACTAGAACTACAAGAAGATCTAAATCTGAAATAAAGAGAGTAATTGTGAATAATGTTTAAACTATCAATTAAAAATGGAAACTACGATGCCAAGGATCCACTTATAGCTATCAAGATGCAACCATACTTGATTCAAGAAAGAACTAAAATCAGAATCCTATCTTATCCAGTTGGAAGGGGAGATGATCAAATCTTTGAACTTAACGGAGGAGGATTGTGAAGATTTGGAAGGGATTCCATCACCCTACCATGCCCAGAGACGATGGTGAACAATAGGATTCAATCTCATAATCTCAAATAGGAAAAGAAGATATTCAAAGCCATCGCAATGTCTCTTGTAATTTGAGTCACAACAAACCATAGAAAACTGAAAAATTCCTTAAAATCAACTAGAAATCGATGAAGTTCGATATAAACATTAATCAAAGTAAGATAAACATCCCAATCACGCTACAAGCTTCACCTCTTAGCCCTAGCTAAGAGGTATAGTTAACCATAGACATGATTAAACCAATACTCTTAAACAAAACATGAAAATAACTAAAAAAAGAAAAAAAAAAACTCTTGACGACGGCTCCTCCACCCTTTAGTTTCACTCCTTACACCCTAGAGGATAATGCACAAGGGACTCCTATTCATAGTTGTGAATTGCCATCTTATGCACCACTTTGGAATTTTCACAAATCGACTTGAATTTATGCACTATGCATAATGTCACGCCCCAAACTCGAAAATCGAGCTCATAAAATTTTCGATCACCGAATCTGGTACCAACAGCCTCCATAGAACTCCATTCTCAGCTCCTAGCTCCCATTCGTCAAGCTCCAATCCTAGGATTCTACGAGGAGGATTTTAAAGATCAATTTGAATTGTGATAAGCATAACCAAAGACATAACCCACAAACAACAATAAAAAACTTCATTACATTTCCACTATGATAAAAAACTTTACAAGTACAATGAGCATAAAGGGAAATACAATGATGATGAAAAAAAACTCCAAGATGATGAACAAAAACTCCAAGATGATCTGCAAAGCGCTCCGGCCTCAGCACTACTGCCTCCCAACGTCACCTGCACGCAACGGTCGTGCATAAGCTTATAGAAAGCTTAGAGGGTGGTGAAAGTGTGTGTGCAAGGTGGTAATGCAGTTATGCAGTATCAGAGTAATGCGAAACATGCTGATGAATCCATGAATACCATTAGTCGTACCAAGGCTATGCAATGTAAGGCACGAATGATGTCGGTCATACCAAGGCTATGCGATGCAAGATGCAAGTCAAGCATACAAATCCTCATCTAAGTCCACATATCAATACAACTCAAATCTACGATATGACTAGGGTCTAGTACACTCTAAACCAGATCACCGCCCCATCACGTGCAATAAGATAAGTGAAAGAGACCTCACTATCTGCCTGCCAATATAGGGCTCGGCTTGTCGATAGCGGATCCATTCCTCGAGCTAGTCAGACTCAGCCTAGCTTTGCCTCCTCTACTCAGGTAGGTAAGGCAGCACCCCCTTCCAACCGATCATAACAGAATAGAAAGCGCGGCCTCCTGGTAATCGACACTCGGTGCTCGTACACCCACTCAGTGTAGACGTTGGAGCAACCTCTTGGTACCATAAGAGTTTAGGGACTTTCACCCAAAGATATTTATAGCACCCATGTAAAATAAGATTTTCGGTATCCAATCCTGCCATCCACGATATGCCTGTGGAGGCTATGGCCCTAATGTCGCTAGGGTGTACAGTAACCATAACACACAATGCAAATGCATGAATGACACTATCCAGTCATGCAGAAATCCTGCGCGTATCGTGCGCTCATGTAGGGCAACACTGCCTAACCAGGAGCCCATAAACAATCTGTCCAAAGGCATATGCTATGATCAGTCACTTCTCATATTAAGCATACATATGATGCAGATGATCATGATACATGGAACTATACTAAACATGTAATAAAGTAATGAACTATCCTTACAACGTAGATGGGCCTAGACGGCCTACACACAACAAGTACGGGTCTATTAATGGCCTTAAGGAAAGTCATAATGTGGACATTTAACCAACATTATACTTGCAATGTGGACGTCAAACCATCATTGCTCCCAAGGCATAGCCCGTCGTGAAACATCCTTACACAAACCATGGAGGAATCACACATTGTAATGGACCCTAAGGGCATCCCATAGGGCCTCGACCCATAGGCCTCTGATACATCAAATGGGCTGCCTCATATGGGCCTTACATAGATCAAGTGGGCCGCATCCATGGGCCTTATGTACATCACAATGGGTCATAACCATGGCTAAAACTCCATGGGCCTTAGTGTACATCACAATGGGCCTCAACCCATGGGCCTTAATTCATCACAATGGTTCTCGACCCATGGGCCTTATATTCATCAAGTGGGCCACACCGACTGGGCCTTATATATATATATATATATATATATATATATATATATATATATCAGAATGGGATTTAACCCATGGGCATTAGAATACATCAAAATGGGTCTAATCCCATGGGCCTGAAAATACATCAAAATGGGTCTAATCCCATGAGCCTTATATATATATATATATATATATATATATATATATATATATATATATATATATATATATATATATATATATATATCAAATGGGCCATACCAACGGCCACAAATACATCAATATGAGCCCCATCTCATGGGCCTTATAAATGCCAAGGCGGGCCTTAATGGACGACCACAATTAAATCAAGATGGGCCTCAATCCATGGGTCCTAATACATCATAGGTGGCCCTTAAAAGTTTAAAATGGTGGATGTCACTGTCCACATAGATGGTGGGGCCCACTTAAACCTAGATCTGACTCATTCTTAGTGTCAAACCAAAAAAATGAGCTTTCCAAGTGAATGGACGGTTTGGATGCAGCACACGCATCATGGTAGGTCCCACTATTGTTAGACAGTGAATAAAACACACGCATTACAGTGGGCTCCACCGTCCGCTGGACGGTGTGAATAAGACAGATATATCTTGGTGGGTTCCACCGTCCACAGCCGTGGACGGTGTGGTAAACACATACATCAATGGGGGGTTCCACATGTGTGGCTCACCATAATGTTTTCTTGCCATCCAAACCGTTCATTCGGTCACAGGAACCTGGATGAGGAGGAAAAACAAATTTCAGATTGATTCAAAACTTTTCTGATGCCAAAAAGGTGTTTCAATGGAAGAATTCATTCACCGCTGATTCCTATGATGTGGGCCACCTGAGCATCAGATGGGACCCATTTTTGGAGGGGGCTCACCTCAGGGGTTGGCCCACCATATAAAAGAGTTGGATGACAAACATACATCATGGTGGGGTCCACGGATGGAGCCATGGGAACCTATCCGCCCGCACGTCCATGGGCAGCAGGCGCTGCCTGCTCCTCTAGTAGAAGCAGTAACCTGCTGCTTATACTATTTTTTTATTTTTATTTTTGGGGTTTCTGAGGTTTTTCCTCAGTGGGGCCCGCATCGAAAGTATCCACTCCACCCATTAGTTCCCATATCTCAAGACAAGCCTAACGAGCCCAATATCCAATATATTTTGGTGTGTGGACACATCATGTAAAGTTTTTAACGGTGAAAACCACCGTTTTCCATGCTATGGCCCGCCGGAAGGTCGGATTGGCCCCATTTTTTTGCTCAACGCTTAAAAGGGTCTGAGGAAAAGGATGCATGGCATGGATTGAATACATACATCATGGTGAGGCTTATATGAGTGGGTCACCCCCACAAGCTTGGAAACAAGCTAATATTTGTGTTTTCCCAGTTCACGTCCAGTGTCCTAGACGCTGGACGGTGGGGCATAAGATATGCATTGAGGTGGGCCCTGCTCAGGTGGGCCACCGAATGGTTTATGGTGTCGATTTAACACTTATAAGGTGGGCCCCACTTATAGATTGCTTGGATAAAATACATATTTCATGGTGGGGTCCATCCGAGCGGGCCACACAACCACATCATGATCACATTAAAAAAATGAAATAGAGAGGGAGAGAGAGAGATAGAGAGTGGGACACGCGTGATGGAGGTACCCCGATACTATGGGCCCTCCCTTGCAACCAATCATGCATCAAGTGGGTCCCATTATACATGGACCCATTAAATCAAAATCCAACGGTGGAGATCCCTTCTCCACTAAAATAGACAGTCTAGATGACCCTAGGTATATAAGAAAAATACACATCATGATGGGATCCATGGAGAATGGCCCCATCATGGAATGATCATGAAGATCAAAGTGGGCCATCGGCCACATCTTAGGGTCCCAAGTGAGATCTAAACCATTAATCGGTTGGTCTCACTTGGTCCATCTTAAAAAAAAAATGAAAACTACTTTATTAAAGCACCCACCGTTCAATCTTCTTACTCCCTTGTCTTCCTTAGCTCCTTAGCTTTGATTCCAACGGAGGAGATGAGATTTGGATGGTTGAGATGAGAGATCTTGGGATGAAAAGGTGGGCCTCACACATGCATTTTTCTCTCCATGGGATGGCTTGGACGTGTGGAGTTCTTCCTTGCTTGGGAATGGTTTGAAAAACTGAGAAAGAGAGTTGTAAAGAGAGAGAGAAAAAGAGAGTGATGGGTGATGGAGTGATGGATGGGGTAAGTGATGGGTGTGTAAGAGATTTTTGACTTTTATGGCAAATGGTGTAAGAAAAGTATGGGCTTTGTAAGAACTTTTTGACTTTTAGGGCTTGCTTGGGAAAGGGTGAAAGGTGATGTGTACTTGACATGTACTTGACATGTTGAGATTGATGGATTGATGGATTGATGTGACAAGTCGTAAAGATTCTCTTGGATTTTGCAACGCGTGGCGTTTTCCTCGCACCGAATGCTGGCCCACATCTCTGACCAGGGTATCTTCTCGGCACGCGAGTCGCGGCATCGGAACAGTGGCGATGGCGCGATCGTTATGGTAAAGGTCTTGGGTTGAGTCGACTCGGGTTGACAGCGTGTGAATTAGGATCGAGTGTAAATACCGGTTAAGGGTCGAAAGTTGTCGAAATTCGACCGCAAAAGTCTATGGATCGGTACGGTCTAGGATACGGGACTTACAGCTCTCCCCTCCTAATAAAAATTTCATCCTTAAAATTTACACAATCATCACAACTGCGCATAACTCACAAGGAAGAAGAAACACACTCATCATCATATAACATCAGAGATAACATATAAAATACAACACATGATCAATCATCAAAGAGATGGAGGTAACGCTCTCGAATCTCGACCTCGTACTCCCAAGAAGCTTCCTCTACAGAATAGTGACCCCACTGAACCTTCACCAACGGAATGACCTTGGTCCTGAGGACCTGCTCCTTCCGATCAAGGATATGGACTGGCTGCTCGATGTGAGAAGCATCCTCACGAACCTCCAGAGGCTGCCAATCAATAACGAGAACTATGTCTGACCCACACTTCCTCAACATAGAAACTTAGAAAACGTTGTGGATGCCAGACAACTGAGATGGCAAGGCAAGCCAATAGGCCACGGCTCCAACGCGCCTAGTGATCTCGAAAGGTCCTATGAATCTCGAGGCAAGCTTGCCCTTCGCCCCAAATTGAACTACGCCCTTCATGGGCGAGACTTGAGATACACATGATCCCCTACATCAAACTCCAAAGGATGACACCAACGATCAGTAAAACTCTTCTGTTGGCTCTGAGCTATGCGCATCCTCTGCTTGATGATATCAATAGCCTCCGATGTCTCTTGCACAAGCTCGGGACCTCGGAGACTGCGCTCTCCAACCTTGGTCCAATAACTTGGTGATCTACATGGTCTGTCATATAGTGCCTCAAAAGGAGTCATGCCGATGGTCGCCTGATAGCCGTTATTGTACGCGAACTCAGCCAATCGCAGATACTTATCCCATCTACCCCCAAAATCAATCGCTGTAACATCCCGAAAATCGGGGGGTCGAGCAAAAACCCAACTCCCGAGTTCCAAAATGTTATTTATGCAACATAGATATGTATGATTGAATGTTGTCTATGATAATATATTAAACATGAGTGAGATTAAGCCAGAACAGCAGCATATCATACTCCAGAGACAGTTAAATTTGCAAGCGGAAGACTGTAATAGTATGTATAACATATATAAACTGTTGTATGTCTCCAGAGTGTGAATATATTACCAGGTTATACACATACATGTATACTTCAAAAGTAAACAAAATGAATATACATGAGGGCGCTAAAAATATAAAATGACAAGTGTCAATATATCTAATCGACCTCCCTGTAATCCCGTCAATCAGATCACGCATAAAGGAGAGATCCTCCTCATCATCATCAAATCCAGCTCCGCCTCGCAGGCCGCGCCATCATCTGCAATCACAATAGGGACTGGTGGGTGTCCGAAAACACTATCCCGTAACGTGGGAGTGAGTGATCAACTCAGTGGGATAAGAGAGCAAAGATTAGCATGTTATCAAATCAATCATGCGATAATAGTAAAGCAGTAAATTAAACAATCGTAATACTGTTGTTAATGCAATATGACATGACATGATGTATGCCCTCACCGACGATCTCCCTCATACGGCAACATCTTACGACCGCGGCATGCCACACTCCCTAGAGTGCTCCACATCTTCCAGGCACATGCAATGCTATGGTGATATGATTTCCAAGTTGTTATTAGTCCATTCAAACAGCAGGATTGGGAAACTAAGGTACTTTCCTTGTATCAATCCCAACACAGATCCTGTCTAGGGTCGTCACTCCTAGTAATCTCATACGATGTATATTTCGTAGGTCACTGCAAGGGCTGCCAAGGCTGTTGCTCGCACTCGTTGCACTGCTCCCCCATCACCTTATCAATACAGGCCTACTGTACTCTACTGCAACGGAAGGGTCGTCGCCTCCCGTGGACTCAGAATACGCTCGCAGTCACTACAAAGGACTCGTCGCCTGATCAGTGTAGGCCGACAGCTAGAATATAGTGTCCCATACCACCATAATCTGCTCACGAGTCTAGGTGCTCACTGGTCACTACGGGGAGGTTTGTGGTCCCAGCGTAGGCCGACAGCTCGACCACGGTGTCCCATACCACCATGCCCGGCTCATGAGTCTTCGTGGATCAAGGTACCATGGTTAACAGGGTTTACAATGGTAAGTTCAGTACCCTAGGTTCAAGCAGTTATGACTCATGCAGGGTGAACATACAACGGCCAGTCGGGTTACTTGACGGGCTCGACTAGCACGATCGCATCGCAAGTCGAACGACATGAAGTGCGTAAAACACTTCGCGTGGCCTAACCACCGCCGCCAACTCCAACACGACTCGTGTTCATCGACGCGTCCTTCGTGGCCAAAATAAGCTAACCACGAATTCGCTCGGTTGCCGACTGCCTGGACTACGTATAGTCCCAAACACATATGAATCCACATCAGCGATCATGTGAGAGTATTGGAAATGAAACACAACCATGTGAGCATGTTAACACATGTTATATCGTACAACTTGAGTAAATCATCTAACACATGCCTTTCGTACATATAATGAACTTATGCATATCGCCAACATATAAGAAATCATTTTCATCAGCATATTAATTGAGAATTCAATCTCAAACTAAATCATAACACCATTTAATTCAATACATACTAATACAAGCATTTATACAAACACATACACTACACACTTAAGTCTACATATAGTATGTCGACCCGAAGTGCGCAATTAGGCGAATCTCTTCGCCAAACTAATTATGCACGCATTCCTAATATCCTAATGCGACAAGAAGCCATGTCAATCACGTCAGCAAAATATGAATGAAAATAGTACTTCCTATAAATGACTAAAATGCCCTAAATCTCATATTCTTCGTTGGTTTACGAAACAGGAAACGGACAGCATGTTGTACATGTCAAACGGCGTTGCCGTCAAGAATCTACTATTAAACGACATTGAAAGCTTTGGAAACAGTCAATCAAAACGTCTAAAATCCGCACATTTTCTCTTATGGATGTGTAAATTCGAACGGAGCGTATACGCTTCGTCTACAGCGATAAGAGAACCTAATTCACGAGTTACGTCAACTAACAAGCTATGAATCCTAGTAAACCTCAAATCAGCAACTTTCTAGGGTTATTTCATACCTGAAAAAGCGGAGGAATCGCCGGGAAAGCGATAGAGATGCGTTGCTTAAGCACGTGCAACACGTAGCACAAGTGGCAGGAAGAACTCTCCCACCTTCTCTCACAAACTCTCACCTTTTCTCTCTCCCAATCTAGGGATTTTTATAAATTCGGATGGGAGAGAGTAGTGAGGGTTTCAACCCCTTTTATAAGCCCAAACTTGCCCGAAATAGGCTCCGGAACAATGTTTACTTGGTGCATATCCAAATCGGGGTTGTTTCGGTCCAAAAGATGCTTTCTGGTGGTCCCCTGACCGAATGCGATCGGACTTAAGCTCATGCATACTGGATCTAGCATACATCAAGTTTTCAGTCCGGCAGGGTTCGCAGATCGCACGTGGCGGGCCAGTTTCAGTTCAGCGGTCACCGCACGTAGATCAGGGCTGAAAGTCTCATGATATAAAATAGAAATTTCTCCTGATCCGAGGGTGTAATCTGGATGAATTCTGACGGTTAGAACGCTCAATACTGACGCGTCAAGTCGTGTGCCAGATTTGAATTTGAAATTCCAACTATGTCCCTATCGCACTCTCTTCGGTCCGGGCTCAATGAAATAGCCTGTGATTATCGGTTTGACTTGATTTTCAGAATAAGTGTCAAGTCCAGCTAGGCGGTTCTAACGGTCTAAGATAGGAGGTATCGGACTTTCGACGCGCGGTCTAGATCCAATACAAAGATTCAAAGTGGTCCAGAGAACAAACCTGCTTAGAGTTTGGTCCGAGGTTATAGAGTATTATAGAGTCATTGGTTCTACTCGATTTGGGTCTTGTAGAACGTATTTAAAGTGATCAGGGACTATTTCCCAGCTACTCCAGCGTCGCGCTAGCTAACTTATGCTTAATTTCTAAAGGAATTAATCCTAAGTGGTTTCTTTGGCTATGGAATTGGGTTCTGAACTATTTTCCAGGTGTTTTAATTGACCCACTGCCTAAGGACGTCAAATCTCATATTGGCCAAAATTCGGGGTGTTACAATCGCGCAAGCCCGAAGCATATCCTCAGGGATTTGGTTGACCCTCTCGGTCTGGCCATCGGTCTGCGGATGGTACGCGGTGCTGAGCTGTAAATCAGTCCTCATCGCTCTCTTGAAGCTTCCCCAAAACTGAGACATGAACCTCGAATCTCAGTTAGAAATGATCGAGGCTAGAACGCCATGCAGTCTCACAACCTCCTCAATAAATAACCTCACAAGCCGGTCCATAGACCAAGTCCTACGCATCACAAGAAAATGTGCTGACTTCGTCAAATGATCCACAACAATTCAAATGACGTCATGACCCTGCTAGTCCTTGGCAAGCCCATAATAAAATCTGTCAACACGTGCTCCCACTTCCACATCGAGACCCTCAACGGCTGCAATAGACCAGGGGGTCTCTGATGATTGGCCTTGACACGCTAGCATGTGTCACACTTGGCCACAAAACTGGTGATCTGATGCTTCATCCGGGATACATAATCGGCCTCTGAAGCGAAGTCCATCGTCTGTACCAATCTGTCAATCTGCCTGACTCTCACATGCCGCCTCAGCCATATAACTCTGCAACGACTCATTAGCCTGCTGAGCCTCGATCACCCTTGCGACAAGAGAGGGTTGAATCGATAGGCTAGATAACTGCACGATAGAAGATTACGGGCCGAACTCAAAATTATACGTTATGACATCCTCGAGCATCCGCCACTCCTGAATCATCATATGTGCCACTAGACCTCGTGGCTGAAGGCTGAGGGCATCCGCCACCACATTCTCCTTACCTGGGTGGTACTGAAGATCGAAATCATAGTCTTTCAGGAGCTCCATCCAGCGCCTATGCCTCATATTCAATTCAGACTACGAGAAGAGGTACTTTAAGCTCTTGTAGTTGGAGAAGAGATCGAACCTGACCCCATAAAGATAGTGCCTCCACATCTTCAGTGCGAAGACAACTGTCGCCAGCTCTAAATCATGCGTGAGATAGTTCAACTCATGGACCTTGAGCTGACAAGACGCGAAGGCCACTGGTCTCCCGTGTTGCATCAAGACAGCACCCAAACCAATATGCGAGGCATCAGTAAATATAATAAATCTGTCACTCCTAGAGAGAAGAGTGAGGATAGGAGCGGACGTCAGATGGTCCTTTAACTCCATAAATGCTCACTCGCAGGCATCTCTCCAAATAAATTCTACGCCCTTCCGAGTCAACCTGGTCAGCGGGGCTGCAATACGAGAGAAGTCCTTAATGAAACACCTATAATAGCCCGCCAAATCAAGGAAACTGCGGATCTTTGTCGCAGTCGTGAGCTGGCCCCACTGACGCACTGCCTCAAACTTCGAGGGGTCCACTACGATGCCCTCCCTCATCATCATGTGACTGAGGAACTTCACCTCCTCCTGCCAGAACTCACACTTCTCCAGCTTCGCATACAGCTGGTGTGCGCAGAGGGTCTGCAAAGTGATCTCCAAATGCTGCTCGTGCTCCTCACGGGTCCTCGAATAGATTAGAATGTCGTCGATGAAGACTACAACAAACTGATCGAGATATAGGCGGAAGACCTCATTCATTAACTGCATGAAGACCGTTGGTGCATTGGTCAGTCCAAATGACATGACTTGGAACTCAAAATGACCGTAGCGCGTCCTGAAAGCCATCTTCGAAATGTCCTCATCTCAGACCCGAATCTGATGATAACCGGAACACGGGTCAATCTTCGAAGAGAACTGTGCACCCTGCAACTAATCAAACAAATCATCAATCCTTGGGAGCAGGTACCTATTCTTGATCGTGACTTTGTTGAGCTCGCAGTAATCTACGCAGAGCCTCAACGAGCCATCCTTCTTCTTCACGAAGAGTACTAGTGCTCCCCATGGTGAACTTCTCAGACGGATAAAGCCTAACTCGCGTAACTCGTCCAACTGCTTCTGCAGTTCCCGCAATTCCAATGGTGCCATACGATACGGGGCCTTCGAAATAAGTGCAGTACCGGGCACGAGATCAATCTGAAACTCGGTGAGTCGATGAGGCGGTAATCCCGGAATCTCCTAAAACACATTGGGAAAATCACAAACTATGGGCAACTGGTCAATACAAGTGGCAACATGCTCCTCAACGGCGCAGGACATCAAGCAAGACAATGGCTCTCCTCTGGGCTCTACAACGAACTGGAACTGTGGCACACCAGGTATGCAGAAACTGACTGTCCTCGTGGAGTAGTCCAATATATCATAGTACTCAGCAAGCCAATACATGCCCAAGATAACGTTAAAATTTGACATCGGTAGTACGTACAAGTAGGCGGGCAAGAAAATCTCTCCTACTAACACGGGGCAAGACGGACAAAAGTGGCCTAATACTGTAGTCTTTCCCAAGGGCGTCGATACGGTCAACCCCTCTCGAGCAGACTTTGTCGGTAATTCAGTCGAACGACAAAATCCCTCAGACATAAATGAGTGCGAAGCACCGGAATCAAATAAAACCCAAGCGATGCATGCAGAGACTGGAAGTATACCCTCAACGACTCCTCCAGATGACTGCGGATCCTGCTGAGCCGCATATAACCTAGCCTGAACTGGATGGAGAGGTTCCTGTCCCCTCTGAGCTTGCTTACTGCTGTTGCTGGAGTCGCTGAGGCAGTAAAAACTACTGCCTTTGCTGCTGCTGCCTCTGAGGTTGATGCTGATGCTGTTGCTGAGGTGGCCTCAGTGGTGGGGGTTGTTGTCGTTGCTGCTGTGGGAGTCTCTGTTGTGGATATGGTGAAGGCTGTTGTGGACCTCTCTGCTACTGCTGGGGGCTGGGACACTCCCACATACGGTGTCCCGTCGCACCGCACCTAAAACAAGTGCCGGTGAATTGTCTTGGAGGTGGTGCTAGAGGTACTGTTAGCGCTTGAAAGGCTGGGTGACCTGTGTACCTCTGCTCTGGTCGACGCTGCTGGGAATCACTAGAAGGAGACTGCCTCTTCCGGTCTCTCCTCTGACCACGATTAGACTGAGAACCGGCCCACTCAACCTCAAAAATCTGGGCCTTCTGTACCACTCCCTCAAAAGTCAGGAGCTCATGCCCAATAACACGGCCTTGAAGACCGTAACGTAAGCCATCCTCGAATCGGTGAGCTCTCTGCTCCTCGTCATCAACCAGATATGGTGTAAATTTGGATAGCACTATAAAGCGAGCCGCATACTGAGCCACTTTCATATCACCCTGCACCAAGGCCTCGAACTCCAACGCTCGCTGTCATCGGATGTGATCAAGGAAATAATGTTGGTCAAACCGATCCACAAAATCCTCTTAAGTCCACATAAAGTCGATGCCTGCTACTCAGGAGACTGATGTCCACCAGTGTTCAGCCTCACTATGGAGAAGAAATACGGCTGATCGGACTCACCGCTCGGTCGTACATCCCATCATATCGAATATCTTCTCCATATCGGTGCATCATCTCTCAGCTACCGTTGGTTCTGGCTCACCATGGAAATACGGGGGATCGAGCCGTCAAAATTCAAGAAGTAGGGCGCTCGCGCACTCTTGCTCTACCTGAGTCGATGAAATAATGGTGTACCTGCCCTTCCCCTGAAGTGCAGCGGTCACAGCCTGTAACATCTACTGCAATTGGGAGGCACTCACGGATATGGTCGGGTCCGCACCGGTCTCTGGTGGAGGAGCAGCATCCTCAGGATGGGCGGTAGGAACCTCTGGTGGTGGAGTGGGGATAGTAGGTGGTAGGGCGGGAGCCACAAGTGGTGGAGCAGGAGTAGATCAGGTCACTCTCCCACGTGCCATGTCCAACAGGAAAGAGCGAAGGCACCTATCAACTTTTGAAAGCTCTCGAAGGCAAGCACATTAAGGGTCGATAATAAAAGATCGTTAGGCTATCCGAACTTCGGGACTTAGTTGTTCTAAACTCATAGCAGACATGTAATGTTGTTCTCAGTTATTCCCAAGTTATGCTCTTATACCAACTTCTGTCATGCCCCAAACTCAGAAACCAGGCTCACAAAATTCTCGATTGCCGAATCTAGTACCGACAACCTCCGTAGAACCCCATTCTCGACTCCTAGCTCCCATTCGCCAGGTTCCGATCCTAGGATGCTACGAGGAGGATTTTTAAGATCAGTTTGAATCATGATAAGCATAACCAAAGACATAACCCACAAACAACAACAAAAAACTTTATTACATTTCCACTATGATAAAAAACTTTACAAGTACAATGAGCATAAAGGGAAATATAATGATGATGAACAAAAACTCCAAGATGATCTACAAAGTGCTCCGGCTTCAGCACTGTTGCCCCCCAACGTCACCTGCACGCAACAGTCATGCATAAGCTTATAGAAAGCTTAGAGGGTGGTGAAAATGTGTACGTAAGGTGGTAATGCAGTTATGCAGTATCAGAGTAATGCAGAACTTGCTGATGAATCCATGAATACCATTAGCCGTACCAAGGCTATGCAATGCAAGGCATGAATGATGTCGACCATACCAAGGCTATGTGATGTAAGATACAAGTCAAGTATACAAATCCTCATCTAAGTCCACATATCAATACAACTCAAATCTGGGATATCACCGGGGTCTAGTACACTCTAAACCAGATCGCCTCCCCGTCGTGCGCAATAAGGTAAGTGGAAAAGACCTCACTATCCACCTGCCAATATCGGGATCGGCTCGTCGATAGCGGACTTATTCCTCGAGCTGGTTAGACTCAGCTTAGCTTTTCCCTCTCCACTCGAGTAGGAAAGGCCGCACCACCTTCCAACCGACCACGATATAGTGAAAAGAGCGGCCTCCTAGTAATCGGCACTCGGCGCTCGTACACCCACTCAGTCTAGACATTGAAGCAACCTCTTGGTACCATAAGGGTTTAGGGACTTTCACCCAGGGATATCTATAGCACCCCATGTAGAACAAGATTTTCGGTATCCAATCCTGCCATCCACGATATGCCTATGGAGGCTACGGCCCTGATGTCGCTAGGGTGTACAGTAACCATGACACACAATGCAAATGCATGAATCACACTATCCAGTCATGTAGAAATCCTGCGCATATCGTGCGCTCATGTAGGGAAACACCGCCTAACCGGGAGCCCACAAACAATCTGCCCGAAGGCATATGCTATGATCAGTCACTTCTCATATCAAGCATACATATGATGCGTATGATCATGAGACATGAAACTATACTAAACATGTAATAAAGTAATGAACTATCCTTACAACGCAGATGGGCTTAGATGGCCTACACGGAACAAGTACAGGCCTATCGATGGGCCCTAGGGAGAGTCGTAATGTGGACATTTAACCAACATTATACTTGCAATGTGGACGTCAAACCATCTTTTCTCCCAAGGCATAGCCCGTCGTGAAACATCCTTACACAAAACATGGAGGAATCACACATTGTAATGGATCCTAAGTGCATCCCATAGGGCCTCGACCCATAGGTCTCCGATACTTCAAATGGGTTGCCTCATATTGGCCTTAAATAGATCAAGTGAGCCACATCCATGGGCCTTATATTCATCAAGTCAAGTGGGCCACACCGACTAGGCCTTATATATATATATATATATATATATATATATATATATATATGTCAGAATGGGCTTTAACCCATGGGCCTTAGAATACATCAAAATGGGTCTAATCCCATGGGCCTTAAAATACATCAAATGGGCCTAATCCCATGGGCCTTAGAATACATCAAAATGGGTATAATCCCATGGGCCTTAAAATACATCAAAATGGGTCTAATCCCATGGGCCTTATATATATATATATATATATATATATATATATATATATATATATATATATATATATATATATATATATATCAGATGGGCCATACCAGCAGCCACAAATACATCAATATGAGCCCCATCTCATGGGCCTTATAAATGCCAAGGTAGGCCTCAATGGACGGCCACAATTAACTCAAGATGGGCCTCAATCCATGGGTCCTAATACATCACAGGTGGCCCTTAACAGTTTCAAATGGTGGATGTTACTATCCACATAGATGGTGGGGTCCACTTGAACCTGGATCTGACTCATTCTTAGTGTCAAACCAAAAAAATGAGCTTTTCAAGTGGATGAACGGTTTGGAAGCAGCACACGCATCATGGTGGGTCCCACTGTCGTTAGATAGTGAATAAAACACATGCATTACAGTGGGCTCCACCGTCCGCTGGACAGTGTGAATAAGATAGATATATCTTGGTGGGTTCCACCATCCACAGTCGTGAATGATGTGGTAAACACATACATCAATGGTAGGTTCCACATGTGTGGCCCACCATAATGTTTGCCTGCCATCCAAACCGTTCATTCGATCACAGGAACTTGGATGAGGAGGAAAAACAAATTTCAGATTGATTCAAAACTTTTGTGATGCCAAAAAGGTGTGTCAATGGCAGAATTCATTCACCACTGTTTCCTGTGATGTGGGCGACCTGAGCATCAGATGGGACTCATTTTTGTAGGGGGCTCACCTCAAGGGGTGGCCCACCATATGAACGGGTTGGATGATAAACATACATCATGGTGGGGTCCACGGCTAGAGCCGTGGGAACCTGTTCGCCCGACCGTCCGTGCGCAGCAGGCGTTGTCTATGCCTCTAGCAGCAACAGCGACCTGCTACTTATACTATTATTATTATTTTATTTTTATTTTTATTTTATTTTTTTTTTGGGGGGGGGGGGGGGGGTTCTGAGGTTTTTCCTCAGTGGGGCCCGCATCGGAAGTATCCACTCCACCCGTTAGTTCCCATATCTCAAGACAAGTCTAACGAGCCCAATATCCAATATATTTTGGTGTATGGACACATCTTGTGAGCTTTTTAACTGTGAAAACCACCGTTTTCCATGCTATGGCCCGCCGGAAGGTCGGATTGGCCCCTTTTTCGACTCAACGCTTAAAAGGGTCTGAGGAAAAGGATGGACGGCGTGGATTGAATACATACATCATGGTGAGGCTTATATGAGTGGGTCACCCCCACAAGCTTGGAAACAAGCTAATATTTGTGTTTTCCCAGTTCACGTCCAGCGTCCCAGATGCTGGACGGTGGGGCATAAGATATACATTGAGGTGGGCCCTGCTCAGGTGGGCCACCAAATGGTTGATGGTGTCGATTCAACACCTATAAGGTGGGCCCCACTTACAGATTGCTTGGATAAAATACATATTTCATGGTGGGGTCCATCCGAGCGGGCCACACAACGACATCATGATCACATAAAAAAATGAAATAGAGAGGGAGAGAGAGATAGAGAGTGGGACACGCGTGATGGAGGTACCCCGACACTATGGGCCCTCCCATGCAACCAATCATGCATCAAGTGGGTCCCATTACACATGGGCCCAATAAATCAAAATCCAACGGTGGAGATCCCTTCTCCACTAAAATAGATGGTCTAGATGACCCTAGGAATACAAGAAAAATACACATCATGATGGGATTTATGGAGAATGGCCCCATCATAGAATGATCATGATGATCAAAGTGGGCCATCGGCCACATCTTAAGGTCCCAAGTGAAATCCAAACCATTGATCGGTTGACCTCACTTGGACTATCTTAAAAATATGAAAACTACTCTATCAAAGCATCCACCGTTCGATCTTCTTGCTCCCTTGTCTTCCTTAGCTCCTTAGCTTCGATTCTAACGGAGGAGATGAGGTTTGGATGGTTGAGATGGGAGATCTTGAGATGGAAAGGTGGGCCTCACACATGCATTTTTCTCTCCATGGGAGGGCTTGGACGTGTGGAGTTCTTCCTTTCTTGGGAATGGTTTGAAAAAATGAGAAAGAGAGTTGTAAAGAGAGAGAAAGAGAGAGTGATGGGTGATGGAGTGGTGGATGTGGTAAGTGATGGGTGTGTAAGAGATTTTTGACTTTTATGGCAAATGGTGTAAGAAAAGTATGGGTTTTGTAAGAACTTTTTGACTTTTGGAGTTTGCTTGTGAAAGGGTGAAAGGTGACATGTACTTGACATGTACTTGACATGTTGAGATTGATGTATTAATGTGACAAGTCGTAGAAATTCTCTTGAGTTTTGCAACGCGTGATATTTTTCTCGCATCGAACACTGGCCCACATCTCCTAACCAGGGTATCGCCTCGGCACACGAGTCGCGGCATCAGAAGCATAGCGACGGCGCTGTCGCTATGGTAAAGGTCTTAGGTTGAGTCGACTCGGGTTGACAACGTGTAAATAAGGGTAGCGTGCAAATACCGGTTAAGGGTCGAAGGTTGCCGGAATTCGACCAAAAAGACCGCAAAAGTCTATGGATCGGTACGGCCTAGGATACGGGGCTTACACGTAAGCCCCATGTTACGGTTCGGTCAGATCGAATTAAGACTGAAAATTACACTTTCTCGTTGGACAATTCTGCACGATTTTGATCGGACCGAGTTGACTTTAGTTAAACCGAATTAAGGCTGAAAATTTTGTAAAGAAAATCTGTCAATTTAGGTCAGACCGAGTTGAGGCAAAGTTGGTTTCGGTCGAACCGAGTCGAGCTGAAGGCCGAGCCGAATTAATACTGAAAATCATAATTTCTTGCTAAATTGTTTTATGTTATTTCAGTTGGACCGAAGTTGGCTTAGGTTGGACCAAACTAACCTATTTTTCTACTGTAGACTTTGTAATATTCTTCAGTCTTTCTTCATCCTTTATACTTAGTTTTCTAGGATCTTGAGGTCTTGAAATCTTCAATCTTACTCTCCTAAGATCCACTCCTTGCTTTGGTGATCTTGAGCATCAAATTCATACTTTTGACATTCTTTTCAATCCAAGCTCTCAGATTCACCCTGCAACACAAACATGTATAAAATATACCATTAAGCATTATTATGTTCCTAAAACCAAGATATAATTAGGAGAAAATATTTAATATTTGACACTCAACACATCTCCAACCATATGTTAATAGAATTAGGTGGTAGGTTAATGTACCACATGAAAAAAATATTAGAGAGAATTTTTGAAAAACTTGAGCTTCAAAAAATCATGATTCAAAACTTTACCACATTGACTGGTGAAGCGATTGATGTGCTCATGGTCGATTGTCCACATTCTCCTGAAAATAAAGTCAACTTAAGAAGTCTATAACCCTCGACAACTCCTAGTGTCAATCAATCCATTTTAGATAGGGTTTTCTGCAAATTAGTTGGTTTATGTGTCAACCTAGCTAATGGCCCACAACCTCTTAGTTCAAATTGATCAAAATTTCCTATCCATCTGAGGGACATGAGTAGGTGTGTTCATTGTTCTTGAGTAGTCACATTAACTATCGTATGAACTTTGTTAACTATAGGAGGAACCAATGGCATATGAGTCCCCCCATAGTTTGACATCTGCGGGGTTTAGTTTTGTGGGTATTTCTCCTTATGCGAACCGGAGGTGGTAAATTTAAAACAAATTGATATTGGTTGAATCAATTAATCCTCATTATTAGGATCGAAAAAAAAAATACCATGAAGGGCAAATCATGATTTGAAAGCATTTTTTCACCATTCTTTAATGTTTTGGCATTGTTTTAATATAACAAAAATTATGAATTGTTAAGATTCAACAAAAATTGTCTTATTTAAAAGTTTAAGTTTTTTAATTTTAGTAAAAAGTCACGATTTATTATTGATCTGGAAATTTGAATTTATTATTATTAAGAATTTGATTTTCCTAGTAATTTTATTGGATTGAAATGGGAGTACTTTCTTATATAAATGATATTTTTATGTAAATAAGTTAGAAATTTGTTTAAGTGCAGGATTGTGCAGTATTAGCTTATATAGATTGAAAATCTGTCTTAGTACAAGGATGACACAACCCACAAAGACTCAAGATAAGGCTAGTGTGGCCAAAAAGACCGATGGCGCGGTCCAAAGTTAGGATAGTGAGGACCTAAGGTGTGGCCTACGGACAAGTCTGCGCCTTCGCCTTGTCGTGCGAACAATCTGAGCCCAATTCTTGCCACATCATTAACACACCTCCTTGGATGGTGCATTAGCCGCATGGTGCGGCTATCGACCAATTAGAGAATGTAACATCATCACCAGACCCTTAAGGAAGTCTATAAATACCCCATGAGGACTTATTTTTTATAACTTTCTCTCATTTTCTCATTTCAAATGCTCTTTCCCGCTGGCTCTCATAATTTAGGATCGCGTAGCTTTTCCTAGATGATATCCAAGAGAAAATCCGCATTTTCTCCTATCTTAGGTGGGGGCATGGCCATTTCATTTTTCTGACCAGAGGAAAAGCCGTGTTAGCCTCCCAATCAAGGGAAAAGTCGCGCCAACTCCCTACAAGCCATATTTATTAGAGTTGGCTAATCCGCCTAACCTACATGTTATTCAAGTTATTCAGGTTAATGGCACAGCCGCACCATCACCTGTAAGAGCACCATTTGATCTCTTTTCCTACATTTATGGCCTTTTATGATACCTAATAATTATGGCATTGACTTCAGCTCTATGGTCACTAACATAGTGATTCAAATGTTCCATGAAGAGAGACACTCTCTAATCTCCAATCTAGTATGGATTTGTAGATACATTTCATATATAATATCCAATACAGTGCTCTAGCACTATTTTTTAAAAATGTAGACAACGTGTTCTCTAATAATAGACAATTATACAGTCTTTGTCTAGGAGGCTTATACGTGACAAGTGTACATTCCCTTATCCCAAATCCTCTCTATCATCATGGTTTTATACTGGAAAGGAGAATACCGGTAAGGATCATTACCATGATATCTCATCATGTGAGGAGGTCACAAAGCCCAAATCATGGATTGCATAGATGATCCTAAGATAGTCAAAGAACAATCATATTACATTTTCATATCACACATTTCTTACACCTTATTAAATATCACTGTGTTGTCATTATAGATATATTTATCACTGTTTTTTTTTTTAACTATATTATGTTTTCCCTAGAATTAAGGGTTATCTAAAGAGATGTAATTAAGGATTTATGGTAAATCACAACATTAAATATAATAAGAACCCAAATAATAATAATAATAAAAGCTTTCTAACCATATGTGCCCTTCTCTCTTATGTGGACATGACAATATGATCAATATACTTTATGAATTTCTTATGGACTAATGACAATGAATGTGATTCCTAGTGTAATATTTATTCAATAGTTATACCTTATCCTGAGGAGGTATCGACTGATCCTATAGAGGATTTAGTTGAGGATAGGGATCCGGCCACTAAGCTCACCCTTGAGAAACCCCTCAAACAAAAGACTAGTAAGCTTATTGAGATTCTTAGCCTGAATTCTTACTTGCTCGACCTGAAGCCATGCTTGCTCAGTTCAAATCATCCCTTGTCCAGATAGTTGTTACAGGCTAGCATGTATATTTTACAAAGCTTATGTAATACTTTTGAACATGTTACTCAAAGAACATGATCATGCTTCTATAAGAGTGGGATTTAGAGGACCAGGAAGTTAAGGTTCGACCTCCATAAGAATCTCTTCCTGTAGCTGTGGCATCTCCTAGTCTTCTGGATTAGCTTGATAGACCTTCTACCCATTGCTTTGTAGAATCAAATCAAACATGTAGAAGAGTCCCATCAAGCATGCTAAAGAAAGTGTTTGTCTTGAAATTTAGTCATATACACGTATATATGATGTTGAGTGTGCCATAGCCTATTACGGCTCAATCAAAACAAAACACCTATGACTCCAAGCATTCAGATAGATAGACCATGAGTGGTCATATATGATTAAGAATTGACAATTCAGTCATCTATTCAACAAACTATAAATGAAATCAAACCATTTGAGAAGGAGAGGGCTGGGTTCGTCTTTCTAATGTGTTCCTTTTGCCTTTCAATCGAAATGACTTTTTCTTACTATAATAACAAATAAAGTAATTTCAATAATTTGTGATAGAAGGAATTTAATTCTATTAATGTAAATTAAAATAAAAACTTACAAAGATAATCCTTGGCAATCTAACATCTGTGGTATAAATGGAGAGGTCATAAAATTAAGTCTTCCTTAGTCCAATGACGAGTGTAGACGAAAGAAATTACACTATTGAAAAAAATGCCTTCCCTGGTCTAGGGACATGGGCTTTAGATGAAGGAAATTACAATACTCCTAAGCTAATTTGGTCCAATGTAGTAACATAAACAAACTAGATTACACAACTCCTAGGATAAAATTGGTCTAGCATAGCAATGTAGATGGGTTGGAATACACTACTCCTAAGTTAAGAAAAACTAACATATGATAAGTTGTGTTGCATTGTAGTTTGTGTTATGTTGGATTGTGTTGGGTTGGCTAGCACTTGGAGCTCTTCGATTTTTCTCCTATTTATAGAATTTTGATGCGGTACCTGAAGAGAGGTCTTTATAGCCACTCTTTACTTTTGTTGATGTAAAAATAAGAATTTGGGCATGTAGACAGTTGTGGCTTATCATGCAACACCAAATGTGATAGTCATTTTTTATGAGTTGGTCATTGGTTACGAACACATCCTACTCTTATTACACAGATGAGAATTCTTCTCATAATGTCATATGTTATCTCCGCACGAATGTGTAGTACATCGTGAAACTCAGCCAACTTAGCATTGTTATTACTTTGCTCTATAAGAAATTTTGGCCATAAGGACTTTTCTGTACGATGCCATGGTTCATCGGCTGAATCCATCACTTGTCACCACTGTGTTTCGATTGATACCCATGTGAGCTAGATATATGACACGTATCTCATGGCAATAGCCAATAGGAGTTACCTCTTTGGATTACTAATGACTTTTTGAATTCTAATTACATTCAGCCGTCAAGGTAGCTGAAAAAATCTTAAGTCTCTCTTGTTGAAATTTTATTGCTACATGACATGATCTAAGTTGCACAAACAACTACAGTTAATTTTGATATATACAATGTTCAAAAACAATATTAAAAATGTCCTAAAGTCAACTCTGGAAAAAATGAGTTTTTTTTTTTTTTTTTTGCCTTTTTACTTTACAGATTTTTTTAAAAAATAAAAACTTAATTAGCAATTAATGTATGCCTTAGCCAAATGTGCTTGATAATTAACCAAGTAATTTTGAAATTTAGAATCATCTAAAATCACTTTTTACTGATGCTTGCCCTTAAGTTTGTCCGAACCTAGAAGCAACTTCAAAACAGTAGTCGTGTCTTCTTAGGATGGGTTCAACTATAGACCCCAACACCAAAAAGCTAGATGGTGTCAAAGCTTGATGGGCCCCACTATGATGTATGTGTTTTATACACAGTGTACAACCATTTTGCCAGCTCATTTTAGAGTACAAGCCTAAAATTGAAGTATAGTTAAAGCTTAAGTGGAACACAACTAAAATCGACGTATATCCAAAGCTTAAGTAGATCACACCATAGAAAATGTTATAGAAAAAATCAAACTAGCCTACTGCATGGAAAGTATAACCAGCCATAAGAAGAACATCAAGATGAGCTTCCCAAACTAATAAGGCAAATAACTCGTAGAGCTCAGAAGATATGGCTAAGGATCCTCTTAATAGATAAATTGACCCCGAATCTAGCTCCTTGAAGGCAGAGCTAGGTTGCATGAGTCATTTTCCGAGTTGAGTAAGTCGATCGCCACCAAGACGGGGTGAGAATCTCAAAGAATATCCCATCTCAAATTAAGAGATCAGATCCGTTATACCTAAAGATCACACTGACCGAGGCAGGCTTGGTGATAGATCTAGAGAAAGATTCATATCCAGATAAGATCTTCCAATATATACTGTGAATCTCAGAAGATACACAATTTCAACACCACCCGATGGACCATATAAGTACCCCCACTACGAATGAAGGAAAGTAAGTAATAAAAATCCAAGCTCAAGCCTTTTTACATCCAAGATCACCGGCCTAACAACACCTTCATTGCCTGCTTCGTATTATATTTGTAGGTGCATTGGTGGACTCACTTTTGCAACCCATCACTCGTTTATCCAAATTTTGATGATAACAGAAAATAATGATATTCATATTTTTATTTATTTATCATCCAACTGGTTTATAAGGTCATACATACATATATATATATATATATATATATACACACACATGCCTCTAAACGAATGAAGCGAGAAAAGGAAAAAATAAAAAATAAAAATCAGACTAACTCAAAACTCTTGTGGCCTTCAAAAAGTTTTCAATGGTAAGCATTCAATCTACACTTCTGCCGATACTATGGTCCACTTGAGCCTTGGATCTACCTCATTTTGGCTCAGGCCCTTAAAATGAGCTGGCGAAATGGATGGAAAGCATGAATAAAACATATACATCATGGTAGGCACCGGAGCTTTGACACCAGCTAGCTAGCTGGTGTTAGGGTTATCAGCCAAACCGCGTCTGTCACGTCGAGGACGCATATAACGAAAAGACACTCTCTCGGTGGAGGTGAAAGGAAGATCATCACTCATTGGTTGGTAATGGCTAAGGAAATTTTCGACGTGACAATTATAGCGCCTTTTGAATTTCTATTTCCATGGGGTGAAGCTCATGTACAAAATGATCAAGGAAAACCATACAATAATTAGATAAGACAAAAGCAAAGAGGGTGACGGTGGTGCGCCGCTACCGTAACCACTCCCAAATACCATTCCAAAGTAAGCTCCATCACCGCTGCTGCTGGACCCCGCACCAGACCCACCACCGTTGAATCCTGGGTACGCCATGCTCAGACTGTTATCCCTGTCACAATCGACGCCCAAGTCAGTACTGCATCAGCAATCACTCAAATCACATGGGCAGCGGCCCGCTTCAGACGACTTTTACACTTCATTTTCATCATTATTACTAATAGTTGTTTGATCCTCGGTCCATGAAGATACATGCTCATCCATCCATGTACCTTGAATTTCTACACATGGGTCCATGATTTACTGTGAAATTCTAACCTTGTCGAATTTTTCATCCAAGGGGTACCATCGTCACAAATAAATAAATAAATAAGAACAACTCTTTATTCTTTTTAGTACAATATCACTATTTTTGTACATTTCAAATGCTATAATAGCCAAAATCTTCCTTAATGGATCCATCATTTCAGCATCGGGGCAACACAGACTGTTAGGAAAAGACGACTTGCAATATATACGAGGAAAAGAATCCACAAGATCTCTTGGATATAAATTACAGTAATGGGCCATCCAAGAAGGTTTGGAAAGTGTTAAACCATTCGTCAACATTCGGCGCCTCGGGCAGCAGGCTTTTGTGACTTTTGGTGTATAATCGACTCATGGTAGGTCCCAGCAAATAAAAGACCTTGTCTATTATGTGCATGCAGCTTGTACTTACACTTAAATGCTCCATGACTGGCCCATTTGCTTCTAATAGGCGTTATGCGAGGAAACGGATTGGCTACTCCCCCTGCCACCAGCCTCAGCCTCAGCCTCAGCCTCTGTGGTCCCCATCATGATGTATGTCTTTCATCCATGCCTTCCGTCTATTTTTCTAGATCATTTTAGGGTATGGAACCAAAAAAGAGGTACATCCCAATCTCAAGTGGACCACATTACAGGAAACAGTGTTGAATCTACATCGACCATTAAAAACTTTTTGAGGGCCATAAAAGTTTTGTATCAAGATGATATTTGTTTTTTCCCTTCATCTACGTCTGTATGACCTAATCAACAGATTGGATGTCAAATAAACAGTACAATGGGCCTAGGGAGGATTTTAATGGTGGATATCCATTCATTATTGTTTTCCTGTGCTGTGGTCAATCTAATATTTATATCCCTCTCATTTTCGGATCAAGCAATGAAATGATATGTAAAAATGAATGAACAGCATGCATGAAACACATACATCATGGTGGGGCCCACAGAGCACCGTCAACCAGCCACCGGACTAGTGGCAGGGGGAGCAGCCAACCCGTTCCCTACGCCAGATCAGGTTTCATTCGTCGGGTGGGACTTCACAGGAACAATCCTTGTACCCGAAACAACGGCTGTCTAGTAACCAGGTAGGTGGGCCACATGTGTAGGTTGAATATGATATCAGCCATTTTGCCAAATTGCCTACTTTCAGACAAGCATGACCTAGTTGGACCACCAAAGTCAATAGGCCAGCACATTCTTTCTAATGAACGCCACTTGATGAATGACTCGCTTCGCACGCAAACATCTGTGGAAAAGGATGTGTGCACAATGAAGTGTGCCTATTTCCAAATATTATATATTTAAAAGATTTTTTTATAAATAAAATAAAAGGGAGACCGAAATGATATCTTAAAATTTCCTTTAGATTGTTTTACTTTTATGGACTTTATGTCCTGTGAAGTTATGTAAAAAGATAAGCGTTATTTGATACTCTGACGGAACTTGATACGCAGGCACTTCAAAACGATACAAGTGGCATGCATTATTTCATATTAAACCAGCTAAATTGTATAATTCACTGTCGCCTAGCTACATTCTAAATATTAGATTAGTTGCACCATCCTATCCTGTGATTTCGTGGACACTTGTTCGTTGAGATGGATCATTGGATATTTTTCATTTTCAACCGTTCAATAAATGTCCACAAATCTGATAATAAGATAAAATAAATAAATAGATAGATAAATAAATGTAACATTTAGTTTATAATAGATCTAAATTTGTATGCATAAATTGGACCGTTTAGTTTTAATTAGGTTTGTCCATCACACTCTACCGGAAGTGTACCATTTTTTTTTCCTCCATAAAGAATGCGGGCCCATTAAATTAGCTGGCAAGCATCAGCCAGGGAATGTACATGCATTGGCTGGGAATAAAGAGAAAACATGGTTGCTGTGGTAGATACCATCCGTACTCATGCATGTGATCAATCCAGAGCATCCAAATCGTGAACCCCGCTGTAAATGGATCACAGCCTAAATCTCATACCGAGGATCTTAAAAGTCTGATGGACAGCCATTGAATTGAATGTTAAGAAATCAAGGATCCACAGTGTAATTTCAACTAGCCAATAAACAGCAGTCTCACGTTCGGTCTTAGCAGCGATTAAGGAAACACATTTCAGATTATGGACCCTAGAGAGTAGAAAACATGATTTGAACGGTTTTGATTGACACATAAGGTAACATGTGTGATTAGTCCTGTGCATGTGTTTGAATCGTGCAACCTTGTCAGCTTTTTGTAAAACAACCGTGCGAATAAAATGACGCGTTCTGCATGGAACATGGCAGGGACATTTTATATTGTTTGAAAAGGACTTTGAACAGAACTGTGGAGAAGAGATTCACTATCTCCACATCCATGGTCAGCAACCCTTTACACGCAGCACACGCCCACCTGGCACCAGCTTCACACGTGTGCTGGGTATCGGAGCAGCACATGATGTGGACTGCCTTGAAGATCAGCTGGCAAAAAAATGAGGGACACGGATTGGGCAGTGAAACCCGCGCCGCACCACCGTCTTCTTAAAAGATTTTTTTAAGGATTTATTTGTGCAATCAAATCTCACCACATCATTTCATTAACATTGGAGGTGGTTTGGGTTTCACTAGTCAATCGGCATCCCAAAATTAGGTAAGGCGTCTCATCAGGGTGGCCCACCTGATAACTAAACCAGCATTGGTAAAACCGGCAGGGCGTATCATGTGTGGTGCGTCGTAGTATTTAAAATTTTCAAAAGAACTCATACATGCACCAGTCACTTTTGGTTTTTCATGGAAATACTTTTTCAATTTTGATGGTTTGAATATACGGCCGCTATGCAATTGTGGACTTTATGACTCCAATTACATCGGGTGACTCATTTCAGATAGGTGGTGACTCATAAATCAATCCAATTGGACTATTATAAGATCCTATTAATGGACACCTTAAAAAAAAAAAAAATTTAAAAAACAAAAAAAAACTAATCCTCTCTCCTTCGTGTAGATCACATTCCGTGCAGTGGCTTATGATCGAAACTATCGGACTTAAAATAAATAAATAAATCACAAGACTGGTGGATGAACAACACCCAAAGGGCTTAAAAGCACAGCATAATCTCTTTTATTCGGGGCTTCCTTTTATTTTCGTTTCTTTTTCTTTCTACTTTTTTCTTTCTTTTTCTCCTCATCAACATAGTAGAAATATTATTTCCATGCACCCGTAGAAGTGGAACCGTTAGAAGGTTCAATCTCAGCCGTACAACATGAGGGGCTAGGCCCCAATTAATGGGGACTTGATTGTTATCTTTTTAGCCTTTAAATATAGTTCATTTTAACCGTCCATTGGATGTAGAACAATCGGCTCATCAGGACAGCCTTTCAGAGTTTGTGTGGTTTATTAGTATTATTATTATTATTTTATAGATCACCTAAAGTGGGGCCCATGGCTTAGATAGGGTTAATTTCGTACAATTGTCGAATGCATGAGCATGAACCATCACACTTTTTAGAGTATAATGCAGAAAGTAGAAAGATGCATATGATAAAGTGTAGGCGGGACCACCAGCTCCTTAAATAAAAATCTTCATAAGAAAATAAAATAAAATAATATAATATAAAAATAAAAAAGTAGATATGGACGTAACCGAAAAGGCTGAAAACCAAGCCTCTGGGCCCATGAGATTCTAAAAGCACTGGGCAGCTCAAATATATAGGGAGGAACCTAAAGGAAGGAAAAGAGAAAAACATGTTGTGTGAACCCGCTCCATTGCATATTGCATGTCTTCTCTGTCCCAAATGTGGAAACAAGCAACGCATTAGTGGATCCGAACGGACCTTGAGTCCATCCTCACTGTATATGTACCAATGTTTCAAAACTCAAGGCTTATTCCATCAACAGGTGGCCGCAGTGTACAAAACATGTTAGACTTAGAATTTGGACTGTTAATTTATTTCCTTTCTAGTACATTGTGTCCCACCCGAGATTTTCTAGACATGACATCTATGCTATGAGATCATCGGATGAGATGTGGAGCCGCATCTGGACAGGGCCGCTCAACCAGTCGATGACTGGCTCGACTCAAAGTCTAACAAGCATTAAGTTTTGGGTTCCGAGGTGCTCGATTGGGCGAGGGTCCGCTTGACTAGTCGAGCCGCCTGCTCGACCAGTCGAGGTTACACAGATTCGTTTTCGGATTTTGCACGGACTGCGTATTTTTGAGTCAGTTTTCACAGAGATGCGAAAGGGGAGTTGCCTAAACTATAAATAGGGGTCTCTAGGACTTTTCTAGAATAATATGAGTTATTCTAAAGTGTAGGCAAAGGATTTTCTCTATACATCTAAGGGAAAAGGCTAGTATAATGCTTGTAACCTCATTTTCTGTATAGTGAAAGTTTGCACCCGTGGTTTTTTACCCTTAGGGTTTTTCCACGTATATCTTGTCTTGTAGTTTGTTTGGTATGCTTTAATTCTACTTCTAGATTATATTTCTTTTTGTTTATCGTTTGTGGTTGAGACCGGAGATTGAATTTCGGTTCACTGTGTTGTTGGCGTGCTGGGCAACAATTGGTATCAGAGCTATTGGTTTAATTCTATTGGGAGCAATGATGGAAGAAGGGAAGACTAGAATTGAGAAGTTTGATGGTTCAAATATTGCCTCCTAGAAGATACAGATGGAGGATTATCTGTATCAGAAGGACCTCTATATTCCTCTACGAAGAAAAGAGAAGAAACCAGAAAAGATAACAGATGACGAATGATTTTTATTGTATCGGAAGGCTTTAGGAACAATCCGACTCTCTTTGTCTAAGAGTGTCGCCTTCAATATATCTAAGGTGAAAACCACGAAAGAATTAATGAAAGCTCTAGTTACGATGTATGAAAAACCTTCAGCATCCAACAAGGTTCATTTTATGAAACAGCTATTCAACATGAAAATGTCAGATGGTAGAAGTGTGTCTGAACATTTAAACAAATTCAATACAGTCACGAGCCAGTTGAAATCTATTGACATTACTTTTTAGGATGAGATCAGAACGTTATTGATCTTATCTAGTTTTCCAGACAATTAGGATGGTTTGGTGATTGTTGTGAGCAATTCTTCAGGGTCGACAAAGTTGAAATTTGATGATGTGGCCGGTCTAATTCTTAGCAAAAAATCTAGAATAAAAGTATTAGGAGTTTCAGGGGATTCAGGGAATGCTCTAAACATTGAAGGAAGAAAAAAATCGCTGAACAAAGGAGACAATAAACACGGACGCTTTAAATCGAGGAAAAAGTCTAAGGGACTGAAAGACAAAAACGAGTTTTGACATGCGACAAGAAGGGGCACATGAAACATGATTGCAGAGCGCTTAAGAAATAAGAAGAAAGCTCTTAAGGCGGGAAGAATTCAGTGAATCTAACTGATGAGAGTGATACAAATATATTGATTTTGTCTCTTGATGCGAGGAATAAGTCCTGGGTTATAGACTCGGGTGCTTCGTTTCATGTCAATTCATGTAAGGAAGTTCTGCATGATTATGTATCAGGTGACTTTAGGAGAGTCTACCAGGGTGATGATAAGTCGTGCAGTATTGTTGGAAAGGGAGACGTTCATATAAATCAGAAAGACGGAACGACTTTGAAATTGAAGGATGTCAAACATGTGCCGAGTTTGAAACGGAACTTGATCTCAGTAGGCAGTTGGTAGATTCCAGATATGTGACGACCTTCATTAGTGATTCCTAGAGGATCACAAAAAGTACCTTAGTTATATCTCGAATCAAGAAGGAAAGTATTTTGTACGTGACTTTAGGATTATATAGTTCACTCGCAGTCGTATCAACTGGAGTGAATGGACAATTATGGCATCAGAGGTTAGGACATATGAGTGAGAAATGGATGAAAGTGTTATTATCAAAAGGGAAGCTACTAGGGTTGAAGTCTATTGACTTGAAATTCTGCGAAGACTGCGTGTATGGCAAGCAGAAGAGGATAAGTTTCAAGAAAACAAGATCCGCTTTAAAGACACATCTGTTGGAGCTTGTACACACTGATGTGTGGGGACGACATAAGTATTATCTCTTGGTGGCTCACGTTATTTTGTTTCTTTTATTGATGATGCTAGTAGAAAATTGTGGGTCTATTTCTTAAAGCATAAATCTGATGTATTTGATGTATTTAAGAAATGGAAAGTAATGGTAGAAAACGAGATAGGTAAAATAATAAAATGTCTCAAATCAGATAATGGGGGAGAACACTGTGATAAGAGATTTGATGAGTATTGTGCAGCAAATAAAATCAAACATCAGAAAACGATTCCAGGGACATCGCAGCAAAATGGTGTGGCTGAGCGTATTAAAAGGACCATCCTTGAGCGCGCCAGGAGCACGAGGCTACATGCAGGGTTGCCCAAGACGTTTTGGGCAAATGCAGTGAATACTGCCACATATCTCATTAATAAAAGTTCCTCAATACCATTGGATGATGGGCTACTAGAAGAAACATGGACTGGGAAAGATGTGAATCTTGTACATCTTAGAGTGTTCAGTTGCACTTCATATATTCACATTGATACAGAACACAGAAACAAGCTAGATGCGAAGTCCAAGAGGTGCACGTTTATATGCTACGGGCAGTATGATTTTGGCTATAGGTTTTAGGATAAAAAAAATAGGAAAAACATAAGAAGCAAAGATGTAGTCTTTAATAAAAAAAAGTAATGCATAAGCATAGTGTGTAGGAAAATAAGGCCGATGAGAAAGAATTCGTAGAGTTGGAAGAGTTACCGGACACAAGTGTTACAACACAATAGGATGATCATGCACATGAGCATTATGAGGCAGAGTCATAGATACTGGTTGTGAGGAGGTCTACTCGGGAGAGAAAACCCATGATCTGATACTCACCCTCCTTACATTATCTACTGCTGACAGATAATGGTGAACCCGAGTGTTTTGAAGAGGCATTATAGTCAGATACACGGGTTAAGTGAGAGTAAGATATGGATGATGAAATGGACTCTCTTGAGTCTAATTGTACATGAAAGCTAGTCACTTTACCTAAAAGTAAGAAAACATTTCATAATAAGTGAATTTATAGACTGAAGGAGGAGCACGATGGTTCGAAACGGTATAAGGCTAGATTGGTTGTGAAAGGGTTTCAATAAAAAGCAAGTATCGATTTTACTAAAATATTTTCACCTGTAGTGAAAATTTCTACGATTCGCATGATCTTGAGTATAGTGACTACAGAGGACTTACACCTAGAGCAGCTAGATGTTAAGACATCATTTCTTCATGGGGACCTTGAAGAATAGATATACATGCATCAGTCGACATGATACGTAGCACCAGGAAAGGAGAACAAGGTGTGTAGACTGAAGAAGAGTCTTTATGGCCTGAAGCAGACCTCGAGGTAGTGGTACAAGAAGTTCAACAGTTTTATGTCAGGAAACGGATACATGAGATGTCATGCAGACCACTGTTGCTATTTGAAGAAGTTTGATACATCATACATCATCCTTCTTCTGCACATTAATAATATGCTTATGGCCAGATCAAGCATGAAGGACATCTCAGCTCTCAAAAGACAACTGTTTAGAAAATTTGATATAAAAGATTTAGGAGTTACAAAACAAATCATATGCATGAGGATAAAGCGTGACATAGAAAATAAGAAACTTGTTTTGTCACAGACAAAGTACATGTCCAAGGTACTTGATCGATTCAATATGGGAGGTGCTAAGCCGGTTAGTACTCCATTAGCCAACCACTTCAAGCTTTCTAAGGAGAGCAAGGTGCAAAGACACATGAGGAACGAGACTAAATGGCTAAAGTCTCATACCCATCAGCTATTGGGAGTCTCATGTATGCTACGGTGAGATGAGGCCAGACATTGCTCAAGCAGTGAGAGTTGTTAGCAAGTTCATGAACAACCCCAGGAAGGAACATTGGGAAGCTGTGAAATAGATCCTCAGATACCTGGTAGGTACTGTGGATATACGGATGTGTTATGGTGGATCGAAAATCCAACTACAAGGCTACGTAGATTCATATTTGACAAGAGATATCGACAACAGAAGAAGCACTACTGGTTATGTCTTTACTCTAGGTAGTGCTGCAGTCAATTGGGTCTCTCAGTTACAGAATATAGTATCTATCAATACGACGGAAATAGAATATATTGTAGCTATAGAAGCGTGCAAGGAGATGGTGTAAATGCAAGATTTCATGGAAGAGTTGAGTAAGAAGCAAGCAGATTGCAAGCTATACAGTGATAGTCAGAGTGCAATACACTTGGCTAAGAATTCAGCCTTTTATTCAAGAACCAAGCATATTGACATCAGATATCACTTTACACGTTCGTTACTAAAAGATGGATCGATGACTCTAAAGAAAATTCATACAAGTGAAAATCCTGCAGATATGCTGACCAAGACGATCACACGGGAGAAGCTGAAGCTCTGTTTAGCTTTTATTGATTTTTAAGCTTGAAGACGAGGAGGGTGGTGCAATCCGGATGTAGAAGACAAAGGTTTATGATGATGTGTCTCCAAGTAGAAGATTGTTAAGATGTGGAGCCACATCTGGACGGAGCCGCTCGACCAGTCGAGTGCCCTGCTCAACCGGTCGAGTGGCCCACTCGATCAGTCGAGGATTGGCTCGACTCAAAATCCAGTGAGCATCAGGTTTTGGGTTCCGAGGTGCTTGACTGGTCGAGGCCTATGCTTGAGCAATCGAGGGTCCGCTCGACCAGTCGAACAACCTGCTTGACCAGTCGAGGTTACGCAGATTCGTTTCTGAATTTTGCACGGACTGCGAATTTTTTAGTCAGTTTTTGCAGAGGTGCGAAAGAGAAGTTGCTTAAACTATAAATAGGGGTCCCTAAGGCTTTTCTAGGGTAAGGGGAGTTACTCTAAAGTATGGGCAAAGGATTTTCTCTATACATCTAAGGGAAAAGGTTAGTATATTGCTTGTAATCTCATTTTCTTTATAGTGAAAGTTTGCACCCATGGTTTTTAACCCTTGGTTGGAGTTTTTCCACGTATATTTTGTCTTGTGATTTGTTTGATATGTTTTGCTTCTACTTTTAGAATATATTTCTTTCTATTTATCGTTTGTGGGTGAGACCAGAGATTGGATCTCGGTTCACCGCGTTGTTGGCGTGCTGCACAACATGTAGGGAACTGTATTAATGGTGACTAATAGAGATACAGATTATTTTAGGGCACAAGCTAAAAAAATGAGACAAATCCAAAACTTCTCTAGCCTTTAAGAAGTTTTCAGTGGCAAACATTTAATCTTCATTGTTTTCTGTAATGTGGTCCACTTGAGATTTTGATCCACCTTATCTTTGAGCTCACGCCATAAAATGATATGAAAAAATAAAATAAAATGAATAGCATGATTAATAACATATACATCATGGTAGGCTATCAGTTTTTGGGAGGCTAACATAGTACACACCCATGTCAGTACAACATTTGTTACAACAAATTACAACATTAGTCTTCCAGTTGAGCTATGGATATGAGTGTATCAGTTACAACATTAGTTTTACTTAATTTTAGAGGTGAAATTCGAAGCTAAACCAAGCAAGGAGCACTTGTCATGAATGCTTGTTTACCACTTTGTTTACATGCATTCATAGCTAACCAGACAGAAAAATGCCTATGACCGATAAAAGATAATCTTTGGGCTTAACATAAACTAAAACATGTAACGGCTTTTTCTTTTCCTTTTTCAGAAGTATGCATACGTACACAGCATTTGTGAACGTGGCATGCATGCACCTTAAATCAAACGGTCAAAATAGGGAGGTGGATTCTGTGTGTGTTATAACTCAAACGTCAGACTCAACTGAGTGCACATCCAACAAGGTTTTAAAAGAAATACAGTCAGCACTTTAAATTAAAAAACGAAGGTTAGATGATCTGAATTTGTTGGTAGGCCATATAGACATTTCACATGTGGCAGGTGATCTATCAATCGGAGCACCCATCAACTAGGTCCCATGATATAAATGTTTTATAATTTTAAAATATAACACACATTACACGATCCTATCCATCACTTCCATGAATTTAATCTGTGAACATTTGCCCCCTGATCATGTCTATTGCTACTCACTTGGAGACTCACTGATCAGACAGCAAGAATCATCGGATCCACATCCGTTTCCAACTACTTTCCATGGACAATATGGGTAAGTAGATTGACGGATTTTATTGGTGCATCGTCATGTCCACATGTACTGTAGAGAGATGGGTCTGGCCGTCACATGGCTGGGACCCCAAAACCAATGATGTGGGTGGTTCCTTGACCGTGGAGCCTACCTTGATGAATGCATTGTATATCTACCCCATTAATCCGTTTTCCATTTTGCCAACTCATTTTATACCTTGAGCCCAAAACTAAAGCAGATATAAACCTCAGGTAGACCAAACCACCAAATGGCTATTAAAAAACTTTTTATGAGCTACAAAAGTTACAGATGAAGTTGATACTAATGTCTTTCCTTTATTCAGGTTTGTGCTACTTTATCAAATAAATAAATCTCACGTAGACAGAACCACCGAGTGACTATTAAAAAACTTTTTATGAGCTACAAAAGTTATGGATGAAGTTGATACTAATGTCTTTCCTTCATTCAGGTTTATGTTACTTTATCAAATAAACATTACAGTGGGCCTCGGAAAGTTTTAAACTACACGCGTTCAGTGATCGCTCTTTCATGTGTCCTGCTTCACCTGAAATTTGTACCTACTTCATTTTTCCTTTAGCAAAACGGATGGACGGTGTCTATATACAACTGCATATATCGAGGTCGCCCCACGGTCAGTATATCACCCACATCACTGGTTCCGCCCCAATAGGACTACTCTAATTTATTAATGGAAGGGACAGATGCCGGTTTTAGCAGGGTCAGCTGCTGGTCCGAAGAAATTGAAACAGACGTAAGAAAACGCGTATTCCGAGGTTTCTAAACCGTCTACAGGCGCGGATTAGGTGTTACTCGGGTAACAGCTCGGCGGGTGTTACCCTTGCTAGACATCCTACCTACATGGTATGTTGTATATCCACTCCATCCATTTGTTTTTCCAGCCCATTTTAGGAGGCGAACCCAAAGATTAAGCATATCTAAATCTCATGTGGATCACACCACAAGAAACAGAGATGATTGAACACTCACCATTAAAAACTTCCCATGGCCCACTTAAAACAGATCAGTAATGTTTATTTGTCATCCAACCCGTTGATAAGGTCAACGAAAACAGTGAATGAAGGTAAAATACAAAGATTAGATTGATCCAAAATTTTGTAGGCTTTTAATGGTCATTCACCACTTTTTCCAGTGGTGTGGTCCACCCGAGTTTTGGATCTGCTTAAGTATTGGAATAACGTACTGAAATGAGCTGAATAAACGGATGGGTGGCGTGGTTATGAAACACATTCATCAAGGCAGTCCCCACACGGTAAGGGTAACAGCTTATCCGCTCCCAATCTCGACAGTCGGGTGCTCTATTGCCATTGGCTGAGGGGAAGCTGACGTTAAAAAAGGTCGAGAGCCCCTTTCTCTATAATCCAATGGGAGGCAACTTCCATCGGACTTGTGACGACCGTACAACTCAACGGACCGAGCATCCCAAAGAGTCACTCACATGATCACCATCCCGCAACTTGTCCACTTGGCTGATATAGACGACCGTTACTTTCCTGGTGTAACATCGATTACAGTAACCGAAGCTTTTGTTGGGCCCCACCACCCTGATGTCAGTGTTATATCCATTCCGTCCATCACTCGTGCCAGCCCATGTTGACCGTTACTTTCCTGGTGTAACATCGATTACAGTAACCGAAGCTTTTGTTGGGCCCCACCACCCTGATGTCAGTGTTATATCCATTCCGTCCATCACTCGTGCCAGCCCATGTTAACACGTTTTCTCACAAAATCAGGCAGAATCAAAAACTCATCTGGACCAGGGGATTAAATTCCCACCACCTTTTGAATTAGGCGCCTGTATATTTGTATTTTCCCTTCATATCCCTTCCCACCTTTTGAACGGATTAGATGACATATAAGCATCATGGTGGGCCCCACGGTAGTGACGTTTCCATTCTCGTGATCATGTCCCAAAATGAAGTCACGAAATAGATAAACAGAGCGGATATGATACAGACACCAGGGTGGCCCCCCACAGAGCTTAGGGTAACTGGAGATTCCCCTCGTATAAAAGTGGTGTCCGATGTGCACAAAGGTCTAATCTCCTGATCACATAGACCCCACAGTTTAAAAAAGAAGACAAACGGTGAAACTTTGAAGCTAGTGCCCATCATCAAGTGGACCACAAGTATGCAGCAAGCGGAGATTTCGCCTTGAGTGCTGCTCTCCAAAGAAAAGTAGCTCACCCTTCTGCCCTTACACATGATGATCGAGGTCGTTTACCTAGACGGCCCCCCAGTGCAAGTGTCTTAGGAAAAACGAAAATATCTAACATGTAGTGCTGATTCACTGTCAATTACTGCGGCGAAATACTGGTTCGCGTTTAACATTTTCATTTTTTTATTGTTATTTTATTTTATTTTTTTAACGTTTTTACCGTTGCTTCGATATCTTACGAAAAAGAAGAAAGAATTCAAGAAATATCAAATAAAAATTGAAATGACGACATCAAACACTGTAAAAGCTGAAAAAAGGTATTATTGCGATCATGTTACATGTCTTCGTACGGACATGAGGAAGCGTTACTTTTGCCTGTTCGGATCCGAGGCCAAAAATCAGGCTATTTCAACACACGGGTGTGCTACACCACGAGAACGGAAGACACGAGAGTAAGTCCCACAGTTAAAATGGTCTAAAATTGTCTGTGGGGTCCACTGTCGTATGTGTGTACGCGCGCCATCCAATCCACTAATCTGACACGACATATTAGGATGAATTGAATCCCTGAAAATAGGACATTCCAAGACCCATGTAGGCCACTGACTTCACACTGTTCCCTGTGTGCGCCCCACCCCAACTCTTACTGACATTTAAGATCTACAACGAAAATGTTACAATCCATCTGTTGGATGGTGTGGATCCGATGCACATTTGTCCCAAGTAGCAATCAATTATCACAAGTCAGGTACTCCACTTGAAAGCAGCCTGGCGGGGTCCATTTGCCTTTAGGTGACTGTTATAAAATGGAGGGATTTTTATTTTTATTTTTTTACGAGAATTGTTATCACATGGAGGGAGTTTCAAGTCGAAAATATTTAACAACCAGTCTTCTATGACCCCGAGTAAGTTCCCAGTGCCCTAATTGGACCACTAGTCCCAGCACCATAGTCATCAATGAAGGCCGTTGGGCTTAGCATGATAAACTGAAAGCGACCCTAGCAATCTGATTTTTTGGACAGTTAAAATCATGGACGATCATTAGATTATATTCAGGGACAATTTTTAAACGGCCATGATAACTCTTACAGGAGAAGACCCATATAGCCTATCCATTTTTGTGCCTGCCACTGGCTAACGTTTTACTTCTTAGCCGGTCGTTTCTATGCACTTTGACTGCTTAATATTTTGAGAAATTGTATATTTGTCCAACCGTATTAAACCTTCCTGTACGAAGTCGCTTTTTGGACTAGTTGGCATCCACCGCACCTGGGTAGACCCTACATTAGGTCCAGTGCACCATCATAGGATTCCTTGAAAAAATAATCCTGATCGGCTGATCTAAACCATCAATGGACAAAATCATTTGTAGATTTCATGTCCTTAGTCAAACAAGTCTCGATTACCCCGATTATTTTGATTTTCACACCATAATCCACGAGGAGTGGACTGGAATTAATGGGCGGTCCAAGACAGGGCATCGAAACACTTAACTAACCCAAACGAAACATCCTGCATGGAAGGTAACGACAGTCGATTCATTGGACCACTTGTCCAAGTATATTTGCTAGTTGGAAGCTGGTGCACTTGTTTCGCTTTTCTTCCTGGTTACGGGATTATGATTTCGATAATCATGGACTAGGAGAAAAATGAAAAAAATAAATAAATAAATAAATAAAAGAGAAGACTGGGGTACCTGGTCCCACCCAAGACACCAGCGTTCATCGTAAGCTGATCAATGAGCGCTGCCGATTTCGGCTCCACACTTGAAGCTTTTGCATACGTGGCCCCCAACCCCTCTCCTGAGGGCACGAAGAAGGCCCCATTCACCATTACATCTCCTTCTGTTCTCCAATTCCACCCAGTCCAGTCCTTCTCATCTGTATCCACCCTCTTTGTCACCTGTTCATTTCCAAAATAGAATTTTGTGGGTGAATGATGAAAGCACGAACGTGAATAGAAAAAAAAAAATAAAAAAAAAAAAATTTGTATGGATGTTATCTAATAAAAGAAACCAAAAAAGAAAAAAGAAAACAGAGAAAGAAGATGAAATGATAAGAGGAAAACCTCCTTGGCATATGGATTTGTCGGGGCCATGTACCGATTGCCTTGGCTATTGATGGTGGGGTTGGCACTCCCACCAATTGCATACATCTCCCATTGAGTGAAGTCATTATTCACAACATGGATGTATCCAAGCCTACACCTCGGCATCCTCTGCACTAACGCCTCCCCAAAATGGTTGAATGCAATCGTCACCTGCATTGCCGAGTCAGGCAGGTATCCGTCGCTATGCCCGAGCAGCATCACCTCATTGTGGTGGGAGAAGTAGTTATTGGATATCGTGATCCCCGTCGATCCCATGATCGCATCAATAAGGCCATCCGAGCAGTAGGAAAGGGAGCAATGGTCTACCCATATATCCCGCGCCCCGAATATAGATATCCCATCTCCGTCCGACTTAGTCCTCCACCCATAGTGCGTGGGGCTCGACCGTACATTTGCATTGCCCTTGGGCACGCAGTGGTGGATGTGGATGTTGTGGATAATCACATTGCTCACATACTGCAGCGTTATGCATCCCCCACCCGCAATATGTACATTTGCGCCCCGACCATCGATTGTCTTGAAGCTGTTTACAATCAGCTCCTCCTTGAGTCGAATCAGCATATTCCCGGCAAACGTGATCCACAAAGGCTCTGATTGTATCACCGCGTAGCGTAGTGTCCCCGGCGCAGGATTAACTGCGTCGCGGTCCGACGAGTCTGTCACAACGTACATCTGCCCGTTCTTTCCCCCCATCGCATTCTGCCCGAACCCGATCCCACAGTCAGCTAGCCGCTGCCGGTTGCTCTGCCAGTTGGTGTCACACCTCCAGCAGTCGTCTATTGGATTTCCAGTCAGGCATGATGACGGCGATGAAGACCAATCCGAATATCCTCCCAATAACATTCGCCTCTTTCTCCCCACAGATTGCTCCACTCTTCTGTTCAACGAAATGCCCGAACCAAAATCAGAAAACCCTCTTTCTTAAAAAAAAAAACTAGTTGGAAGAGAAAGAAGAGACTATACCTTTGGACATCATGGACAACGGATTCAGGATCTGGCAGGGGTTGAAGGAGAGTAAAGTTAGGAGGGATCGCTGCAGCGGAAGAAGCGAAGGCATTGGCAAGCCACATTAGCAGAATGTAGGTTCTGAGGAGCATCTTGAATGACGCAGCCTAACCTCTGCCTTTTCTTCTTCCTGACTCTTTAAAAGAAAAAGGGTGGAAACCCCAACCTGGAGATGGGCTGTTTCTTGGAGGAGACAGAGAGGAGGAAAAACAATATTTTGGAAAAATGTAGGGTTATTTTTATAATGATGTTCTATTAGTATGCCTTCCACACCGTTTTTTTCTTTTCTTTTTTATTATTTTAGAAGACGAGAGGATACAAGCGATAAAAGAGGTAGGGTCTTTGGGAGGGAGTCCATCGCCTCCCAACTCCCTCTATCTCTTCCCGTAATTCCTATCTTGGTTGTTAATTATTCGATGGTTTTTCGGCTTAAAAAGGGGGAAATTTCATTCCAAAATGTCAAAAAGTTAGGGGAGAGGAATCCTGTTGCTTATTCGGTTTTCGAAGCTCTCTTATTATTTCTTTTTCTTTTTTACTGATTTTCCGATGCTGCGGTGATAATTCACCCTCCTTTTTGAAAAGGGAGTTACTTGATACTCCGGCGGGGTTTGATGCTTGATACTGCGTAGCAATCAGAAGCTATATAGGTCCCAAAATCAGTTTGGTATAAAAAGCCAAGCACTAATTCAAGATACCCTTTTTGTTGAGATAGGAATGCTGTATGTTCTCACTTTAACGGCACCCTGTTCATACAAGCATAATTTTTTATTCATGATAAATCTAAACTGTATCAACATTTGAACCATTTACTTTGAATTATTGGATTCTACATATATAACTTATAAGCAATTTATTAGTGCTTTTGCATCGACCATCTTACTTTCGTCGCAATATTTAAAAATAAAAATAAAAACTTCTCACGAAAAGACTGGTTACATGCCATGACTTTGACAATTGCCATGACTGAGCCATTGTCAAAGGCATATTCCTGCCATTTTCGTCATACAATTGGTGTTTCAGTTATGGTCCTTGACAACTGTATTCGAGAATTGGACAGGTCACGATCATTTTCAAAATGGTGTTAACCTGTGATAAGAATGCATCCTTTATATCTATAAGATAGACCTTTCGACATGGTCCAAACCAGACATCTCAACCAGTTAATTACTTGATTGGCAAATAATAATAATAAAAAAGAAAATCTTTATGGGACGGTTCTAACTTTCTAATTAATGGATATTTTCTCACTAAACGTGACATGTTGCTGTGTTTAGTGTCCTTTTGTATGCCACTTGTTTATGTTTGATGTGTCTGTGTTAGATGTAGTAACACAAATAATGCTGTGTGGTACCAAAATTTGAGTAAAAGACTGGGAAATCTTTTCTCTTACTCTAATGATTGAATTTGATTAGATTTGAAAAATCATGAGTAGCTTAAAAAACATAAGTTCAATCAATTAATGTCATGCAACACATGTCATGTATCTTGCTCACATGATTGAATCGACAACTTACTTTAGTGGCCTCATGGCTAATAATGAGTAATTACTGAAATACGATCATGACTATTAATAGATTGGGCCGATGCGTCATAGCATCATACAGAAAAAACCCTTACGAATGAAACTACTTAAGGAGCTGTTTATACCCTAATCGATCGGTTCTCGTTTCGGTTAGAATCATGTGGGTCACACATGTATGAGGTTAATGGTCGGAAGATTATAGTAAAGATGTGCAACCGAGTTTCAAGAGAATTCTATCATGTGCCTTGCACATAATGAGCAATCATTGAGGCACGACTGGGTTTAAGCAGTTAAATGATTAGTTAGCCAGTGTTCGAGTCATTACGAATGCTGAACATAGGCCAAAGGTTTAGGAAATGCGAGATCGAAGGAAGAATTTGAAGGTAAAATGGGGGCAGAAACAGTTATGGTAACCATTAGATCGTAAGAAGGATCCAGAATGGCTGGATCAAAGCTATAAATAGAAGCAGATTTCAACAGGAAAAGTCGTCTCACACCAACCCAAACAAATCAACAAATCAATTATCTTCAATTAACTTTCAACTATCCTGTCGAATTTACATTCCATAGCATAATCACAACTTTTATCAAGTAATTGCTTTCCTTTAGAGTTATCATTTTATTTATCACATTAGCTTGCTTTCTTTAGTATAATTTGTAGTATAAATACAGTAGTCGATAATTATAATCTAAGTACACTTTATCCGTCGATTTTCAATTATCACTTTACATTCCACTCTTTATGCATTAAGAAAGTCCTTTCATACGGAAGGCAACGAGAAACCCATCATCAGAAGACGAACCACACCTTCTGATTTTTCGCCTGATCTATTTACACTTTAAGCGAGTGGCCGAATAAGCAACCGATCTTCTCATATCTCGATCATACTCAGTGTCTGTCTACTTTGGCGCTTGAGGTCATTGTTGTTCAGTTTGAATTGGACCGCAATCCCAATTTTGGGATGCCTACGCACTTGTCACCCGTGCTAGAAAGAGGAAAGTCGAAATAAAGATGAAAAATTTTCTGACATGCCCGGTGGGACCCTATTATAAGTCACTGATTTGATCATTGCTATAATGCAATTAGAGACGGCTTAGATCGGCCTGATTGGGTCTGGCCACCCAGATCAGTTTGTCTTTTAGGTCGGGTGCAGATAGACGTATATCCGGACCAACCCGACTCGGATACCAGAACCGAATGGAACCGGCCCGAACCGAACAAACTCGACCCAGTAGGTACTATAAACAGTCTTTTAAAATTTTTCACCCTAACCCCACCCCTCTTTTCTTTCTTACCCTACCTGCAAAGAACGAGCAACCCTCTTTTCTTTTTTACCAAGTTACCCTACCCGATCTTCTTCTTGTTTTCTTACCCTACCCGATCTTCTTCCTCTCTAGTCTCCTCTTCTTCTTCAGTGCCCGTTGTCCATCATTGTCCCACCATCCGTCACAGTGTTGTCCTTGTTTGCATAAGTATTGTGCGGCCCTGGCTCGACGGTGGTCTAAAAGTATTTCTACCTCTCTCTCTTATACAAAATTCCGTATTTCATTTTTATAAATTTTTTTCTCCCCATTTTATTTGATGCTGGAATTTGGTTCCGATTTGGATGTATGATGACTGCATGTTGTTGATTCGAATCTATGTCCTCTGGTCGTTGTTTGCATTTCAATTTTATTCTTTTTTGGTTGAAGGTCCTTGAATGTTGGACCTGCCATGGTTGATTGTGGAAGATCCTTCAAACCCTTCAGCAAACCCAATCGGGAAAGACTTCATCACTATAGTAACACCTGAGATCACCCACTAAGGCTCACATGGAGATAAAATAAACACCCAAATGAATGCTGAGATGAGTGCTCCAGAGGTCATACCTAGCCACACCAAATGCTAAGAGATTTACGGTGGCACGAAGAGGATATTTTGGTATCACAGTGCAGAATCGAAACAGAGCCAATGGTGTAGCAATAATGTTAGCATTACCATCTAGGTGCAACCTACTGTCACAAGTAGGAGGGATTTTGGTCAACTATATTGAGGTTTCAGTTGACTTAACTCACAAGAGTTTTAATGGTTCTTGCTTGGTTTTAAGAGTAGATTAGATGCATTTGTATACCCATATTACTTTATCATGTCACTAATTTTGGGGAGATATTGGGTTATTTTGATAATTTTACCTTAAAAAAGCCTTTACAGTGTAAAATAGAACCTTGGATTAAGTCATAAGTGACTAATAAAGGGCTGAGATTTGAATGAATAAACATCTGCAGTTTTAGGCTGTTAGGTACTTTTTTTTTAGCATATTTAGATTGATCATTGTTGATATTTTCTAGGGTTACTGGGCTTATTTTGTCCTCGAAGAACCCCAAATTGCATCTGTTACTAGTGTGATTTATTGTTTGTTTTCCTCAATATTGATCTATATCTTTTCTATTTTTATTCTCAATATTTTGTCCTTGGAGAACCCCAAATTATTGTTTGCCCACCAATGACTTGTGACCTCTGGAGCACTCATCTCAGCATTCATTTGGGTTTGGGGTAAATGGATACTTCTTCAAATGAGAACTGCTAACGGGATTTATGTAGAGGCAGATTGAATTGGGGATTCGTGGCACATTTGACCAATGTGAAACACACATGGGAGGTCTGCGACATTGGTTAGGTGGATCCTGCCGAGAACATGCCCTGTCCCAAAAATGCTGATGGTCTCTTTTTTTTCCCCCTCAATTTTTCTCATATGCAGATTGACCCACCCAATGAGTAACCACCCTGATTTTTAGGATAGGACATGATCACTGTTGGTCCCACCTGATGAATTGACCTGGCTCTGATTGATTTATGGTGATTATCCTCTTCAATCTGCCTTCGTACAAATTGCATTAGGGCCTGTTTGCAAATAAATAAAAATGAAAATCTCATTTTAGTTATTCATAATTATTTATTAGAGATGATGTCTAATACATAATTACAATTATTTAAAACGAGATGAAACCATTTTCAGGTGTTTACCAAATAGGCCCTTAGCATTTCTTGTTAAATTTTATGAGATTGCAACTGAATGAGGAAAATGGCTACTAGCCAATATTATCAGTGAAATTTTGACTCTGGTATGTAATAACTACTACATACTTATCTACAATCTAGCTAATGTCTATAGATATAAAGAAATCAGCATCATATACAAGTTAATTGATCATATTTATGGACATGAAGCTTGACTTTGCTTGTTTCTAGTAGGAATTATAGCATAGTGTGAATGATCAGCTGAAACTGCTTACTGATTCGATCATAGAAATAGAGTGATAGGTTTTGTGTAGAAACTCAACCTCATTGTGTGCATTCTCTATTTTTGTGTTTCTGGATTGGTTGTAGGACCCAAGCAGTACTCACCATCTTTAAAGGACCCCACAAACTAGCCCAATTGGTTGTTTTGTAATATCAATGTGCAAACCATGCCAATAGATTTAGGACCTAGGCAATAGGCACTACTAAGATTAAATCATTGTGTACTTGAGCGTAATTTAGTACAAATAGGAACATGAACAAGGAATTAGTTAAGAAGATGACCAAGAAGAATAAAAAAAAAATTACCACTTTCTATATCTTGGTTTGATAATTAATGAGTGGAGAGATTGAGAAGGGTGTTACCATTAGAAATCAAGATGTACCTTTGGAGTTTTTTGTGATTATGGTGTACCAATCAAACTGAAGGGGAAATTTTATAAGGCAACTTAAGACCAACTATGCTTTATGGGACAGAATGTTGGGCGGTTAAGGAACAACTTGTTCATATGCTGAGTGTAGTTGAAGTGAGGATGTTGAGGTGGATGAGTGGCAAGATGAGGAATGGTAGAATTAGAAATGAATGCATTCAAGGGAACTTAAGGTGTAGCTCCAATAGAAAAAGTAGACTTAATGGTTTGGTCATGTGCAACAGAAACCAAGAACTGTGCTAGTTTGAGTGAGTTGGTGCAAGTTGAAGACTCTAAAAGGGCAAGGAAAAGGCCCAGAAAAGGCTCGATAACCTATGTTCTAACTAAAGTCCTTGTCAACTTATGTTGGGTGGTGGTGGGTAATGACCAACAAAATAAAAACACCTATTAATAAAGAAGAGCAACATGGAACCAATGAATATGGTTATATGTTTGACATTGCTTTCTTTTAATCATTTATCCCAATATATTAATATTTATTTGTTTCTGTTCCTTTTTCAGGTTGAAGGCTTGAAGTAAAGGAACAACCCAAGATTTCGGAGTTGTATTCGGTTTTAACAGTCCCTTATTTCGCCTTTTGTAAGGTTAGTAATTTTTATTTTTGGCCTCTCTTTATTTTTTGTCTTAATACAAGAAAATACTACACGCGTAGCATTTGCATGTAGGTTGCACTCTCAAATTGAATTGCAATCACTATCCTAATTGTAGTTTCCTTGCATTTGCAATACATTAAGTTGGACTTAAAAAAAACATAGCTGTAATTTAAGGGCTACTTCCTGATTTATGAATGTTAGGAAAACATCACTTAACTATTGTCATTTTTTCTTGATAAATGTGAGTGATTACAATGCAGATTATAGGTTGATCTAACAACCCATAGATTGATTACTGGCTATGTACTCTAGTCTTAATATGTACATTACTTTCTTTACTTATATTATCACATTATTGCTTTCTTTGCTTAGATTATTATGGTGACTTGTGATTGTGATTTGTAAATTGTAAGTTAGATAATTAGTTATCCATTTGAGGATTTCTATGTGGCCATATATAGATATAGTATATTTTTGGTGGCATAGAAATTGCTCAAATTGTCCCTTTTTTGACAGTTCAAGGTTAGATGGATAGTATGCTTTTATATAACCTATTTAAATATTCATGTATGATCCGCGGTCAATCTCCTCATTTCTCTCTGGATATGTTTCTTTCATATCCAATGCCAAATATTTTCACATTGCTTTAGATATTTGGCATCAGAATGTAACGTAAGATCAACTTATCTAGAGAGGCATGGGGAGATGCTGCCGAATTTTTGACGTGGACATTTAACTAAGAATATGAAAGTATTACAATCTATCTAACTTTGGATGGGTAACTAATTTAAGATTTAATTATTACTTATAAGTTAGATAATTAATTACCCGTTTGAGAATTTCTATGTAGCCATACATAGATATAATGTATTTTTGGTGGCATAGAAATCGCTCAAATTGTCCCTTTTTAGACAGTTTAAGGTTAGATGGATAGTATGCTTTCATATAACCTATTTAAATGTTCACACCTGATCCGCAGTCCATTTTCTCGTTTCTCTCTATATATGTTTCTTTTATTTTGTATCCAATGCCAAATATCTTCACATTGCTTTAGATATTTGGCATCAGAATGTAACGTAAGATCAACTTATCTGGAAAGGCATGGAGAGATGCTGCCGAATTTTTGGCATGGACGTTTAAATGAGAATATGAATATATTACAATCTATCCAACCTTGGATGGGTAACTAATTTAAAATTTAATTATTACTTGTAAGTTAGATAATTAGTTACCCGTTTGAGGATTTCTATGTGGCCATACATAGATATAGTGTGTTTTTGATGGCATAGAAATCGTTCAAATTGTCTTTTTTTGGACAGTTCAAAGTTAGATGGATAGTATACGTTCATATAACCTATTTAAATATTCATGTCTGATCCGCAGTCCATCTCCTCGTTTCTCTCTAGATATGTTTCTTCCGTTTCGTATCCAATGTCAAATATCTTCACATTGCTTTAGATATTTGTTATCAGAATGTAACGTAAGATCAACTTATCTAGAGAGGCATGGGGAGATGCTGTTGAATTTTCGACATGGACGTTTAAATGGGAATATGAAAATATTACAATCTATCCAACCTTGGATGGGTAACTAATTTAGGATTTAATATAACTCTGTTAGCATTAGATTGCTAATGCTAATTTGATTAGTATATTTCAACTATCAGATGGAAATCTAGGGTCTTTCTAATACCTTGTCCACGGCCCTTGATGGTCGATCAATTACATCGCCTATGATCCTTAAAGATGAAGGATTAAGTCTTGAACATGGAGAGGTGCCCGTCGAAGTGGTTGATACTAGTACCACACAGTCACATGTTGTGAGAAATACGAAAAAGAGGTCGGCAGTATGGGAAGATTTTGAAGAAGTAACCCTGAAGAACGGCTAAGTGAAGATATAATGTAAGCACTACAAGAGTCAGTACACTAAGAAAATAGATGGTTCGACCACAACATTGAAAAAACATCTAGCAAAGTGTCTTAAAAAAGTGAAAAGTGGGTTAAGGCAACAAACACTTTCATTTTCGTAATCTGTAGGGGGTCCGCCGGTGTCCATATACAAGTATGACAAAGAGTCAGTGAATGAGTGGATGGCCAAGTTAATTATTTCAGATAAAAGACCATTTCAGATAGTAGAAGGTCTTTCTTTTGTGTAACGCCTCGAAAAAATCCGTAAAGAGACTCGAGTACCAACTCGACCAGAAATCACGTAGGATTAATTCCTTTAGAAAATAAACGTAAGTTAACTAGCACTACGCTAGATTAGCTGTGAAATTAGCATCGATCACTTTAAATACGTTCTGCAAGACCCAAAACTTTTAGAATTAATGATGCTTTAATACCCTGAAATCTAAGATCAAACTTTAAACCCGTTTGCTCTCAGGAACCCTTTGAAACTTCGTATTGGATTTAGACCGCGCGTCGAAAGTCTGATATCTACAATCTTAGACGGTTATGACCACTTAGTTAGACTTGACAATCATTTCGAATATCAAGCCCAACCGATGTTCTGAGGCTATTTCATTGAGCCTGGAGAGAAGAGAGTGAGAAATGGGTAAAGGTTTAGGAAATTAATTCCAAATCTGGCACGAGTCTTTGCGCGTTATTATTAAGCGTTCTGACCGTCAGAATTCAGCCAAATTTCACCCTCGGATTAGAAAATTTTTTTTCTTTCATATCATGAGACTTGTAGACCTGATTTAGGTACGATGACCATTGAACTGAAACTGGACTGCCACGTGTGATCTGGGAACTCTACCTGTCTGAAAACTTCGTGTGAGCAAGATCCAGTAGGCATGAGCTTAAGTCCGACCGCGTTCGGCCAGGGGACCTCCCGAAACACTCTTTTGTATAGAAACCGATTTGGTTATAACTCAAGTATACTTTGTTCCCAAGTCTATTTAGGTTAGTTTTTAGCCTATATAAGGGCTTTAAACCCTCTCATATCTCTCCCATCCGAATTTGCTTGAAACTCTAAAAAGAGAGAGAGAGAAAGTGAGAGATTGTGAGAGACTTTGTGAGAGGACTTCCTACCGTTTGCTCCATCTTTTGCACGTACCAAAGCAACGCATTCAAACCACTTTCCCGGTGATTTTCAATGCACTTTTAGGTAAGATAACCCTAACCACTTGCTGATTTAGGGATTCCTTTGATTCAATGGCGAAGTAACTTACGTATCTTGTGCATTAAGTCACCGTTACGCCGTTGACGAAGCGTATACGTTCTATTCGAATCAATACACTAAGGCGAAATGTGCGGATTTTAGACACTTTGATTGACTGATTTCAAAGCTTTTAATGTCGTTTAATAGTAGATTATCGACAAGCACGCCATTTGACATGTAGAACATGCTGTCCGTTTTCCATTTCGACTACATATGGAAAATATGAGATTTAGGGTATTTTAGTCATTTGTAGGAAATACTGTTTACGTCCATATTTTGCTGAAATGTTTGTCATGATTATTTGTCGTGTTAGGATACTAGGAATGCGTGTATGATCTGTTTGGCGAAGAGATTCGTCCTAATGCGCACTTTGAGTCGACATACTCTATGTAGACTAAAGTGTGTAGACTAAGTGTATGTATAAATGTTTGTATTAGTATGTATTGAGTAAATGGTGTTGTGAATTAGTTTTGAGATTCAATTCTCAATTAATATGCTGATGTATATGATTTCCATCATGTTTGCCATATGAATTGATTTCCTTATATGTATGGAATACATGTGTTGGATTGATTTGCTTACTTTGTATGTTATAACATGTGTTAACATGCTTGTATTGTTGTATTTCATTTATATTACTCTCATATGATTATTGATGTAGATTTACAAATACTTGGGGCTATGACCTAGTCTAGGAAGTCGGTAATGGATTGAATTTGTGGTCGGCTTCTATTTGCCACGAAGGACGCGTCGATGAACGCGAGTCATGTTTTGAGTTGGCGGTAGTGGTTAGGCCACACAAAGTGTTTTATGCACTTCATGTTGCTCAGCTTGAGATGTGCTCGTACTAGTCGAGCCCGTCAAGTAACCCAACTGGCCATTGTATGTTCACCCTATATGAGTCATAACTGCGAACCTAGGGTACTGAACTTACCATTGAAAACCCTATTAACCATGGTACCTTGATCCATAAAGACTCATGAGCGGGACATGGTGGTATGGGACACCGTGGTTGAGCTGTCGGCCTACGCTGGGGCCACAAACCTCCTCGTAATGACCAGTGAACACATTTGACTCGTGAACTGATTGTGGTAGTGTGGGACACTACATTCGAGCTGTCGGCCAGCTCTGATTGGTGACGAGCCCTTTGTAGTGACCGCGAGCGTATTCTAAGTCTACGGGAGGTGACGACCCTTCCGTAGCGGTGAGAGTACATTAGGCCTGTATTGATAAGGTGATGGGGGAGCGGTGCAACAAGTGCCAGCAACAGCCCTGGCAGCCCTTGCAGTGACCTACAAATATAACATCGTATGTGATTACTAGGAGTGACGACCCTAGACAGGATCTGTGTTGGAATTGATATAAGAAAGGTACCTTAGTTTCCCAATCCTGCTGTATAAAAAGGACTAATAACAACCCGGTAATCATTATCCATATCGCACTGCATGTGCCTGGAAGATGTGGATCACTGCGGGAAGAAAACATTCCACGGACGCAGATGGTGCCGCATGAGGGAGTATGTCGGAGAGGGCATCCATCATGTCATTTCATGCTTGCATTAACAACAGTACCTAGGGATGGTTGATTATTTGCTTTACTATAACGCGTGATTGATTTGATAACATGCTAATCTTTGCTCTATTATTCCACTGAGTTGATCACTCACTCCCACGTTATGGGACGGTGTTTGCAACACCACCAGACCCTGTCTTAGATGCAGGTGATGAGGCGATTCAGGACGCTGAGCCGGATTACTACGAGGATCAGGATGAGTTCTCGTATATGTAGTTCTCCGACGGTTTTGCGTAGGTGGCCTAGATCGGCGGGACATGCTAGTTGGACTATCACCTGACATTTATTTCTTGCTTTATGACATGTATATGAGACTCAGTGATGTATTCATACTTTGGAGATAGTTTGAGATTATTTTATTTTTGTACAGTGATATATATATTTTTCAGTCTTCCACTTGCATTTTATCACTGGACCTGGAGTATGAATTGCAATTTTGGTATAATCTTACTCATGTGAATGCTTTAACTCAGATAACATTGAATCATAATCATATTTGTTGCATAAGTGATGGTCTGGAACTCGGGAGTCGGGTTTCTACACGACCCCCGATTTTCAGGGTGTTACAAGTTGGTATCAGAGCATGATTTAGATTAAACTGGACCTAGGTTATGGCCACGTGACGTACGCTGTCGCCCTTTGACTTAGGTGGGTGCGAGAAAAATCTAGAAACCCTTATAGGGTCCCAGTTTCGCCAATCGACGAAGTTTACTCAAAACGATCATCTTGATCGAGTTCGTGTGCATCCGTGGTCACATGAAACGACCCTGGACCACTTCTAGATCGTTTGTGGATGGGTTTAGACCTCTCTGGACTCAGTCCCAGTTGTTAGAAATCGCTGAATGCGAATGTGCATCAGTTAGTGTCCGAAGGGTTTGAAATGGTGCGAAACGGGGTCATGGGCCCACCCAAGCTAAAATATAATGAACCAGGGTGGGACCCACATATATTTGGGACCTCCAGGGCAGGGGGAACCCAGCCCATGTGGCCGGAATCACCGGATTGCGATTTCACTGGCCAGGACCTCGTCATACGGTGGGCCCCACTCGGGCTGAACTTCGGGCTGACGCCCTTAGATGGGTAGGGCACCCCTCCCATATGTGGGCTGACCCTTAAATCATCCCCAAAACCTCACTTCCTTCACAAAAACGTCCTCCAAGCTCTCCCTTTTCAGTTTTCTTGCTGCCTCTCTCTCAAATCCCGGTGTCAAACCTCTCCCATCCCATTTTCTCCCTCAACCGACGCCAACCCATCCATTTACAGTTGTTCACAGTCCCTTTCCTCTCCATTTTCATCCGTGGAAGCTCTTCCAACCTCCATTGAAGGATGAAAATTGTGTGGACCTCCATTCCATCTTATCTTGCTCTTTTCTCTTTGAAAATCCAGCTTTTGGAAACTTGATTCACCCCTCAACAGGGCCTAAATTCGATTCAGTCCATTAGGGCAGCCCTTTCTCTCCATTTCCTCTACTTTCCATGGCTTTTGTTGAGGCTATTTTAGCCTTTTTCTCTCTTTCCACCATCCTCTCTCTCATGGGAAAGAGGAAGACCGCCGCAGATGAAGCTGGGCCTAGTCGCCCTTCACGTTCGAGGAAACCGAGAGGTGGTGCCGCTAGCTCAAGCGCCGCCGCAAGTCCAAGTGCCTCTCGTGAGTTTCACACAAAGCGGGATTTGGATTCCCGTGCTCACTTAGGACGAGCACTGTTGGCAGACTTGGCTCACGATGCTTAGGTTGACCGCAAGGTTCTGTTTGAGGCCCATGTGGATGGACGGCTCTTTGGTGAACTTTTATTGTTTGAGGGCATCGAAGCTGCCAACTAGGGTCCGCTCTTTGAAGCTCAGTCTCGTGTGAACGTGAGCACTGTTCGTGCCTTCTATGCTCATATTTGGGCTCCTACGTTGGAGCCATTGCAGTTTATGATTCCCTTTGATAGAGACCGGGAAGCCACGATCGATGTTCGGTTGATAGCTCGACTTCTGAATGTGCCTCTTGGCGAGGTGCATCCAAGTGCTAAGAATCTGAAGAGTGTTCGTGAGCGAAATCGCCGTACCAGGTTCCTATGTGGTGGTTTGGTTCCGTGGCAGCGTAACAAGAGCCTCTTAGCGTCCCACGTGTCGCATGATTTTCACCTATTGCACCATATTTGTACGTTTAATGTGTATCCTAGGTCGAGTAACTGCAGTGAATGTACGCGTCTCATGGTCGATTTCCTGTATCAAGTGGGCCAGGGAGAGAATGTGTGCATGACCACCTTTGTGTTGCGACAGATCGTCCTCATAGCGAAGTCGAGGAGAACGTCTGAGTCACTTCCTTTTAGCCGGCTCATATGCAAGATCGTGCTTGAGTTTGCTTATAGACTTGGGCCAGAGTTGCTTGTGCCGATTCACTTCATCGATGAGGCTACCATGAACCAGATGAAGATAGGGCCTCGGCAGCGTGAGGCTCAGCTTGATGATGACAGTGAGGGCGAGTATGATAGCGTAGAGGATGCTAGTGAAGAAGAAGCTGGGGCAGAAATAGAGGAAGAAGTCCAGGAAGAAGAAGAGGAGGCTCAGGATACTGATGAGAGCCCTCCTCTTGCGACTCGGGCTACTAGGGATGCTCATATAACCCAGCTTGAGGAGAGTCAGGCTGCTTTGCGACGGGAAGTCCAAGAACTCTGGGTTGAGGTGAAACAGAATCTTGAGGATACCAAGGCCGTCATGAAATGGAAATTCGGCAAGGTGACTCGTACTTTGAAGGCCATCCTGTGTTTTCTGCAGGATAAGGGTGCTCCTCCTCCATCGCCAGACCTCTATCTCAGCTGACATGGAAGGATGTGAAGTTCGCCTGGAATGATAAGGCGGAGACAGCTTTTCAGGAGCTGAAGGACAGGTTGACGTCTGCCCCTGTGCTAGTATTGCCAGAGCAAGGGGTTAGATACATGATATATACTGACGCGTCTAGCGTTGGTTTGGGTTGTCCTTATGCAGAAGGACAGGATAATTTCGTATGCCTCGAGACAATTAAGGAAGTATAAGGAGAATTACCCTACACACGACCTTGAGTTGGCAGTCGTCATATTCGCATTGAAGCTCTGGAGACATTACCTCTATGGAGAGGAGTTCGAGCTCTTTTGCGACCACAAGAGCCTCAAGTACATATTCACGCAGCGAGACTTGAATATGAGGCAGAGGCGATGGATGAAGACTTTGAAGGACTTCAAGTTCGAGGTTTCCTACCATCCCTGCAAGGCGAACCTTGTGGCTGACGCATTGAGCCGCAAGAAGGTGATAGAGTTTACGGCTCCGCTGATGGTTGCTGAGTGGGATATGGTTGAGTTTTTGTGAGACTTTGAGCAGAAACTCACTGTGGAGGAGTCATATGAGTTTATCGCACATGTGCAGGTGCGATCTTTTATCAATGATAGAGTCATCGCGGTGCAAAGGGATGATGCGCGTCTGACTGAGCTTCGAGAGCAGGCCAGTGATGATGCAGACACCGAGTGGCGAGTTGGCACGGATGGAGACTTACGTTATCGTGGCCGCCTATGCTTTCCAGATGTCCCTGACTTGAGAGGAGAGATTCTCGAGGCTGCGCACAGTACTAGACTTGCAATGAATTCGGGTGGTACCAAGATGTATCGTGACATGAAGAGGACTTATTGGTGGAGGGGTATGAAGACCCATATCGTAGAGTTCGTGTCCCGTTGTCTCACTTGCTAGCAGGTGAAGGCAGAGCATCGCCGACCTCCTGGACTCCTTCAGCCTATGCCTATAGCTGAGTAGAAGTGAGATTTCATTTCCATGGATTTCATCTCGGGACTGCCGAAGACGAGGAAGGGACATGATTCTATTTGGGTGATCATCGACCATCTGACGAAGTCGGCGCACTTCCTACCGATCAGAGTTACGAACTCTGCAGACGAGTTAGCCAGGTTGTATATCAGAGAGATAGTGCATCTGCATGGAGTTCCTTTAGAGATCGTGTCAGACAGAGACACACGCTTTACTTCTATTTTCTGGACTCGCATTCAGGAGGCTATGGGTCTGAAGTTGAAGTTTAGTACGACCTTCTACCCACAGACAGACGGACAGACAGAGCGGTGAACCAGATTCTAGAGGACATGTTGCGGGCTTGCGTATTGAACTTCAAAGACAGTTGGGATGATTATCTTGCATATGCAGAGTTCGTGTACAACAACAGTTTACAGGCGAGTATCGGTATGGCACCTTATGAGGCTTTGTATGGGCGACCTTGTCGAGCACCGCATTGCTGGGCAGAGGTCGGTGAGCACAGATTGATTGGCCCAGAGTTAGTGCAGGCGACTTCGGAGAAGATTGATATTATCAGACGTCGGCTACTTACAGCGCAGAGCAGACAGAAGAGTTATGCCGATACAAGACAACGTGTAACACCCCAGATTTTTTTCCAACTTGGAATTAGAAATCTTTAGGCAATGGGTCAACCATTTCACTCTCAATGATCAATCCCAAGGTCTAAAAATCAATTTTTTCCTATTTCCTTCAAAATCTCACCCTTCACCACCTCATTCTTCGAATTTCTCTAAGTGCTTCCATATTAGACACAAATCCTCAAGTGTAAATAGTAAAGACCACTAATCCTAATGTTTTCATGATGAAGAACCTAGAAACACTAATAGGATCGCAGTTTCACCAATAGGTGAAGTCCACATAACTCGTTCGTTTCGATCGAGTCCATAATGCATCTCAGGTCGTGTGAGGCGACCTAAGTAGCCAGCAGGTTGTTAGGAGGCGGGTTTGTGATGATCCTAGGAGAATTCCAAACCCAAAAATACATGTCCTTGGGTCGTGGGATAACCACAACCCTTACACTCAATCGCTAGGGCTTAAAAACCCCGTTTCACTCAATTCCTTCAAAATCTTTCCTCTCACCACCCCATTCTTCAATTCTTTCTCAGTATTTTCATGTTAGGCATTAATCCTAATGTGAAAATAATATAAAATCATACTTAGACAAAATTTTATAATGAATAGTAAAAATACGTGAAAATTAGCCTTTTGGCCATTCCAAATTTGAAATCTTTTGTAACAGATGAGTTAGTTGGATAGATTAGCTTCTCTTACCCCAAAATCATATGTTACACGATGCATAAGTTCATTCTGGTTTACAGACTAGCCCCGGAACACCCCAAATGGAGTTTTGGGCCTCTCTAGGCCAAACCACAATGAACCAAGGTGCGCCCCATACTTTTTTGGGACCCTGGGGGCAGGGGGAACCCATCCCACATGGCCAAAGTTACCAGCTTACAACTTCGTCGGCGATGGCATCGCCAATTCCGTGATGCATCCCCGGTCAAATTCATCGTCTGGGACGGAGCTTTGGGCTGGAGGTGTTTGGGGTGTTGTATAGCCCCCTGGTATGCGGGATGTTCGTTAAAAACACCCCAATCAAGTACTTCCTTCACAAAGTGACCCTCCAAGCTCTCCTTTTGCTCCAACCGTCTGATTTTTGATAAAAACTACCCTTCCAAACTCTTTCTTCTTTCGTTTCCAAACACCCTCGCTCCACCCTCCAAATTTCATCTCAAACAGAGATCATTATAGGCTACTTCCTTTGGAAATCTAAAGAGAATCACCAGCGGCATTAGACGACCTGTGAAATTCGCACCAATCACTTTCAATACGATCCGCTAGAGCCAAAACGTAGAGGATAGGTGACGCTACAATACCGTAAAGCCTGGGATCAAACTCTATTCCCGATTGCTCTCTGGAGCACCTTGAAACTTTGTATCGGCTCTGGACCGCACGTCGGAAGTCCGATTACCCCAAACTTAGACGAATATGACCGCCTAGTTGGACTTGATAATCACCTCAAAAATCAAGTCCAAATGATGTTCCACGACTATTTCCTTGGGTCCAGAGTGAAGAGTGTGAGAAATAAATATAATTTATGAAATCTGACACATTCGCTTGTGCGCTTTTTCTAAGCGTTCTGACCGTCAGAATTCAATCAAATTTCACCCTCGGATCAGGGAAAATTTTCCTTACATGTTATAGTACTTGTAGCTCCGATCGAGTTCCCATAACCGTTGAACTGAAACTGGTCCGCCACGGTCAATTTGGAAATTCGATCGGACTGAAAACTCTGCCTGACCTAGATCCAATGTCAGGGAGCTTAAGTCCGACCGCATTCAGCCACAGGACCTCCAAAAATGCTCCGTTGGATCAGAACAAGCCCTCTTTGGTTACAAAATAAGTATACCTTGGCCCCAAGTCCATTTTGGTCATGTTTGGGCTTATAAAAAGGGTTTAAACCCATGCTTTTTCTTTCCATATGAATTTGGGGAGAGAAGAGAGAAAAGAGAAAGGAAGTGAGGGAGAAGTTGGAGCTTTCTTCTGGGAGTCTTCCCTGCTGCTCCTCGTGCTACATCCACCTGCCTGCATCGCTCTTCTGGTGATTCCAACGCACTCCTAGGTAAGAAAAATCCTAACTACTTGCTGTTTTGGGGTTTCCTTCGATTCATTAGCGATGTAGATTATGTATCTTGTGCATTAGGACGCCAGATCGCCATTGACGAAGCATTGACGTTCCGTTCGAAATGATACACGTCTAGGGCAAAAGGTACGGATTTTAGATGCTTTGATTGACTGATTTCAAAGCTTTTAATGTCGTTTAATAGTAGATTATCGACGAGTATGCCGTTTGACATGTAGAACATGCTGTCCGTTTTCCGTTTCGTAAACCTACGGTAATTTTGAGATTTAGGGTATTTTAAGCATTTATAGAAAATACTGTATACGTCCGTATTTTGCTGAAATGCTTGACATGTAAATTTATCGTGTTATGATATTATATATGCGTGTATAATCTGTTTGGTGAAGAGATTCCCCCTAATGCGCACTTTGGGTCGACATACACTATGTAGACTAAGTGTTTGTATAAATGTTTGTATTAGTATGTATTGGGTAAATGCTATTGTGAAATAGTTTTGAGATCGAATTCTTAATCAATATGCTGATATATATGATTTTCACCATGTTGCCTATATGAATTGATTTCATTATATGTATGGAATACATGTGTTGGTTGATTTACTTACATGGTATGTTATAACACGTTGTCAACATGCTTATATTGTTGTATTTCATTTCTGTTACTCACATATGATTACTAATGTTGTGCACAAATGCTTGGGGCTATACGTTAGTCCAGGCAGTCGGTAATGGATTGAATTCGTGGTTGGCTTCTATTTACCACGAAGGACGCGTCAATGAACGCGAGTCGCGTTTTGGGTTGGCGGCAGTGGTTAGGCCACACGAAGTGTTTTATGCACTTCATGTCGCTTAGCTTGAGATGCGCTCGTGCTAGTCGAGCCCGTCAAGTAACCCGACTGGCCGTTGATTGTTCACCCTGTATGAATCACAACTGTTTGAACCTAGGGTACTGAACTTACCATTGGAAACCCTGTTAACCATGGTACCTTGATACATAAAGACTCATGAGCCGCGCATGGTGGTATGGGACACCGTGGTCGAGCTGTCGGCCTACGCTAGGGCCATAAACCTCCCCGTAGTGACTAGTGAGCACCCTACTCTGAGCAGATTATGGTGGTATGGGACACTATATTCTTGCTGTCGACCTACACTGATCAGGTGACGAGCCCTTTGTAGTGACCTTGAGTTTATTCTGACACCGCATGGGGGCGACGAGTCCTGATGCAGTTTTAAGGATAATTAGGCCTGTATTGATAAGGTGATGGGGGAGAGGTGCAACGAGTGTGAGCAACAGCCTTGACAGCCCTTGTAGCGACCTATAAATATAACATCGTAAGAGATTACTAGGAGTGACGACCCTAGACAGGATCTGTGTTGGGATTGATATAAGCAAGGTACCTTAGTTTCCCAATATTGCTATATGAAAAGGACTAATAATAACTTGGTAATCATATCCACATTACATTGCATGTGCCTGGAAGATGTGGAGCACTGTGGGAAGAAAGCATGCCTCGAGCGTAAGATGGTGCCGTATGAGGGAGATCGTCGGTGAGGGCATCCATCATGTCATGTCATATTGCATTAACAACAGTATTTAGGAATGTTTGATTTATTGCTTTACTATTATCGCATGATTGATTTGATAACATGCTAATCTCTGCTCTATTATTCCACTGAGTTGATCACTCACTCCCACGTTACGGGATGGTGTTTCCGAACACCCACCAGTGTTTTAGTTATAGATGATGGCGCTGCTTGTGAAGCGGAGCCGGACTTGATGATGATGAGGAGGATCCCTCCTTTATGCATGTTCTGATCGACGAGATTTCAGGGAGGTTGATTAGATGCCTTGATACTTGTCATTTTATAGTATTGGAGCACTCATGTATATATTTAACCTGGTAAGATGTTCACACTCTAGAGACATACAACAGTTTATATAGGTTATACATACTATCACAGTCTTTCGCTTGCTAATTTAACAGTCTCTAGAGTATGATATGATGTTTTGGATTAATCCCAATCTTGTTTAATGCCTTTTTATAGACAACATGCATCTAACATTATCTATGTTGCATAAATAACATTTTGGAACTCGGGAGTTGGGTTTCTACCCGACTCCCAATTTTCGGGGTGTTACACGGCGCCCACTAGAGTTCGCGGTTGGGGATCACGTGTTTTTGAGAGTTTCCCCTATGAAGGGAGTCCTTCGGTTCGGGAAGAAGGGGAAACTAGCACAGCGATTCATTGGTCCATTTCAGATTCTCGACCGTGTGGGTGCAGTGGCTTATCGTCTGGCTTTTCCTACGCCTCTCGTGAGCGTATATAACGTATTTCATGTTTCTTTGTTGAAGAAATACGTTCCTGATTCTTCCCATATCATTCTATGGGAGCAGGTGCAGTTAGGTGAGGATGTTACATATGTACTGCAACCGGCGCGTATACTAGACAGGAAGGAGCAGGTGCTGCGAGCAAGGTCATCCCCCTTGTGAAGGTGTTTTGGACGCTTCACTCTAAAGAAGAGGCTACTTGGGAGACGGATGCCCATATCAGAAAGAACTACCTATAGCTTCTCGAGGAGTACGAAAAGGTACAAATTTCGAGAATGAAATTTATTATTAAGGGGGGTAGATTGTAACGCCTCGAAAAAATCCGTACAGAGACTCGAGTACTAACTCGACCAAAAATCACGTAGGATTAATTCCTTTAGAAAATAAACATAAGTTAACTAGCACTACGCTAGATTAGCTGTGAAATTAGCATCGATCACTTTAAATACGTTCTGCAAGACCCAAAACTTGTAGAATCAATGACGCTATAATACCCTGAAATCTAGGATCAAAATCTAAACCCGTTTGCTCTCAGGAACCCTTTGACCCTTGGTATTGGATTTAGACCGCACGTCGAAAGTCTGATATCTACAATCTTAGACGGTTATGACCGCTTAGCTAGACTTGACAATCGTTTCAAAAATCAAGCCCAACCGATGTTCTGAGGCTATTTCATTGAGCCTGGAGAGAAGAGAGTGAGAAATGGGTAAAGGTTTAGGAAATTAATTCCAAATCTGGCACGAGTCTTTGCGCATTATTATTAAGCGTTCTGACCATCAGAATTCAGCCAAATTTCACCCTCGGATGAGGAAAAAAATTTTCTTTCATATCATGAGACTTGTAGACCTGATTTAGGTACGATGACCGTTGAACTGAAACTGGACTGCCACGTACGATCTGGGAACTCTACCGGTCTGAAAACTTCGTGTGAGCAAGATCCAGTAGGCATGAGCTTAAGTCCGACCGCGTTCGGCCAGGGGACCTCCCGAAACACTCTTTTGTATCGAAAAAGTCCCGATTTGGTTATAACTCAAGTATACTTTGTTCCCAAGTCTATTTAGGTTAGCTTTTAGCCTATATAAGGGCTTTAAACCCACTCATATCTCTCCCATCCGAATTTGTTTGAAACCCTAAAAAGAGAGAGAGAGAAAGTGAGAGATTGTAGAGACTTTGTGAGAGGACTTCCTGCCGTTTGCTCCATCTTTTGCACGTACCAAAGCAACGCATTCAAACCACTTTTCCGGTGATTTTCAATGCACTTTTAGGTAAGAAAACCCTAACCACTTGCTGATTTAGGGATTCCTTTGATTCAATAGCGAAGTAGCTTACGTATCTTGTGCATTAAGTTACCGTTACGCCGTTGACGAAGCGTATACATTCTATTCGAATCAATACACGTCTAAGGCGAAATGTGCGGATTTTAGACGCTTTGATTGACTGATTTCAAAGCTTTTAATGTCGTTTAATAGTAGATTATCGACGAGCACGCCATTTGACATGTAGAATATGCTGTCCGTTTTTCATTTCGACTGCGTATGGAAAATATGAGATTTAGGGTATTTTAGTCATTTATAGGAAATACTGTTTACGTCCATATTTTGCTGAAATGTTTGTCATGGGTATTTGTCGTGTTAGGATACTAGAAATGCGTGCATGATCTTTTTGGCGAAGAGATTCGCCCTAATGCGCACTTTGAGTCTACATACGCTATGTAGATTAAAGTGTGTAGACTAAGTGTATGTATAAATGTTTGTATTAGTATGTATTGAGTAAATGGTGTTGTGAATTAGTTTTGAGATTCAATTCTCAATTAATATGCGGATGTATATGATTTCCATCATGTTTTCCATATGAATTGATTTCCTTATATGTATGGAATACATGTGTTGGATTGATTTGCTTACTTTGTATGTTATAACTTGTGTTAACATGCTTGTATTGTTGTATTTCATTTCTATTACTTTCATATGATTATTGATGTGGATTTACAAATACTTGGGGCTATGACCTAGTCCAGGAAGTCGGTAATGGATTGAATTCGTGGTCGGCTTCTATTTGCCACGAAGGACACGTTGATGAACGCGAGTCGTGTTTTGAGTTGGCGGTAGTGGTTAGGCCACACGAAGTGTTTTATGCACTTCATGTCGCTCAGCTTGAGATGCGCTCATACTAGTCGAACACGTCAAGTAACCCAACTGGCCATTGTATGTTCACCCTGTATGAGTCATAACTGCGAACCTAGGGTACTGAACTTACAATTGAAAATCCTGTTAACCATGGTACCTTGATCCATAAAGACTCATGAGCCAGACATGGTGGTATGGGACACCGTGGTCGAGCTGTCGGCCTACGCTGGGGCCACAAACCTCCTCGTAGGGACCAGTGAGCACATTTGACTCGTGAACTGATTGTGGTGGTATGGGACACTACATTCGAGCTGTCGGCCAGCTCTGATTGGTGACGAGCCCTTTGTAGTGACCGCGTTCGTATTCTAAGTCTACGGGAGGCGACGACCCTTTCGTAGCGGTGAGAGTACATTAGGCCTGTATTGATAAGGTGATGGGGGAGCGGTGCACCGAGTGGGAGCAACATCGTATGTGATTACTAGGAGTGACGACCCTAGACAGGATCTGTGTTGGAATCGATATAAGAAAGGTACCTTAGTTTCCCAATCCTGCTGTATGAAAAGGACTAATAACAACTCGATAATTATTATCTATATCGCACTGCATGTGCCTGGAAGATGTAGAGCACTGCGGGAAGTAAGCATGCCGCGGACGCAGATGGTGCCGCATGAGGGAGTATGTCGGTGAGGGCATCCATTATGTCATTTCATGCTTGCATTAACAACAGTACCTAGGGATGGTTGATTATTTGTTTTACTATTAACGCGTGATTGATTTGATAACATGCTAATCTTTACTCTATTATTCCACTGAGTTGATCACTCACTCCCACGTTACGGGACGGTGTTTGCAACACCACCAGACCCTGTCTTAGATGCAGGTGATGAGGCGATTCAGGACGCTGAGCCGGATTACTACGAGGATCAGGATGAGTTCTCGTATATGCAGTTCTCCGACGGTTTTGCGTAGGTGGCCTGGATCGGCGAGACATGCTAGTTGGACTGTAACACCTCGGATTTTGGCCAATCTGGAATTTGACGTCCTTAGGTAGTGGGTCAACTAAAACACCAGGAAAATCGCTCAGAACCTACTTCCATAGCCAAAGAAACCACTTAAGACTAATTCCTTTAGAAACTAAGCATAAGTTAGCTAGCGCAACGCTGGAGTAGCTGGGAAATAGTCCCTGATCACTTTAAATATGTTCTACAAGACCCAAATCGAGTAGAACCAATGATTCTATAATACTCTATAACCTTGGACCAAACTCTAAGCAGATTTGTTTTCTGGACCACTTTGAATCTTTGTATTGGATCTAGACCGCGCATCGAAAGTCCGATACCTCCTATCTTAGACCGTTAGAACTGCCTAGCTGGACTTGACACTCATTTCGAAAATCAAGTCAAACCAATAATCACAAGCCATTTCATTGAGCCCGGACCGAAGAGAGTGCGAATAGGGACAGAATTGGAATTTCAAATTCAAATCTGGCACACGACTTGACGAGTCAGTATTGAGCGTTCTGGCCGTCAGAATTCAGTCAGATTACACCCTCAGATCAGGAGAAATTTCTATTTTATATCATGAGACTTTCAGCCCTGATCTACGCGCGGTGACCGCTGAACTGAAACTGGTCCGCCACGTGCGATCTGCGGACCCAGCCGGACTGAAAACTTAATACGTGCTAGATCTGGTACGCGTGAGCTTAAGTCCGATCGCATTCGGCCAGGGGACCACCAGAAAGCATCTTTTGGACCGAAACAGCCCCGAATTGGATATGCACTAAGTAAACTTCGTTCCCGAGCCTATTTTGGACATTTTTAAGCTTATAAAAGGGGTTGAAACCCTCACTCCTCTCTCCCATCCAAAATTGCAAAAAGCCCTAGATTGGGAGAGAGAAAAGGTGAGAGTTTGTGAGAGAGAGTGGGAGTGATTTTCCTGCCACCTGCTGCTGCTGCTGCACGTGCTTAGGTGACGCACTCCGATCAATTTCCCGGCGATTCCAATGCACTTCTAGATAAGGAAAACCCTAACCACTTGCTGATTTGGGGATTTCTTCGATTCAAATAGAATAGTAGCTGATGTACATGTGTATCAGGTTGTCTGATCGCCGTAGACGAAGCGTATACGCTCCGTTCGAATCACTTCACCTATAAGGGAAAAAGTGCGGATTTTAGACGCTTTGATTGACTGTTTCCAAAGATTTCAATGTCGTTTAATAGTAGATCCTTGACGGCAACGCCGTTTGACATGTACAACATGCTGTCCGTTTCCTGTTTCGTAAACCAACGAAGAATATGAGATTTAGGGCATTTTAGTCATTTGTAGGAAGTACTGTTTTTACTCATATTTTGCTGATGTGATTGACATGGTTTATTGTCGCATTAGAATGTTAGGAATACGTGCATAATTAGTTTGGCGAAGAGATTCGCCTAAATGCGCACTTCGGGTCGACATACTATATGTAGACTTAAGTGTGTAGTGTAAGTGTTTGTATAAATGCTTGTATTAGTATGTATTGAATTAAATGGTGTTATGAATTAGTTTGAGATTGATTTCTCAATTAATATGCTGGTGTAAATGGTTTCCTACATGTTAGCCATATGCATGATTTCATAATATGAATGAAATGCATGTGCTTGACAATTCGCTTAAGCTGTATGTTATAACATGTGCTTGATGATTTCATTTTGATTTAGTTTGAGATTGAATTCTCAATTAATATGCTGATGGAAATGATTTCCTATATGTTGGCGATATGTATAAGTTCATTATATGTACGAAAGGCATGTGTTAGATGATTTACTTAAGTTGTACGATATAACATGTGTTAACATGCTCACATGGTTGTGTTTCATTTCCAATACTCTCACATGATCGCTGACGTGGATTCATATGTGTTTGGGACTATACGTAGTCCAGGCAGTTGGCAACCGAGCGAATTCGTGGTTAGCTTATCTTGGCCACGAAGGAGGCGTCGATGAACGCGAGTCGTGTTGGAGTTGGCGGCAGTGGTTAGGCCACGCGAAGTGTTTTACGCACTTCATGTCGTTCGACTTGCGATGCGATCGTGCTAGTCGAGCCCGTCAAGTAACCTGACTGGCCGTTGTATGTTCACCCTGCATGAGTCATAACTGCTTGAACCTAGGGTACTGAACTTACCATTGTAAACCCTGTTAACCATGGTACCTTGATCCATAAAGACTCATGAGCCGGGCATGGTGGTATGGGACACCGTGGTCGAGCTGTCGGCCTACGCTGGAGCCACAAACCTCCCCGTAGTGACCATTGAGCACCTAGACTCGTGAGCAGATTATGGTGGTATGGGACACTATATTCTTGCTGTCGGCCTACATTGATAAGGTGATGGGGGAGCGGTGCAACGAGTGCGAGCAACAGCCCTGGCAGCCCTTTGTAGTGACCGCGAGCGTATTCTGAGTCTACGGGAGGCGACGACCCTTCCATAGCAGTAGAGTATAGTAGGCCTGTATTGATAAGGTGATGGGGGAGCGGAGCAACGAGTGCGTGCAACAGCCCTGACAGCCCTTACAGCGACCTACAAAATATACATCGTATGAGATTACTAGGAGTGACCACCCTAGATAGGATCTGTGTTGGGATTGATACAAGGGAGGTACCTTAGTTTCCCAATCCTGCTGTTTGAATGGACTAATAATAACTCGAAAATCATATCACCATGCCATTGCATGTGCCTGGAAGATGTGGAGCACTTGAGGGTCGATTGCATGCCGCGGACGAATATGGTGCCGTATGAGGGAGATCGTCGGTGAGGGCATACATCACGTCATGTCATATTGCATTGACAACAGTATTAGGATTGTTTGATTTACTGCTTTACTATTATCACATGATTGATTTGATAACATGCTAATCTCTGCTCTCTTATCCCACTGAGTTGATCACTCACTCCCACGTTACGGGATGGTGTTTCCGGACACCCACCAGTCCCTATTGTGATTTCAGATGATGGCGCGGCCTGCGAGGCAGAGCTGGACTTGATGATGATGAGGAGGATTCCTCCTTTATGCGTGATCTGATTGACGGGATTACAGGGAGGTTGATTAGATACCTTGACACTTGTCATTTTATATTTTTAGAGCACTCATGTATATTCCTTTTTGTTCACTTTTGGAGCATACATGTATGTATATAACTTGGTAATATGTTCACACTCTGGAGACATACAACAATTTACATATGTTATACCTACTATCGCAGTCTTCCGCTTACAAATTTAATAGTCTCTGGAGTATGATATGTTGTTCTGGCTTAATCTCACTCATGTTTAATACATTATCACAGACAACATTCAATCATACATATCTATGTTGCATAAATAACATTTTGGAACTCGGGAGTGGAGTTTTTACTCGACCCCACGATTTTTGGAATGTTACATGGACTATCACCTGACATTTATTTCTTGCTTTATGACATGTATATGAGACTCAGTGATGTATTCATACTTTGGAGACAGTTTGAGATTATTTTATTTTTGTACAGTGATATATATATTTTTCAGTCTTCCACTTGCGTTTTATTACTGGATCTGGAGTATGAATTGCAGTTTTGGTATAATCTTACTCATGTGAATGCTTTAACTCAAACAACATTGAATCATAATCATATTTGTTGTATAAGTGATGGTCTGGAACTTGGGAGTCGGGTTTCTACACGACCCCTGATTTTCAGGGTGTTACATTTTGTTGGAGTAGCCAAATGCTTTAACCCTATATATGAGAAGGTCTCTCGTACAACAATCAGGAGGGTATGTATAAAGATGTATGAAGGCAAGAAGGTCAAGTTGAGAGGAGAGTTGGCCACAATTTTCTGATTTAGCCTGACATCAGATTTGTGGACGACATCCAATCAATGAAAGGGGTATATGTCCTTAACTGCTCACTATGTTGATGCCGAATGGAGGCTTTGCAAGAGAATAATAAACTTCTGTTATCTTACGCCTTCTCATAGTGGTTTGATGATTTCAGACTGCATATACAAATGTCTAATGGAGTGGAGAATTTAGAAGAAGATCTCGAAAATTACACTAGACAATGCCTCTGCAAATGATAATGTTATAATGAATTTGCGCAACCAGTTTAAGGCCACCGGTGACTTATATTTTGGTGGAAAGATATTTCATGTTAGGTGTTGTGCCCACATCCTAAACTTGATTATACAAGAAGGCCTTAAAACAATCGATCTCACGATTGAAAACATAAGAGAGAGTGTGAAGTATATACGGGGGTCACCTTCACGATTACATGCATGGAAAAGGATTATGAAGTGGTTAAATTTGTCAACTCAGAGAACGATAAAGTTGGATGTCACGACACGTTGGAATTCAACTTTTGAAATGTTGAATTTAGCGATAGCTTTGAGACCTACCTTCTCTTACTATGCGGAGCATGATAGTGTGTATATTTGGCTACCTTTTGAAGATGATTGGTTAAGAACTTAATCAGTTTATAAGTTCCTTTCTATTTTTTACAACAGCATGAAGAAATTTTTGGGCTACAAGTATCCAACAATAAATATATTTCTGCTTGAACTTTAGAAGGTAAAAGATACCTTGCATAAAAACAGTAGTGGACAAGACTTTTTACACTTCATGACCATGGGTACGCAAGTAAAGTTTGATAAGTATTGGTCTGAGTGTAGTTTGTTAATGGGTGTTGCGGTCATTCTTGATCCCCGGTACAAGATGTTTATGGTTAACTTCATATGTAATAGGTTGTATGGTGTCATGGGTGTTAATGAGGCCGAAAAGATTTCTAGTACATCTAGTGAATTGTACAATTTGTATGCATGTGCCACAAAAGAATAATCTCCTCATGTGGGTTCTAGTTCTGCTGTTGATGAATCGTAAGAAGATACGACAAATGATTTCATGTCTTACTATACACAATTGAAAGGGACTCAAGCACAGATGCATAGATCAAAACTTGAAGAGTATCTCAAGGAGGATATTCTAATTTTAAACAAAGGCAATGATTTAACATTTTGAAGTGGTGGAAGATGAGATCTGGTAAGTTGCAGTACCCTGTGCTCTCATTAATGGCACGCGACATATTATCAATTTCAATTTCAATTGTGGCTTCAGAATCCGTTTCAGTACGGGGAGTAGGGTCGTAAGCAAGTATAGAAGCTCACTTACACCTGAATCGGTTGAAGCGCTCATTTGTACTAAGGATTGGTTGCGTCCGATGTGGGGAAAAGAACCTCTATTGATGAGGAGTTCGATGAAGAGGAGAGTGACAAGATTGAAGAGACAGTGCCTGTAGCTATAATATGATTTTGATGCCTTCTAATTTTGTTAAAATAGTTACATTGAAGTTTTATGGTTATGTTTTATGGGTGGATGAATATTTCTCTTTTTTTATTAGTACTATTCAATTAGATAATGTGGTTTAAATCTTTTATTATATTGTCAGGTAATTGTGTTCATTCATAACTTCTTCTTCTTTTGTCCTAAGCTAACCAGATATACAGTAGATATGTCATCAGAAGATGATGCATCAGTGGATATTTGGGATTATGGAGTCCAAACCTACTCCCAGGATGGAAAGATAAAGTTGAAATGTATGTTGTGTGGAAAACAGTTTGCCAACAAAACAAATCGACTCAAATTACATTTGGCTTATCGGGGAGGAGACGCCGCACCTTATAGCAAAGCTTCTTAAGAGGTCTGAGATTTATTTGGAGTCATTCTTGATTCTAATATAAAGACTTCCCACACCCCTCACCCTATAACTACAACCAATACAACTAAACAAAGAATATATAGAAGTAGGCCTGTTATAAATGAAGAAGGGTTTAGCAGATGAATTGCAACTGCCTCTAGCTCTAGTTCCAGGCCTTCCACAACTACCATTAGTAGATAAGAAGAACAAGATAGAATTTTAAGGGAACAAGAAGAACGAGATTGTAAAGATGCCATAAAAAAAGCATGCAAATGGCATACAGATCAAGAAGTACCAGACAACAACATCCACCTCTTAGACAACATGATGTTGAAGAAGGCAAAAGTAAACCATCAAAGTTTGTTAAAAGTCTTGCAACATTTTATTGGCTATTAGGAATCACGTACAAATTGGATCATAAAAAGCGTCTGAAAAAAGTTCTTGTATCTATGAATGACGACAATGGGAAGGGATCCCCACCATCCGATTCAGCAGAGGTGAACAACCATATTTTGGACACATCTAGCTCAGAGTCGCCCAAGAGTTCTCCTGCAATTGAATCAGTAAAAGAGAACCAAAGGATGAATCTAGTGACGAAGGTGGAGGTGGAGGAGGGTGTTACTATTATGGACAAGGTTCATTTAGTTACATGCCACAAAGGCATTCATCATATAGAGAGTTTTGAATGTATGAAAATTTTACGTAATCTATATGTCAGTATGTGCATGTTACGTTTTTTTACTTTTGATTTTGGACATAATGTTGGACATGATTTATTTACTTTCGAAGTGAAGAATGTTCTTTCGTTTGGATGCTACTTTACTTTTCTGGCCTAATCTTTTTCTTGTTCTTTCTTTATTATTCTTTAAATTTTAGCTTAAAATGTGTTTGGTACCAAATTTCATGAAAATCTGCAGTAATCTTGAAATGTCTTCCAGAAAATTTGAGCGAGGCTTAGAAATATTCAACTTGGATGAGTAAGCTCAGTTGAAATAAGATCTGTTTTCATAAAGTATATCATGATATTTTCATGAAATAATGGTGCAATCTTAACACATTGTCTTCTCTTTCAAATTTGAAGTACTCATTCTAGAGTTTTCTTGTTGACTGGGATCCACCATCTCTATGTGCTAAGGTGTTGGAATTTTCATTCATTTGTTGTATTTTGAAGGTTTGCAAGTTCTCTGTGTGCTTAAACTCTGTTTTCTCTTTGCTGATCTCTTAAGAGTGGTATTTGATATGTAAATTAGGTTTCAAATAGATATTTAAGCTTAGGGAAACATATCAGGTGTCAGATATGCATAAGTTCCTTACACATGAGTATAAAATATAGATATGCGGTTAGGCATTTGAGTTTATTTGTAATTATCACTGAAAACTGTCTCTGGACTCCGGGTTTGGGTTTTATGCCTGATACAAATACTAAGATTGCATTTGGTTGCAAAATTGAACTGAAGTTAGTCTAATGAGGTGACAATCACTAAACCTTAACATTTGTTTATGAAAAAAAAAAAATTGTAATTACGTCATTGGGATGGAGTTGAATGTGATGTAGCTATTATTGGGTCCTACTTGTTATAAATGCTTGGAAGCAGATTTACTCATATATGTTTGCTATTTACTCATATTACATGATTTTGCTATTACAACCCTTTGTTTATTTTTCCTTTCAGACCGCAATAAGCTAAGAACATGTTAAAAATCTTGCCCTTATCAAATGCATACACAACACAGACCTTTAGGGGCCCTCTCACGTGAACCATGTGTTTACACGCACATTCCAACCCATACATCTGTATGCGTGGGGGCTTCAGTTGTGATGCATTCCAACCCAAATCTTTTGATTTGTAGCCTTGTTAGCATGCCATGGAAGGTAAAATCCTTGGTGTAAGAAAAGACCTTTGATTCATAAGGGAAGACATACATTTAGTTATTGATATAGGCCAAGTAGATATTCCAAAACAAGCACTGGCCTTCCTTACCTTGGAATCTTTAGTAGAAGAGAAGAAAATAAAAAAGGTGAGAGGAAGAAGCTGACCTTAGTAGGAAATGGGTGGTCATGGTTTTGTGAACTAAGTTGGCTTTTGTGAATTAAAAGTCATTTGTTCAAACTCTATGGGCTACTAAGTTGTGCAGCTGGTGCATCTTTTAATGTGGAATTGGTGGTTGAGGACCTATTTCTTTCACCAGTTTCTGGTGTAATATAAAGGAAATGTTCAATGGTTATAAATTACTTTATATATCTCCTAACAGGAAATGCATTTTACTATAAGTCCTGTGTTTGGATTATCGACAATAAACTTGTAATGATAACATTTTTGTATTACTGTACAATAAAATTACAATGATAACACTTTTCCTTTCACTAATCATGGTAATTTTCAAAACAAGGAAGCGAATGACCGAAAGTTCATGCACAAGCTTTTGGCTTTGCGAGTTTGATTGAATCACTTTCAGCTCTTCCTTTTGGGGCTATAAATAAGCTACCACCAAAAGCCTTACATGTTGCAGAAATGACCAATAGCCTTCCCCATTGTAGAAAAGGAGCTAAACAATGAGCTGAAGCAAATTTCTCTTGTCCACTGGAAGAAGGTAAGCATCCTGAACTCATCTCCATCAAGGTCAGGACCAGTAAGCTTAACCTACAAATGAGATTTGTGAGGCCCACCATAATGCGTACATGACAGCTAAGTGCCAACCCATCCATTGCAGGCACTCCCCTAAGTTTTCCTTGGAGCCCAAAAATCAGGCTAATGCAAAACTCATGTCAGCCACATGATGCAAAACTCCCTGTGTTTGGATTGTTCCCTCTTTTCATGATTCTTAAATGATCTATAAGAGGGAACTTGTACGCCTTCCTCCCCAAAAAATAGCATTTATTGACCATCTAAAAAGCTATACAGGAACTTTTTCTCTTTACCAGAGTGAGTCTGAAACTTAGAAGATGTGTTTTACCAAGGTGACTCTTAATCTTACAAAATGCTAGTTACCATAGTGACTCTAATTCCTCCCTTACTCCATCTTTATAGCAGAGAACTTTCATTTGCTAGAGGAAAGGATTCAACCCAAAGGCCCTTACAAACAGATAGAGTATCCATGAGTCCAAACTGCAAATAAACAAGGCAATAATCAATCAACAGACGAGACATGCATGAATTTTTAAACATCTTCCTATTTCTTTAACAAGAAATGCATTTCAAGCAACATGGCATGCACTTTATGCTTCTTTAAAAGCATGACACAACTTCTCATCCAAATTAAGTGATCATAACATGTTATACAGGACACATATGAGAAACAATGGAATACCCAAAGTACAGAATGTAAATTCCTTTCTATGAATGGATGGTGTGGATAAACACATGCATCAATGTGGGGCCCATAAATGTAATCAATTTCTATATCCATCAACAAATCCTGCCGTATTTACTGTTGGGACCAGATAATGTGATTAACCTAATCCTTTCTATCGTTTACTAATGCTGGATGAAATTTGCATCAACCAAATGCAATTCCATACCACCTAATCCTATATCCCAAACATGCATTTTTAACAAGGATTGATGACTCAGGAGAGTTGGGTCGGTCTCAGTCAAGTCCAATCTGGTTCGGCACAATCTGTCAACATGGAAAATATGGATGACTAGGCCTGACTCATACATACAAGTCAATCATAACTGGACTCAGGGCCAGTCAGATTCTCCGAGTCTTGAAACCTTGATTTTTGGCCCTTGTATTTCGGTCCCCAGCTGAGCTACTCATGCGTGTCAATCCATGGCTATCCTAATGTCATGGGCTTCCCAGAAGTTTGATTCTGAGTTGCTGTATATGATGGAGATTTGCAGGTGTGCACCTTACAAGGAGGTTGCATATCTCACACGCCAGCATAGCTCATGTATGAGACTTCCAAGTCAGGTCCCAGAAAGTAGGATAGAGCACTTACCTTGTGAACCCCAAAAGTCGAATGTAAGTTATAGTGTTGATTATTTTTTGAATTGTTCATTTCGTACATGGGTGGCCCACCTAATAAGTAGCCTAGACAGAATTGTGGCCCAGATCTAGCATAAGCGCTGGTGCCCACCAGATGATCAGCTTTGATCCTGAACACATGTGCCATATTGGCATATATGAGTAGCATTTACTTGGTAAGGCACACAAAAACATGGAGCATGTTTGGGCTAGGCCGTGGACTTGGTTTTGCCACACAACAGGGGAATGTCAAGAGTATCCATAACAGGGGCACAACTTGATTTGTTTAGGTTTAGATTGACAGGTCAATCCAATCCCAGCCCAACATTAGGAATCGTCATCCCAAAGCCCAAACCCAACATATTAATAGCCAGACCTAACACAATTCAAGTTTGGTACGGTTAGGTTGGGTTGGGTTTGGTCATCTTCATAGTCTGCGCAGTTTGCATGGATCCCAAATTGCGGGGACCACTTTGTTATACTGTCAATCCATCTTGATATTTCATTTTAATGCATGATTCCGACAATAAAGTAGATTCAAATCTCATGTGAATCATGTCGCATGAAATAGTGGTGATCGAATACTCATCATTGAAAACATCATGAGGGCCAAACCAAAATCTGGATGGGACTAATTTCAGAAGCCCATGAGTTGTAATTTCAAATCTTGAGCTCTGTCATTTTTGTCAAATGCATATCATACACCAAAATGGAATGCCACAGGAAAACAATAGATATGAATCTGGCCCAATCTGATTTGACTCGATTTTCCTGACCGAGTCGGACTCGGATCGGTCTAGGGAGCAGGTGTTAGGATTGGATTGGGTCAGAGGACCAGGACTCGGTCCTGGATTTGATCGAGTTCGGGTCAGGCCATGCAGAACTCGGACCTGGTCGAGTTGGACCCAATCCGATTTGACTCGGTCCGATGCCCAGCTCTAAATACAACAGAGGAGTGGCAGAATTGTCGGGAATGAATCAACAACTTCGACTACACCACCCCAGTGGATGATGTGCAGGTTCAAGCATCTCCAAGTGAAATTAATTTGAATATTAATCCAACCGAAAACCAAGCAGGGCCGTTAATGGCTCGTCCTAATCTTCCAAATGAGGTATCAATGATACTCAGGGATGTGCATGCAAGCATCCAGTTGGTATAGAAAAATGCATGGATTCAAGAAAAACACCTCCCTCAATAGGCTAAGGGTAATAACCATTATATGGCTAGTTAAACGCAGGTCATGCAGCAATTATTAGCCACTATGATGGAGTGAACACAACCTACACAACAAAATAATGGTAGTTCGGTTAGTAATGATGTCCATTTCCCACTAACACCATCATTGCAGCATAATACGTCACCTACTCATGAGGTGAGAAATATCCCACCTCCTGTAAAGGTTAGACGGCCGGAGCAGGAAGCTAGAAATTAAGGACCGCCAATGGGATTCTACCATCCACAAGGTCCTAAGTTTCAAGAGAATTTTAATAGATTTGGTATGAATCATCCGCCAGCCATGGAACCTCCTCGGGTTGATCGTGACTAGATACTATAACTTACGCAGGAAGTTACAGGGTAGGAATTGGGCTGCAATGGCATTCCTACTTATCATAAACCATACCCAGAATGGGTAGATCGGCAACACCCCTTGCCGAGGAACTATTGATTAGATTTTGCCCTATTCTCGAGGGAGCACGGACAATCGACTATCGAACATGTTGGCTGATTCACCATGCAATGTGGTGAACTAGCCAATAATGATTATTATAAATTACAGTTATTCAGTCACTCGCTGACCGCTGCGGCCTTCACATGGTATTCCAATTTGTTGCTTGATTCAATACATAGCTAGTAAGAATTGGAAGAAATGCTTCATGCTCAATTCTTTTCTAAGCATAGAGACATCACTATGGCCGATCTGGCATGATTCTAGTAATTGCCTAGCAAATCATGCGAAAGCTATATCATGCGATTTAAGTGGGGAAAAAGCCGCTATAAGGTAGTCATGATTAAAGCCGAATTTGTGCAACTTACACAAGACGTTTTAGAATACAAGCTCCGCAAAAAGTTTGTAAGCATGAAGTTTGCTTATTTATATGACCTCACTAAGAAGGTCTCTCGATATGAACAATTACTTCAAGAGGGGACTAGGCAAGAAAACTCGTCAATTGGAACGTATTACAACGATCCTAATTATGAAATTGCAATCGCTGAAGTGGTGGCTAAGAAACCACTAGTTTGCTCAGCATTGGTCAAAGCAGAGTCGGTCGCCCCAACAACCCAAAAGACTCAGAATATATACACATTTAATATTGCTCGAGCCGAGGAATTTTTTGACTTCATGTTAGAAACTGTAACACCCTGAAAATTGGGGGTCGTGTATCAACCCGACTCCCGAGTTCCAGACCGTCACTTATGCAACAAAAATTTTTATGATTCAATGTTGTCTGAGTTAAAGCATTTACATGAGTAAAATTATACCAAAAATGCAATTCATACTCCAGATTCAGTGATAAAAGCAAGCGAAAGACTAAAGGATATACATATCACTGTATGGAAAACAAAATAGATATCAACTGTCTCCAAAGTATGAATACATCTCTGAGTCTCATATACATATAAATAAACAGAATCAAAATATCAAAAATAGTTCCACTAAGAAGTCTCGCCAATCCATGTAACCTAAGCAAAGCCGTCGTGGTATTGCATATATGAGAACTCGTCCTGGTCCTCATCATAATTCGGCTCTGCCTCCTGAATCGCTGCCTCACTGCATCTAAGATAGGGTCTGGTGGGTGTTGCAAACACCATCTCGTAACATGGGAGTGAGTAGCTAACTCAGTGGAATAATAGAGCAAAGATTAACATGTTCTTAAATCAATCACGCGATAATAGTAAAGCAATAAATCAAACATTCCTAATACTGTTGTTAATGCAATATGACGTGACATGATGGATGTCCTCACCGACGATCTCCCTCATACGACACCATCTTACGCCCGCGGCATGCTTTCTTCCCACAGTGCTCCACATCTTCCAGGCACATGCAATGTGATGGTGATATGATTACCGAGTTATTATTAGTCCATTCATACAGCAGGATTGGAAAACTAAGGTACTTTCCTTATATCAATCCCAACACAGATCCTGTCTAGGGTCGTCACTCCTAATAATCTCATACGATGTATATTTTGTAGGTCGCTGTAAGGACTGTCAGGGCTGTTGCTCGCACTCGTTGCACCGCTCTCCCATCACCTTATCAATACAGGCCTACTGTACTCTCATTGCTACGAAAGGGTCGTCGCCTCCCGTAGACTCAGAATACGTTCGCGGTGACTACAAAGGGCTCGTCACCTGATCAGTGTAGGCCGACAGCAAGAGTATAGTGTCCCATACCACCATAATCTGCTCACGAGTCATAGGTGCTCACTGGTCACTACGAGGAGGTTTGTGGCCCCAACGTAGGCCGACAGCTCGACCACGGTGTCCCATACCACCATGCCCGGCTCATGAGTCTTTATGGATCAAGGTACCATGGTTAATAGGGTTTACAATGATAAGTTCAGTACCCTAGGTTCAAGAAGTTATGACTCATACAAGGTAAACATACAATGGCCAGTCGGGTTACTTGACGGGCTTGACTAGTAGGAGCGCATCTCAAGCTGAGCGACATGAAGTGCATAAAACACTTCGCGTGGCCTAACCACTGCCGCCAACTCAGAACACGACTCGCGTTCATCGACGCGTCGTTTGTGGCAAAGATAAGCCAACCACAAATTTACTTGATTACCGACTGCCTGGACTAGGTATAGTCCCAAACATTTATGAATCCACATCAGCAATCATATAAGAGTAATGAAAATGAAATACAACAATGTGAGCATGTTAACACATGTTATAACATACAACTTAAGTAAATCATCTAACACATGCATTTCATACATATAATGGAATCATGCATATAGCCAACATGTAGGAAATCATTTACATCAGCATATTATTTGAGAATTCAATCTCAAACTAATTCATAACACCATTTAATTCAATATATACTAATACAAACATTTATACAAACACTTAGTCTACACACTTAAGTCTACATATAGTATGTCGACTCAAAGTGCGCATTTGGACGAATCTCTTCGCCAAACTGATTATGCACATATTCCTAATATCCTAATGCGACAAAGAGCCATGTCAATCATATCAGCAAAATATGGATGAAAACAGTATTTCCTACAAATGGCTAAAATGCCCTAAATATCATATTTTTTGTCTGCTTACGAAACAGGAAACGGACAGCATGTTATACACGTCAAACGGCGTTGTCGTCGATAATCTACTATTAAACGACATTGAAAGCGTTGAAATCAGCCAATCAAAGCATCTAGAATCCGCACCTTTTTCCTAGAGGTGAACCGATTCGAAAGGAGCGTATACGCTTCGTCTATTGCGAACCGGGAACATAATACACAAGATCTGTAAGCTACTTCGCTAAAGGATTCAACGGAACCTTAAATCAGTAAAAAGTTAGGGTTTTTCTTACCTAGAAGTGCGGTGGAATCACCGGGAAAGTGATTGAGGTACGTACGTAGCTTAAGCACGTGTAACAGGTAGTGCAAGCAGCAGGAAGTTCTCTCCCACTCTCTCTCACAATCTCTCACCTTTTCTCTCACACCAGCTAAGGTTTCTAGTAAATTTGGATAGGTGAGAGAAGTGAGGGTTTAAGGCCCTTTTATAACCAAAAACATTTCCAAAACAGGCTTGGGAACAATGTTTACTTGATGCCTAACCAAATCGGGGCTGTCTCGGTCCAAAAAGACATTTCGGGAGGTCCCCTAGCCGAACGCGATTGAACTTAAGTTCATGCACATCAGATGTCGCTCACATCCCATTTTCAGTCCAGTAGTGTTCGTAGATCGCACGTGGCGGTCCAGTTTTAGTTCAGCGGTCATCGTCCGTAGATCAGGTCTACAAGTCTCATGATATGAAAGAGAAATTTTTCCTGATCCGAGGGTGTAATTTGGCTGAATTCTGACAGTTAGAACGCTTAATAATAATGCGCCAAGTCGTGTGCCAGATTTGAATTTCAAAATTCTAAATCTATCCTATTCTCACTCTCTTCACTCCAGGCTCAATGAAATAGCCTCTGAATGTCGGTTGGACTTGATTTTCGAAATGATTGTCAAGTCCAGCGAGGCAGTTATAACAGTCTAAGATTGTAGGTATCGGACTTTCGACGCGCGGTCTAGATCCAATACAAAGTTTCAAATGGGTCCTGAGAACAAACCGGTTTAGAGTTTGATCCGAGGTTTCAGAGTATTATAGTGTCATTGGTTCTACTCGTTTTGGGTCTTGTAGAACGTATTTAAAGCGATCAGGGATGATTTCACAGCTACTCTAGCGTTGCGCTAGCTAATGTATGCTTATTTTCTAAAGGAATTAATCCTACGGGATTTCTGGTCGAGTTGGTACTCGAGCCCAAGTACGAATTTTTCCAGGGCATTACAATCTACCCCCCATAATAAAAATTTCATCTCCGAAATTTGTACCTTTCGTACTCCTCGAGAAGCTGTGGGTAGTTCTTTCTGATCTCGGCTTCTGTCTCCCAGGTAGCCTCTTCCTCAGAGTGATGCGTCCACAATACCTTCGCAAGGGGAATCACCTTGCTACGCAGTATCTGCTCCTTCCTGTCTAGGATACGCGTCGGTCGTAGGATATATGTAACATCCTCTCCTAACTGCACCTGCTCCCATCTGATGATATGGGAAGGATTAGAAACGTATTTCTTCAGCATAGAAACATGAAATACGTTGTGAATGCTCGTGAGAGGCGTGGGTAAAGCCAAACGGTATGCCACTGGTCCCACACGATCCAGGATCTGGAATGGACCAATGAATCGCGGTGCCAGCTTCCCCTTCTTCCCGAACCAAAGGACTCTCTTCATAGGGGAAACTCACAAAAATGCATGATCCCCAACCGTGAACTCTAGCGGTCGCCGTCTCGTATCGGCATAACTCTTCTGTCTGCTCTGAGTTATGATTAGCCGACGTCTAATAATATCAATCTTCTCCGACGTCGCCTGCACTAACTCTAGGCCAATCAATCTGCGCTCACTGACCTCTGCCCAGCAATGCGGTGCTCGATAAGGTCGACCATACAACGCCTCGTAAGGTGCCATACCGATACTCACCTGAAAACTGTTGTTGTACGCGAACTCCACATATACAAGACAGTCATCCCAACTATCCTTGAAGTCCAATGCGCAAGCTCGCAACATGTCCTCTAAGATCTGGTTCACCCGCTCTGTCTGTTCGTCTGTCTGTGGGTGGAAGGCAGTACTGAACTTCAACTTCACATCCATAGCCTCCTGAATGGAAGTCCAGAAAATAGAAGTGAACCGCGTGTCTCTGTCCGACACGATCTACAACGGAACTCCATGCAGATGCACGATCTCTCTGATATATAATCTAGCCAGCTCGTCTGCAGAGTTCGTGACTCTGATCGGTAGGAAGTGCGCCGTCTTCGTCTGACGGTCGACGATCACTCATATGGAATCATGTCCCTTCCTCATCTTCGGCAGCCCTGAAACGAAATCCATGGAAATGAAGTCTCACTTCTACTCTGCAATCGGCATAGGCTGAAGAAGTCCAGGTGGTCGGCGATGCTCTGCCTTCACTTGCTGGCAAGTAAGACAATGGGACACGAACTCTGCTATGTGGGTCTTCATACCTTCCCACCAATAGGTCCTCCTCACTTCGCGATACATCTTCGTACTTCTTGGATGCATTATGAGTCTGGTATAATGCGCATCCTCGAGAATCTCTCGTCTCAAGTCAGGGATATCTGGGACGCATAGGCGGCCACGATAACGTAAGCCCCCATTCGTGCCAACTCGCCACTCGGCGTCTGCATCATCATTGGCTTGCTCTCGAAGCTTAGTCAGACGCGCATCATCCCTCTACGCCTCGATGACCCGGTCATCGATCTGAGATCGCACCTGCACATGTGCGATGAACTCATACGGCTCCTGTACAGTGAGTTTCTGCTCAAAGTCTCGCAAAAAATCAACCATATCCCACTCAGCAACCATCAGCGGAGCCGCAAACTCTATCGCCTTCTTGCGGCTCAACACTTCAGCCACAAGGTTCGCCTTTCCAGGATGGTAAGAGACTTCGAACTTGGAGTCCTTCAAAGTCTCTATCCATCGCCGCTGCCTCATATTCAAGTCTCGCTGCGTGAATATGTACTTGAGGCTCTTGTGGTCGCAAAAGAGCTCGAACTCCTCTCCATAGAGGTAATGTCTCCAGAGTCTCAGTGCGAATATGACGGCTGCCAAGTCCAGGTCGTGTGTAGGGTAATTCTCCTCGTGCTTCCTTAATTGTCTCGAGGCATACGAAATTACTCTGTCCTTTTATATAAGGACACAATCCAGACCAACACTAGATGTGTCAGTGTATATAGTGTATCTAACCCCTTACTCTGGCAATATTAGCACAGGGGCGGATGTAAGTCTGTCCTTCAGCTCCTGAAAAGCTGAATTCGCCTTGTCATTCCAGGCGAACTTCACGTCCTTCCGTGTCAACTGAGATACAGGTCTCGTAATCTTCGAGAAATCCCAAATGAAGCGTCGATAATAGCAAGCGAGACCTAAGAAACTCCTCACCTCAGTGACAAAACCAGGCTGCTCCCAGTCCTGAACTGCAGCTACCTTCGCCAGGTCAACTGCCATCCCATCCTTGGACACCACGTGTTACAGGAACTTCACTTCGTGCTTCCAGAAGTCACACTTCTTGTACTGTGCGAACAACTGATGCTGTCTGAGTGTATCTAGGACCAAGTGCAAGTGCTCCTCATGCTCCTCTTGACTCCTGGAGTATACTAAAATGTCGTCAATGAACACAACGACGAATCGATAGAGGAAAGGCCGAAATACCCGGTTCATCAGATCCATGAACACAGCTGGTGCGTTCGTGAGACCGAACGACATCACAAGGAACTCGTAGTGGCCAAAGCTGGTCCTGAATGCTGTCTTCTGCACGTCCTCATTCCTGATGAGCAACTGATGATATCCTGATTGAAGATCAATCTTCGAGAAGTACTGTGCTCCTCTCAACTGATCAAACAAGTCATCGATCCTGGGTAAAGTGTACTTGTTCTTCATCGTGATCTGGTTCAGTCTGCGATAATCAATACACAATCGCATCGAACCATCCTTCTTCCTTATAAACAGGACTGGTGCTCCCCAAGGAGACACACTGGGTCAAATAAGGCCAAGCTCCAACAGACCATCAATCTGCGTCCTCAACTCCTCCATCTCACACGGTGCCATGTGATACGTCGGCAGTGAGACGGGCGAGGAACCAGGCAGCAGATCGATAGTGAAATCAATCTCTCGTCGAGGCGACAAACCAGGGATCTTCCTGAACAGATCCCCAAAATCATAAACGACTGGCGTATGCTAAAGCATCGGGGCATCAGCGTCCCGAAGTAAAGAAGCGTAGCTAAGTATGCGGAAGGGGAGATTTATCCGCACTGAGAATGTAAAAGACGCGCCCTCTGGCTCATAGACAGTCACTATACGAGTCTCGCAATCAATCTTGGCCCTCGCTGCAGTCAGCCAATCCATGCCAAGAACGATGTTGAGATAATAGAGAGAGGGGTCAATGACAAGATCAATAGCCATCGTCCTGCCCCCCAGATCCACCAAATAGCCCTCACACATCAGGGTGACATCTGTAAAGGACCCGTGAGCTGTCTAAACTCGCACTCCATCCATCCTAATAGTCGGTAGCCCAATGCGCCTGACTATGGCACGTGACATCAATGAAATCGTGGATCCTGTGTCCACCATCACGAGAATAGGAATACCTCCGATGTGGGCAGTGACCTCAAAGGCCAAATGCTGAGAAGTCTCTGTCTCGACTGCCTCAGCTGTCAAGGCATGCACCCGCGCCTTCTGTGGCCAGTTCGGCGTCTGTACCATGGGCAGTAGAGGCAGCCTGAACTGAGATACGGGAGGTCTGAAGGAAGGGTGCGCAGGAGCCAACCGTAAAGGCGGTGCTGATATAACCTGTGGGGGTGTACGGTGGATCTTCTGCGACAGCGAGAACCCACTATCCCGCATCCGAGCGAAACAACTCTGTGCTAAATGGCCCGATCTCCCACAATAAGTACATGATAAATCAGGGCGCCGCATCGGGGGTACTGCCATTGTAGCCCTAGGAGGAGGGTCGACGCGAGACCTCTTGCCCGCAAAGGGCCTGTCCTGTAACTCTGGTTATGGCCTAGGAAGAATAGGGCCACGAGATTGCCCAAGTCGATCCACATCCTGCTCTACCCTGATGGACATGTGAATTAACTCAGCGTAGGAGGGAATGCTCACGCAACACTTCTTCGACCGAATATCCGGTCGCAAACCCTCAGAAAAGCGCCGTATGCACATCTTCTCATCAGCAAGTATAGTCGGGACATATCTGCCCAACTCAGTGAATCGATGCTCATACTCCATGACAGTCATGCCTCCCTGTCTGAGGCATAGAAACTCATTCTCCTGGTCATGCCTATATGTCTGGGGATAGTATTTCTCATGGAAGCGGAACTCGAACGCTGCCCAGGTCCAGATGTAATCAGCGGCAACGGTCCGCAACACACTATCCCACCATAAGTTGGCCTCCCGCTCGAATAAGAATGTAGCCAACTCAACCTGCTCAAACTCTGAGCAATGCAGCATCCGTAATACCTTCGACACACGGTCGAGCCAATACTCGGCCTCTTCGGGTCTATGAGAACCTATAAAAGTAGGAGGCCGCAAGCGCTAGAATCACTCGAGTAGGCCCCGTGTATCTGCAACAGTCCCCATAAGATAAGCAGGCGGTGAAGGATGAGCAATGCCCTCATCCTGAGCATAAGTACCGGCATCCTCAGCTGGATGCACAGGTGGTGCAGGTGGAGTCACACTCCCACCCTGGGCTAGAGCCCCCACTATAGTAGTCAGGAGCTGCTGCTGCTGCTGTATCATGGCCATCATCTGCTCAAATCTATCTAGAGGTGGAGTAGGCTGTGGCATGTACTACGTCGAAGAAGACGCACGGTACTGCTCTCTGACGAGCGGTGTGAAAGGCGGTGGTCCAACTGCATGACCAGTAGGAGGCTGAGACTCACGTGCTGTCTCAGGAATTGGGTCCACAGCAGGGTTCGTTTGAGCATCAGACTGGAGGGAAACTTGATCCATAGGCTCACCCAATGTAAGCCGAGCTGTGCTCCATGTAGCCTTAGGCGGCATCCCTATATTCAAAATAGGGCACAATCTTGTCAGTCTCAATAGCACAAACACACCGCAATCATTCACATAAAGAGTCATCGATATTCCATGCATTTCATTTAATCAAAATTGTTATAATACAAGGGATATCTTCTTACAGGCATCATGACAAGAAGTACATGGGAACTAAGACAGTTAAAGTTACAACAACAACATAAGTAAACTACTAGCCTTAATAGGCTTACACAACATAAAGCAGGAAACGACTAACTAATACCAATAACATCTAAAATCTCATCGCTAGTCTGAGTCGGGTGATGGAGGAGCACCCTTATCCTGCAAGCAGCACAGGATCACCTTCAAGGTGCAAGTCACCTTGCCAAATTTTCTCTTCATAACAGCCTTGGTATCCTCGACCTCAGCCCGAAGTTCCTGAACTTCCCTTCACAAGGTGACCTGGCTCTCCTCAATTCGGGCAATGTGAGCATCACTAATAGCCTGAGTAGAAGGAGGAGGGCTCTCATCAGTATCCTGAGCCTCCTCTTCTTCCTCTTCCTGGGCTTCTTCCTCTACTTTCGCCACAGGTTCTCCTTCACTTGGATATTCTTCGCCATTAAAATCGCCCTCGCTATCCTCATCAAGCTGAGTCTCACGGTACTGAGACCCGATCTTCATCTTGACCATGGTAGACTCATTAATGCAGTGAATCGAAACTGGCAACTCCGGCCCAAGTCTGTAAGCAAACTTAAGCGCGATCTTGCATATAAGCAGGCCAAAAGGAAGCGACTCAGACGTTCTTCTTGATTTCGCTATGAGGATAATCTGTCGCAACACGAAAGTGGCCATACACACATTTTCTCCCTAAGCCACCTGATTCAAGAAATCAACCATAAGGCGCGTACATTCAACGCGATTTGTCGACCTGGGATACACGTTGAACGTGCAAATGTGGTGCAGCAGGCGCAAATCATCAGACATATGAGATGCCTTGAGGCTATTGTTAGGCTGCCATGAAACCAGACTATTGCATAAGAACCTGGTACGGTGATCTCGCTCACGCGTACTCCTCAAATTCTTTGCATTGGGATGAACATCACCAAGGGGCACGTTTAGAAGTCGCGCTATCAACCGAACATCGATCGTAGCCATCCGATCTCTATTAAAGGGAATCTTGAATTGCAATGGCTCCAATGTAGGATTCTTGATATGAGCGTAGAAGGTACGAATGATGGTCACATTAGTACGAGAATGGGCTTCAAAGAGCGGACCCCAATGTGCAGCTTCAATGTGCTCAAACAATAGGAATTCACCGAAGAGTCGCCCTTCCATGTCTGCCTCAAACAACACCTTACGGTCAGTATAATCGCCATGAGGCATCTCTGCTAATAGCACTCACCCAATTTGAGCATGGGGATCTAAATCCCGCTTTGTATGAAACTCCCGGATTATGCTTGGACTTGCGGCGGCGCTTGAGCTAGCGGCACCACCCCTCGGTCTTCTTGATTGTGCCGGGTGACTAGGCCCAGCCTCATCCACTGCGGTCCTTCTCTTTCCCATCAAAGCGAGGATGGTGGAGAAAGAGAAAAAACCCAAAATGGCTTCAACAATAGCCATGAAAAATGTGGGATATGTAGAGAAATGGCTGCCTAAACAGATAGAAGGAAATCTTGGCGTTGCTGAGGGATAAATCAAGCTTCCAAGGGCTGGAATCTCAAAGGAAAAAGGAAAAACTAAAAGGGTTTAGAACTCCACACGATTTCAGCTCATTTTGGGGGTTGTAGGAGCTCCAAACAATGAGTTTTGAAAGAGGAGTTTCAAACAGTAATGGAGGGATGGAATGGGTTCAGTTTCAGTAGGAAATGGGATTGGGAGAGGTTTGGGCCAGCGATTTGAGATGGGGCAGCAAGAAAGACATGAAAGGAGCTTGGGAGGGGGCTGTTTGTGTAGGAGGTACCCTTTCTAAGGAGTTTCGACGGACGGGCGCTGTATGGGAGGGGAGCCCTACCCTAAAAACACCATGCGCCCAAATTTTAGCCCAAACAGGGCCCACTGTACGGCGATGCATCGCCGGCCATCTCCAAATTCGACCGATCTAGCCTGGTGAGCTAGGTCCTCCCTGCCCTAGGGACTCCAAATAAGTATGGGCCCCACCCCAGATCATTATATTTTGACCTAGGGAGGCCCAAACTTTCATTCGGGGCTTTCTGGGGCCAATCTGTAAATCAAAATATATTTACCCACATATAGCATATGATTTTGGGGTAAGAGGAGCTAATACATCCATCTAGCCTATTAGTTGCTAAAGATTACAAATTTAGAATGGCCAAATGGCCAGTTTTTGTGTATTTTTACTATTCATTAGAAAATTTTGCCTAAATATGATTTTATATCATTTTCACATTAGGATTAATGCCTAACATGAAAAGTCAGAGAAAGAATTGAAGAATGGAGTGGTGAGAGAAAGGATTTTGAAGGAATTAGGTGAAACGGGGTTTTTAAGACCTAGCGATTGAAGTAAGGGTTGTGGTTGCCCCACAGCCCAAGGATTCATATTTACGGGTTTAGAACCTTTCATAGAACGTCTTAACACACCTACTTACAACCTAGAGCTACTTAGGTCACTTCACGCGACCCTAGATGCGTTACGGACTCGATCAAACGATCAATACGAATAGACTTCGCTTATTGGCGAAACTGCGATCCTATAAGTGTTTTTATACCTTTATCGCACCCACCTAAGTCAAAGGAGTGACAACGAACATCGCGTGACCATAACCCAGGCCCGGTATAATCTCATTCATGCTCTGATACCAACTTGTAACACCCTGAAAATCGGGGGTCGTGTATCAACCCGACTCCCTAGTTCCAGACCGTCACTTATGTAACAAAAATATTTATGATTCAATGTTGTCTGAGTTAAAGCATTCACATAAGTAAAATTATACCAAAAATGCAATTCATACTCCAGATTCAGTGATAAAAGCAAGCGGAAGACTAAAGGATATACATATCAGTGTATGGAAAACAAAATAGATCTTAACTGTCTCCAAAGTATGAATACATCTCTGAGTCTCATATACATGTAAATAAACAGAATCAAAATGTTAAAAATAATCCCACTGAGAAGTCCCGCCAATCCAGGCCACCTGAGTAAAGCCGTCGTGGTACTGCATATATGAGAACTCGTCCTGATCCTCATCATAATCCGCCTCTGCCTCCTGAATCGCTGCCTCACCTGCATCTAAGACAGGGTCTGGTGGGTGTTGCAAACACCATCCCGTAACGTGGGAGTGAGTAGCTAACTCAGTAGAATAATAGAGTAAAGATTAACATGTTCTCAAATCAATCACGTGATAATAGTAAAGCAATAAAACAAACATTCCTAATACTGTTGTTAATATAATACGACGTGACATGATGGATACCCTCACCGACGATCTCCCTCATATGGCACCATCTTACGCCCGCGGTATGCTTTCTTCCCACAGTGCTCCACATCTTCCAGGCACATGCAATGTGATGGTGATATGATTATCGAGTTATTATTAGTCCATTCATACAGCAGGATTGAAAAACTAAGGTACTTCCCTTATATCAATCCCAACACAGATCCTGTCTAGGGTCTTCACTCCTAGTAATCTCATACGATATATATTTTGTAGGTCGCTGCAAGGGCTGCCAGGGCTGTTGCTCGCACTCGTTGCACCGCTCCCCCATCACCTTATCAATATAGGCCTACTGTACTCTCATTGCTACGAAAGGGTCGTCGCCTCCCGTAGACTCAGAATATTGTCGTGGTGACTACAAAGGGCTCGTTACCTGATCAGTGTAGGCCGACAGTAAGAATATAGTGTCCCATACCACCATAATCTGCTCACGAGTCATAGGTACTCACTGGTCACTACGGGGAGGTTTGTGGCCCCAGCGTAGGCCGACAGCTCGACTATGGTGTCCCATACCACCATGCCCGGCTCATGAGTCTTTATGGATCAAGGTACCATGGTTAATAGGATTTACAATGGTAAGTTCAGTACCCTAGGTTCAAGCAGTTATGACTCATACAAGGTAAACATACAATGGCCAGTCGGATTACTTGACAGGCTCGACTAGTAGGAGCGCATCTCAAGCTGAGCGACGTGAAGTGCATAAAATACTTCGCGTGGCCTAACCACTGCCGCCAACTCAAAACATGACTTGCATTCATCGACGCGTCGTTCGTGGAAAAGATAAGCCAACCATGAATTTACTCGGTTACCGACTTCCTGGACTAGGTATAGTTCCAAACATTTATGAATCCACATTAGCAATCATATAAGAGTAATGGAAATGAAATACAACAATGTGAGCATGTTAACACATGTTATAACATACAACTTAAGTAAATCATCTAACACATGCATTTCATACATATAATGGAATCATGCATATAGCCAACATGTAGGAAATCATTTACATCAGCATATTATTTGAGAATTCAATCTCAAACTAATTCATAACACCATTTAATTCAATACATACTAATACAAACATTTATACAAACACTTAGTCTACACACTTAAGTCTACATATAGTATGTCGACTCAAAGTGCGCATTTGGACGAATCTCTTCGCCAAACTAATTATGCACGCATTCCTAATATCCTAATGCGATAAAGATCCATGTCAATCATATCAGCAAAATATGGATGAAAACAGTATTTCCTACAAATGGCTAAAATGCCCTAAATCTCATATTTTTCGTCTGCTTACGAAACAGGAAACGGACAGCATGTTGTACATGTCAAACGGCGTTGCCGTCGATAATCTACTATTAAACGACATTTAAAGTATTGAAATCAGCCAATCAAAGCGTCTAGAATCAGTACCTTTTCCCTAGAGGTGAACCGATTCGAACGGAGCGTATACGCTTCGTCTACTGCGAACTGGGAACCTAATACATAAGATCTGTAAGCTACTTCGCTAAAGGATTCAACGGAACCTTAAATCAGCAAAAATTTAGGGTTTTCCTTACCTAGAAGGGCGGTGGAATCACCGAAAAAGTGATTGAGGTACGTACGTGGCTTAAGCACGTGTAACAGGCAGTGCAAGCAACAGGAAGTTCTCTCCCACTCTCTCTCATAATCTCTCACCTTTTCTCTCACACCAGCTAGGGTTTCTAGCAAATTCGGATGGGTGAGAGAAGTGAGGGTTTAAGGCCCTTTTATAACCTAAAACATTCCCAAAACAGGCTTGGGAACAATGTTTACTTGATGCCTAACCAAATCAGGACTGTCTCGGTCCAAAAAGACATTTCGGGAGGTCCCCTGGCCGAACGTGATCGGACTTAAGTTCATGCACGTTGGATGTCGCTCACATCCCATTTTCAGACTAGTAGTGTTCGTAGATCGCACGTGGCGGTCCAGTTTCAGTTCAGCGGTCATCGCCCGTAGATTAGGTCTACAAGTCTCATGATATGAAAGAGAAATTTTTCCTGATCCGAGGGTGTAATTTAGCTGAATTCTGACGGTTAGAATGCTTAATAATAATGCGCCAAGTTGTGTGCCAGATTTGAATTTTAAAATTCCAAATCTATCCTATTCTCACTCTCTTCACTCCAAGCTCAATGAAATAGCCTTTGAATGTCGGTTGGACTTGATTTTTGAAATGATTGTCAAGTCCAGTTAGGCGGTTATAACGGTCTAAGATTGTAGGTATCGGATTTTCGACGCGCGGTCTAGATCCAATACAAAGTTTCAAAGGGGTCCTGAGAACAAACTGGTTTAGAGTTTGATCCGAGGTTTCGCAGTATTATAGTGTCATTGGTTCTACTCGTTTTGGGTCTTGTAGAACGTATTTAAAGCGATCAGGGATGATTTCACAGCTACTCTAGCGTTGCGCTAGCTAATTTACGCTTATTTTCTAAAGGAATTAATCCTACGCGATTTCTGGTCGAGTTGGTACTCGAGCCGAAGTACGGATTTTTCCAGGGCGTTACAGAAACAAAGTTCATTAAAGTTTCTATTAATCACAAGATACCTTTGGCTGAAGAACTCAAGAAGGTGGACTATTGTAAATGGCATGGATCTTAGTACCATTCCACTAACAAATGTGTCAGTTTCAGGAATCTAATTCAGGAATACATCAACCGTGGATTGTTAAAATTCTCCAAAAAAGAAAAAGAAGCCATGCTGATTGATACTGATCCATTTCCAGCCAGCATGGAGATAAATACGATCACGGCCGATTTGAGGGATCGACCTCAACCGAAAGTAGAGCCTGGTTCAGAAAGTCTGTATAAACCAAGCGGCTGATACATTCCCAAATAATAGTGGACGCCTCAATATCGAGACACATGCTTGCATAAGGACCATCGGTTATGTGACTGTTACACCCAAAATATTCCTTGACATCTTAAGGACTGCCCTGGAGGTCACGATCGTGGCAACCGTTGAGATCACCAGCGGCTGGGGCAACTGATGCCCGACTACTAGCCACATTGGAGATTGCCTTTAAGTTGAATGGTCAAGCCACCTACTACATGAGAAGGGGTATGGAAGTGGCTCACACATCAAAAAATTCCCATGGTTCCAGAGAATCCGACCAAAACGCAGAAGCACCGTTGGTAGAGAAATAAGGCCGCACTGAGATGGGAAAAATCAGAAAACGAAGTTCATCTTCGACTGGAACCCAAGTTGTCATGCCCATTTTAGCGAGTTCCTTAGTCAGAGGAACAGATAGAGGTAAATGCAGTCTAGACAATCAATCTGCCCACTAATTAGGAGAGCGGAGCTGTTTTTAAAAATGTCGAAGCACCGGACAAATTTAAAGAAGAAGACAATACTGACAACTTGTTGGATTATTTTAGTGAGGATTGCTTCCCAACAGAAGATTGGCTACCAGGTGAATTCATGACTATTGTGAACAAGTCAGGAGATATGGCTACCAATTCGCCAAATGACCCCACAAACAACAGAACCCCTAGTCAGACTGATGAAATCAAGTCTGATACACTAGGGGGCAATGTTTTGAAAATGGTATTATGTTTGGTTCCTTACTGTTGATAGTATTTCATTGTAACATGTTGCTTACTCTGTCGTTCAACTTATAGGCAAGAACTACTCTACCAAACACAATACCTGGTGATGTGGAAGAACATATTTTTCAGTCGTTATTCAGCATGCTTCTTTCCCTTATTTATTTATTTATTTTTATTTTTATTTTATTTTTCTTTCCCTTATGATGAAGGGAGACAAAGCGAGGTATCGCACACCAACATGGTCACCGTGGCGACCGATGGGGGTACCAAGAAAGTAATTATTGACAGACCCACTACTGATATGACACAACACCTTAAGCTATTATATATCTTAGCTCATTTAGACGGGTGTCCTGTAACCAGAATTTTAGTAGACAATGGAGCTGCAATGAACTTATTACTAAAGAGCATGATGGCCAAATTGGGAAAGACTACAACTGATCTGATCCCTTCTGAGGTAAGGGTCAACAATTTCATCAATCATGTTACTAACATGCATAGTGTTCTGCCAGCCGATCTTACAGTAGGCACCAAATCTGTTTTAGCACCATTCTTTGTAGTTAAAACTTCGTGAAGCTACATGCTCTGTTAGGAAGAGATTGGATTCATTCTTTTACATGCATTCCTTCATCTCTTCATCAATTTGTCATTTTTCTGGAATTAGAACAGGGTCCATCTCGTATTAGCTGATAATAAACCCTTTTTGGCCTCGTCAAATGCCAATGAAGCTTATTACTCTACAAAGAGATAGGGCCCATTAAATTCACTGGGAGAAATAAATATGGACGACCGACAGGTACTTTTGTGAAAAAGAACCCGAGTAGTATAATTCAAGCTATAATGATCCACGAAAATGAGACCCAGTCGAAGGGTTTAACCCTCAATTGGCTAGCTTCCAGTTGCATCATCGAAGAGTTACCATGATCGCGACAACTGAAGGTGTGGTGTGCCTGCCGGAATTCACAGCCAGGATAAAAAGGTTTAAGGAGAGCCTAAAACAAAGCAATGAAGGAGTTTTTATGAACTTGGTAATATTGAACAGATTGGCCAAGGAGGATAGTTTCGATATAAAAATTTACTAGAAGAGGTGGAAGAATGTCGACCGTAGGTCCAAGACCCATTGGATAAAGTAAACTTAGGGATGGATCAGGATCCAAGACCCACGTTTATAAGCAACCTGTTACGACCACCTGAGCTTGAAAAAATAATAAAGTTACAGTAGGAATTCACATTTTTTTTAACGTGGGACTATCAAACATGCCAGGATTGGACGGGTCTTTGTTCGAGCACAGGTTACTGACCAAAGAAGGATATCAGCCGCATAAATAGCCCCTAAGGAGGATGACGATTGAAGTCACTCTTAAAGTCAAAGAAGAAATCGAACAACTTTTGAAAGTCAGATTTATTTAACTAATTAAATATGCAGAATGGATGTTAAATGTGGTCTCAGTGATGAAGAAGACCAATAAAATAAGAGTGTGTGTAGATTTCAGAAATTTAAATCTAGTCACTCCTAAAGATGAGTATTCTATGCCTATGGCCAACCAGTTAATTGATCGAATTGCTAGACATGGGATTGGGTTATTCTTAGATGAGCATTCAGGCCATAATCAGATATATATATATATATATATATATATATATATATATATATATATATATATATATATATATATATATATATATATATATATATAGCCTTGGATGACGTACTAAAAATAATATTTTGGGTGCCGAGACCCTTGGGTACTTACTGTTAGGTGGTCATGCCTTTCGGTCTGAAAAATGCTAGAGCAACATATCAAAGGGCATTGAATGCCATTTTTCATTATATGATTAGCCAATTTATGGAAGTCTACATTGACGACGTGGTAGTCAAGTCGGACGATGTAGAAGATCATTTAGCCCATTTGTGTAATCTTTTGAGTGAATGCAAGCCCATAAATTAAAAATGAACCCAATGAAGTGTGACTTTGGGGTGTCGGCTGGTAAATTTGTAGGATTCCTCATACATTAGAAAGGAATCGAGATCGATCAGAATACAGTTGAGGTCGTGATTGATAGAGGCCACTAAGGAACAAGCCTGAGTTACAAAATTTTTTAGGCCATCTTAATTTCTTACAACGATTCATATCCAACTATGTCGGTAAGACTAACATCTTTTCTCCTTTACTAAAATTAAAGCAAGGGGTGAATTTTTATGGAAAGAAGAACATCAACTAGCTTTCGATGGGATTAAAGGGTATTTGACGAAGCCAAGACTATGTTAATGCTTCCTGTCAAAGGTCAGCCGCTTAGGTTATATATATAGCTGCATCTGTAGGATCGATCGGAGGCCAATTAGCACATGAAGATGATTCGTGAAAGGAGAGAGCAATCTATTATCTAAGCTGTAACGCCCTGAAAATCGGGGGTCGAGTAGGAGCCTAACTCCCGAGTTCCAACACATCACTTATGCAACATATATAATGATGGTTAAATGTTGTCTGTATTAGTGCATTAAACATGAGTGAGATTATACCAAATTAGTATATCACACTCTAGAGATAGTTAAATTACGCAAGCGGAAGATTATGATAAATACATATAAAGCATATAAGTGATTGTAAGTCCCCAGAGTATGAACGTCACCAGGTTAAATAATTACATGTATAATACTAAAGTTCACAAAATGATAAAGCGTAATGTCATCTAGTCCATATCCCTGTAGCCCTGGTGGGGCAACTCTAAGTCTACGTAGACCCGCTAGAGAGTTACAAATAGGAAAACTCCTCCTCATCATCATAGAAGGCAGGCTCCATCTCGTATACCTCGCCATCATCTGAAACTACAAGAGAGTCTGGTTGGTGTTTTAAAACACCGTCCCAGAGTGAGAGTGAGTGATTAACTCAGTGGAGCTATAAGGCAAAGGTTAACATGTTATCAATTCAGTCAATCAGTAATGATAAAGCAGTACAACAATCATGCCCTAAGTACTCTTGTTAATGCAAGGATGAGATGTGATAATGATGTATGCCCTTGCTTGCACTCCCTCTGTGACATCATTTTACGGTCGCGCATGTAACACTCCCGCTACTCTCAACTCCAACGCCAAAGGCACATACAATGCGGTACATGTGCGTGATTAGCCAAGTTCTTAATTAGACTTATTCATACAATAGGTTGAGAAGCTAAGGTACTACCCTTTATGTCATTGACCTAAACAATGATCCATCTAGGGTTGTCAATCCTAGTTAGTTGCATACGATGGTAGTTCTAGGTAACTACGAAGAGGCTCGTCACCTCATCTCAGGCCTCATTTATACTTGAGGTCACTATAGAAAGGCTAGTCACCTTAGCATAGTCCTAGTGTATACTCGAGGTCACTACGAGAGGCTCGTCAACTAATTGTAGGTCGACAACTCAAATACAGTGTCCCATACCACCATATTCAACTCACGAGTTTAGTTTGCTCAATGGACACTACGGGGAGGCTCGTCACCCCAGCGTAGGCCAACAGCTCGACCACAGTGTCCTATACCACCATGTCCAGCTCATGAGTCTTAGTGGAACGAGGTACTAAGGTTAACCGGGCTTTTTACTTATAATGGTACCTTAGATTCAAGCAGTAGCGTCCATACATGATAAACATACAATGGGCCAATCGGATTACTTAACAAGCTCGACTGGTATGAGCGTATGTTGAATTAATCGACATGGAGTGCGTAAGCATTCCACGTGGCCTAACCACTGTCAACAAGCAGCGTACAACTCAGATCCTCGAATGTGTCTTGTGTGGTGAAATGACTTTAGCCACTAATTTGGGATCATTACTGATTACCTGGACTTCGTATTAGTCCCAATCATACTAAAAAAAATGGACATTCATGTGTGATACTCAAAATAACATGTGACTATTAATTCAAATATAAATCTCATTTGAGCATTTTAACAAACACATAATACACATGTTGTCATACATAGGCATTTCATCCATAAGGCAAGTAGTAGTAGGATAGGTTACATGAAGGAAACTATAACTATATGTAAGGAAATTGAGAATCCTATCTCAATACCCTCATTAAATATATTTTAATAAGCATTTACTCATTCAGGCATTTTATCAAACGCTTAGACTACACATAACAATATACATGTAATAAAGTAGTTATAACATATACTATAGCAAATCCTTTCACAAGAGATTTGCCAAACATGCAACAATCATATATTCCCAATCAAGAGTCATGACAAGCATAAATTATAATTTCATATTCATTCAAACATTTCAACAAACACTTGGTAATATAAAACTTAGTTTACACATGCATGCTATATCGAAACGTTGTAACTAAAATCATATGGTAGCAATGAAGTCAGACATAAATCATTGCCGACATTGAAAGCCTTGAAAACCATAACCTAAATATTTATAGTTCGCACCTTTCATTGGTAGACTTGTATTGAGCTCAGTTCGAACAATATGTCTTTATGTACGGCACAACAACTACTTATAACATGAAATAGGTTAGCTATTTCACCATTTACTCTATTTGGATATTTAAAACAGATTAGGGTTAGGATTTCTTACCTAAGAACGGAGTCGAAATTGTCGATGTAACGATACGGGTAGGAAGATTCGACACGTGAAGCGGTGGGATCGTATCCCAGCATCTCTCACACACTCTCTCTTCTCCTCACTCTTTCCTTCTCTTTTTCTCTCTTCTCTCCCCTAGGGTTTGAAATTTTGTATGGAATGAGAGAGGGGTGGGTTTAGGTCTTTATATAGGCCCAGAATTGGTGTAAATGGCCCCAGGGCCATGGTATACTTAGGTTGTGCCAAAGAGTGGCTGTTTCGGGCCAATGGAGCTCATCTAGAGGCCCATTTCCTTCATACGGTCTGAAAAAAGTTTCCTAACATTGAATCTAGGGTAGGTTAAGATTTTAGTCTGATTGAATTAGTGGATCGACCGTGAAGGACCTGTTTTAGTTCAATGGTCACCGTTACTCGATTAGGGCCACAAGTATACTGACATGTGTCGGAAATTTTCCCTGATCCGAAGGTGTAGTTGGGTCAGAATCTGACTGTCTAAAACTTTAGATTTGGCCTACAAGAGAACGGCTCAATTCACTTAAGTTTCAGTTCATTTTCTAAAGATATTTGTGTTTCTCACACACTTTGCTCCGGGCTCAAGTTGTGTGTTTTTGGATACTATTTAGATTTGATTTCTGAGATGGTTGTCAAGCCAAGTAAGGCAGTCATAACCATATAGTTTCGCTATAATCAGACTTTTAATGCCCGGTCCAGGTCTAATACGGAGTTTTAATGTGCTCCCGAGAGTAACTAAGTTTTGAGATTGATCCTAGGTTTTTAGGTAATGTAGTGTTAGCGATTCTACTCGTTTTGGGTCTTACAGTTCGTATAGAAAGTAGTTCAAGCTAATTTACTGATTAATTTAGCTTAGTACTTAATTAATTTTTATCTAATTTCTACATGATTCGATCCTTAGTGATTCTGCCTGAGGTGGTACTCGGGTCCTTGTACGAATTTTTCCAAGACGTTATAATCTACCCCCCTTAAAGAAAAATTTAGTCCTCAAAATTAATATATTTTCGTACTCCTCGAGAATCTAAGGGTAGTTCTTGCAAACTTCGACTTCTATTTCTCAAGTAGCCTCTTCCTCAGTGTGATGCGTCCATAATACCTTCACAAGCGGAATCACTTTACTACGCAACACCTGCTCTTTCCTATATAGAATCCGTGTCGGTCGCCGTACATAAGTAGCATACTCACTCAACTGTACCGGCTCCCATTTGATAATGTGAGAATGGTCAGGAACATATTTCTTCAACATCGATACATGAAGTATGTTATGCAAGCCTGCGAGTGGTGTGGCTAAAGCGAGACGGTATGCCACCACACCCACTCGATATAGAATTTGGAACAGACTAATAAACTGTAGTGTGAGTTTCCCCTTCTTGCCAAATCAAAGGACTCCCTTCATGGCAAAACTTTGAGAAACACATGGTCCCCAACCTCAAACTCTAGGAGCCACCGTCTCGTATCGACATAACTCTTTTGTCTGCTCTGTGCTGCCAGAAGTTGACGCCTGATAATGTCAATCTTCTCTGAGGTTGCCTGAACTAACAATGGGCCAATCAAACTCGTCTCGCCCACCTCAACCTAAAAATGCGGTGCTCTACACGGATGCCCATACAGTGCCTCATAAGGGGCCATGCCAATACTTTCCTGAAAGCTGTTGTTATAGGTAAACTAAGTATAAGGAAGACAGTCATCCCAACTATCCTTAAAATCAAGCATGCAAGCTCGCAACATGTCCTCTAACACCTGATTCACTCGTTCTGTCTGCCCATCAGTCTATAGGTGAAATGCGGTACTGAACTTCAGTTTCACACCCATTGCTTCCTGGATATGAGTCCAGAAGATAGATGTGAATCGAGTGTCTCGATCTGACACGATCTCCATAGGAACTCCATGCAGACGTACTATCTCCTTGATGTACAGCCTAGCCAAATCGTCTGCCGAGTTCGAAACTATAATAGGGAGAAAATGAGCCGATTTCGTCAACCGGTCCACAATCACCTAAATGGAATCATGTCCCTTCCTCGTCTCCGGTAACCCTGAAATGAAGTCCATAGAGATGAAATCCTATTTCCATTCATCTATGGGCATGGGTTGAAGTAGTCCGGGAGGTCGACACTGTTTGGCCTTGACCTGCTGGCACATGAGACAACGGGACACATAATCTACTATGTGGGCCTTCATGTTGTCCCACCATTATGACTTCTTCATGTCTCGATACATCTTCATATTAGCAGGATGCATCACCATCTTCGAATTGTGAGTAGCTTCGAGAACATCCTTTCTCAAGTCATGAAGATTCGGGATGCATAGGTGGCCATGATAATTTAAACCCCCATCTGTACCGACTCTCCATTCCGAGTCTTCGCTGTTGCTCACCTGCTCTCTCATCTTTGCCAATAGTTCAACATCTCTCTGAGCCACAATAATCTTGTCATCAATGAGTGGCTGCACACGAACATGTGTGACGCTCTCGAACGGCTCCTCTACCGTAAGCTTCTGCTCAAAATCTCTGACAAATTCTACCATATGTCACTCATCGATCATCAACGAAGTCACAAATGCTATCGTCTTCTTATGGCTCAACGCGTCTGCCACAAGGTTGGCCTTACCAGGATGGTAGGAGACCTCGAAGTCTTTTAAGGTTTCCATCCAACGTCGCTACCTCATATTCAAGTCCCTCTGCATGAATATGTATCTGAGGCTCTTGTGGTTTCAAAAGAGCTCGAATTCTTCTCCATAGAGGTAATGTCTCCAGAACTTCAATTCAAAGATGATGGCTGGTAATTCCAAGTCGTGCGTAGGGCAGTTTTCCTCTTGTTTCCTGAACTTTCATGATGCATAGGTAATAACCTTGTCCTTCTGGATTAGAACACAACCCAAACCAACACGAGACAGGTCGATGTATATCGTATAATTGACCCCTTGATCTGACAATACTAGCACAGGGGCGGACGTCAACTTATCCTTCAGTTTTTGAAAAGCTGCTTCTGCCCTCTCATTCCAGGCAAACTTGAGATCCTTCCGAGTCATCTGAGACAACGGTCTGTCTATCTTAGAAAAATCCCTGATGAATCGATGGTAGTAACCAGCAAGTCCCAGAAAAATCCTCGCCTCTGTAACTGAACCGGGCTGCTCCCAGTCCTGAACTGCTACCACCTTGGCCAAGTCCATAGCTATTCCTTCCTTGGACACCACATATCCTAGGAACTTGACTTCTTCTTTCCAAAAGTCACACTTCTTATACTGGACGAACAACTGGTTCTTCCTATGAGTATCAAAAATTGCTCACAGGTGCTCCTCGTGATCTGCCCAACTCTCAGAGTATATCAGGATGTCATTTATAAATACAATGACGAATCAAAATAGATATGGCCAACACACCCGGTTCATCAAGTCTATGAACATGGCCGGTGTGTTTGTGAGTCCAAATGACATCACAAGGAACTCGTAGTGCCCAAAACTGGTCTTGAAAGCTATCTTCTGCATGTCCTCATCCTTGACGCGCAACTGGTGATACCCTGACTATAAGTTAATCTTTAAGAAATACTGTGCCCCTTTTAATTGATCGAATAGATCATCTATCTTGGGCAAAGGATACTTGTTCACCGTCACTTGGTTCAACTTGCGATAATCAATACACAATAGCAGTGATCCGTCCTTCTTCTTCACAAACAACACGGGTGCTCCCCAAGGGGATTCACTCAGTCGTATGAAACTTGATTCCAAAATGTCATCAATCTATCTCCTTAATTCCTCCATTTCATATGGAGGCATGCGATACGTGGGTAAAGAAATGGGTGTTGCACCAAGCACAAGGTTGATGGTAATGTCGATCTCACGCCGGGGAGGTAATTCAGGTATCGTCTTAAACACTTCTCAGAAGTCCTGGACCACAGGTGTGTTTCCAAGTGTTGGACCACCATGATCCTTCAATAGGGCAGCATAACAAAAAACTTGGAAGGGGAAAGTGACCTGAATGGGGAAAGTGAAGGCTGTGTTTTCAGGTCCGTGTGCCGTCACCAGTCGGGTTTCACAGTTGATCTCGACCTTCATTTCTGTGAGCTAATCCATGCCGAGGATGACGTTTAATGGTATATAATGGTGACAATTAGGTCAATGCGTATCATCCTGCTCCCTAAATCTATCAAGCAACCCTCACACAACTTATTGGCATCTGTAAAAGTTCTTACTGCTGTGATAACTCTTACCCCAACCATAGGATTCGACTCACCCCTAAGCGCTTGACTGTAGAACATGATATTATTGAAATAGTGGACCCAGTGTCCACCAATAAGAAGACTAGTGTACCTTGGATGTGGAAGTGACCTCAAAGGCTAAAGGTACTGAAGCCGTTGACTCAGATGCTTCAACTGTAAGCGCATGTACTCGCGCTTTTTGGGAACGGTTCGGTTGCTGTGTCATAAGCCATTGAGGTGGCCTAAATCAAGGTATAAGCAGCTTGTTAGAAGGCTGTGCAGGTATTACAGATGTAGAGGTGGAGCCAAGATAGTTGGTGGCATCTGCCGGTTGATCCTCTGAGGAGGCATAAAGCCGTTATTCCTCATCCTGGTGAAACAGTAGGTGTCAGCATGGCCCAACCTCTTATAGTAGGTGCACCATATATTATGTCGCGTCGACTGTGTCGATGGAGTCGTAAGTCGAGGAGGAGAATCTGCAAATGGCCTCTTACCGAGGAACAGCCTAATCAAAAAATCTGGTGAAGGCCTAGGAACCATAGGTACACGTGTGCGGGATAGCCTATCCCCATCCTGCTCAGCTCACAGAGACATGTCCACTAGCTCAGCACAGTTGAGCATGCTAGCCTAACACATCTTTGAGTGTATCTCGGGTCGTAGACCCTCAGAAAATCACTGCATTTGCATTGGCTAGTCTGCTAATATCAAGGGAGCATATCTGGCGAGCTAAATGAACCTATTCTCATATTCTACCACTATCATCCCTCCCTAGCGGAGGTGAAGAAACTCTCCCTCCTCGTTATGGTAGGTGAGAGGGAAATACTTCCCGTGGAAGTGCGCCTCAAAAGCCTCCCACGACCACATGTAACCAGGAGCAACGGTCCTAAGGACATTGTCCCACTAGAGACTGGCCTCCTTCTCAAACATGTAGGTGACCAACTCCACCTACTCTGCCTTAGTGCAATGTAGCGGCTTTATCATCTTAGGGATGCGGTCAAGCCAATACTTGGCCTCTTCTGGTCTATGAATACCCACAAATGTAGGAGGTCAAAAGCACTGAAATCACTCAAACAAGCTACTGGCACTCATGTTTATAGCAGGGTGCACAGGTGGTGCAGGTGGAGTCGCACTCACATTCTGGGCAAGGGCCCCTGTGGATGGTGGTCCATATCTGCTGCTGCGGCATAAGGAGCATCATCTGCTCCATCCTATCAGAAGGAGGAGCCCGGTGCATGTTGGGCATCGACGAGGATGCATGGTTCTGCTCGGGAATCGATGGAGCAACAAGTGTCAGCCCATTTGTGGAGTTAGTGGCCGGCTGAGAATCCGGCATAGTCTCTTGAGTCGGGCTCTAACTGGGGTCCATATGGCTATCGCTTAGGGGAGGTGCCCCGTCAATCGAGTCACGAAGTGTAAGACATGTCGTACTTCATGTGGCCTTAGGTGGCATTCCCTATATACAACATAGGGTGCAACCCATGTAAGATTTAGCATACCACACTCAATTTCTCAAGTATTCTACGCATTTCATAACAAAGGAGCTACATGCATTTCATTTACCAAAATTGTCACCATACATGAGATATAATCTTACATGGATCATGACAAAGGATGCATGTGAGCTAATTTAAACAAAGCTTTAAATACTTAAACACAACAACAACTCTACCATACTACTCATCCTATCAAGGCTATGACATAGAAACAAGAAAAACAAGTGGCAAAGCAAACTAAAAGACAACTACACGTATGACTAGTCGTCCAAAATTGCTGATGGAGGAGGTGCACCCTTATCCTGCACACAGCACATGATAGCCTTTAAGGTGCGAGATACCTTCTTGAATTTTTATTTCATGAAGGCCCTATTCTCTTCAAGCTGGGCATGGGTCTCTATGATCTCTTGCCTTAGGGCGACTTGGCTCTCCTCAAGTTGAGCCAAGCGAGCTTCTAAAGTAACCCGATCATGGTGGGGTTCATGTGTAGCAGGAGGAGAGCCCCTATCAGAGTCTTAGGCTACCTCTTCTTCCTCTTCTTGCCCTTCCTCTTCCTCGCCTTCTTCCTCTTCCTCTATTTCATTCCCCTCTCCTTCTTCATCACTTTCTTCCTCTTCACTTTCCATCTCATCCTCACTCTCATCGAGGCGGGCTTTACATTGTCGTGGCCCGATACCCATGTTGTTGAGAGTAGTGTCGTCAATGAAACGGATCAGCACAAGCCTTTCTGAGCCAAGTCTGTAGCCAAATTCACGAGCAAGCTTGAATATGAGTCGACCAAATGAGAGTGAAATGTCTGTCCTAGGAGAGCGTGCAGTCTGAACTATCTGTAGTAGTACATAGGTAGGTAGGCATAGCTTGTCTCCTTGCCCAGCCTTGTATAGGAAGTCTACCTTCATATGTGTGCATTTTCTACGATTTCTCCACTTGGGATACACATTGTGCATGAAGATGTGGAACAGGTGGAAGTCGTGAGTTATCCTAGTTGCTGGGAGGCAGTTGCCTCGATTCTAGTCTACCAGTTGGCTACAAAGAAATCAGGTACATCGATCTCTTTCACGCACACTCATGAGACTTCTCTTGCTGGCATGCACCTCTCCCTGCGGCATCCCCATGACTCGAGCTATCAAGTCCACATTGACAATGGCTTCCCGCCTTTCCACAGGGATAGAGAACTGTAGGGGCTTCAGTAGTGGCTCTTGTATATGGGCATAGAAGGCTCGGATAGTGCCCTCATTAGCATGAGACTTGCCCTTAAATATGAGACCCTATCTTACATCCAACTGGAGATCCATCACCGAATAAAGCCCAAATAGTTTCTCGTCTATGTGTGTTTCAAAAGAGAACCCTACGGCCTTGAAACCTTCCATGTGCCATATCCACCAATAGAGCTCTTTCAAGAGGAAGGTGGGGATCGAGCTCCCGCTTCTTCCTTATTTTCCCATCGATGCTTGAACTTGTTTCAGGGCCTTTCTGCCTCCTTGAACGGGTAGGGCAGTTAGGCCCGACTTTGTCTGTGGGAGCCCTCTTCTTCCCCATGAGAGAAAGAAGTATGGAAAGGGAGAAAATCGCCGCCACGAACTCAAAAAGAGCTATGAAAGTGAAATAAAATGGAGGGATAGGATAGGTTGTTAGACTTTGAGATTTTTGAGAAATAATGTTGGTTTTATGTGCTTAAATGGAAAGAAATGAGGGAGCTAGGAGATGGGTTTGAGGGATATTATGAAGAATGGGTATGTAGTAAAGAAAAAGAAGATAGTTTGAGAATAGAAGGAGGATTTGAGAGAGAAAAATGAAATTTTTGTAAGTTTGGAAAGCTTGGAGTGGTGTAAGAGGAAGAAATGAAGTAAAAGGGAAGGTTATAGGGGGTCCCACACTATTTCGTGGGCCCCACATGTGTGTAGAAGGGTCATCCCACCTGGCATGTTGTGGGCCAACAAGCCCGGACGATCTGGACCACGAGGCCTCATGGGTGGCGCGATGCCATCACGGTCCACTCGACCAAGGGCGATGACATCACCTTAGGGGAGATGGTATCTACCCCGGGGTGTCGTATGTGTGCAGGGACCACTTTAGTTCCCCCTGATTTGGGTCATTTGGGCCCCTGAATACGTTTAAGGCGTTTTCAGGTTCCATCTCGTGTATATTCATGCTTTCAGGTTGTTTGAGTGTGGAATGCATGGAATCATCATCTAAACTCATCGATTGATGGCCTAAAAGAGAGTTTAGAATCATCTTGCATGATCGCAGATGCCTACGGGTCAGATTTCAATGGTCAATTTCGCCAATCGGTGAAACTTGGGATCATATGATCGTTCCAACCTTTTAACTCTACCTCCTAAGTTAAAGTACGTCAGTGTGTGTCGTGTTACCATAACCCAGGCCTAGTTTAATCCAAATCATGCTCTAATACCAACTTATAACGCCCTAAAAATTGAGGGTCGAGCAGGAGCCCAACTCCGAGTTTCAACACATCACTTATGCAACATAGATAATAATGGTTAAATGTTGTCCATATTAGTACATTAAACATGAGCAGGATTATACCAAATCAGCATATCATACTTCAGAGACAGTTAAATTATGCAACCAGAAGACTATGATAAATACATATAAAGCATATAAGTGATTAGAAGTCCCTAGAGTATGAACGTTACCAAGTTAAATAATTACATGTATAATACTAAAGTTCACAAAATGATAGAGCGTAATGTCATTTAGTCCATATCCCTATAGCCCCAGTGGCGTAACTCCAGGTCTTCGTAGACCCGCTAGAAAGTTACAGATAGGAGAACTCTTCCTCATCATCATAGAAGGCAAGCTCAGTCTCGTATACCTCGTCATCATCTGAAACTACGACAAAGTCTGGTTGGTATTTTAAAATACCATCCCAGAGTGGGAGTGGGTGATCAACTCAGTAAAGCTATAAGGTAAAGGTTAACATGTTATTAATTCAGTCAAGAAGTAATGATAAAGTAGTACAACAATCATACCCTAGGTACTCTTGTTAATGCAAGGATGAGATGTGATAATGATGTATGCCCTCGCCTGTACTCCCTTTGCCACATCATCTCATGATCGCGCATGTAACACTCCCACTATGCTTAACTCCAACGCCAAAGGCACATGCACTGTAGTGCATGTGCGTGATTAACCAAATTCTTAATTAGACTTATTTATACAGCGAGTTTGGAAACCTAAGGTACCTCACTTTATGTCATTGACCCAAACAATGATCCACCTTGGGTCGTCAATCCTAGTTAGCTGCATGCGATGATAGTTTTAAGTCGCTACGGAGAGGCTTCTCACCTCAATGCAAGCCTAGTTTATACTCGAGGTCACTACGGAAAGGCTCGTCACCTTAGCGTAGTCCTAGTGTATACTCGAGGTCACTACGAGAGGCTCGTCACCTGATCATAGGTCGATAGTTCGAATATAGTGTCCCATACGACCGTATTTGGCTCACGAGTTTGGTTTGCTCAATGGACACTATTGAGAGGCACGTCACCCCAGCATAGGCCGACAGCTCAACCACGGTGTCCCATACCGTCATGTCCGACTCATGAGTCTTAATGGATCGAGGTACCAAGGTTAACCAGGCTTTTCACGGGTAAGTGGTACCTTAAATTCAAGTAGTAGCATCCATATATGGTGAACATACAATGGGCTAATCGGGTTACTTGACAAGCTCGACTAGTACGAGCATACGTTGAATTAATCGACATGGAGTAAGCAAGCATTCCGCGTGGTCTAACCACTATCGACAAGAAGCATACAACTCAGATTCCTTGAACGTGTCTTGTGTGGCGAAACGACCTCGGCCACGAATTCGGGATCATTATCGATTGCCTGGACTTTGTATTAGTCCCAATCATACTAAAAAAAATAGGCATTCATGTGTGATACTCAAAACAGCATGTGACTATCAATTTAAATATAAATCTCATTTGAGCATTTTAACAAACACACAATACACATGTTGCCATACATAGGCATTTCATCTATAAGGCAAGTAGTAGTAGGATAGGTTACATGAAGGAAACTATAACTATAGGTAAGGAAATTGAGAATCCTATCTCAACACCCTCATTAAATACATTTCAACAAGCATTTACTCATTCCGACATTTTATCAAACACTTGGATTATACATAACAACATACATGTAATAAAGTAGTTATAACTTATACTATAACAAATCCTTTCACAAGGGATTTACCACATATGCAACAATCATATATTCTCAATCAATAGTCATGGCAAGCATAAATTATAATTCCATATTCATTCAAACATTTCAACAAACACATGGTATGCATCTTAATATACAACTTAGTTTACACATACATGCTATATCGAAAACGTTGTAACTAAAATCATATGGTAGTAATCAAGTCAGACATAAATCATTGTCGACATTGAAAGACTTGAAAACCATAACCTAAACATTTATAGTCGACTCCTTTCGTCGGTAGACTTGTATTGAGCTCAGTTTGAACAATACGTCTTTATCTACGGCACAACGGCTACCTATAACATGAAATAGGTTAGCTATTTCACCATTTACTCTATTTGGATCTCTAAAAGAGATTAGGGTTAGGATTTCTTACCTAAGAATGGAGTCGAAATCACCAGTGTAGCGATACGGGTAGGATGATTTGGCACGTGGAGCGGTGAGATCGAATCTTAGCAACTATCTCTTACTCTCTCTCTCTTCTCCTTACTCTTTCCTTCTCTTTTTCTCTCTTCTCTCCCCTAGGGTTTGAAATTTTTGTATGGAATGAGAGAGGGGTGGGTTTAGGTCCTTATATATGCCCAGAACTAGTGTAAATGGCCCCAGGGCCATGGTATATTTAGGTTATAGCCAAAGAGGTTAATGTAATCTTAATTACTGATCTAGTCAAATATATGTCAAATTGACATATTCTAAGCAGCGGAATTGGTAAATGGGTATTAGCACTGTTCAAATTTAATTTACACTATACTGCAAAAACAGTGAAGGGTAGGACCATAACAGAATTCTTGGCTAGCCACCCATCAGACCTAGAGGAGCATATTCCTCTCGGTATTATGGATATGTATCTTGCATAAGTCAAACCTTGGAAATTGTCTTTGATGAGTCGAGGACTTATGAGGCATCTAGGGCTAGTATAATACTAATTTCTCCTAATGGGAATCAACAAGAATATGCATTTCAGTTAGAATTTGAATGCATAAATAATTAGGCCGAATACGTGGCTATGATAATTGGCTTGGAAATATTGTTAGAAATGCGGGTAAAAGATGTGGTGATCATCGAGGATTCTCAACTGGTGATAAACTTGATGGCCAGTTCTTTCAAGTGCACTAGTCCTTTATTATTACCGTATTATGTAGTGGTTAGCCAACTATTGGAGCAATTTGATGACATTCAGTTAAAGCACATGTAACACCCTGTACCTCTGGTACACTGGTGTTACCTCTTAAGCCTACGTTTGTGGAAACTGAAACCCACTAACTAGGCAACTTGAACTTAACACATGTAGGATGGGACTTCTAAGGCAGCATCGAGGCCATCCATCATGATGTCTAGAAGCTGACAAGAAGCTTACATCAGCCCAGAGGGTAAGCTCAACAAATCACTCCAAGTTAAAGATACCGTAGGTCACCAATACTGACACTATACACTACTGTCAACCTTCAAGGATTAATAAAGGGGAAACAGGCACTTGAAACCCCTCAAAACCCCTTTTCAACCATCAAAAGAAGACCTCAGACCCATTCGACCTTTAGATTGTGATGCATGGGCCAAACAAAAGCACCGAAGTGCGTAATATGGCCCACTTAGGCCTCATCATCGCCCAAATCGGGCTGGGGCCCCTATATGAGGACCCAAAACAAATTTAACGGAGTAGATCTATCACAAACGTCATTGTGGACCCTGTACGCAGTGCATGTGCACCAATAATCTCCCCCGTACAAGATGCACCAAACTACTACAATTGGTCAAATGACCTTTGACTGAACCCATTTGTAAAAACAAAGAATTCCTCCTGCCATTTGAAAATTTCAAAACAGGGAGACTTCGGGCCCTGAAGTGGGCCACCCTAGCCACTTCTTGGGTGAACCAAACCGTCTATTCTTCTCATGAGGTCCATCCAACCAAAACCATATAAGATCTTGGAACCACGCATAGAAGCAAGGGAGATGTGTCGAGACCATCCAATACTCACATGCGGCTAGAATTTTCAGACAGGGGACAGGCCTCACCAAGACGCATGGATTCTCTTAATTGTCTATCAAGGGATGTTGTCCCTGGCTGTCCATCAATAGACGTTATCCAGACCATCCATCAATGGACGTCCGATGCTGGATGTTGTTGTATGTAAAAAGGAAAAAAAATAAAATTATAATGATAAGTATATAAGGCAGTGTACGAATATGTAATGTACATATATAGGTGGTGGGACCCACCTGTTGTGGTCAAATGGGGTACCTCCTGACTATACTTCATGTATTATATCTAAGCCGGCCATCTGTTCTAGATGGGCGGGGCCCACTTTGGCATGTAGTATATGCACACCATCCATCTAACCTGCTGCATGGGCCACCCTCGATATATGCGTTGATCCACACAGTCTACCAGCTGGACCACACTACAGTGAACAGTGAGGGATGGAACGGCTACCCTTGAAACCCTTTAGGTGTATAAGAGTTTTGGGTCAATGTGATATTTGTTTTTCCAACAAATTCAGGTCTTTGTGACCTTACAAAAAGATTGGGTGGAAAATAAATCTTGTGGTGACCCTGTGTGGTTTAAACCGTGGAAACCATTATCTCCACTATTACTCGTGATATGGTCCAGATGATCTTTTGGCATGATTCATTTTTGGGGTAATATTCTAAAATGATCTCTTAAAATAGATAAATGGTGTAGATGGTGCGGCCATCCATGGGCCACCTGATGTATATGAGATCCATGTGTGAGGCCCTGTACAGCCCATAATGATGATGAGCCCAGTTGGACCACCTTGTTTAGGTAAGCATATGGTGAGACCGTTCCCTCTAATGCAAGCCTAAAAGGGCTTGTTATTATTCCTTCAGACCCTCACATTAGTTGGATAAAACCATGAAAATACTAACAAACATAAACCGTGGTTTTAAGAGATTCCTTGGGTGACTTTGGACCACAAGGGAACTTGGATCAAGAACGCGAACACGACCCTAAAGGTGATGATTTTCTTCCCCTTGAGCTTTCCATCACTAAATTGGATTAAGAATAGTTTTCTTAGCAGTTGCAAGGAAATCCTAAGAGGGGGTGATCATTCGACTTGCTTACTAAAAACATGCCTTGTAACTATACTTAGCCTTTGGTTAACTATTGAACAATACATGGAAATGATCAAATCTCTAACTAGCTATGAATATGATCCTTTAAATGATTTACCATGCTTTAGAAATCTATTAATCACATGATCTGTTTTAACTAAAAGCACGTCTTAGACTCTCTGAAGCATTGATTAACCTTGATAAGAATTGTATATTTAACACTAGATCATGTTTATATCTTTATGCCTCATACGATCATATTAGTTGCAAGTCATATAATGAATGAAATCTTTCTACGAAAACTCCTATTAAAAGAGAGTCCGGGCTTAGGGTGTAACGAAATGAATGTGGTAAATAGACCCTCAATATGGAAGTTATAATTAGTGGTAATTGAATTATGGGACTCCCATCTATGGAGTAATTTCAGTTACTCGGCTGAGGAGTGGACCATACCATGTTTATGCTCACTGTTGTTTACTCATATTGATCCATACATACTGCCCTACTTTAGTCGTTACATTTACTGTGAGGCTGTATCCTAGCCCGTACTATTCCATAAGCTTCAGTGATCCTCCCGGTCGAATTTCGGTGACCCGCGATTTGTTATCGATGTTTGTGTGCAGCCCTGAGTCGTGTCCCGTATTATAGAGTTGGCTCGACCCGGGACTTGTACCCTTACGACCATGCCGTCGCTGCGGTTTCGACACCGCATCTCGTGCACTGATGCGATATCCAGGCCAAGAGATGTGGGCTCACGTTCAGTTTGAGAAAAAGCATCGCACATTACAAAATCTAAGAGAATCCATCACATCAATCACCTCACTTGTCAAAAGTACACCCATCACTCAACCCATTACTCTTCCCATTCCCAAGTACAAAAGCAACCCTCAAAAGTCAACTTTCCCATCACCTCACCATCCCTCCCTCCCATCACTTCTCCTTACATCACACCTCTCTCTCATCTCTCTCTCATTTTTTCCCAAGCAACCTAACCTCCATGGGAGGGAAGCTTTGTGTGTGGCCCACCTCCCTACCTTCCATCTCCATCATCTTAGTCATTCAATCCTTATCTTCCTCCATTAAAGTTAGAGCTTTGGAGCTAAGGAGTCTAGAAGAAGTGAGAATTATGGGTGAATCTTCATTGTTTTTGTGGGTGTTTTGTGGATTTAGAGCCCACATGGTGGGACCCATCTTGATTTACGTATCTCCGTCCATCTCTCTCTTTTTTTTTGTGATGACCATGTGGCCCACTTGATTTTTGAGTCCCATCCAGCCATCCAGCTGGGATGGTGGAGCCCACCTAATTTATGTGTTACATCTGCACCGTCCATTGTGGGACGGTGCTATGCAAGGGCCATCGTGGTGTATCTGTATGTGTGACCCACCATGATGTGTGGATTTGATCAACACGGTCCATCTAGTGGACGTTGCTGGATAGCGGTCCAGCAGTCGTGAGACCACATGAGGTATGTGTTAAATCCAAACCAGGCCCAGCGTCCAGTAGCAAAACTGCTGCAGTGGGGCCATTGATGTATTTGTCATATTCACACCGTCCATCCATGGGACGTGGGCCCCACTGATGTTGTATTCCATCCAGCCATCTATCATTAGACGTTGGATGCTGCTGACCTATAGATCTTAATAAAAAAATATAAATAAATAATATAGATATAATAAATAATATTATATAAATATGTATATCATGGGTGGGCCGCACCACGTGAAACCCACCTTTATTATGGAAATCTGAACCTGGGTTCTGGGCAGCCCTCTGCCTTTTTTTTTAAAAAAAGTATTTATATATAATATATTATATTATATTTTAAAAACAGATGTAATGATGGGCCACCCTCCCACGTGGGACCCACCTTTAGCATAGGTCATCTGCACCGTCTAGATGGATCTGGACAATGGGCAGCCACTCACTCATTGTATATATAATATAATATATTTGCATATATAATGTGTGTGTATATAATATTATATTATATTTAATTATATGATATATGATATTATATATATATATATACATAGCAGGTGGCTACATACGTGGGACCCACTTGATGAATTGATTGGATGGTTTACTAGTGGGACCCACCACGGCTGTGTTTCATATGCACCGTCCATCTAGACGGTGCCACATACACCCCACCATGATGCACGTGTTGTATCCCAACCGTCCACCTATCTAGCGTGCCAAGCACGGCCCCCCTATGATGTACATGTTGTATCCCTATTGTCCATCCATTTCTGTGGTGCCACCATGATGCTTGGGTCTTAGCTGCACCATCCAAATGGTTGGACGATGTGCCCCACAATCTTATGTTGCACCCTAACCATCCATCTAACTGGCGAGTTTGTCTCAAGGCTTGAGATTGAAAATAGGATAGATCCAATTATCAGGTGGACCACACTGCAGAAACAGTGGAGTTAAACATCTGCCATCGAAACCCCTTTCGGGTTATAGAAGTTTTAGACCAATATGATATTTATTTTTCCTCTAAATTCAGGTCTTTATGACCTTATGAGCCGACTGAATGGAAAATAAATATAATGGTGGGCCCCTCTAAATTTTAACAGTGGAAATCATTATCACCACTGATATTTATGGTATGGTCCAAATGATCTTTTGATCTGATTTATTGATTAAATAATGCTCTAAAATGATCTCTATAGACGAATGAATGGTGCGGCCCAAGTAGTGCAACCCACTTGATATTTATGGGGCCCATTGGTGCGGCCCATGTGATATGGCTGACTCGATATATGTGAGGCCCATTGGTGAGGCCATTGATACAACCCACTTGATGTGTATGGGCCCATTGGTGCGGCCATTGATACAACCCACTTGATGTGTATGGGCCCATTGGTGCAGCTCATATGATGTGGCCCATGTGATGCATGTTGGCTTAGATGGAGAGGCCCATTATGAAGTATTTGAGGCCCACGGGTTAGGGCCCATTATGATGGAATTGCGGCCCAGATGGAGAGGCCCATTGTGATGTATATTGAGCCCATGAGTGAGGCCTGATGTGATGTATACAAGGCCCATATGATGGGGCCCACTTGCTCGAATCTAAGGCCTATGGGCAATGCCCATTGTGATATGTATTATGCCCATTAGTCCGACCCATTGATGCAGCCCAATCAATGTATATGAAGCCCATTGGTGCAGCTTGTGGATGCGATCCACTTGATATAATTGATGGCCCATGGGTTGAGGCCCAATGTGATGTATATAAGGGCCATGAGTGAGGCCCAATGAGCCATATGTGGGGCCTTTGTATGGGGATAAATGTGATATATACGTGGACCATTGCGATGTGTGATTACTTTATGTTGTATGTAATGATGATTATGGCGGGCCATGCCTTGGGAACAATGATGGTTTAATTTCCACATTGATGGGTAATGATGGATAAATGTCCACATTGTGACCTTCCCTTAAACCCTTTGTTAGGCCAATTTTTGATTATCAGTGCTAGTTATCAATATCAATTACCGATTTTGATTGTCAAGGCCAATTGTTAAGGCCGATTCTGATCGCGATTCCGATTGTTGAGGCTGAGTTCGATTCTGTATGTTGAGGTCGATTCCGTTAGTCGAGGCCGATTGTCGAGGCCGATTTCGATTGTCGATTCCAATTATCGAGACCGAGTCTGATTGACGAAGCCGATTCCGTTAGTTGAGGCTGATTTTGATTGTCGATTTCGATTGTTAAGGCCGAGTTTGATTAGCAAGGCTGATTCCGTTAGTCAAGGCTAATTTCGATTGTCGAGGTCGAGTCTGATTGACGAGGCCAATTATCAAGGGTGATTGTTGATTTCGATTGTCGAGGCTGATTGTATAGGCTGATTATTGAGGCCGATTTTGATTATCGAAGTCTAATGTGATGTGTATGTGGTCCGTATTTGAGGCCCATTGTGATGTGTATTCAACCCTTGTTTGAGGCCTAATGTGATGTGTATGTGGTCCGTATTTGAGGCCCATTGTGATGTGTATTCAACCCTTCTTTGAGGCCTAATGTGATGTATATTAGGCCTATGTGATGGGCCCATTGTGGTGCATTTGAGGGTTAGGCGATGGAGCCCATTGTAATGTATCTTAGACCCATGTGAGAGGCCCATCATGATGTGTATTGAGCTCTTGAGTGAGGCCCATGGTGTTGTATATTTGGCCCTTGTGTGAGGTCATGGGTCCACTATATGTTAGGATCTATGTGGGTCATTCCTTGGGGGCAATGTTAGTTAAATGTCCATATTGTCGAGGTCGATTGTCGATGTCGGTTATTGATACCGATTATGAGTATGTGACAGCGTAGCATCATGATACATGCTCATACACATCATCTGCATGTTTGTTATGAGATGTGGTTGATCATTGCATGTGTTATTGAGCATGTTGTTATGAGACTCCCTGATAGGAGGAGGTTATCTTACATGAGTGTACGGTATGTGTAGGATTGATGCATGACTGGATTATATGACTCATGTATCTTGCATTATGATTACTGTACACCCTAGCGACATCAGGGCCGTAGCCTCTATAAGCATATCGTGGATGGCCAGACGGGACACCAAAAATTTGTTCTAACATCGGGCTGCCATAGATGGCCCTGGGTGAAAATTCTTAAACCCTTTTGGTACCAGAGGATGCCCCAACATCGAGACTGAGTGGATACATAAGTACCCGAGTGCCGAATACTAGGAGGCTGCGTCTCCCACTGTGTTGTGGTCGATTGGGAGGGGGTGTGGCCTTACCCACCCGAGAGTATGGGGCATAGCTAGGCTGAGTTCGACTAGCTCGTAAATGGGTCTGTTATCGACATGTCGGATAAATATTGGAAGACTATTGGCTAGGTGAATAGTGAGGTTTCTTACGCTCACTTAGATAATGCTACTGTGAGAGGAGCAGTGCCATTTGGAGTGTAATAAACCCCGGTGATGATCCCAGAGATGAACAGTACTGATATGTAGACTTATTGAGCACGAGTTGTATACTCATTCATTCACTCATTCACTATCCACTCGAACTGGTGGTGCACAACTATTTGTTACGTGTACTTTTACAATGGCCAGGATTTTGGTTGGGGCACATGACTAACCTAAGATCAAGAGTTTACCACATTGAGTTTGACTATCTAAATTTAGGTATGAGACTGGTTTAGATAGAAGTCCCTTGTGATGGACCCCATAGCCTGCGATACTACATACTATCATCCTGACCGGCATGGTCATTCCATTCGCACCGCATATTGCATTACATCCTCGGCATATGACATTTTGGGTAACCCGTGTTTTTACATTTATATGGTTTAGATACAAATCTTATATTTGACTCTTTATGACTCCTCATTTGTATAGTTGATCTGTATCATGTATTCTGATATTGTTCCTCATTTGTATAGTTGATCTGTATTGCATATTCTGATATTGTTAGACTCATGGACTTGTCAATATTTTCACTTACTCTAATAACGTATGATTCATGATCTTGTGCCTACTTCGACATTATATGACTATGACATTGTGTTGAATACTTGGCACTTACCTTGTGCATACACTTGCGCCACCCTCTAAGCTTTCTATAAGCTTATGTATGATAGATGCGTGCAGGTGATGTTAGGTTGCAGCAGCGTGGGGCTTGGAGTATGTAGTTGACTTCTGTAATCTTTACATATGTATTTTCCTTTTAGCATTGTATTCAAATATTTATATTAGTGAATATGTGATGATGATGTTGCCTTTGTGATTTGGGTATACTTGTGGTTATGCTTATTAAGAGTTAAATATACATTGGAAAAAAATCCTCCATGTAGGATCCCAGGATCGAAATCTAGCGTATGGATGCTAGGAGCCGAGGATGGGGTACTACAGAGGCTGTTGGCACTAGATTCGGTGATCAAAATTCCTGTGAATCTAATTTCTAAGTTTGGGGCGTGACATTTACCGATTTTTATATTTCATTCCCAGTCAGCCTACGGTGGGAGTACCCTAACATCTCGAATTGATTGGCCATGTGTTGGTGAGTTCTATACATAAACTAAGGCGGTAGCCTCATGAGCCGGGGATGGTGTTATGGGACCTATACCCAAGCTATTGACCTATGCTGGTGTTAAGCCCCCATAGTGACCTTGAGCTTACTTAAAATGGTTGATTATAATTAGACTAATAATGGTTTGGCTAATCATGTATACATGGCACAGACCTACGTCTATCGTTATCGTACGTGATATACGCTAAGTAGTCGTTACACCGCACTTAGTATGCTTCGTTGACAACTAGCCTCTATCCGACCGGATGTTTTTCCTAGGTCGATGATTGCAAGGTTGATGAGCCCAACTTTCACACAGATGTGCATCCCTGGGGTGATGACTGCATTCATGTATCCATGCACATAATAAGACTACATTTGCTATGTTTTAGATTGTCTATATGTTTTATGTTATTTATTGTCTTGAGCAGTAGTGTATAATCTTGAGGGGAGATCACACTGAGCTGGCTACTCATTCATTAATGTTCAACCGTACAGAGGAGGCAGGTACAATTGCTGAGGGATGTGCGGTGGACCTGGATACAACCACAGTCGGAGAGGAATTTTACGATGAAGAGGCATAGCAGGAAGCGGCTGTGTACTATGATTTGAATTAGTAGGATAGTTTGTTTTTGTTTAAAACAATTATATTTTAGAATTTTGTATATGGACCCCAGCTGTGTGGCCCAGGATATTTTGCTATGGTTTGGGGTACATCTATTCTACACTTTACCTCCATCAATCACACTTTGATTTGATTGAGTTATCCATTGATCACCAGTTAACATCGGGTTTTCAGGAAATGGGTCGTATACTCGGATCTCAAAAACTGGGGTATTACAAATGGTATCAAAGCGGAGTATAAGATAGCCTGACTATGGGATCAACATACAAAACCTTAAGGAATTAACTTAGGGGGAACTTACCTTTATAAATAGGGAGGGTGAGTAAACATGGAAACAAAACGCTTAGGTTCCTTAGATATTAGCAAAATAAACAATCGAACCTATGAAGAGATTCCCTATAGCTAGGAAGAACTTAGAATATGTATCATCTAGGAAAAGGACTTAGAATCCCTTGGAAAACAGCAAGTTGGTCGTCCAAACTTAGAAACAAAAACCTTAACCTCCTTGGAATTTTAACTAGGAATACCACTTAGGGTTAGGAGCTAAACTTGTATGCCACACAATAGGCAAGGCGATGAGATCTCAAATTTTAGTATTACTTCGTGACTGACTAAAAGCATTATTCCCAATACTTGAACCATAAAAATTTTGATCCCTTATGAAACCATGTCACCAGTACTTCTGCTGCATCACACCAACACAGTGGATATTCACCCCATACCTTCTATTGAATGGCAGAGGGAGCGAAGTCCCGAGTATACACTAGGCCTCCCACCTGGAGTGGCCAACATGGAAAATAGGTTAGAGGAAATTAGGGAATCCTCTTCCCCCTGGATCCTCAAATCAAGCCTACCGCCACGATACTTCGAGCAGAGGACGCCTATTGCCAAGGCATCTGTAGAAAGATAGACTGGGACTGTAGCCTTCGCAGCTGTCGAAGAAATGGTTGCAGCCATGCAGCGGCAGCAGGACATGTTTATGCGATGACAGTAGGACATGCACACACTAATGATGGAGTTTTAAAGAAGTAGGGATATGGGGAGGCGTCTCGGGAGAGATATGGTAGAGGCGCAGATATCTTTGAATGGCTCCAAATGCTTCAGCTGCCGACATTCGAAGGGGCGTCGGACCCAGTACAGGCAGAGAAATGGCTAGTAAGAATTTTCAAAATAATGTGACCCGTGGAATGTACTGATTCACAGATGGTGAGTTTGGCCGCATACTTGTTAGAGGGGGAGGCAGAGAATTAGTGGTAGAGCCTACAGCGATGTGTCCCAGCCACCTACTCCTGGACGTGGGCTGGGTTCAAGATAAAATTCCTAGAAAAGTATTTTTCACGGTCATACTGCAATGAGAAGATCGCATAATTCTTACAACTGGAGCAGGGGAGCCTTACGGCTGCCCAGTACGAGGCAAAGTTCGACGAGCTCTCCCGTTATGTGCCAAACGCCCTCGAAGACGAGGAATATAAATTACAAAAATTCAAGGGCTCAAGCCGGGAATTCAGTTTCTTCTATGTATGTGGGATTTCGGGGACTTCCTGGAATTAGTAGACAAGGCAATGAGAGTGTAGAAGGACTTCAAGCGCACCATTCGCTCCCGCCTCCCAGCCCAAGACACCCAATTTAGACTAAGATAAGCGCCTCCCACTCCATCTACTCCTGCAGAAAGGTCTAGGCTAGTGCCCGCACGAGCTCCTCCCTTATCCTCTGGTGAAAGTTATGACTACTACGGTAAGACGAACCACATCGCTCGAAACTGCTTTAGGAGAATGCACGACCAAGGAATTCTGCTTCTAGAAAACCATCCCCAACAGAATCCAGGGACAGCCAGGCCAGCACCTAGGCCCCAACGACTAAGAACAGGGCCCTCAACCCCACAGAGAGCATGGGTATATGTAGTCACCACTTCAGATGCCGAGCAGGATCCACTCTAAACCATCCACTATACTACCCACATTAATGGTACCCCTGTACTTACCTTGTTTGATTTTGGTGTAACTCTGTTATTCATAGATTCTGCCATTACGTCTAGATTAAAACTGAACACAACCCGCATGCATACTCCTCTAGTAGTAGCATCCCCTATGGGAAAATTTGTAGAAATAGATAAAATATGCAGGGCATGTCCCATCACCTTCGCAAATCATCAGGTGACTATGGACTTGGTCATCATGCCTATCCGGTAGTTTGATGTCATCCTTGGGATGGACTGACTTACATTCGTACGTGCAATCATGGATTGTCATGGCAAGACGGTTACCATAACCAAGACACGAAGAGTTTAGGAGCTTGCAAGCTCTAGTTAAGGCTAGGGCTGAAGAAGTCTCCATCAGTCAAATACCAGTCATGCGGGAATTCTCGGAGGTGTTCCGAGAAATATCAGGGCTTCCTCCTAGGCGAGTAGTAGATTTTTACATCGATCTCAAGCCAGGGACCCCCTCTGCCGCGCCCCCCCCCCCCCCCCCCCCCCCCCCCCCAAACCCCCATTTTATTGCCCCTATTTCATATGCCTCCATGCGAAATAGAGGAATTGAGGAGTCAAATCGATGAATTGTTAAACCAGGGCTTCATCCATCCTAGCATCTCACCCTGGGGAGCGTCAGACCTCTTTGTAAAGAGGAAGGATGGATTGATGCACCTCTGCATTGACTATCAATGTCTGAATGACATCACGATAAAGAATACATACCCCCTTCCACGTATCGACGACCAATTCGATCAGCTCAAAGATGCCAAATATTTCTCCAAAATAGATCTGTGCTCGGGGTATCACCAGCTGAGAATTAGAGATGAGGATATCCCTAAGACGGCGTTTAGGACTCGCTACGGACACTACAAGTTCTTATTAATGTCCTTTGGACTTATAAATGCTCCAGCAGTGTTCTTAGACCTCTTGAATCTGAAATAACGGTGAAGACCACTTGAGTTGAAGTAGGAATATGCCAATATGTCATACAGGGGGGTGAATAGGACTTTTTAAAGTTTTATAATGTATTTAAAAATCCTATTACACTAATCCTATCAGATAGACAATTATCAGGATTACTCAAATGTAACTCTACTGGCTTCCAAGCTTAGTAGAGGGTCCAACCATAAACTATTCAAAAGATAGTAATGTAGAACTTAGTTCATACTGGATATGACTGTGTATGTGTGTAAGGTGTGATATTAGAAATTTAGATATTGAAATAATAAAGAAAATCACACAAACAAAGCAATCGTAAACACAGTCATTTTTAAAGTGGTTCGACTACTTGTCTACTCCACTCCCGACTTCCAAACTCAACCCTTGAGTGTACCGAATTTCACTAAGGAGGTTTCCCTGGGTTCACCTCAAATCTAAGGTTTTAAATCAGGTTCACCTTCAACCTTTACATAGAAGTTTCTACTCGGTTCACCTCTAACCCTGAAGTTTTACTGGTTCACTCCTAACCAGATGTTTATGCTCTCCATAGAGTAAGGGTCAACACAACTCACCCAGATGTTTATATTCTCCATAGAGCAAGGGTCCACACAACGCACCCGGATGTTTATGCTCTCTATAAAGCAAGGGTCCACATAACACACCTGGATGTTTATGCTCTCCACAAAGCAAGGGTCCACACAACGCACCCCCTACGTATACTCCCGCTAGAGGCCTCCTATGAGGACTTTAAAGGGTGAGCAACACTCAAGACCAAATCCTAAAAAGGAATGATCACAAGTGTTCTCTGGACTGTAGATACTTACAGATAAGTTGATGAGTCCCATTCAGCGTAATGACGAAGATATCCTCCTTGTTGTTGAAGAGTCTTCGGTTCCCTTGATCTGCAATACAAAAAGATGTACCAGTACTTAGCTTCGGGTTGGATTAAGGTTATGACAGAAATCCACTCTCTTAGAATTTTTCTATAAGGAAGATAGAGTGATTCCCATCATCTATTCATTCAAGGCATCCCAGCTTAATGATATGCTATTAAGATAGTTGCTGAAGGATCCTTGAATGTGGAAGTTCATTTCCCAATCCACTCTATTGAATGTCAATGAATAAGTGGATTGAAAAATGAACTCCCGTGAGAGAAAGGGCTTTGGGTATATGATCTAAAGGTAAAACACACAAAAACACTCTCTTCTTTCTCTACCAGCAATATGGACAGGTCTCTCTTTATATAGGCAAAGGGTTCCAACGGATATAAAACAGTCATATTTATGACAGAGTTCGATATCATCGAGCGTATACTCTCGATGGGATCGACCGTGAGCTCGATAACACAAACTCAAATGTTATACGCTTTTGAAACCCTTTGTTAGCTGGTCGATGGGATCGATACTGGTGTCGATGTCTTCGGATTTCAAACTCCAATTCCATCGATACTGGGATCGATCTATCAACATTTGAAGCATGAGAGAGACAGGTCTTGAAATATTTGAGGTTTTTAGGATATGATCGGGGAACAACCGATGTCATCAAAATTTGTATATCGATGATATCAGAGGCCGTGTTGATGGGATCGATAAATCGTACAGATTTACCTAGAAGCTTGCTGGACAGTTTGTGTCCAGTCTCGATCCAATCGACTCGACCTCGATAGCATCGACATAAGAATATCGATTTTCTCGAGTGGCCTTCTGATCAAAGTTAAAAACAACCTGAAATATTTGCTAAAAGAAATGCATGCCCACTATCGATATGATTGATGGCCTTCCGATTTGATCGAGATTTGAATTCAGATTGAATCAGAAAAGACATCGATATATCGAAGCACATAGTGATTTTCTTAAAAAAATAGGGGCGTCAAAAATCTGCTTGTCGATTTTATCGAGCTAGTTCCAATGGGCTTGATATTTGAATATCGATGATATCGATAGTTATATCGATATATCAATAAATCCGTCTAGATAGGTATGCGGTTGCTGAACACTTTTAGTCCTCTTATAGATAGTATTGATCATGAGTCGAGGACATCGACAACGCAAGTCGATCATATCGAAATGTGTATCAATACAATCGACAGGGCAAGTAAACTTAGAGATTTTTTTGATGTTTGAAAAAGTTCACTTATCGAAAAATCCTCATATGTTCTAAGTTGTTTTTAAGGGTTTTAATCACCTGGTGTTTTGGGACATGGGATGTGAGGCTATGATTTACCTATGGCAAGCTTCCACACATCTGGTTGAGGCAGGTGCTTAAATTGTTCTTCCTGTGAAGCTCTATAGACCGACTGACTCAACACACATGGTAATTGACAAACTAGGGCACTAGCAGGTGCACTTTCAATCTCCCCCTTTGTCAATTACGTGACAAAATACCAAAACATCCTAGGATAATATCTAGACAGACACATCCTAAATTGTGTGTACATACTTTTACATAATTTTACAAATTCTAATACAGCCATGTACACAACCAGTATTTGCTCCCCCTTACTGTAAAACTCCCCCTTTCTTAGTGCAGCTGCCCCCCTAACACCTGCAACATATAAGAGCTAAGATCCAATTTTTCACACGGGGTGTTTTAACTTTTCTCACCCTTTTTGTCAGTCATTGACAAAGATAAAGCAATAGATATTGACTAAAGTTAAAGAAGCATATGGGAGAATATAGATGTATAGAGATGAAATCAATTTAGACCATACATCAACTTCAGAAGATATGAATGCATATTAAATAAGACAAATATGAAAAACATACGCATTCCAAATCAGAGCCAAGGGACTTTAAGACAATATTAGCAGTAAAAGATAATAATGATATTCAGCTATATCCAATCAAAATCCAAAATTAATAAATCCCAAAGGTGGTGAATATTCAATACTCACCCAACAGACACAAAAAAAAACTATCAAACCCATTTAAAGACAACCAAACCAACCATTTGTACTAGTTCAACAAAAAAAAAAAAACTGTGTAAGATAGAGAGCTAACACAACCACCAAAGAGAACGTAGAACATCCAAAAAGATATTGATGTTCGTATGTGAAAAGTAGGAGTAAGGTGTGTGATAGCCTACGCCGATCATCATCATGGAGCTGAGTGGGATGGCGCGGTGTCATCTCGTTGACAAGTCATCAAATCTACCAGCTGTTGCATAGACTGTTGCACCTTACGGACTTGCACTGATTGAACATCTTGCTGAATCGCCCCGATCCTGTCTAGCTTGTATCGTTTGTCATATCCGAGTATTGATGCCGATGGGCTGGATTGGGTCTGGAGGATTCTTCTCCTACCGTCTCTGTTTTCTCAATGTGAGGGACACCAGTTGTTGCCTCACTTTCTTGGATCCCTTCTTCCCTTTTGTCCTCTGTGTGCTCATGGAACCTCAAGTCCATTTTGTGAATGTTCTTGACATTGAAAACATGAAGTGAATGTACCAGATCAGTGGTAGATGGGAACCCAATGGCACTGCACACTCTGCTTATGATCCAGGGATATGGAAGATGAAGGTCCCTGGAAGTATGGACTGCATATACCAACTGACTGACCAGTAGAGTAGGTAGGCACATCCTTGTCCCTCTTGCAATAGAATGAATTATCATGACCATGAATCCAGTGAGATCGGATCTGTTGGTACTTCTTGGATATAGATTTATGGTCAAGATACCATGCAAAATCTAAAATTGGGGCTCCATGTACCTGGATTTTGATGCATTCCCTTTGTGCCAGGGAATATCTCTATTATTGACAGGTATTTGGTTACCATGGATTGGATATCAGGATGGTCAAGATCCATTTCTGGAAGGCATTCTAGTGCCATCTCTAGATTGAGAATGTTGACCATTGTAATAGGGGTGATTAACACCTCATCACCATCCAGATCGACTATGACCGAGGGAGGATCAGATACAGGAGAGTGACACGCAGATAAGAAGTTGCGTGTTAGTTCAAGCTGGCACAGCCACCCGAAGTCTAGAACGGGTAGCCAACTGATCGCAACAAGTAAGGGTTCTAGATTATAAGGTGCCAAGCAACTCCTGTCAACTTTTCTTTCATGAATTAGTTTCCTGCTGGTGTATTTTGTTGGGTGTTGGCTAGCCGGAGGAGGTGGTGTCGGTTGAGGAGGTGTCGAAACTTCGGTCTGGGACCCACCACGTGAGGTCTGTCGTGATCTTTGTCGAGTGGGGGTCCCACGTTTCGGGGTCCTCCCTCTTCCTTTTGAAACGAGGACTTTTTATCGGGTAATCCTTGAAGATTCCCCCAGACCGAATGCTACTCCTTTGTCTTTTCCCATGTGGAACAATATGCTTTGGGAAAAATGACAAACACACTTGATGAACCAAAAAGTACCCAAAAAGAGATGACATAGATGAGTATTACCTGATTCATGGAGTGATTTGAGTAATCTGACGTGGCTTCCAGCAGTTTGGTCGAGAGAATCGAGCAGAGAAGATGGCTGAAAATCCTTGAGAAATAAACCCCCCTTTTTCACCCCGCCGATATTTATTGGGCGCCATCTATCGATTTTATCGATTATTGTTTCGATGATATCGATAAGCAGCCGATCGATGCTATCGAGATAGTTACCGATGTCATCCATGATTACTTGACTATTTATATTCTTCAGGGACATCGATGATATCGATCCTTAATCGATTAATCGAGAATGATATATTGATTCTAAGCTTTGCTCATTCATTCTCAGGCTGACAGCCATCAAGGATGGAATGTTCCATTCTTGAACAAGACATATCTAAAATTTTGTACATTCCTTGTACAACTTAACACTAATATTTATATACAAAGATGGAGGTCTGGAACCTCAGTTATACCTTTGAGAGCTCAGCAAAATTGCATCATTCCAGCCGATATCCAGATCTAGATGCATGACCTGGACTTATTTCTTTTTTTGCTTAATATTTCAAGGTATATGAAAGTTAATCATCAGACAGTTCATTTTTTCTTTTACTACCCATTGTGAGACAGATTTCTTCATTTTGTTCTTTTCTTTAAGTGGTGATGAATGGATGTTTCTTCTTGGAGAACTTTTATTATCCAGTGTCTCTCTAATTGGTTTGAATTTTCCAATGTGATTTCAATTAGAGTTATGTGAGGTCCATCTTGGTGCCAAGCATTCAAACTTATAATGACCCACATCATCACATAAATGACAAACTGGAGAAATTTCCATATTGCTACTTGAAGCAGCCAGTTTTGTTAGAGTTTTATTTCCAGTTTTCTTTTTATTTTTCTCATACCCTAGGCCACTCTTGTCTCTTCCTAGTCTTCCCATCCCTAACAATTTTTTTAATTTTTCACCACTCTGAGAAAATTTGTAGTTTATCTCAAAAAATTTCTTAGAATTTTCTAAGTCAATACAGAGTGAGTGATTCTCATTTTTGAGTTGCGCATTATCATCTCTTAACAATTCAGCCTGGTTCATAAGATTTGATACTTCAGTTTTTAGGGATAGGTTTTCTCTTTCTAACTTATCATTTTCTGAATGATATTGTTGCAAATCATTGACTAAATGTGTATTGATTTCCAAGGTTCTATCCAAGTCTCTCTGCAACACTTCCTTTTTATTTTCAGTCATACCGAGCCTTTTAAGGATATGGATGCTATGAATATACAGTTGATTATAAGCATCTTGTAGTTTATCCTTTTCAACTTCTTCTTCTTCTTCAGTTTCCTCATTGTCAGATGGAAATGATTCAATAGCTTGCTGTTCTTCCTTAGATTCAGTTGGAATGATCGAAGCAGTGGAGACCATAAGTATTTTCAAAGATTTTCAGTCTCCATCGCTCCCTGAGTCACTTGATTCTGAATTTGACTCTTCCGTATCATCCCACATGGCGGCCATTACTTTGTCCTTGGTTTTTTTGTTTGGGCATTCAGTAGACAAGTGTCCATATTCATGACAGGCATAGCCTTGTGATTCTTTAGTTCTTTTACCAAATTTTCTTGTAGAAGGTTTGTTATTTACCTTTCTTCCTCTAGAAGGACGGTCATGATTCTTCTGAAAGAATCTTCTGAATTTTTGTGCCAGTAAAGCCACTTCCTCATCTTCATCTTCCTTTTCACTTTCACTGTCCTCATGTTTTGATTTCTTAAAAGTTTTTAGGATAGTGTTTTTAGATTTTTAGGATTGTGTGAAGTGTAGTTCAAAAGTTTGTAGGGAACCTACTAGTTCTTCTACTTTCATCTTATCAATATTTCTACACTCCTTAATTGTTGTTACTTTGGGATTAAACCATTCCGGTAGGGATCTTTAGATTTTCCTACATATTTTTGGTATCAGAACTCTCTCTCTCAATCTACCCATGGAGTTACAAATAATATTCAATTTGGTGAAAAACTTCATAAATGTCTCATACTCTTCCATCCTGAGATTTTCAAACTGTGAAGTTAGAAGTTGTAGTTTAGACCTTTTCACAGTGTTTGTGCCTTCATGGGTTGTTTCCAGTAGATCCCATGCTTACTTGGATGTCTCACACATACTTATCTGATTGAATATATCTTGAGACACGACACAGTAGATGGCGTTCATTGCATTTGCTTCAGCAGTTCGTTGTTCTTTGTCGAACGTCGTCCACTTTTCTTTTGGTTTGGGTTTAGTGATGGTAGTTTCATCTTTAAGTACGATCTGTTCAGATGGTAGCAAATAACCCTTTTCAACCACATCCCAAACATCATGATCCAAAAATCTCAGGAAGTAGTGCATTCTAGCCTTCCAGTATGCGTAATTTGAACCATCAAATACTGGAGGTCTCTCCTTTGGCCATATTCCTAAACTTCAGTCAAGATCACTCTCTAGGCTGTGAAGCCATTAAAGAGAAACCCGCTCTGATACCAATTGAAATAGTGGTGAAGACCGCTTGAGTTGAAGTAGGAATATACCAATATGTCCTAAAGGGAGGTGAATAGGACTTTTTAAAGTTTTATAATATATTTAAAAATCCTATTACACTAATCCTATCAGATAAACAATTATCAAGATTACTCAAATGTAACTCTACTAGCTTCCAAGCTTAGTAGAGGGTCCAATCACAAACTATTCAAAAGATAGCAATATAGAACTTAGTTCATGCTGGATATGACTGTGTATGTGTGTCAGGTGTGATCTCAGAAATTCAGATATTGAAATAATAAAGCGAATCACACAAACAAAGTAATCGCAAACACAGTCATTTTTATAGCGGTTCTACTACTGGTCTACTCCACTCCCGATTGCCGCACTCAACCCTTGAGTGTACAAGATTTCACTAAGGAGGTTTCTCAGGGTTCACTTCAAACCTAAGGTTTCAAATCAAGTTCACCTTCAATCTATACACAAAGGTTTTTACTCAGTTCACCTCTAACCCTAGAGTTTTACTGGTTCACTCCTAACCAGATGTTTATGCTCTCCATAGAGCAAGGGTTAACACAATGCACCTGGATGTTTATGCTCTCCACAGAGCAAGGGTCCATACAACGTACCCAGATGTTTATGCTCTCTACAGAGCAAGGGTTCACATAATGCACACGGATGTTTATACTCTCCACAGTGCAAGGGTCCACACAATGCACCCCCTACGTACACTCCCGCTGGAGGCCTCCTATGAGGATTTTAAAGGGTGAACAACACTCAAGACCGAATCCTAAAAAGGAATGATCACAAGTGTCTTATGGACTCTAGATACTTACAGATAAGTTGATGAGTCTCATTCAGTGCAATGACGAAATCTCCTCCTTGTTGTTGAAGAGTCTTCGGGTCCCTTAATCTACAACACAAAAACATGTACCAGTACTTAGCTTCAGGTTGAGTCAAGGTTAGGACGGAAATCTACTCTCTTAGAATTTTCTTATAAGGAAGATAGAATGATTCCCGTCATCTATTCATTCAAGGCATCCCAGCTTAATGATATGCTATTAAGATAGTTGTTGAAGGATCCTTTAATGCGGTAGTTCATTTTCCAATCCACTCTATTGAATGTCAATGAATGAGAATGGATTGGAAGATGAACTCCGGTGAGAGAAATGACTTTGGGTATATGATCTAAAGGTAAAACATACAAAAGCACTCTCTTCTTTCTCTACCAGCAATATGGACAGGTCTCTCTTTATATAGGTAAAAGGTTCCAACGGATATAAAATGGTCATATTTATGACAGAGTTCGATATCCTCAAGCGTATACTCTCGATGGGATCGACCGTCCGCTCGATAACACAGACTCAAATGTTATACGCTTTTGAAACCCTTTGTCCGCTGGTCGATGGGATCGATACTGGTGTCGATGTCATCAGATTTCGAACTCCAATTACATCTATACTGGGATCGATCTATTGACATTTGAAGCATGAGAGAGACAGGTCTTGAAATATTTGAGGTTTTTAGGATATGATCGGGGAACAATCGATGTCATCAGAATTTGCATATCGATGATATCAAAGGCCGTGTCGATCGGATCGATAAATCGTATAGATTTACCTATAAGCTCGCTGGACAGTTTGTGTCCAGTCTTGATCCAATCGACTCGACCTTGATAGCATTGACATAAGAATATCGATTTCCTTGAGTGTCCCCTGATCAAAGTTAAAAATAACCTGAAATATTTGCTGGAAGAAATGTGCGCCCACTATCGATATGATCGATGGCCTTCCGATATGATCGAGATTTGAATTCAGATTGAATCGGGAAAGACATCGATATATCGAAGCACATAGTGATTTTCTTAAAAAAATAGGGGCTTCGAAAATCTTCCTGTCGATATTATCGAGCCACTTCCAATGGGCTCGATATTTGAATATCGATGATATCGATAGTTGTATCGATGTATCGATAAATCCGTCTAGATGGGCATATGGTTGCTGGACACTTTTAGTCCTCTTATCGACAGTATCGATTAAGAGTCAAGGACATCGACAGCGCAGGTCGATCATATCGAAATCCGTATCGATACAATCGACAGGGCAAGTAAACTTAAAGATTTTTCTGATGTTTGAAAAAGTTCACTTACCCAAAAACCCTCATATGTTCTAAGTTATTTTTAAGGGTTTTAATCATCTGGTGTTTTGGGACATGGGATGTGAGGCTATGATTTACCTATGGCGAGCTTCCAAACATCCAGTTGAGGCAGGCATTTGAATTGTTCTTCCTATGAGGCTCTGCAGACCGACTGACTCAACACACATGATAATTGACAAACCAGGGCACTAGCAAGTGCACTTTCAGAACCGAGTCTTCATGTCGTACCTAGACTGGTTCATGATCATTTTCATTGACGATATCCTAGTTTATTGTAAGAGCCGGAAGGAGCATGAACATCACTTGCGCACGGTTTTAAGCACCCTCAAGGAAAATCAGCTATATGCCAAGTTGTCCAAGTGCGAGTTTTAGGAAGAAGAAGTAAAGTTCTTAGGACATGTGTTAAGGCTAATGGGATAGTAGTCGATCCAACAAAAGTAGAAGCAGTATCTAAGTGGGAGCAACCCACCACAATTATCGAGGTTTGAAGTTTCCTCAGCGTGGGAAGATACTATATGCGCTTCATCAAGGAGTTCTCCCGGATCGCGCAGCCACTCACCCAACTGACGAAGAAAAATAACCAATTTACATGGGATGAGAACACAGTAGCAGCTTTTCAGGAGCTAAAGATGAGGCTGACTTCTACACCAGTACTCACTCTTCTGCAGGAGGGAGAAATGTTCGTGGTATACAGTGACGCTTCAAAGATGGGTATCGGCTGTGTTCTGATGTAGAACAATAGGGTGATCACTTACGCTTCTTGCCAATTGAAAAAGCACGAGGAGAATTACCCAACTCATGACATAGAGTTAGCAGCTGTGGTCTTCGCTATAAAAATATGGAGGCACTATCTCTATGGGGAAGACTTCCAGCTATTCTGTGACCATAAAAGTCTGAAATATATATTCACATAGAAAGATCTGAATATGCGTCAGCGTCGGTGAATGGAGACACTTAAAGATTTCCATTTTGATATATCCTACCATCCTGGTAAAGCAAATTCTGCAGCCGACACTCTAAGTCAGAAAAAGAAGCATGAACTAATGGCCACCCCGATGATCAAAGAGTGGGAGATGATGGAGTTCATACAGGACTTCGACATCCAGCTCACACTCGATGAGTCAGATGCTTACGTAGCCCTTCTAGTCATCGAGCCGACCCTATTGCGCCATATAATTTCAATCTAGGATTAGGAAGAATGGATGGTTAAGATGAAAGAGAAGTGTAGGAGCGAAGGGATGCCCGATTGGAGGATCGATGATAACGGTGGTTGTCACGCCCCAAACCCGGAAATCGGATTCATAAGAATCCCGATTGATGAATCCGGTGCCTACAGCCTCTGTAATACCCCATTCTCAGCTCCTAACATTCACATGCCAGATTCCGATCCTGGGATCCTACAAGGAGGATTTTTTTTTGTACGTTTAACTAGTAATAAGCATAACCACAAGTTTACCCGAATCAAAACGGCAACATCATCATCATATATCCACTAATATATTCACTTGAATACAATGCTGAAAGGGAAATAAACATGTCAATATCAAAGCTCCAGAAAACAGCTGCACGCTCCAAGCTCAATGCTGCTGCAATCTAACATCACCTGCACGCATCTATCGTGCATAAGCTTATAGGAAGCTTAGAGGGTGGTGTAAGTGTGTGCCCATGGTAAGTGCCAAGGATTTAATACAATATCATAATCATACAATACCGAAAAACTAAAAACCATAAACCATACAATGTCTGAAAAAGCCAAAATACTGACAAGAGCAGGAATTATCAGAGTAAGCAGAAATACTGACAAGATTATAAATCATATGATAACAGAGTAAGCGGAAGTATGGACAAGTCCATAAGTCAATTAATATCAAATACACAATATGTAAATCTTGCTAAGTCTGTCTAGGACATATAAGTGCATAAATATATCAACCCAAAATGCCATATACATGCATATGTAATGCAATAAGCGATGCGAATGATATGACCATGCTCAAGTGCGAAGTCAGGATGATAGTACGTAGTATCGCAGGCTACGGGGTCCACCACAAAGGACTTCTATCCAAACTAGTCCCATACCTAAATTTGGATAGTCAGATTAACGTGGTAAACTCCTGATCTCAAGTTAGTCGCGCGCCCAACCGAAATCCTTACCATAACGAAGGTACACAATAATTAGTTATGCACCACTAGCCCGAGTAGATAGTGAATGAATGAATGAATGAGCATGCAACTCCTACTCAATAAGTCCACATATCAGTACGGTTCCTCTCTGGGATCATCACCGGGGTTTAGTACACTCCAAATGGCACTGCCGCTCTCCCTAGCCGCATAGTCCAAGTGAGCATAAGAAACCTCACTATCCGCCTAGCCAATAGTCTGCCAATACCTATTCGGCACGTCGATAGCCAACCCATTCCTCGAGATGGTCAGACTCAGCCTAGCATTGCCCCCTACTCTCGGGCGGGTAAGGCCGCACCCCCTTCCAACCGACTACAACACAGTGGAGAGCGCAACCATCTGATAATCGGCACTCAACGCCCATCTACCCACTCGGTCTAGATGTTGGAGCATCCCCTGGTACCAAGAGGGTGTTTAGGGATTTTCACCTAGGGCCATTTATGGCAGCCTGATGCTTGAACAGATTTCTGGTGTCCCATCTGGCCATCCATGAAATATCTGTGGAGGCCACGACCCTGATGTCGCTAGGGCGTATAGCACACAATGCAAGATGCATGAGTCATGCAATCCAGTCATGCATCAATCCTGCGCATGCCGTGCGCTCATGTGAGATAACTTCTACCTATCAGGGAGTCTCATAACAAACATGCAGATGATGCGTGTGGGCATATATCATGACGCTATGCATTCTCATGCTCATACTCGGTATCAACCGTCAATCTCGACCATATGGACTTTTAACCATCATTGCCCCTAGGGAATGGCCCATATAGAATCAAACATATAATGGGCACATAGCCTCACACAAGGGCCAAATATACGAACCAGGTGGGCCCTGCTCATGGGCCTAACACATATCATAATGGGCCTTGCCCATATGCCTCAAACACATCTGGGTTAACCACCACCACAATAGGTGGGCCTCAATAACGGGCCTTATACACATCAATGTGGGCCTCAACAACCGACCTCATACACATCCAGGTGGGCCTCAACAATGGGCCTCATACACTTCAAGGTGGGCCTCAATAACGGGCCTCATACACATCCAAGTGGGCCTCAACAACGGGCCTCATACACATCCAGGTGGGCCTCAACAACGGGCCTCATACACATCCAAGTGGGCCTCAACAATGGGCCTCATACACATCCAGGTGGGCCTCAACGGGCCTCATAGACATCCAGGTGGGCCTCAACAACGGGCCTCATACACATCAAGGTGGGCCTCAACAACGGGCCTCATACACCTCAAGGTGGGCCTCAATAACGGGCCTCATACACATCCAAGTGGGCCTCAACGGGCCTCATACACATCCAGGTGGGCCTCAACAACGGGCCTCATACACCTCAAGGTGGGCCTCAATTAAGGGCCTCATACACATCAAGGTGGGCCTCAACAACGAGCCTCATACACATCCAGGTGGGCCTCAACAACGGGCCTCATACACATCCAAGTGGGCCTCAACAACAGGCCTCATACACATCCAAGTGGACCTCAACGGGCCTCATATACATCCAGGTGGGCCTCAACAACGGGCCTCATACATATCAAGGTGGGCCTCAACAACGGGCCTCATACACCTCAAGGTGGGCCTCAATAACTGGCCTCATACACATCCAAGTGGGCCTCAACGGGCCTCATACACATCCAGGTGGGCCTCACAACGGGCCTCATACACCTCAAGGTGGGCCTCAAAAACGGGCTTCATACACATCAAGGTGGGCCTCAACAATGGGCCTCATACACATCCAGGTGGGCCTTAACAACGGGCCTCATACACATCCAGGTGGGCCTCATACACCTCAAGGTGGGCCTCAAAAACGAGCTTCATACACATCAAGGTGGGCCTCAACAATGGGCCTCATACACATCCAGGTGGGCCTTAACAACGGGCCTCATACACATCTAAGTGGGCCTCAACAACGGGCCTCATACACATCCAAGTGGGCCTCAACGGGCCTCAGCAATCAGAATCGACAAGTCGGTCAAGATAATTGACTTCGATCGCTAATCGACGATCGGTAACCAGCCTCGATAATCGGCACTGATAATTGCGTCGACCTCGATAATCGACACCGATATTTAGTAGATAAACAATGCGGGGTTCATAAATGATCAGCCGATCAATCATAGTATAAAGATCGGCACTCGGTCGTGGTTGTATCAAATTCGATAACACGGAGCCATCCGTTTACGGCAAATTGGTCCACTTATTCGGGTTAACCCACTAAGGGAATGATGAGAAAGGGCCTAAAAATGCCTAAGGGATGGTCACAATGTAGACATCCAACCATCGTTACTCTAAGGTGTGGCCTACCTAGGGCCGAACATACAGTGGGCCCACGGCCTCATATAAGGGTTTGATGTGCGTCACAGTGAATTCTATACAAGAGCTACGTATACAACAGGTGGGCCCTGCATAAGCAGGAAGTGGGCCCATTCATAACATACCCATCTAGACGGGTCACAAGTGTATCTAAGTAGGCCTCCTAATATGGGCCTCAGCACCAGGCCACAAGTACACCAAGATGGGCCTAATTAATCATATGGGCCTATACAAACAGGCCGGTCAAATAGACTTATACAAATGGACTGAACCAAATGAGCCAAGTCAAATGGGCCCCCAAACACATCGAATCAGGCTTCACCAAGTAGGCCCTAGATACACCAAATAGGCTAAGTGTCCAGGAGTTATACTAAGCATGTTATAAGGTGAGGGATGCTGTTCATAACGAAGATGGGCCTATGCGACCTACAAGTATGGGCCTAATAATGGGCCCAAGGAAAAATTATAATGCCAACATTTAACCAACACTATACTTGCAGTGTGGATGTCAAACCAATGTTGCCCCCAAGGCACGACCGTCATAAACATTATTATATAACTCGAGCTGGGATCACACACTGTAATGGATCTTAGGTGTATCCCATTGGGCCTTACATACATCAAATGGGCCATACCAATGTGCCTTTTTCTCATCAAATGGGCCACATCAATGGGCCTTATGTGCATTGCAATGGGTCATAACCTAATCCGTGGCCCTAGAATACATCAAATGGGCCTAATCCCATGGGTCTTTTATATAGCAAATAGGCCACACTACTTGGTCTAACAACACCATCAAATGGGGGCCGAGCCGAGCCGAGCCGACGTAACTGAACAACACCATCAGGTGGGCCGAGCCAAGCTAACTCAGTAATAACATCGGGTGGGCTGATCCGAGCCGACTTGACTTAGGAATAACATCAGGTGGGTTGATCCGAGCCGACCTGACTGAACAACAACATCAGGTGGGCTGATCCGAGCCGACCTAACTTAGCAATAACATCAGGTGGGCTGATCCGAGCCGACCTGACTTAACAATAACATCAGGTGGGCTGATCCGAGCTGACCTAACTAAACAGCAACATCAGGTGGGCTGATCCAAGCTGACCTGACTTAGCAATAACATCAGGTGGACTGATCCGAGCCGACTTGACTGAACAACAACATCAGGTGGGCTGATCCGAACCGACCTGACTTAGCAATAACATCAGGTGGGTTGATCCGAGCCGACCTCATCTCTTTAGTCGGACCATGCTTACCCATAACATGAATCCTCATATACTATAGATCCATGGGGCTCATGAGACATCAAGGCGGACTAGCACTGCTCAGATATTGTCCTCCGAACCCTACACCAATCAAACTTGCCCAGATACACCAGTACTACCCCAAAGTGGATGGAAGACGAGAGTGGGTTCCATAGTCTCTATGCCAATTACACTTTACTGCTACCAGGAATGGATACCAAGACCAGTGTTAAAATGAGATAAACTCCGCCTAGCCTACCCGTTGAGCTACGAATTTGTGTGTAAACACACTTTAAGGAGGGTCTGCACGGACGTGGCCCCACCGTCCCGTGGTAGTGGAGGTTTGGACAGGGCCCATGCGCTATAATGTGGGCCATCTGGACGGACGGAGGGAGCGAATGGGTCTCATAGACCCCATGGTCAGTCCACACCCACGTCAGTCCACTCAAGTCCGTACACACTCCATGTTAACCACCACCACAGGGAACGTTATCAAAATTACAAGTATTGGCACAGGGCATCATCCACTCTGCCTACTACCAGAACCATGGGGCTGGGTGAGTCCATCCAGAGTTGAGACAATATATCTTTTCACTCAGTTTACTAATTAAGAAATGGGTCCGGGTGTACGATAGCACCCTGGCTAGGGATAGAAACCAAGGCCTCAAGTGTTGCAGCGAGGTATCTCCACCCCGCCTACTAGTTGAGCTGTAGAGCTGGGTATCCATGATAGCCACCCCCACTAGGAATGGATGTCAAGACCACAGTGTTAAAATGAGGCATCTCTCACTCCGCCTACCAGTTGAGCTGCGGAGTTGAGTGGCCACGATAGCCGCCCCCACTAGGGATGGATGCCAAGACCTCAGTGTTGAAATGAGGCATCTCTCACTCCGTCTACCAGTTGAGCTGTGGAGCTGAGTGGGTCCAGCGTTGAAACAATGTATCTTTCACTCAGTCTGCTACCGTAGCTGTGGAGCTGAGCCCACTTCAGATCACGCTTGACTGGTAGTATGGCCCATCAGATGCTCCGATCAACTCCATTTTCTGGCTCAACGCCTAAAATGAGTCAGTGTGTAGGATGGACTGCGTGGATTTAACACATACACCAAGGTAGGGTGTGTATGAATGGGTCACCCCACAAGCTTGTAACCAAGCAGACATCTAGGCTCTCACAGAGACGTCCAGCGTCCCTGGACGCTGGACGATCCTCACAGTGAAGGTGAGCCATATTCAAGTGGGCCACCACAAGATGAATGGTATGGGTAAAACGCACATAAGGTGGACCCCACTCATAGTCGGCTTGGGTAAATATACTTCATGACGGGTTCCATCCAAGTAGGCCACACGGCCAAAGCATCACACAAAAATATATGAAAAGCAATGAAGAAAGAGAGAGAGAAGCACCCACCTTTGATCATCTAGGATTCCATCTTCCATCAACGCAACCTAGAGTTCCAAAGGGTGCGATTCAACGGTCGAGATGGGCTTAGGACAGTGGGATCGAGTGGTAGAGGTGGGCCACAATACTCTCCCATGGAGCTTGGACGGGAGTTGCTCCCATGGAGCTTGGGAGAAATGAGAGAGAGAGAGAGAGAGAGAGAGAGAGAGAGAGAGAGGGGTTAGGTGAGAGATGAGAGTGATGGATAGGTGTACTTAGGTGTAAGAAAATGTTGACTTTTGGGGTTGCTTGGGGAAGAGTGTGAGTTGATGTGTACTTTGATTGATGGGATGTGATGGGATTGATGGATGGGACATTGGGTAAAGATCCCCTTGCGTTTCGCAACGCGCGGCGTTTTCCTCAAACTGAACGCGGGCCCACAACTCCTGACCAGAGTATCGCCTCGGCACGCGAGTCGCGGCATCGAAACTGCAGGGACAGCGCGGTCACTATGGTAGAGGTCTTGGGTTGAGTCGATACGGGTCGACGGCATACGAATCAGGGTCACGCGCAAATATCGGTTAAGGGTTGAAGATTGCCAGAATTTGACCGAGAAGACTGCAAAAGTCTATGGAACGGTACGGTCTAAGATACAGGGCTTACAGCTCTCCCCTCCTAATAAAAATTTCGTGCTCGAAATTTAACCACAACTTAATTAATACAGAGCTTACCAAGGGAGGGAAACCACACCACTATATATATAATCAGAACACCACATACCGATATAATCAAATGTCTAAGAGATGGGGATAACGTCCACTAATCTCAAGCTCTAACTCTCTTAGGTGCCATGTCCTACAGGAAGGAATAAGGGCCTATCATCTTTGGACACTCTTAAATACACACATATAAGGGAGTTATATCAGGAAGTTTCTAAGTTATTCAAACTCAGGAGTCTAACCATTCTAAGTTCTCAACAATCACACAGTGTAGTGTAGCTATCAGCAGATATGTGATGTTATCCTCAGGTATTCCCAAGTTATGCTCTGATACCAACTTCTGTCACGCCCCAAACCCATAAATCGGATTCACAGGAATCCCGATCGCCGAATCCGGTGCCGACAGCCTCCGTATTACCCCATTCTCGGCTCCTAACATTCACATGCTAGATTCCGATCCTGGGATCCTACAAGGAGGATTTTTTTCTGTACGTTTAACTAGTAATAAGCATAACCACAAGTTTACCCAAATCAAAACGGCAACATCATCATCATATATCCACTAATATATTCACTTGAATACAATGCTAAAAGGGAAACACATATGTCAAAATCAAAGCTCCAGAAAACAGCTGCATGCTTCAAGCTCCAGAAAATAGCTGCACGCTCCAAGCTCAAATCCTCCTCCAGAAAATAGCCAATCAATCATAGTATAAAGATCGGTACTCGGTCGTGGTTGTATCAAATTCGATAACACGGAGCCATCTGTCTACGGCAAATGGGTCCACTTATTTGGATTAACCTACTAAGGAAATGATGAGAAAGGGCCTAACAATGCCTAAGGGACGGTCATAATGTGGACATCCAACCATCATTACTCTAAGGTGTGGCCTACCTAGGGCCGAACATATAGTGTGCCCACGGCCTCATATAAGGGTTTGATGTGTGTCACAGTGAATTCTATACAAGTGCTACGTATACAACAGGTGGGCCCTGCATAAGTAGGAAGTGGGCCCATTCATAACATACTCATCTAGACGGGTCACAAGTGTATCTAAGTGGGCCTCAGCACCAGGCCACAAGTACACCAAGATGGGCCTAATCAATCATATGGACCGATACAAACAGGTCGGTCAAATAGACTTATACAAATGGACTGAACCAAATGAGCCAAGTCAAATGGGCCCCCAAACACATCAAATCGGGCTTCACCAAGTAGGCCCTAGATACACCAAATAGGCTAAGCGTCCAGAAGTTATGCTAAGCATGTTATAAGGTGAGGGATGCTGTTCATAATGAAGATGGGCCTAGACAGCCTACAAGTATAGGCCTAATAATGGGCCCACGGAAAAATTATAATACCGACATTTAACCAACACTATACTTGCAGTTTGGACATCAAACTAACGTTTCCCCCAAGGCACGACCGTCATAAACATTATTATATAACTCAAACTGGGATCACACACTGCAATGGATCTTAGGTGTATCCCATTGGGCCTTACATACATCAAATGGGCCATACCAATGTGCCTATTTCTCATCAAATGGGCCACATCAATAGGCCTTATGTGCATTGCAATGGGTCATAACCTAACCTGTGGCCTTAGAATACATCAAATGGGCCTAATCCCATGGGTCTTATATATAGTAATTAGGCCACACTACTTGGTCTAACAACACAATCAAATGGGGGCCGAGCCGAGCCGAGCCGACGTAACTGAACAACACCATCAGGTGGGCTGAGCCGAGCTGACTTAACAATAACATCAGGTGGGCTGATCCGAGCCGACCTGACTTAGCAATAACATCAGGTGGGTTGATCCAAGCCGACCTGACTGAACAACAACATCAGGTGGGCTGATCCGAGCCGACCTGACTTAGCAATAACATCAGGTGGGCTGATCCGAGCCGACCTGACTTAGCAATAACATCAGGTGGGCTGATCCGAGCCGACTTGACTAAACAGCAACATCAGGTGGGCTGATCCGAGCCGACCCGACTTAGCAATAACATCAGGTGGGCTGATCCGAGCTGACTTGACTAAACAACAACATCAGGTGGGCTGATCCGAGCCGACCTGACTTAGCAATAACATCAGGTGGGTTGATTCGAGCCGACCTCATCTCTTTAGTCGGACCATGCTTACCCATAACATGAATCCTCATATACTATAGATCCACGGGGCTCATGAGACATCAAGGAGGACTAGCACTGTTCAGACATTGTCCTCCGAACCCTACACCTGTCAAACTTGCCCAGATACACCAATACTACCCCAAAGTGGATGGAAGACAAGAGTGGGTTCCATAGTCTCTATGCTAATTACACTTTACTGCTACCACTGCTACCAGGAATAGATACCAAGACCAGTGTTAAAATGAGATAAACTCTGCCCAGCCTACCCGTTGAGCTATGAATCTATGTGTAAACACACTTTAAGGAGGGTCTGCACGGACGTGGCCCCACCGTCCCGTGGTAGTGGACGGTTTGGACAGGGCCCATGCGCTATGATGTGGGCCATCTGGACGGACGGAGGGAGCGAATGGGTCTCATAGACCCCATGGTCAGTCCACACCCACGTCAGTCCACTCAAGTCCGTACACACTGCATGTTAACCACCACCACAGGGAACGTTATCAAGATTACAAGTGTTGGAACAGGACATCATCCACTCCGCCTACTACCAGAACTATGGGGCTGGGCGAGTCCATCCAGAGTTGAGACAATGTATCTTTTCACTCAGTTTACTAATTAAGAAATAGGTCTGGGTGTACGATAGCACCCTGGCTAGGGATAGAAACTAAGGCCTCAAGTGTTGCAGCGAGGTATCTCCACCCCACCTACCAGTTGAGTTGTAGAGCTGGGTATCCATGATAGCCACCCCCACTAGGGATGGATGTCAAGACCACAGTGTTGAAATGAGGCATCTTTCACTCCACTTACCAGTTGAGCTACGGAGCTGAGTGCCCACGATAGCCGCCCCCACTAGGGATGGATGCCAAGACCTCAGTGTTGAAATGAGGCATCTCTCACTCCGTCTACCAGTTGAGTTGTGGAGCTGAGTGGGTCCAGCGTTGAAACAATGTATCTTTCACTCAGTCTGCTACCGTAGTTGTGGAGCTGAGCCCACGTCAGATCACACTTCACTGGTAATAAGGCCCATCAGATGCTCCGATTAACCCCATTTTCTGGTTCAACGCCTAAAATGAGTCGGTGTGTAGGATGGACGGTGTGGATTTAACACATACACCAAGGTAGGGTGTGTATGAGTGGGTCACCCCACAAGCTTGTAACTAACCAGACATCCAGGCTCTCACAGAGACGTCCAACGTCCCTGGACGCTGGACGATTCTCACAGTGAAGGTGAGCCATATTCAAGTGGGCCACCACAAGATGAATGGTATGGGTAAAACGCACATAAGGTGGACCCCACTCATAGACGGCTAGGGTAAATATACTTCATGACGGGTTCCATCCAAGTAGGCCACACGGCCAAAGTATCACACAAAAATATATGAAAAGCAATGAAGAAAGAGAGAGAGAAGCATCCACCTTTGATCATCTAGGATTCCATCTTCCATCAACGCAACCTAGAGTTCCAAAGGGTGCGATTCAATGGTCGAGATGGGCTTAGGATGGTGGGATCGGGTGGTAGAGGTGGGCCACACTACTCTCCCATGGAGCTTGGATGGGAGTTGCTCCCATGGAGCTTGGGAGAAATGAGAGAGAGAGAGAGGGGTTAGGTGAGAGATGAGAGTGATGGATAGGTGTACTTAGGTGTAACAAAATGTTGACTTTTGGGGTTACTTGGGGAAGAGTGTGAGTTGATGTGTACTTTGATTAATGGGATGTGATGGGATTGATGGATGGGACATTAGGTAGAGATCCCCTTGCGTTTCGCAACGAGCGGCGTTTTTCTCAAACTGAACGCGGGCGCACAACTCCTGACCAGGGTATCGCCTTGGCACGCGAGTCGCGGCATCGGAACCGCAGTGACGGTGCGGTCACTATGATAGAGGTCTTGTGTTGAGTCGATATGGGTTGACGGCATATGAATCAGGGTCGAGCACAAATATCGGTTAAGGGTCGAAGATTGCTGAAATTCGACTGAGAAGACTGCAAAAGTCTATGGAACGGTACGGTCTAAGATACGGGTCTTATAGTGGTCTTTGATACCAGGGGCGATTATGCATACCTAATGATGTTGACTTAAAGAGAGGGGTAATGATGGAGGCCCCCTATTCCAAGTTAGCCATCCACCCAGGCAGCATGAAGATGTACAACGACGGTAAAAAACAGTACTGGTGGGGCAACATGAAGAGAGATATAGCAGAATTTATGACAAAGTTTATGGTATGCCAGAAGGTCAAGGCAGAGCATCGCAGGCCTGCGGGCCTTCTATAGCCATTGCCACTAGCTGAGTGAAAATTGGACAACATCTCCATAGACTTCATATCTAGCCTTCCTAGGACACAGAGGAAGCACGATTCAATCTGGATCATCATTGACAGGCTGACAAAGGTGGTGCGATTCCTTTTGTTACGCACGAACGCACGATAGACTCTGCCAACATCGTGGAAAAATTATACATCTGAGAAGTCATGTCATCCTATGGAGTTTCGAGGGAGATTATATCAGACTGAGATGTCAGATTCACATCTGCCTTTTGGAAAAGGTTATAGGAAGAGATGGGCATCGAGCTCAAGTTCAACACAGTGTTCCACCCTTAGACAGATCGACAAACCGAAAGGGTGAACCAGATTTTGGAAGATATGCTAAGGGCATGCGTCCTGGACTTTTAGGGCAACTAGGACAATCACTTGCCTTTGAAGGAATTCGCCTATAACAACAGTTTCCAGTCCAACATAAGCATGACAACATATGAGGCTCTCTATGGTCACCCTTGCAGAGCCCCTCAGTGTTGGGCGGAAGTCGGGGAGAAAATCTTACTGTGTCCCGAATTGGTCCAAGCTACTACCCAGGTTATTGAGGTGATTCGAAAGCGTTTGTAAATCGCCCAGAGCTGACAGAAGAGCTATGCAGACAATCGGTGATGTGATTTAGAATTTGCAGTGGGTGATCGTGTATTCTTGAAAATCTCATCCATGAAGGGTCTAATGAGGTTTGGACAGAAAGGGAAACTGGCACCATAATTCATTAGTCTGTTTGAAATCTTGGACCGTGTAGGCACTGGCGTACCATTTAGCACTGCCTACCACTCTGGCTAGAATTCATAACGTCTTCCACATATCTATGTTAAAAAGTATACGTCAAACGAATTGCACATCATTAGCTAAGTGCAGGTTGAGCTCACTGAGGATGCTTCGTACACCGAGGAACCGGTTCGCATCTTGGACCACAAAGTGCAAGTCCTTTGGACAAAGACGATACCATTAGTCAAGGTCCTTTGGTCACATCATGGAGAAGATGAGGCAATGTGGGAACGGGAAGCTGAAGTTAAGGAAAGATACCCCTACCTATTTAATGACACGCCATAGGTAATTTTGAGGGAGAAAATTTTTTAGGGGGGTAGACTATAACACCCCATACCTCTGGTACACGGGTGTTACCTCTTAAGCCCACGTTTGTGAAAACTGAAACCCACTAACTAGGAAACTTGAACTTAACACTTGCAGGATGGGACTTCCAAGGAAGCATTGAGGCCATCCATCACGATGTCTAGAGGTTGACAGGGAGCATAAATTATCCCAGAGGGTAAACTCAACAAATCACTCCAAGTTAAAGATATCGTAGGTCACTGATACTGACACTATACACTACTGTTAACCTTCAAGGATTAATAAAGGGGAAATAGGCACTTGAAGCCCCTCAAAACCCCTTTTCAATTGTCAAAACAAGACCTCAGACCCATCCGAACTTTGAATTATGATGCATGGGTAAAAAAAAGAAGCCCCGAAGTGTGTAATATGGCCCCCTTAAGCCTCATCATTGGCCCAAATTGGGCCGGGGCCCCTATATGAGGGCCCAAAACAAATTTAATGGAGTAGATCTGTCAGAAACGTCATGGTGGACCCTGTATGTAGTGCATGTGCACCAATAATCTCCCTCGTATGAGATGCACCAGACTACAACAATCGGTCAAATGACCTTTGACCGAACCCATTTGTAAAAATAAAGAATTCCTCGCGCTATTTCGAAATTTCAAAATAGGGAGACTTCCGGCCCTAAAGTGGGCCACTCTGGCCACTTCCTAGGTGATCCAAACCATCCATTCTTCTCACGCGGTTTGTCCAATCAAAACCATATAAGATCTTAGACCTAAGCATTGAGGCGAGGGATATTTGTCGAGACCGTCCAATACTCACATGCAGCTAGAATTTTCAGACAGGGGATGTAACGACTTAGAAAAATCCATACTTAGACCCGAGTACCACCTTTAGCAGAAATCATTTAGAACCAAATCCCTTACAAATTTAATGTGTTTTAGCTAGCGCTAAACGAGATTACATGTAACAATAGCACCCATAACTTTCAATATGATCTGTAAGACCCAAAACCTATAGAATCATTGACGCTATATTACCCTGAAATTTAGGATCCAACTCTAAACCCAGTTGCTCCCGAGAATATTCTGTAACTTCGTATTAGACCTAGACCGCACGTCGAAAGTCTGATATCTATGAACTTAGACCATTATGATCGCTTAGTTGGACTTGACAATCACCTCAAAAATCAAGCCCAAACGATGTCCTGAGACTATTTCCGTGAGTTCAGAGTGAAGAGAGTGAGAAAATGAAGATTTTTAGAAAATTAAATATATTTTTAAGTAATCTAGATCATTTCGCTTACGTGTGATTTCTAAGCGTTCTGACCATTAGATTTCGACCCAAATTCACCCTCGGATCAGGAAAGGTAGCCCTTACATGTCAAAGTACTTGTATCCCTGATCGAATTTCAGTAACTGTTGAATTGAAGCTAGTCCACCACGGACGATCTAGAAACCCGATTGGACTAAAAACTTAACTTACTAAAGATCCAACACTAGTGAGCTTAAGTCCGACCGCATTTGATAAAAGGACCTCCAAAAGTGCTCCGTTGGATCAGAAAGAGCCCGATTTGGTTATAACCTAAGTATACCTTGACCTTAAGACTATTTTCGTCGACTTTAGGCTTATAAAAGGGCTTTAAACCCTCATTCCCACATTCCATACGAATTTCCTAAACCTCAGCTACTTAAGAGAGAGAAAAGAGAGAGAAAGTGAGAGAGAACCTGTTGATTCTCCTTGGGATTCTTCCCAATTCATCTATACATCGAACCTGCATATCTGAATCATTCTTTTGGTGATTCTGATTCCATTCTTGGGTAAGTTAAGCCAACCCTAACCTGCTTTGAAGCTTAAAATAGCTGTAGTGAAGTTATAGCTAACGTGTTTAATGTCATAGATTACGTATCCGCCGTTGACGAAGACATATCGTCCGAATCACATCTTATACGTATTTTCTGGCTTAAGGTGCGGACTATATATGCTTAGGTTATGGTTTTCAAGACTTTCAATGTTAGATAATGATTTATTCATATTATGATTGCCATTACACATGCCAAATGCGCTATCCGTTTCAATTTACGTATATATATACTTTATGTTATAAATAGCGTATTTCATATATGTGTTAGAATACCTGTATACATATAAAATATGCTGTTTTGATTGCCCTGATTAATTGTCATTGTTATATGCTTGATATGTATGTGGCAACTCCTTGGCGAAAGGACTTGTCATAATATGTAATGGAGTCGACATACGTCATGTATGTTGAAGAGTGTAATCTAAGTGTTTGTATGAATGCCTAAATGAGTCAGTAGTTAGTAAAGTGTGATTGTTATGGTTGTTAAGATATGAATCCTGACCATGTTAATTGTGTGTATGATTTCCTCCATGGAATGATTAACATAGATGAATCATGTTAAATGTGTGTATGATTTCCTCCATGTACTGTATTTAAGTTCAAGTTATATGTCATGAATGTCCATATGATTGTAGGATATGAATCACATGCCTGTTATTGAGCTTGTACTTGATTGGGACTGTACTACAGTCCAGGTAATCGGTAACCGTTCTGTAAATAGTGGTCGAGGTCATTTTCACCACACAGGATGAGTTTAACGAATCTGAGTCGTGCTTGGGATGTTCGACAGTGGTTTGGCCACATAGAGTGCTTATGCATTCCATTTCATTCAACTCAACGTGCGCTTGGCCTAGTTGAGCTTATCAACTAACCCGATTGATCGATATTTGTTCACCATATTTGGTCGTTACTGTTTGAATCTAAGGCACTGAACTTACCAGTGAAACTCCTGTTAATCGTGGTACCGTGATCCCCTAAGACTCATAAGCTGAACATGATGGTATGGGACACCGTGGTCGAGCTGTCGGCCTACGCTGGGGCGACGAGCCTCCCTGTAGTGACCAGTGAGCACGCTACACTCGTGAGAAGATTAAGGTGGTATGAGACACTATATTCTTGTTGTCGGCCTACATTGATTGGTTACGAGCCCTCTGTAGTGACCTCGAGTATATCCTGACACTGCATAAGGGTGACGAGTCTTGTTGCAGTATTGAAGATATAACTAGGCCTGTATTGATTTGGTGATGGAGGAGCGGTGTAACAATTCCATGCAACAGCCCTGGCAGCGCTTGCAGCAACCTAGAAACCTAACATCGTATGAGATTTCTTAGGACTGACGACCCTAGAATGGATTAATGTTTAGGGATTGATATAAAGCAGGTGTCCTAGCTTCCCAATCCTGCTGTATGAAATGGACTAATAAGAACCTGGTAATCATACTCATGATATCACACTGCATGTGCCATTGGCGTTGGTGTGAGAGCACAGTGGTAGTGATTCATGCCGCGATCCTTAGATGATGTTGCATGAGGGAGTATGTGGTGAGGGTATGCATCATTCCCACATATCATTCTTCCATTAATAAGAGTATCTAGGACATATTTTATTGTACTGCTTTATCATTACTACTTGATTGAATTGATAACATGTTAACCTTTGTTGTATTGTACCATTGAGTTGATCACTCACTCCCATATTCTGGGATGGTGCTTAAACACCAACCAGACTCTGACTTAGCTGCAAGTGACGGCGTTGCTTGTGAGGTGGAGCCGAATTTTGACGAGTTCGAGGAGGCGTTCTCCTTTATGCAGTTCTCAGGCAGGATCATGTGAGCCTTGTCCTGACCAGTAGAGATTCTGGGATATGTAGATGATGATTTTGCACAGTTGATACATGTATTTTGAGACACAGTTGTATATATTACCCTGGGTAGAGCACGCACCTTTTGGGAATTATTTTTGAATTATATATGTATTTAAGTCTTCCGCTTGCATTTCCTCAATATTCCTGAATTGTGTCTGCTGATCTGGCTTGATCTATTTCATGTTTTATGCACTAATACAGACAACATATATCTATCATTGTTTATATTGCATAAGTGATGTTTTGGAACTCAGGAGCTGAGTTTTGCTCGACCCCTGAATTTCAGGACGTTATAAGTTGGTATCAGAGCATGATCTAGATTAAATTGGACCTGGGTTAGGGTCACACAATGCATGTGGATGCCACTATAACATAGGAGGGTGCGAGAACAATCTAGAAACAGAATTAGGACTCCCAGTTTATCTTTTGGCAAAAGTTTGCTGAAAATGATCACCGAGATCGAGTTCGTGCACACTCCTGATCACACACGACGACCCCAAATCACTTTTAGACCATCAATTGATGGGTATAGACCGCATTCCATCCCATTTCAGCCGTTAGAAATCGGTAAAGGTGAATAGAGCTCAGATTAGTTCCGAAATGACCCGAAACGGCTCAAATCGGAAGAGGGGGCCAAACGATCAACTTTCAGGGGGTTTCAGGGTGGGACCCTAAATTTTTTATACCTAAGGGGTGGGGAGGTCCTCGCCCATGGGGCGAGGCCTCACCGGATTATCCAGTGGTCGGCGAGGGCCTCGCTAACCGGCGGGCCCAGATGGGACCGGGCTTTCTGGCTGATGGTTTTTGGGACTTAGTGGGACCCTATGGTATAGGTTTAGACTTCTATTTCATCCTTAATTTGTCACTTCCTTCACAAAGCTCACTCCCAAGCTTTCCTTTTTCCTTGAAACAGTCCATACCTCTCTCAAATCGCCTTTTTAATCCTTCTTTCTTCCATTTTCTTTCAAGCCTCATGTTCTTCCATCATGCTCAGCCATACCCATCACCTACTCCTTCCATTTTCTTTGATTTGAGCTTTCAAAGCTCTCATTTAAGCTCCAAAATCTTGCCAGCCCCCAACCCCTCTTATTTTGATCTTTCCTTTCTTTGACCCATTACACTCCTCTTTCAGACCCAAATCCTTGTAAACTCATTTAGGTCAGCCCTTTCCTTCCATTTCATCACTCTTCCATGGCTTTCATGGAGGTTGTTGTAGCTTTTTCCTCTATTTTCTCCATCCTTTCGCTGATGGGCAAGAAGCATGCCCCTGTGGACGAGGCTGGGCCTAGTCATCCCGCTCGTTCTAAGCGGCCTAGAGGAGCTACTGCGAGTTCAAGTGTTGGGAGAGAAGTGTAAACGAAGTGGGATTTAGATCCCCATGCTCCAATAGGAAGATCGTTGTTGGTAGAGTTGGCTCATGGCATCTACGAGGACCGTAGGGTTCTTTTTGAAGCGCATGTGGATGGGCGACTCTTTGGCGAGTATTTGTTGTTCGAGCGTATGGACGCTGCCGAATGGGGTCCTCTATTTGAGGGCGAGTCTCATGCAAATGTGAGTACTGTTCATGCCTTCTATGCTCATATTCGGGACCCTACGCTGGAGCCGTTACAGTTCAAGATCCCCTTCGGCAGAGATCGGGAAGCCACATTCAATGTTGGGTTGATAGCTCGACTCTTGAACATGACACTTGGCGAGGTACATCCAAGTGCAAGGAATCTGAATAGTGTTCGTGAGAGGGATCGCCGCACCAAGTTTCTATGTGGTCATTTGGTTAAGTGGCAGCATAACAAGAGCCTCTTAGAGACCCATATGTCAGGCAATTTCCGTCTGCTTCACCACATTTGCACGTTCAATGTTTATCCCAGGTGGAGCAATCGTAGTGAATGCACGTGTCTCATGGTAAATTTTGTATCAAGTGGGGCAGGGAGTGAAGGTGTGCGTGCCTATGTTCGTACTGCGACAGATCATCCTTATCGCGCGATCAATGAGAAGGACTGAGTCACTTCCCTTTGGCAGACTCATATGTAAGATTGTGCTTGAGTTTGGCTACAGACTTAGGGTAGAGTTACCTGCACCAGTCCATTATATCAGCGAGACTACTCTTAACCAGATGAAGATGGGGCCTCGGCAACATGAGGCCCAACTTGATGAAATCGAGGATGAGTATGATAGCGAAGAAGAAGAAAGTAAAGAAGAAGGTGGGGCAGAGATAGAGAAAGAAGAACAGGACGAAGAAGAAGAGGAGGCTCGGGATATTGATGAGAGTCCTCCTCCTGTGACTCAGGTTGATAGGGATGCCCGTATAGTTTGACTCGAGGAGGGTCAGGCTGCTCCTCAACAGGATATTATGGACTTGCGGGGCCTCATAAAGCTTAAGTTCAAGAAAGTAACTTGCACGCTGAAGACCATCCAGTACCCCTTCTCCATCACCAGAATCTGATAAATAGGCTTTATGTAGTCATTGTTTACTTATTTGTTGCTTATTTTTATGTGTGGTTTGGTAGTTTGATAGTTGTTTAGTGTTAAAGCTTAGTGTTTGAAGCTCAGATGTTTTATTCACATGCTTTCTCTGTCGTGATTCATGTAATGCTGCACATCATGTATTGTGAAAATTTTGTTAATGAAATGCATGTTATTTCTTTGGCTTGTGAAGTAAATGGTGTGGATGGACTGTGTGAATACCTAATCTCATTGGTTGTTACCCTCTGTTGTGTATAGGGTATGCCACCTAAGGGTTCGAGATCTTCAGCCCGTCTTTCTCTGGGAGATTCACTCGACTGGGCCCTTACCCTGTGTGATACTCATATGGACCCGCATTCAGGCCCATCTCGTTCAGATCCCATGCCGAGTTCTCAGTCGGCTTCTGGTCCTGTTGCTGGGCCACCTCATGTGACACCTTCTGTGGTGCCTCCTATCACACCTGGGGTTCCCGAGCAGAACCGTGCGTCTGCATCGACGCCTTCTACATCACAATCCACTCCGCCTCCTAATAGGCTAGAGTACATGATGTTGTTGATGTAGCAGCAACAGATACAACGGTAGCAACAACAGTTCTTATCCTCCATGGCTAGTATCTTTGCTCAGTCGATGGTGGTGACTTCACCTTCCTCACCTCTACACCCTGTTGGGCATACTAGTGTGAGCGGTACATTCGAGCGATTTCATCTCTTGAGGCCTCCTACATTTTTGGGTACTCACAGACGCGAGGAGACTGAGTATTGGATAGACCGCTTCTCCAAGATGCTTAGACTGTTGCACTGTTCCGAGGTAGAGTAGGTTAAGCTAGCCACCTTCATGTTTGAGAAGGAGGCTAACTTATGGTGGGACAGTATTCTCTGCACAGTTGCGAAGGGATTTGAGTGGACGTGAGTGGCATTTGAGGCTCGCTTCCACGAGAAGCATTTTTCGGTCACTTATGGGCACGAGAAGGAGAGTGAGTTCCTTCGACTTTACCAGGGAGGCATGTCGATGACGGAGTATGAGAACCGATTTACGGAGCTAGGCAGGTATACACCTTTGATTCTAGGTGATCAGCTGTTAAAGATGCAGCATTTTTCTGAGACTTTGCGCCCGAGATTAGATCAAAGATGTGTTGTGTGAGCATTTCTTCTTATGCGGAGCTGGTGAGCATGTCCTTACAAGCAGAGCAGGATAGGGAGAGGTTATCCCGCACGCGAGCACCTATGGTTCCTAGGCCGCGACCTGAGTTCGTGAGTAGGCCTTTCCTCGGTAAGAGGCCTCGGTTTGATTCACCGCAGGGGTCTTCTGCATCTCCTGACCATTTGAGGTGTCCTGATGTGTGGTGGAGCTATTGTAAGAGGCCTGGCCACACCGAGATTTCTTACTTTTTCAAGATGCGAGATAGTGGTTTCTCACCGCCTTAGAGGATCGGTCGTCCGATACCTTAGGCTATTTCTGCACCACCTATTCGATCAGCACCAGCTCATCCTTCCTTCATACCTCCAGCACCTCATTTCAAGCTGCCACAACGGCCCATGGTTCCTCCACCACATTGCCCACAATAGGCTCGGGTTCATGCGCTCACAGCTGAGGCGCCCGAGGTAGATTCAGCACTGTCATCATTCGAGGTTCCTGCGCACATCCTAGGTACGCTATCTTCCTGTTAGTGGACACTGGGTCCACCGTTTCGATCATTTCTTGTACTGCGGTCAAGCGGCTAGGTTTGGTTACGGTTCCTGCAAAGGGAGTGAGACTCACGACAGCTACAAGGACTACATCAGATATTACTCAGACCTGTGAGTCTTGCTCGATAGATTTGGGTAGCAGGACGGTGGTCTTCGACCTGATTGTAGCCCCACTGTGTCATTATGATGTTATTTTTGGGATGAACTGGCTCGCGATGATGAGAGCAGAGATTGATTGCGAGGCAAGAGTTGTGACAGCCTATGGACCTGAGGGCACGGCCTTCTCTTTTCCAGTTTAGGTCAGTTGGTCCTGTCATGTCAGCAGTTATGCTTTTATGTTAGAGAGTTCCAATGTTCCGATGTTAGAAGATATGCTTGTAGTTCGTGATTTCTCTGATATGTTTGAGAAGATTCCAGGGCTTCCTCCTCGGTGCGAGATTGACTTCACTATTGATGTTGTGCCCAGTACGACACCTATTTCTCTACCGACGTATCGTATGTTTCCATGTGAGATGGAGGAGTTGAGGAGACAAATTGATGGTTTACTTGAAGCAGGCTTTATTCGACCGAGTGTGTCACCTTGGGGAGCGCCTGTCTTGTTTGTGAAGAAGAAAGATGGTTCCCTGCGGTTGTGTATTGATTATCGCAGGCTGAATCAGGTGACAGTAAAGGACAAGTATCCTTTGCCCAGGATTGATGATCTGTTTGATCAGTTGAAGGGGTCACGTTATTTCTCGAAGATAGATTTGCAGTCTTGGTATCATCAGTTGGGCGTCAGGGATGAGGACGTGCAGAAGACTGCGTTCAGGACCAGTTTTGGTTATTATGAGTTTCTCGTGATGTCTTTTGGACTCATGAATGCTCCGGCCGTGTTCATGGATCTGATGAATAGATTGTTTCGGCCATTTCTGTTCCGGTTCATCATTGTCTTTATCGATGACATTTTGATATACTCTATGAGTCGGGAAGAGCACGAGGAGCACCTGAGAGCGGTATTAAATACTCTCAGGGAGAACCAGTTGTTCACGCAGTATAAGAAATGTGACTTCTAGAAGGAAGAAGTTAAGTTCCTGGGACATGTGGTGTTCAAGGAAGGCATTGTGGTTGACCTCACTAAGGTAGCTACGGTTCAGGATTGGAAGCAGCCCAGTTCAGTTACTGAGGTGAGGAGTTTTCTGGGTCTAGCAGGTTACTATCGACGATTCATTCAAGATTTTTTTAAGATTACCAGACCATTGTCTCAGTTGACAAGGAAGGACTTAAAGTTTGCTTGGAATGAGAAGGCTGAAGCAGATTTTTAGAAGCTGAAGGACAAGTTGACCTTCCGCCCCTGTGCTAGTTTTACCAGAGCAAGGGGTTAAGTATACGATATATACCGACACATCTCGCATTGGTCTGTGTTGTGTCCTTATGCAGAAGGATAGGGTGATTGCGTATGCCTCGAGACAATTAAGGAAGCACGAGGAGAATTACCCTACACATGACCTAGAGTTGGCGACTGTCATCTTCGCATTAAAGCTCTGGAGACATTACCTCTACGGAGAGGAGTTCGAGCTCTTTTGCGACCACAAGAGCCTTGGATATATATTCTCACAGCGAGATTTAAATATGAGGCAGCGCCGATGGATGGAGACCTTGAAAGACTTTAAGTTCGAGGTTTCCTACCATCCGGGCAAGGCAAACTTTATGGCAGATGCGTTGAGCCGCAAGAAGTCTATAGAATTTACGGCTCCGCTTATGATTGCAGAATGGGATATGGTAGAATTCGTGCGAGACTTTGAGCAGAAGCTCACAGTGGAAGAGCCGTATGAAGTCGTCGCACATCTTCGTGTACAACCACTCGTAGATGGCCGTATTATTGAGGCTCAGGCAGGCGATGAGTTTCTAGTGAAGATGAAGGAGCCAGTTGGTACTGACGGGGACTCTGAGTGGACTATTGGTATGGATGGGGGCTTGCGATATCGAGGCCGCCTATGCATTCTAGACATACCTGACTTGAGACGAAAGATTCTTGAGTCAGCCCACTGTTCGAGGCTTGCGATGCATCCAGGTAGCACGAAGATGCATCAGAATATGAAAAAATCATATTGGTGGGATAATATGAAGGTCCACATTGCTGAGTTTGTTTCCCGTTATCTCACGTGTCAGCAGGTTAAGGCAGAGCATCGCCGACCTCCTGGACTACTTCAGCCCATGCTCATAGCTGAATGGAAGTGAGACTTTATATCCATGGACTTTATTTCTGGACTGCCGAAGACGAGGAAGGGACATGACTCTATTTGGATGATCGTTGATAGGTTGACGAAGTCAGCTCATTTCCTAACAATCAGAATCACAAATTCTGGAGACGAGTTGGCTAGATTGTATATCAGCGAATTGTACGCCTGCATGGAGTTCCCTTAGAGATTGTGTCAGATAGAGACACCCGGTTCACATCTATCTTCTGGACTCGTATCTAGGAAGCAATGGGTGTGAAGTTAAAGTTCAGTACCACGTTCCATCCGTAGACAGACGGGCAGACAGAGCGTGTGAATCAAATTTTGGAGGATATGTTGCGAGCTTGTGTGTTGGACTTCAAGGATAGTTGGGATGACTATCTTCCTTATGCAGAGTTTACGTATAACAACAGCTTCCAGGCGAGTATTGGTATGGCTCGCTATGAGGCACTGTATGGTCATCCGTGTAGAGCGGCGCATTGTTGGGCAGAAGTGGGCGAGAAAACTTTGATTGGCCCAGAGTTAGTTCAGGCGACTTCAGAGAAGATCGACGTTATTCGTCGCCGACTGTTCTCAGCACAGAGCAGGCAGAAGAGCTATGCAGATACGAGACGGCGTTCGCTTGAGTTTGATGTTGGGGACCATGTGTTCCTTAAGGTTTCCCCTATGCAAGGAGTTCTTAGGTTTAGTAAGAAGGGGAAGCTCACGCCGAGATTCATTGGCCCATTCCAGATACTTGATCGAGTGGGGGCAGTAGTGTATCGCCTTACTTTGCCCACACCACTCGCAGGCGTGCATAATGTTTTCCATGTGTCCATGATGAAGAAGTACGTACCTGATCCTTCGCATATTATTAGATGGGAGCAGGTGCAGTTGAGCGAGGATGCCACTTATGAGTTGCAACCGATGCGTATTTTGGATAGGAAGGAGCAGGTATTGCGTAGCAAGGTTATCCCACTTGTGAAGGTATTGTGGACGCATCACAATGAAGAAAAAACTACCTGGGAGACTGAAGCTGAGGTCAGGAAGAATTATCCCCAGATCCTCGAGGAGTATAAGAAGATACGAATTTTGAGGATGAAATTTTTTCTTTAGGGGGGTAGATTGTAACGACTTAGAAAAATTCATACTTAGACCTGAGTACCACCTTTAGCAGAAATCATTTAAAACCAAATCCCTTAGAAATTTAATGTGTTTTAGCTCGTTCTAAACAAGATTACATGTAACAATAGCACCCATAACTTTCAATATGATTTGTAAGACTCAAAACCTATAGAATCATTGATGTTATATTACCCTGAAATTTAGGATCCAACTCTAAACCCAGTTGCTCCCGAGAATACTTTGTAACTTCATATTGGACCTAGACCGCACGTCGAAAGTCTGATATCTATGAACTTAGACCATTATGCTCGCTTAGTTGGACTTGACAATCACCTCGAAAATCAAGCCCAAACAATGTCCTAAGACTATTTCCTTGAGTCCAGAGTGAAGAGAGTGAGAAAATAAAGATTTTTAGAAAATTAAATATAATTTTAAGTAATTTGGATCGTTTCTCTTGCGCATGATTTCTTCTGACCATTAGATTTCGACCCAAATTCACCCTCAGATCAGGAAAGGTGGCACTTACATGTCAAAGTACTTGTAGCCCTAATCAAATTTTGGTAACCGTTGAATTGAAGCCAGTCCACCACGGATGATCTGGAAACCCGATCTGACTAAAAACTTAACTTACTAAAGATCTAACACTAGTGAGCTTAAGTCCGACCGCATTTGATAAAAGGACCTCCAGAAGTGCTCCGTTGGATCAGAAAGATCCCGATTTGGTTATAACCTAAGTATACCTTGACCTTAAGACTATTTTCATCGACTTTAGGCTTATAAAAGGGCTTTAAACCCTCATTCTCACATTCCATACGAATTTCCTAAACCCCAGCTACTTAAGAGAGAGAAAAGAGAGAGAAAGTGAGAGAGAACCTCTTGATTCTCCATGGGATTCTTCCCAGTTCATCTATACATCGAACCTGGGTATCTGAATCATTCTTTCGGCGATTCTGATTCCATTCTTGGGTAAGTTAAGCTAACCCTAACCTGTTTTGAAGCTTAAAATAGTTGTAGTGAAGTTATAGCTAACCTGTTTTATGCCATAGGTAGCGTATCCGCCGTTAACGAAGACATATCATCCGAATCACACCTTATACGCATTTTCTGGCTTAAGGTGCGGACTATATATGCTTAGGTTATGATTTTCAAGACTTTCAATGTTAGAAAATGATTTATTCATGTTGTGACTGCCATTACACATGCCAAATGCGTTATCCGTTTCAATTTATGTATATGTATACTTTATGTTATAAAAAGCATATTTTATATATGTGTTAGAATACCTGTATACATATAGAATATGCTGCTTTGATTGCCATGATTAATTGTCATTGTTATTTGCTTGATATGTAAGCGACAACTCCATGGCGAAAGGACTTGCCATAATATGTAATGGAGTCGACAAACGTGATGTATGTTGAATAGTGTAATCTAAGTGTTTGTATGAATGCCTAATTGAGTTAGTAATTAGTAAAGTGTGATTGTTAAGGTTGTTAAGATATGAATCCCAACCATGTTAACTGTGTGTATGATTTTCTCCATGGATTGATTAACATAGATGAATCATGTTAAATGTGTATATGATTTCCTCCATGTACTGTATTTAAGTTCAAGTTATATGTCATGAATGTCCATATGATTGTAGGATATGAATCACATGTTTGTTATTGAGCTTGTACTTGATTGAGGCTGTACTACGGTCCAGGTAATCGGTAACCGTTCTGTAAATAGTGGTTGAGGTCGTTTTCACCACACAGGATGAGTTTAATGAATCTGAGTCGTGCTTGGGATGTTTGAAGTGGTTAGGCCACACGGAGTGCTTATGCATTCCATGTCGTTTAACTCAACATGCGCATGGCCTAGTTGATCTCATCAACTAACCCGATTGACCGATGTTTGTTCACCATGTTTGGTCGCTACTGTTTGAATCTAAGGCACTAAACTTACCAGTGAAACTCTCGTTAACCATGGTACCGTGATCCCCTAAGACTCATGAGCCGAACATAGTGGTATGAGACACCGTGGCCAAGCTGTCGGCCTATGTTGGGGTGATGAGCCTCCCCATAGTGACCAGTGAGCACCGTACACTCGTGAGCAGATTATGGTGGTATGGGACACTATATTCTTGCTATCGGCCTACATTGATTGGTGACGAGCCCTCTGTAGTGACCTCGAGTATATCCTGACACTGTATAAGGGCGACGAGTCTTGTTGCAGTATTGAGGATATAACTAGGCCTGAATTGATTTGGTGATGGGGGAGTGGTGTAACGATTCCGTGCAATAGCCCTGACAGCCTTTGCAATGACCTAGAAATGTAACATCCTATAAGATTTTGAAGGACTTACGACCCTAGAATGGATCAATGTTTGGGGATTGATATAAGGGAGGTGTCTTAGCTTTCCAATCCTGCTGTATGAAAGGGACTAATAAGAACTTGGTAATCATACTCATGATATCGCACTGCATGTGCCATTGGCGTTGTGTGAGAGCACAGTGGTAGTGATTCATGCCGCGATCGTTAGATGATGTCGCATGAGGGAGTTTGTGGTGAGGGCATGCATCATTCCCACATATCATTCTTGCATTAACAAGAGTATCTAGGACATGTTTGATTGTTCTGCTTTATCATTACTGCTTGATTGAATTGATAAATTGTTAACCTTTGCTGTATAATACCACTAAGTTGATCACTCACTCTCACGTTCTGGGACGGTGCTTAAACACCAACCAGACTTTGACTTACCTGCAGGTGACGGCGATGCTTGTGAGGCGGAGCTGGATTTTAACAAGGACGAGGAGGCGTTCTCCTTTATGCAGTTCTCAGGCGGGTTCATGTGAGCCTTGTCCTGACCAACGGGAATTCTGGGATATGTAGATGACGATTTTACACAGTTGATACATGTATTTTGAGACACAGTTGTATATATTTCCCTAGGTAGAGCACGCACCTTCTGGCTTGATCTATTTCATGTTTTATGCACTAACATAGACAACATACATCCATCATTGTTTATGTTGCATAAGTGATGTTTTAGAACTCGGGAGCTGAGTTATGCTCGACCCCCGAATTTTAGGGCGTTACAGGGGACCATCCAAGGGACTGCCATGCAAGCCAGCATCGGCTTGTCCTGTGGGTTGCCGCCACCCACTCGCAAGCAGGCGAAAGTCCCCTCTCAACCTAAAAATGGCCAGACACGGCCTGTAGCGTGGGAGTAGGGACTTCCATTTTGGGAAAAAAGAGTTGCACCAACGGCGGGATGTTCCTCTCCCTGCCTATTAGAAGGACGCAGTTCCCTTCAGATTTTCCCACCAGAAAAGGGGAGAGAAAAGAAGAAGAAAAGGGAGAGGGAGTAAAGCCAAGCACGGTCAGGTATTCAGCCCACAACTTTAGCCTTTCTCTTCTTTCCTTCTTATCTGTTTTTCTTCTTCATTTCGTATTGTTGTAGGGCCTATTATAGGCCACGTCTGGGGCCAAAAATTTGACCATAGTGAAGCCTGAACAGGGCCTGAGTGTAGGCTCTGTTTCGAGGCTGAACGTGGCCTGAGTTTGGACCCTATTTGAGGCCGAACGTGGCATGAGTTCAAGCACTGTTTGGGGCCGAACAATAGCATGTGAATGGCCCCATCTTGGGGCTGAAACTCAGTCCAGGAATAACCCATAAATGAGCTTTGTTTGAGCTGCAACATGTCTCAAGAATCGGGTTGATATCAATTGAGGCTGATTTCGATTATCAAGGCCCATTCCGATTGTTAAGGCCGATTATCGAGGCCGATTTTGATTATTGAGGCTGATTCTGATTCTAATTGTCGAGATTGATTATCGAGGCCGATTCTGATTGTCGAGACTAATTGTTGAGGCCGATTCCAATTTTAATTTTTGAGGCCAATTGTTGAGGCCGATTTTGATTCTGATTGTCGAGGCTGATTTCGATTGTCGATTTTGATTCTGATTATCGAGGCCGATTACGATTATCGAGGCTAATTTTGATTGCTGAGACTGATTATTGAGGCCGATTCTGATTGTTAAGGACGATTCCAATTTTGATTGTCAAGGCCAATTATTGAGGTCGATTTCAATTCCGATTGTCGAGGCCTATTTCGATTGTCGATTTTGACTCCTATTGTCAAGGTCGATTATTCAGGCCGATTCTGATTTTGATTGTTGAGGTCGATTCTGATTCCAATTGTCGAGGCTGATCATTGAGGTTGATTCCAATTGTCGATACCGATTTCTATTGTCGAGGCCGATTATCGAGGCTGATTGTCGAGGCTGATTTCGATTCCAGCTGTCGAGACAGATTCCGATTGTCGAGGCTGATTATTGAGGCCGATTCTGATTCCAATTGTCATTGCCGATTATCGAGGCCAATTTCAATTATCGAGGCCAATTATTGAGACTGATTCCGATTCTGATTGCAAAGGCTGATTGTTGAGGCCGATTCTGATTCCAATTGTCGAGGCAAATTATCAAGGCCAATTCTGATTGTTGATACCGATTCCGATTGTTGAGGACCAATGAGATGCATATGCGGCCTATATTTGAGACCCATTGTGATGTGTATTCAGCCCGTGTTTAAGGCCGTATATGATGTATATGAGGCCTACGTGATGAGGCCTATTGTGATGCATTTGAGGGTCAGGCGATGGAGCCCATAGTGATGTATGTTAGGCCCATGTGAAAGGCCCATCGTTATGTGTATTAAGTTCTTGAGTGAGGCCCATGATATTGTATATTTGGCCCTTGTATGAGGCCATGGGTCCACTATATGTTAGGCTCTATATGGATCATTCCTTCGTGGTAATGTTGGTTAAATGTCCACATTGTTGAGGTCAATTGTCGATGCCAGTTATTGATACCGATTATGAGTATATGACAGCATAACATCATGCTATATGCCCATACGCATCATCTGCATATTTTTTATGAGATATGATTGACCATTACATATGTCGTAGTGCTGGTTGTTATGAGACTCCCTAATAAGTAGAAATTTTCTCACATAAGCGCACAGTATGCGCATGATTTATACATGACTAGATTGTATGACTCATGCATCTTGCATTGTGTACTGTGATTACTGTACGCCCTATCGACATCAAGGTCGTAGCCTCCACAGGCATATTGTGGATGGCCAGATGGGACACCGAAAATTTGTTCTACATGGGGTGCTATAGATATCCTTGGGTGAAATCTCAGAACCCTCTTGGTTCTAGAGGTTGCTCCAACGTCTAGACCGAGTGGATACCTGAGAGCATAAGGGCTGTATACCGTTAGGCTGCATCTCTCACTGTGTCGTGGTCGGTTGGAAGGGGGTACGGCCTTACCTACCCGAGAGGAGGGGGTATTGCTAGGCTGAGTCTTACCAGCTCGAGGAATGGGTCCGCTATCTACGAGCCGAGCCCGATATTGGCAGGCGGATAGTGAGGTCTCTTCCACTCACGTTATTGTGCGTGATGGGTCAGTAATTTAGTTTGGAGTGTAATAGACCCCGGAGATTTTTCAAAGAGGAACCGTACTGATATGTGAACTTATTGAGTAGGAGTTGCATACTCATGCATTCATTTCATTCACTATTCACTTGGGCTGGTGGAGCGCAACTAATTATTATGTACCTTCGCATAACTAAGATTTCAGTTGGGTACGCGACTAACCTAAGATCAGGAGTCTACCACATTGAGTCTGATTATCTAAATTTATGTATGGGACTGGTTTAGATAGAAGTTCTTTGTGATAGACCCCATAGCTTGTGATACTACGTACTATTATCTCGACTTCACACTCCAGCTTAGTCATTCCAGTCGCACCACATATTGCATTGCATCCTCGGCATTTGTTATTGGCATATTATGTTTTTATATCACGTAGCCTTGATATGGATGTTAGAATTCATGTCTTGCATCACATAGCCTTAGTACGGCTGATAACACTCATGGGTTTACCAATATATTTCTGCTTACTCTGATATCATATGATTCATGATCTTGTCAGTATTTCTTCTTATTTCTGACATTATATGATTATGGCTTTTATTGAATACTTAACACTTATCTTGTGCACACCCGTTCACCACCCTCTAAGCTTTCTATAAGCTTATGCACGATAGATGCGTGTAGGTTACGTAAGGTTGTAGCAGCGTTGAGCTTGGAGTATGCTGCAAACTTTTAGAGCTTTGATTTTTAACATATGTATTTCGCTTTTAGCACTATATTCAAATGTTTATATTAGTGGATATGTGATGATGATGTTGCCTTTATGATTTGGATAAACTTGTGGTTATGCTTGTTATGAAACAAATGTACATTAAAAATCCTCCTTGTAGGATCCCAGGATCAAAATTCTGTTGTATAGATATTGAAAGTTGAAAATGAGGTACAAAGGAGGCTGTCGGCACCGGATTCGGTGATCGAGAATTTTGTGAGCCCGATTTCTGAGTTTAGGGCATGACACCATGTAACGCCCTGAAAATCAGGGGTCGAGCAGGAGCCCAACTCCTGTGTTCCAACTCATCACTTATGTAACATAGATAATGATGATTAAATGTTGTTCTATTAGTGCATTAAACATGAGCGGGATTATACCAAATCAGCATATCATACTACGGAACACAGTTAAATTACGCAAGCGGAAGACTATGATAAATATATATAAAGCATATGAGTGATTGTAAGTCCCCAGAGTATGAACATCACCAGCTTAAATAATTATATGTATAATACCAAAATTCATAAAATGATAAAATGCAATGTCATCTAGCCATATTCCTGTAGCCCCGGTGGCGCAACTCCAGGCCTACGTAGACCCGCCAGAGAGTTGCAGATAGGAGAACTCCTCATCATCATAAAAGGCAAGATCCGTCTTGTATGTCTCATCATCATCTGAAACTACAACAGAGTCTGGTTGGTGTTTTAAAACACCATCTCAGAGTAGGAGCGAGTGATCAACTCAGTGGAATTATAAGAAAAAAGTGAACATGTTATTAATTCAATCAAGTAGTAATAATAAAGTAGTACAACAATCATGTCTTAAATACTCTTGTTAATGTAAGAATGGTATGTGATAATGATGTATGCCCTTGCCTGTACTCCCTCTCCGACATAATCTCACGGTCGCACACGCAACACTCCCGCTGTGCTCAAATCTAACGCCAAAGGCACATGCAATGTGGTACATGTGTGTGATTAGGTAAGTTCTTAATTAGAATTATTCATACAGCAGGTTTGGGAAGCTAAGGTACCTCCCTTTTGTATCATTTATCCAAACGATGATCCATCTAGGGTCGTCAATCCTAGTTAATCACATACGATAGGCAATTCCAGGTTGCTACGGGGAGGCTCATCACCTCAGCACAGGATTAATTTATACTCAAAGTCACTATGGAAAGGCTTGTCACCTTAGTGTAGTCCTACTGTATACTCGAGGTCACTACGAGAGGCTCGTCACCTGATCGTAGGCCGACAGCTTGAATACAGTGTCCCATACACCACCATATTCGGCTCATGAGTTCGGGTTGCTCACTGGTCACTACGGGGAGGCTCGTCACCCTTGCGTAGGCCGACAGCTCGACCACTGTCCTATACACCACCATGTCCAGCTCATGAGTCTTAGCGGATCATGGTACCAAGGTTAAACGGATTTTTCACTTGTAAGTGGTACCTTAAATTCAAGCAGTAGTGTCCATACATGGTGAACATACATTAGGTCGATCGGGTTACTTGGACAAACTCGACTGGTATGAGCGCACGTTGACTTAATCGACATGGAGCACGTAAACACTCCGCGTGGCTTAACCATTGTCGACAAGTAGCGTGTGAATTGGATTCATCGAATGTGTCTTTTGTGGTGAAACGACATCGGCTACTAATTCGGGAACCATTACCGATTGCCTGGACTACGCAGTAGTCCCAATCATACTCAACACAATAGGCATTCAAGTGTGTGACAATCAATTCAACTATATATCTCATTTGACCATTTTAACGAACACATAGTGCACATGTTATCATACATAAATATTCATCCATAAATCACGTAATAGCGAGATAGATTATATGAAGGAAACTGTAATTATAGATAGGGTTATTGAGAATCCCATCTCAATGCCCTTATTAAATGCATTTCAACAAGCATTTTATCAAACACTTAGACTACACATATCAACATACATGTATTAGAGTAGTTATAACAAGTATTATAGCAAATCCTTTCACAAAGGATTTGCCACACGTACAACAATCATATATTCTCAATCAATGGTCATGGCAAGCATAAATTATAAATTCATATTCATTCAAAACATTTTAACACACACATGGAATGCATTATATTTGACATAATTCATGTATATGTCTAATACGTGGGAAACATCACATCTATACATATGTGATAGTAATCAAGTCAGTCATAAATCATTACTGACATTGAAAGCCTTGAAAACCATAACCTAAACATTTATAGTCTGTATCTTCCATTAGTAGACTCGTATCGAACTCAGTTCGATCACTACGTCTTTGTCTAAGGCACAACGGCAACCTATAGCATGAAATAGATTAGCTATTTCACCATCTACTCTATTTAAATCCCTAAGACTGATTAGGGTTAGGATTTCTTACCCAAAAATGGATCCAAAATTGCCGATGTAGCGTACAGGATGTAACATCCTGAAAATCGGGGGTCGAACATAAACTCCACTCCCGAGTTCCAGAATATCACTTATGCAACATTTTCAATGATGGATGAATGTTGTTCATATTAGTGCAGAAAACATGAGTGAGATTAGACCAAAACAACATATCATACTCCAGAGACAGTTAAGTTTCTCAAGCGGAAGACTGTGATAAATATATAAAATATATAATTGATTGTAAGTCTCCAGAGTGTGAACATGTTACTAGGTTAACTAAATACATGTATACTCCAAAAATGGAAAGAAAAAAATATACATGGGTGTTCAAATAAAAGGCAAAATACCAAGTGTATTGGCATCTAATCAGTAACCCTGTAACCCCGTCGATCAGAACCTGCATATAGGAGAAATCCTCCTCATCTTCATAAAGTCCAGCTTTGCTTCGCAAACATCGCCATCATCTGAAACTAAAATAGGGACTGGTTGGTGTGGCCAACACCGTCCCGTAACGTGGGAGTGAGTGATCAACTCAGTGGAAACTATATACGGCAAAGGTTAACATGTTATCAATTCAATCAAGCAGTAATGATAAAGCAGTATAATCAAATATGTCCTAGATACTCTTGTTAATGCAAGAATGATATGACGTAATGATGCATGCCCTCACCACAAACTCCCTCATGCAACATCATCTAAAGATCGCGGCATGAATCACTACCACTGTGCTCTCACACTAACGCCAATGGCATATGTAGTGCGATGTCATGAGTATGATTATCAAGTTCTTATTAATCATTTTCATACAGCAGGATTGGAAAGCTAAGGTACCTCCCTTGTATCATTACCCAAACGGTGATCTATTCTCGGGTCGTCAGTCCGAGATAATCTCATACGATGTTACGGTTCTAGGTCACTGTAAGGGCTGTCAGGGCTGTTACGCTCAATCATTGCTCCTCTCTCCCATCACCTTATCAATACAGGCCTAGTTATATCCCACATACTGCAACAAGACTCGTCACCCTTACGCACTATCAGGATATACTCGAGGTCACTATAGAGGGCTTGTCACTAATCAATGTATGCCGACCGCAAGAATACATTATCCCATACCACCATAATCTGCTCACGAGTATAGGTGCTCACTGGTCACTATAAAGGGCTCGTCACCAATCAATGTAGGCCGACAGCACGAATATAGTGTCCCATACCACCATAATCGGCTCATGAGTCTTAGCGGATCGAGGTACCAAGGTTAGAGAGGCTTTTCATTGGTAAGTTTGGTACCTTAGGTTCAAGCAGTAGTGACCAAACATGGTGAACAAACATCGGTCAATCGGATTAGTTGATAAGCTCAACTAGGCCAAGCGCACGTTGAGTTGAACGACATGGAATGCATAAGCACTCCGTGTGGCCTAACCACTGCCGAACATCCCAAGTATGACTCAGATTCGTTGAACACATCCGGTGTGGCGAAACAACCTTAACCACTATTTATAGAATGGTTTCCGATTGCTTGGATTGTAGTACAGCCCCATTCACATACAAAGCTAATAACTAACATATGATTCATATCCTGCATTTATTTGAACAATCATGAAGTATAACTGAAATGTAAACAGTACATGCAGGAAATCATACACACATGTAACATGATTCAGTTAAACACATAAGCCATGGAAGAAATCATACACTTATTTAGCATGGATAACCTAAGTTACATGATTCATGGAGGGAATAATACACACAAACACTATGGTTGAAATCCATATCTCAACCATCTTAGCATGCACATTGTACTAACTACCATCTCATTCAGACATTTAAACAAACACTTAGCTTATACTATTCAACATACCTCATGTATGTCGACACCGTTGTGTACTAGGGTAAGACCTTTCGCCTAGGAGTTGCCGCATACATATCAAGCATCTAATAATGACAATTTATGGCAACCAAAACAACAGATTTCGTATATATACAGGTATTCTAACATATTCATGAAATATGGTATTTACAATATAAAATATACGTATACGGAAAGAAATACGGATAACACATTTGGCATGTGTAATTGCATCCACAACATGAATAAATCATTAACTATCATTGAAAGTGTTGAAAATCATAACCTAAGCGCATATAGTCCGTACCTTAAACTAGAAAATGCGAAATGGATATGATTCAGACGATAAGTCGTCGTCAACGGCGGATTAACAACCTAGAACATGAAATAGATTAGCTACATCATCACTTAAACTATACTAAGCCCTAAAATAGGTTTGGGTTAGGATTTCTTATCTAGGATTGGAGTCAGAAATGCCAGAATAGCGATACGGATAGGTGGATTAGACACGTAGTAAAGCTGGGAAGAATCTCAGGAAGCAGCACCAACTTCTCCCTCACTTTCTCTCTCTTTTCTCCCTCTTGGAAAGCTAGGGTTTGAAAATTCGTATGGGATTTGGAATGAGGGTTTTAAGCCCTATTTATAAGCCTAAACTTGACAAAAATAGACTTAAGGCTAAGGTATACTTAGGTTATAACCAAATCGGGTCTGTTCCGATCCAACAGAGCATTTCTGCAGGTCCTGTTGCTAAATGCGGTTGGACTTAAGCTGTCTAATATCAAATCTAGGTCAAGCTAAGTTTTCATTTCGGTCGGGTTTCCAAATCGACCGTGGCAGACCAGTTTCAGTTCAACGGTTACGGGAATTCGATCAGAGCTACAAGTACTATAACATGTAAGGGCCACCTATCCTGATTCGAGGGTGATTTTGGGTTGAATTCTAATGGTCAGAATGCTTAAAAATAACGCGCAAGTGAAACGTTCCAGATTCCTTTAAAAATATAATTAATTTTCTAAAAATCTTCCTTTTCCTACTCTCTTCACTCCGAGCTCAATAAAATGGTCTCAGGATATTGGTTGGGCTTGATTTTTTAGGTGATTGTCAAGTCCAACAAAGTGGTCGTAATGGTCTAAATTCATAGATATCAGACTCTCGATGTGCGGTCTAGAACCAATACAAAGTTACAAAGTATTCTCGAGAGCAACTGGGTTTAGAGTTGGATCCTAGATTTTAGGGTAAGATAGCGTCAATGATTCTATACGTTTTGGGTCTTACAGATTGTATTTAAAGTGGTTAGTGCTAATTTGGCAGGAAATCTAGTGTAGCACTAGTTAATACACGTTAAATTTCTAAAGAATTTGGTTCTAAATGATTTCTTTGGCTTTGGAATTGTGCTAAAAGAAGTTATCAAGGTGTTATGGTTGACCCATTGCCTAAGGATGCCTAACTCCAGGTTGGTAAAAATCTGAGGTGTTACACAGGTAGGATGATTCGACACGTGGGGCGATGGGATCGAATCCCAGCAACGATCTCTCACTATCTCTCTCTCTCTCTCTCTCTCTCTCTCTCTCTCTCTCTCTCTCTCTCTCTCTCTCTCTCTCTCTCTCTCTCTCTCTCTCTCTTCTCCTCACTCTTTCCTTCTCTTTTCTCTGTTCTCTCTTAGGGTTTTGAAATTCATATGGAATGAGAGAGGGGTGGGTTTAGGTCCTTATATAGGCCTAAAACTAGTGTAAATGGACCCAGGGCCATGGTATACTTAAGTTATAGTGAAAGAGTGGCTATTTTGGTCCAACGGAGCTCATATGGAGGCCCATTTCAGTCAAGGGAAAGTTTCCTGACATTGGATCTAAGCCAAGTTAAAATTTGGTCCGATAAGATTTGTGGATCGACCGCAGAGGACTGTTTCAGTTCAACGGCTATCGTCACTCGATCAGGGCCACAAGTACACTGACTTGTGTTGGGAATTTTTCCTGATCCAAGGGTGTAGTTGGGTCAGAATCTGACGGTCTAAAACCTTACATTTATCTTGTAAGTGAATGACCCAAATCACTTAAGTTTGAGTCTATTTTCTAAAGTTAGTTTGCATTTCTCACACACTTCGCTCCGGGCTCAAGTTGTACGTTTTGGGATACTATTTGGACTTGATTTCTGAGATGGTTGTCAAGCCCAGTAAGGCGGTCATAACTATATAGTTTCATAGTAATTGAACTTTCGATGCATGGTCCAGGTCTGATACGGAGTTTCGTGATTCTCTTGAGAGCAACTGGGTTTTGAGATTGATCCTACATTTTTAGGTAATATTGGGTTAGCGAATCTACTGAATTTAGGTCTTACAGTTTGTATTGAAAGTGATTCAAGCTAATTCCATAAATGATTTAGTTTAACACTTAGTTAATTTTCGTCTAATACCTAAAGGATTCGGTCCTTAATGATTTCTGCTTGAGGTGGTACCCAGATCTTTGTATGGATTTTTCCAAGACGTTACAATATACTTCCCTTAAAGAAAAATTTCATCCTCGAAATTAGTACCTTTTCGTACTCCTCAAAAATTTAAGGATAGTTCTTGTGGACCTCGGATTCTATTTCCCAAGTAGCATCTTCCTTAGTGTGGTGTGTCCATAATACCTTCACAAGTGGAATCACTTTACTGCGCAACACATGTTCTTTCCTATCTAGAATCCGCGTCGGTCGTTGTACGTAAGTAGCATCCACACTCAACTGTACCTGCTCCCACTTGATAATGTGGGAATGTGGGAATGGTCAGGAACGTATTTCTTCAGCATCGATACATGAAATACGTTATGCCTGCCTGTGAGTGGTGTGGGCAAAGCAAAGCGGTATGCTACCATACCCACTTAATCTAGAATCTAAAACAGACCAATAAATCTCGTGGTGATTTTTCCCTTCTTTCCGTATCGGAGGACTCCCTTCATTGAGAAAACCTTCAGAAATACATGGTCCCCAGCCTTAAAATCTAGTGGTCGCTGCCTCGTATCAGTGTAACTCTTTTGTCTGCTCTGTGCTGCCAGAAGTTGACGTCTGATAATGTCAATCTTCTCTGAGGTCGCATGTACTAACTCTAGGCCATTCAAATTCTTCTCGCTAACCTCTACCCAACAATGCGGTGCTCGACATGGACGTCCATACAATGCCTCATAGGGAGCCATGTCAATACTCGCTTGAAAGCTATTGTTATAAGTGAACTCTGCATAAGGAAGACAATCATCCCAACTATCCTTAAAATCAAGCACGCGAGCTCGCAACTATCCTCTGCCCATTCATCTATGGGTGGAACGCGATACTGAACTTCAATTTTACACCCATTGTTTACGTGTTTGATTTCAAGGATAGTTGGGATGATTGTCTTCCTTATGCAGAGTTCACTTAGGAACTCCATGCAGACGTACAATCTCCTTGATGTATAGCCTGGCCAAATCGTCTGGTGAGTTTGAAACTCTAATAGGGAGAAAGCGTGAGCCGATTTTGTCAACCGGTCCACGATCACCCAAATGGAGTCATATCTCTTCCTCGCCTGTGGCAACCCTGAAATGAAGTCGATAGAGATGAAATCTCATTTCCATTCAGTTATGGCATGGGCTGAAGCAGTCTAGGAGGTCGGCAATGCTCTGCCTTGACCTGCTGGCACATGAAACAACGGGACACATAATTTACTATGTGGGCCTTAATGTTATCTGTCACGCCCCAAACCCAGAAATCAGATTCACAAGAATCTCGATCGCTGAATCCGGTGCCGACAGCCTCCGTAATACCCCATTCTCGGCTCCCAGCGAAACATACGCCAGATTCCGATCCTGGGATTCTACAAGGAGGATTTTTTTTTGACGTACACTTGTCTCGTAATAAGCATAACCACAAGTTTATCCCAATTATAAAGGAAACATCATCATCACATATCCACTAATATAGTCATTTGAGTACAATGCTGAAAGGGAATACATAAATAAAGAAAAATCAAGCTCCAGAAGACCACTGCACGCTCCAAGCTCAACACTGCTGCAACCTAACATCACCTGCACGCATCTATCGTGCATAAGCTTATAGAAAGCTTAGAGGGTGGTGTAAGTGTGTGCACAAGGTAAGTATCAAATGTTCAATACAATGTCATAATCATGCAATACCAAAAACACTGATAATTCATAATTCGTACATCATCGAAATAAGCAGAAATACTGACAAGAGCAGGAATTATCCGAGTAAGCAAAAGTATGGACAAGTCCATACGTCAATCAATATCAAAATACGCGATATAGAACAGCTATGAAATAAGGTGTAATAAAGAGTCAGATATCACTGTCGAGGATGCAATGCAATATACAAATCCTGCTAAGTCTGCCTAGGCCATATGAGTGCAGAAACATAGGAAATTAAAATGCCATATACCTGCAAATGTAATGCAATATGCGATGCGAATGGAATGACCATACTGGAGTGTGAAGTCGGGATGATAGTACGTAGTATCGTAGGCTACGGGGTCCACCACAAGGGGCTTCTATCCAAACCAGTCCCATACCTGAATTTGGATAGTCAGACTCATAATGGTAAACTCCTGATCTCAGGTTAGTCGCGCGCCCAACCGAAATCTTTGCCATAACGAAGGTACACAATAATTAGTTGCGCACCACCAGCCCGAGTGTATAGTGAATGAATGAATGAATGAATGAGTATGCAACTCCTACTCAATAAGTCCACATATCAGTACGGTTCCTCTCTGGGAAATCACCGGGGTCTATTACACTCCAAACCAGATTGCCGCCCCATCGCGCGCAACAAGGCGAGTGGAAGAGACCTCACTATCCGCCTGCCAATATCGGGCCCAGCTCGTCAATAGCGGACCCATTCCTCGAGCTGGTCAGACTCAGCCTAGCATTGCCCCCTCCTCTCGGGCAGGTAAGGCCGCACCCCCTTCCAACCGACCACGATACAGTGGAGAGCGCAGCCATCTGGTAATCGGCACTCGGCGCTCATCTACCCACTCGGTCTAGACGTTGGAGCAACCTCTGGAACCAAGAGGGTTTAGGGACTTTCACCCAGGGATATCTATAGCACCCCATGTAGAACAGATTTCCGGTGTCCCATCTGGCCATCCACGATATGCCTGTGGAGGCTACAACCCTGATGTCACTAGGGCATACAGTAATCACAGCACACAATGCAAGATGCGTGAGTCATACAATCCAATCATGCATCAATCCTACGCAAACCGTGTGCTCATGTGAGACAATCTCCGCCTATCAGGGAGTCTCATAATAACCAGCGCTATGACATATGCAATAGTCAATCATATCTCATAACAGACATGCAGATGATGCATATGGACATGGATCATGATGCTATGCAGTCACATACTCATAATCAGTATCAATAACCGGCATCAACAATCAGCCTCGACAACGTGAACATCTAACCAACATTACCCCAAGGAGTGACCCTCACAGATCCAAACATATAATGGGCCCACGGCCTCACACAAGGACCTAATGTACAACACAATGGGCCTTACTCAAGGGTTACATGTACACAACAGGTGGGCCCTGCTCATGGGCCTAACATACATTACAATGGGTTCCATCACCTAGCCCTCAAATGCATCACAGTGGGCCTCATCACATAAGCCTCATATACATCACATTGGACCTTAAGCACGGGCTAGATACACATCACAATGGGCCGCATATACATCACATTGGGCCCTAAACACGGGCTGGATACATATCACAACGGGCCGCATATACATCACATTGGGCCTCGACAATCAGAATCGGCGATTAGTCATGGCAATCGGAATCGACAATCGGCCACGATAATTAGCCTTGATCGGTAATCGGCCTCGATGATCAGAATCGGTCAATCGACCATGACAAGCAGAATCGGCAATCGGTCACGTCAATCGACAATCGGCCATGATCGGTAATCAGTCTCGATAATCGGTCTCGATCGGTAATCGGTCAATCGGCCACGACACGCAGAGTCGACAATCGGCCACGTCAATCGATAATCGGCCATGATCGGTAATCGGTCACGATAATCGGCCTCGATCGGTAATCGGTCACGTCAATCGGCCTCGATCGGTAATCGGTCACGACAATCAAAATCGATCGATAATCAAACTCGACAAATCGGTCACGTCAATTGGAATCAGCAATCGGTCATGACAATCAGAATCGACAAGTGGTCATGACAATCGGAATCTGCAATCGGTCACGTCAATCGAAATTCGATCGATAATCGACAATCGGCCACGACAAATCAGAATCAGTAATCGGCCCTGATCGATAATCAACCTCGATCAATAATCGGCCACGATCGGTAATCGGTCACGATAATCGGCCTCGATCGGTAATCGGTCACGATAATCAGCCTCGATCGGTAATCGGTCACGACAATCAAAATCGATCGATAATCAAACTCGACAAATCGGTCACGTCAATTGGAATCAGCAATCGGTCATGACAATCGGAATCGACAAGTGGTAATGACAATCGGAATCTGCAATCGGTCACGTCAATCGAAATTCGATCGATAATCGACAATCGGCCACGACAAATCAGAATCAGTAATCGGCCCTGATCGATAATCAACCTCGATCAATAATCGGCAGTCGACCATCAGAATCGGTACTCAGCCTCGATCGATAATCGGCAATTGGCCACGATAAATTAAAATCGATAATTGGCCTTGATCATCGGCTCCGACAATCAGCACATAAACAAGGCGAGATCCATAAATGAACGGACGATCAACCATAATATAAAGATCGGCCCTCGGCCGTGGTTATATCAAATTTGATAGCATGAATCCATCCATGTATGGTGAATGGGACTCACTGATTAGGGTTAACCCACAAGTGATAATGAGAATGGAACTATCAAGGCCTAAGGGAAGGTCACAATGTGGGCATTCAACCATCATTGCCCATCACTGTGGTCATTTAACCAACATCACTCCCAAGTAGTGGTCCACATTGAGCCGAAAATATAATGGGCTCATGGTCTCACGCAAAGGCCTTATACACAATACAATGGGCTACATATAATCCCAATGGGCCTTATACAAGGGTCTTATACATCACAATGGGCCGCGTCACATGGGCCTAATATACATCACAATAGGCTGCATCACATGGGCTTATATACATCAGATGGGCCGGGTCTCATGGGCCCTGAATACATCACAGTGGGCCACAACCCATGGGCCTTAAATACATCATATTGGGTCTCGCCCACGGGCCTCGAATACATCACATTGGGCATCATGGACGGGCTATAAATTTATCGAGGTGGGCCTCATGGATTGTCCATAAGTACATCAAGGCGGGCCACAGCATATGGGCCGCACCAAAAATTGTTTCAACAGTTGTACGTATAACATGTGTATCTCTGCACGCATGGCCCACGTATGGTGATCAGCACTGTCCAAACATTGTCCAACACCGTCCAAACACTCTGGACGGTGTGGAACAAAATATACGTCATGGCTGGCCCCACATCTACACCCCCCACGTAGCAGATGGACGATTTTGGAGGGATGCACGCATCATGGTGGGTTTCCACCATTCTTGATGGACGATGGATGCAAAGCATACATCAGGTGGGCTTCGCCTGTCCAGAGTGCTGGACAGCGGGGACACATACATACATCAGTGGTGGGTCCCACGCACGTGGCCCACCTTATATATATAATATAATTTATCCTATTATAATATAATATAATATATATAAACTGTAAAGAGCACCCGTCCAGACTCCTAGATGTTCTGGACGGTGCAGTTCTCACACAAATTACATGGTGGATTCACATGTGTGGCCCACCTCATACCATATATATTACTTCAACATATATCATATATATTATAAAAATATACATGTCCAGCGTTTCCAGCGTCCAGACATTGGACGTTTGGATGGACGGTGTAGATCAACACATACATCATATAGGGGGTGCATTCAGCACCAATGGACGGTGTAGGTATAACACCTACCTCATGTGGGACCCACAAAACTGCTGCATGAAACAGCAACTAAGTAGGTGGTGGGGCCCACTGATAGACGGTTTGGATATACATTACGTGGGTCCACTTGCCATCTCAAAATGGCTGGACGGTCTCGATCAGACCCATATAATTGGTGGAGTTTCACCGTGAGACACGTACGCCAGGTGAGTTCCACCGTCCCATACTGGGGACGGTGCGAATAAAACACAGACGTCATTGTGGGTCCCACATGGCCCCACCGTAATGTTTATCAGCCATCCAATCCGTTCAAGGGATCACGCATACCTGGATGAACGGTAAAAAAATAAATTTCATATTGATTTAAAACTTCTTCAAACCAAAAAGGGTTTCAACGGTAAACCTTCAATCCATGCTGTTTTATGCCGTGTGGGCCACCTAAGTGCCCTGAATGGTTGGTTTTTGGGGTGGCCCACTCGTTAGAGGAGACCTAGCAAATGCACAGTGTTGATGTGGAGCACATGATGTAGTGGGGCCCACAACTGGGACCCACAGTCCCTGCCAGCCTAGCGTCAAGGACGTTGTTGCGTCCTGTGGTGCCAGCGGCGGTGTCAGCGGCAGCAGCAGCAACTGCTGCCTAAATTTCTTTTTTTTTTTTTTATTAATATATCGATGGTTTTTCCTATGTGGGACCCTGATCTGACAAATCTAACCCATTCATTGGATTCTATGGCCCATGATCTACGTAATGAGACTAATATATGATGTATTTTTGATAAATAGAAGAAACAGGGTGAGTTTTAAGGGTAATAATACTATTTCCTTTGGTATGGCCCGCTTGGTTATCAGATCGGCCTCTTTTTTTTGATTTAACGGTTAAAATGACCCGAGGAAGAGGACGGATGGATTGGATTAAGTACATGAATCAAGATAGGGCCCGCATGAGCGGCCCACCCCAACTTTCTTTTTTTTTTTTTTTTTTTTTTTTTTTGGCTGATAGTACACGCCCATTTCACTACACGCACTCCACATTAGCCACCCCCGTCCAGCGTCTATGAACGCTGGACGACATGGATAAACGCATGCATCGTGGCGGGTCCCACACGGGACGTGGTCACTACGTCAAGGTGGGTCTCACATGAATGTGGCCCACCTGGTTTGGATCAACTTAATGTTTGTCCATTCCCATCATTCAGATCCTCCAAGAGAGGTATCAAAGTGGGTCAGTCCCCATGTTTGGACAGCCATAGGGTCCATGCGATGGACAGTTTGGACACCATTCATCGAATGGGCCACAAAATAAAGGAAGGAGAGAGAGAGAAAAAGAGAGAGAAACACCCACATCATAAAAATGGAGAAATCTAACCTATAGATGCACCCACCTTTGATCTTCTTGGATTTCTTCTTCCATGAACGCCTTTTTAAGCTCCAATGGTTGAGATTTAACGGTCGAGATGGATCATGGATGGTGGAGATGGAAGTTAGGAAGTGGGTCATATATGACCTCTCATGGAGGCTTGGACGATTCTTGCATGGAGAATGAGAGAAATGAGAGAGGGAGAGAGAGTGATGGGAGAGAAATAATGGTGAGTGATGTAAGCATGTACTTTGTTGTAAGAAATGTTGACTTATGGGGAGGGGTGGTTGTACTTGGCATTAATTGGTGATGTGTACTTTGATTGATAAGATTGATGGGATGTTTCGTAGAGATTCCCTTAATACTTGCAACGTGCGGTGTTTTCTCGAACTGAACGCGGGCTCATATCTCCTGGCCTGGGTATCGCCTCGGCGTGCGAGACGCGCCATCGGAACCGCGGCGACGACGCGGTCGCTAGGGTACAAGTCTCGGGTTGAGTCGACTCGGGTTAACGGTGCGTGAATCAGGATCATGCGCAAATGCCGGTTAAGGGTCGAGGTTACTGGGATTCGACCGGGAAGACCACGGAAGCCTACCGAACGATACGGTCAAGGTTACGGGTCTTACAGCTCTCCCCTCCTAATAAAAATTTCGTCCTCGAAATTTACAGAATGGAAGAGGAAAGAGGAAACATCGTCAAGTATATATGTCAAGGCACAACCAACCTACAAAAAGATAAAGATAGCGCTCTTTAATCTCAACCTCACCCTCGCAAGACGCATCATCAACACTGTTAATCCTAATGAACATCGAATCCTGGATCAGAAACGATTAAAATTTGGAATACTATGCGGCCTCATAATTTTAACGATAGGGAGCTATATCAGAACATCTCTAAGTTATTCAGACTCAGGGATCTAATCATTCTAGGTTCTCAATAATCAGAGAGTGCAAGGTAGCTATCAGCAGATATGTGATGTTATCTTCAGGTATTCCCAAGTTATGCTCTGATACCAACTTCTGTCACGCCCCAAACCCAGAAATCAGATTCACAAGAATCTCGATCGCTGAATCCGGTGCCGACAGCCTCCGTAATACCCCATTCTCGGCTCCCAGCGAAACATACGCCAGATTCCGATCCTGGGATTCTACAAGGAGGATTTTTTTTTTGACGTACACTTGTCTCGTAATAAGCATAACCACAAGTTTATCCCAATTATAAAGGAAACATCATCATCACATATCCACTAATATAGTCATTTGAGTACAATGCTGAAAGGGAATACATAAATAAAGAAAAATCAAGCTCCAGAAGACCACTGCACGCTCCAAGCTCAACACTGCTGCAACCTAACATCACCTGCACGCATCTATCGTGCATAAGCTTATAGAAAGCTTAGAGGGTGGTGTAAGTGTGTGCACAAGGTAAGTATCAAATGTTCAATACAATGTCATAATCATGCAATACCAAAAACACTGATAATTCATAATTCGTACATCATCGAAATAAGCAGAAATACTGACAAGAGCAGGAATTATCCGAGTAAGCAAAAGTATGGACAAGTCCATACGTCAATCAATATCAAAATACGCGATATAGAACAGCTATGAAATAAGGTGTAATAAAGAGTCAGATATCACTGTCGAGGATGCAATGCAATATACAAATCCTGCTAAGTCTGCCTAGGCCATATGAGTGCAGAAACATAGGAAATTAAAATGCCATATACCTGCAAATGTAATGCAATATGCGATGCGAATGGAATGACCATACTGGAGTGTGAAGTCGGGATGATAGTACGTAGTATCGTAGGCTACGGGGTCCACCACAAGGGGCTTCTATCCAAACCAGTCCCATACCTGAATTTGGATAGTCAGACTCATAATGGTAAACTCCTGATCTCAGGTTAGTCGCGCGCCCAACCGAAATCTTTGCCATAACGAAGGTACACAATAATTAGTTGCGCACCACCAGCCCGAGTGTATAGTGAATGAATGAATGAATGAATGAGTATGCAACTCCTACTCAATAAGTCCACATATCAGTACGGTTCCTCTCTGGGAAATCACCGGGGTCTATTACACTCCAAACCAGATTGCCGCCCCATCGCGCGCAACAAGGCGAGTGGAAGAGACCTCACTATCCGCCTGCCAATATCGGGCCCAGCTCGTCAATAGCGGACCCATTCCTCGAGCTGGTCAGACTCAGCCTAGCATTGCCCCCTCCTCTCGGGCAGGTAAGGCCGCACCCCCTTCCAACCGACCACGATACAGTGGAGAGCGCAGCCATCTGGTAATCGGCACTCGGCGCTCATCTACCCACTCGGTCTAGACGTTGGAGCAACCTCTGGAACCAAGAGGGTTTAGGGACTTTCACCCAGGGATATCTATAGCACCCCATGTAGAACAGATTTCCGGTGTCCCATCTGGCCATCCACGATATGCCTGTGGAGGCTACAACCCTGATGTCACTAGGGCATACAGTAATCACAGCACACAATGCAAGATGCGTGAGTCATACAATCCAATCATGCATCAATCCTACGCAAACCGTGTGCTCATGTGAGACAATCTCCGCCTATCAGGGAGTCTCATAATAACCAGCGCTATGACATATGCAATAGTCAATCATATCTCATAACAGACATGCAGATGATGCATATGGACATGGATCATGATGCTATGCAGTCACATACTCATAATCAGTATCAATAACCGGCATCAACAATCAGCCTCGACAACGTGAACATCTAACCAACATTACCCCAAGGAGTGACCCTCACAGATCCAAACATATAATGGGCCCACGGCCTCACACAAGGACCTAATGTACAACACAATGGGCCTTACTCAAGGGTTACATGTACACAACAGGTGGGCCCTGCTCATGGGCCTAACATACATTACAATGGGTTCCATCACCTAGCCCTCAAATGCATCACAGTGGGCCTCATCACATAAGCCTCATATACATCACATTGGACCTTAAGCACGGGCTAGATACACATCACAATGGGCCGCATATACATCACATTGGGCCCTAAACACGGGCTGGATACATATCACAACGGGCCGCATATACATCACATTGGGCCTCGACAATCAGAATCGGCGATTAGTCATGGCAATCGGAATCGACAATCGGCCACGATAATTAGCCTTGATCGGTAATCGGCCTCGATGATCAGAATCGGTCAATCGACCATGACAAGCAGAATCGGCAATCGGTCACGTCAATCGACAATCGGCCATGATCGGTAATCAGTCTCGATAATCGGTCTCGATCGGTAATCGGTCAATCGGCCACGACACGCAGAGTCGACAATCGGCCACGTCAATCGATAATCGGCCATGATCGGTAATCGGTCACGATAATCGGCCTCGATCGGTAATCGGTCACGTCAATCGGCCTCGATCGGTAATCGGTCACGACAATCAAAATCGATCGATAATCAAACTCGACAAATCGGTCACGTCAATTGGAATCAGCAATCGGTCATGACAATCAGAATCGACAAGTGGTCATGACAATCGGAATCTGCAATCGGTCACGTCAATCGAAATTCGATCGATAATCGACAATCGGCCACGACAAATCAGAATCAGTAATCGGCCCTGATCGATAATCAACCTCGATCAATAATCGGCCACGATCGGTAATCGGTCACGATAATCGGCCTCGATCGGTAATCGGTCACGATAATCAGCCTCGATCGGTAATCGGTCACGACAATCAAAATCGATCGATAATCAAACTCGACAAATCGGTCACGTCAATTGGAATCAGCAATCGGTCATGACAATCGGAATCGACAAGTGGTAATGACAATCGGAATCTGCAATCGGTCACGTCAATCGAAATTCGATCGATAATCGACAATCGGCCACGACAAATCAGAATCAGTAATCGGCCCTGATCGATAATCAACCTCGATCAATAATCGGCAGTCGACCATCAGAATCGGTACTCAGCCTCGATCGATAATCGGCAATTGGCCACGATAAATTAAAATCGATAATTGGCCTTGATCATCGGCTCCGACAATCAGCACATAAACAAGGCGAGATCCATAAATGAACGGACGATCAACCATAATATAAAGATCGGCCCTCGGCCGTGGTTATATCAAATTTGATAGCATGAATCCATCCATGTATGGTGAATGGGACTCACTGATTAGGGTTAACCCACAAGTGATAATGAGAATGGAACTATCAAGGCCTAAGGGAAGGTCACAATGTGGGCATTCAACCATCATTGCCCATCACTGTGGTCATTTAACCAACATCACTCCCAAGTAGTGGTCCACATTGAGCCGAACATATAATGGGCTCATGGTCTCACGCAAAGGCCTTATACACAATACAATGGGCTACATATAATCCCAATGGGCCTTATACAAGGGTCTTATACATCACAATGGGCCGCGTCACATGGGCCTAATATACATCACAATAGGCTGCATCACATGGGCTTATATACATCAGATGGGCCGGGTCTCATGGGCCCTGAATACATCACAGTGGGCTACAACCCATGGGCCTTAAATACATCATATTGGGTCTCGCCCACGGGCCTCGAATACATCACATTGGGCATCATGGACGGGCTATAAATTTATCGAGGTGGGCCTCATGGATTGTCCATAAGTACATCAAGGCGGGCCACAGCATATGGGCCGCACCAAAAATTGTTTCAACAGTTGTACGTATAACATGTGTATCTCTGCACGCATGGCCCACGTATGGTGATCAGCACTGTCCAAACATTGTCCAACACCGTCCAAACACTCTGGACGGTGTGGAACAAAATATACGTCATGGCTGGCCCCACATCTACACCCCCCACGTAGCAGATAGACGGTTTTGGAGGGATGCACGCATCATGGTGGGTTTCCACCATTCTTGATGGACGATGGATGCAAAGCATACATCAGGTGGGCTTCGCCTGTCCAGAGTGCTGGACAGCGGGGACACATACATACATCAGTGGTGGGTCCCACGCACGTGGCCCACCTTATATATATAATATAATTTATCCTATTATAATATAATATAATATATATAAACTGTAAAGAGCACCCGTCCAGACTCCTGGATGTTCTGGACGGTGCAGTTCTCACACAAATTACATGGTGGATTCACATGTGTGGCCCACCTCATACCATATATATTACTTCAACATATATCATATATATTATAAAAATATACATGTCCAGCGTTTCCAGCGTCCAGACATTGGACGTTTGGATGGACGGTGTAGATCAACACATACATCATATAGGGGGTGCATTCAGCACCAATGGACGGTGTAGGTATAACACCTACCTCATGTGGGACCCACAAAACTGCTGCATCAAACAGCAGCTAAGTAGGTGGTGGGGCCCACTGATAGACGGTTTGGATATACATTACGTGGGTCCACTTGCCATCTCAAAATGGCTGGACGGTCTCAATCAGACCCATATAATTGGTGGGGTTTCACCGTGAGACACGTACGCCAGGTGAGTTCCACCGTCCCATACTGGGGACGGTGCGAATAAAACACAGACGTCATTGTGGGTCCCACATGGCCCCACCGTAATGTTTATCAGCCATCCAATCCGTTCAAGGGATCACGCATACCTGGATGAACGGTAAAAAAATAAATTTCATATTGATTTAAAACTTCTTCAAACCAAAAAGGGTTTCAACGGTAAACCTTCAATCCATGCTGTTTTATGCCGTGTGGGCCACCTAAGTGCCCTGAATGGTTGGTTTTTGGGGTGGCCCACTCGTTAGAGGAGACCTAGCAAATGCACAGTGTTGATGTGGAGCACATGATGTAGTGGGGCCCACAACTGGGACCCACAGTCCCTGCCAGCCCAGCGTCAAGGACGCTGTTGCGTCCTGTGGTGCCAGCGGCGGTGTCAGCGGCAGCAGCAGCAACTGCTGCCTAAATTTCTTTTTTTTTTTTTTATTAATATATCGATGGTTTTTCCTATGTGGGACCCTGATCTGACAAATCTAACCCATTCATTGGATTCTATGGCCCATGATCTACGTAATGAGACTAATATATGATGTATTTTTGATAAATAGAAGAAACAGGGTGAGTTTTAAGGGTAATAATACTATTTCCTTTGGTATGGCCCGCTTGGTTATCAGATCGGCCTCTTTTTTTTGATTTAACGGTTAAAATGACCCGAGGAAGAGGACGGATGGATTGGATTAAGTACATGAATCAAGATAGGGCCCGCATGAGCGGCCCACCCCAACTTTCTTTTTTTTTTTTTTTTTGGCTGATAGTACACGCCCATTTCACTACACGCACTCCACATTAGCCACCCCCGTCCAGCGTCTATGAACGCTGGACGACATGGATAAACGCATGCATCGTGGCGGGTCCCACACGGGACGTGGTCACTACGTCAAGGTGGGTCTCACATGAATGTGGCCCACCTGGTTTGGATCAACTTAATGTTTGTCCATTCCCATCATTCAGATCCTCCAAGAGAGGTATCAAAGTGGGTCAGTCCCCATGTTTGGACAGCCATAGGGTCCATGCGATGGACAGTTTGGACACCATTCATCGAATGGGCCACAAAATAAAGGAAGGAGAGAGAGAGAAAAAGAGAGAGAAACACCCACATCATAAAAATGGAGAAATCTAACCTATAGATGCACCCACCTTTGATCTTCTTGGATTTCTTCTTCCATGAACGCCTTTTTAAGCTCCAATGGTTGAGATTTAACGGTCGAGATGGATCATGGATGGTGGAGATGGAAGTTAGGAAGTGGGTCATATATGACCTCTCATGGAGGCTTGGACGATTCTTGCATGGAGAATGAGAGAAATGAGAGAGGGAGAGAGAGTGATGGGAGAGAAATAATGGTGAGTGATGTAAGCATGTACTTTGTTGTAAGAAATGTTGACTTATGGGGAGGGGTGGTTGTACTTGGCATTAATTGGTGATGTGTACTTTGATTGATAAGATTGATGGGATGTTTCGTAGAGATTCCCTTAATACTTGCAATGTGCGGTGTTTTCTCGAACTGAACGCGGGCTCATATCTCCTGGCCTGGGTATCGCCTCGGCGTGCGAGACGCGCCATCGGAACCGCGGCGACGACGCGGTCGCTAGGGTACAAGTCTCGGGTTGAGTCGACTCGGGTTAACGGTGCGTGAATCAGGATCATGCGCAAATGCCGGTTAAGGGTCGAGGTTACTGGGATTCGACCGGAAAGACCACGGAAGCCTACCGAACGATACGGTCAAGGTTACGGGTCTTACATTATCCCATAGTACAACCTCTTCATGTCTCGATACATCTTCGTACTACCAGGATACATCACCATCTTCGAATTATGAGCGGCTTCTAGAACTTTCTCAAGTCATGAAGACTTGGGACGCATGGGCGGCCATGATAATATAAATCCCCATCCGAACCAACTCTCCATTCAGAATATTCATCGTCACTAGCTCTCTTCCTCATCTTCACCAACCGTTCATCCTCCCCCCAGGCCATTATGATTCGGTCATCGATGAGTGGTTGGACCCGAATGTGTGCGAAGCTCTCAAACGGCTCCTCTACCGTAAGCTTCTGCTCTAAGTCTTGCATAAATTCCACCATATTCCACTCCTCTATCATCAGTGGAGCTGTAAACCTATAGTCTTCTTACGGCTCAACGCGTCTGCCACAAGGTTGGCCTTGCCAGGATAGTAGGAGACCTCGAACTTGAAATCTTTCAAAGTTTTCATCCATTGCCGCTACCTCATATTTAAGTCTCTCTGTGTGAATATGTATCTGAGACTCTTATGCTCGCAAAATAGTTCAAACTCCTCTCCATAGAGGTAGTCTCCAGAGCTTCAAAGAAAAGATGACGGCCACTTACTTCAGGTCATGCGTAGGATAGTTTTCCTCGTATTTCCTCAACTGTAGCGATGCATAGGTGATCACCCTGTCCTTCTGCATAAGGACATAACCCAGATCAACATGAGACATGTCAGTGTATATCGTATACTTGACCCCTTGCTCTAGCAATACTAGCACAGGGGCGTACGTCAACTTGTCCTTCAGTTCCTGAAAAGCTGGTTCTGCCTTCTCATTCCAGGAAAACTTAAGATCCTTCCGAGTCAGCTGAGATAACGGTTTGACTATCTTGGGAAAATTCCTAATGAATCGAATGGTAGTAAGTAGCAAGTCCCAGAAAACTCATCACCTCTGTAATCGAACCGGGCTACTCCCGGTCCTGAACTGCTGCCACCTTGGCGAGGCCCACAACTATTCCTTCCTTAGACACTGCATGTCCCAGGAACTTGACCTCTTTCTTTCAGAAGTCGCACTTCTTATTGTACGCAAACAACTGGTTCTTCCTTAGGGTATCAAAGATTGCTCATAGGTACTCCTCATGATTTTCCCGACTCTTAAAGTATATCAGAATGTCATATATAAACACGATGATGACTTGGTACAAATACGGATGAAATACCCAGTTTATAAGGTCCATGAACATGGCAAGTGCATTGGTGAGTCCAAACGACATCATAAGGAACTCGTAGTGCCCAAACCTGGTTCTGAACCCTGTCTTCTGCACGTCTTCATCTCTGACGCACAACTGGTGATACCCTGACTGTAAGTCGATCTTGGTGAAGTATTGTGCCCCTTTCAACAGATCGAACAGATCATCTATTCTGGGCAAAGGATATTTGTTCTTCATTGTCACCTGGTTCAGCTTGCGATAATCAATACATAGTCGCAGCGATCCATCTTTCTTCTTCATGAACAACACAGGTGCTCCCTAAGGGGATACACTCGGTCGTATGAAACCTAATTCCAACAGGCCGTCAATCTGTCTCCTCAATTCCTCCATTTCACATGGAGGTATACTATACGTGGGTAATGAAATGGGTGTTACACCAGGCACAAGGTCGATAGTAAAGTCGATCTCGCACCGGGGAGGTAATCGAGGTATCATCTTAAACACTTCCTAGAAGTTCTGGACCACAGGCGTGTTTGTAAGTGTCGGACCGCGATGATCCTTCAATAGGGTGTCATAATAAAGAACCTGAAAGGGGCAGCTGACCTGAATGGGAAAAGCGAAAGCTGTGTTTTTGGGCCAGTGAGCCATCACCAGTCGGGTCTCGCAGTCGATCTCGGCCTTCATTTTCATGAACCAATCCATGCCGAGGATGACGTCCTAATGGTATATCATGGTGAAAATTAGGTCAACAGACACCACCCTGCTTTCTAAGTCTATCAAACAGCCCTCGCACAACTTAGTGGCATCTGTAAAAGTTTATGTCGCTGCGATAACTCTCACCCCAACCATAAGGGTCGTATTCAGCCCTAAGTGCTTAACCGTAGAACACGATATCATCGAAATAGTGGATCAAGTGTCTACCAACAGAAATATGGGTGTACCTTGATGTGGGCAGTGACCTCGAAAGCTAAAGGCATTATAGTTGCTAAATGAGACGCTTCAGTTGCAAGTGCATGTACTCATGCCTGTTGAGAACGGTTCGATTGCGGTTCCATAGGTGTTGAGACGGCCTAAATTGAGGTGTAGGTGGCCTGTAAGAAGGCTGTGCAGGCGGCATAGAACCTAGAGGTGGAGCCAAGATAGCTGGTGGCATCTAATGGTTAATCTTCTGAGGGGGCCTGAAGTCATTGTCCCTCATCCTGGTGAAACAATAGGTGTCAGCTTGGCCCGATCTCTTGTAGTAGGTGCACCATACATCAGGTCACCTCAGCTATGTCTGTGAAGTCGTAAGCCGAGGAGGAGAATCTGCACATGGCCTCTTGCCGAGGAACAGCCTGCTCGGCAAGTCTGGTCGAGGCCTAGGGACCATAGGTACGTGCGTACGGGATAGCCTATCCCCGTCCTGCTCAGCTCACAGAGACATGTCCACTAGCTTAGCATAATTGAGTATGCTAGCGCAACACATCTTCGAGTGTATCTCAGGTTGTAGACCCTCAGAAAATTATCACATTTGCATTGGCTGGTCTGTTAATATCAAGGGAGCATATCTGGTCAGCTCCGTAAACCTGTTCTCGTATTCCACTACTATCATCCCTCCCTGTCGGAGGTGAAGGAACTCTCCCTCCTTTTCATTACAGTACGTGAGAGGGAAATACTTCTAATGGAAGCACGTCTTAAAATCCTCCCACAACCATACGTAACCAAGAGCAACGGTCCTAAGGACGCTATCCCACCAGAGATTGACCTCCTTCTTAAACATGTAGGTGACCAGCTCAACCTGCTTTGCCTCAGTGCAGTGTAGCGGCTTTAGCATCTTAAAGATGCGATAAAGCCAATACTCGACCTCCTCGGGTCTGTGAATACCCGCAAAAGTAGGGGGTCAGAAGCGCAAGAATCACTCGAACAAGCCGCCGACACCCATGTTTCCAATAGGGTGCACAGGTGGTGCAGGTGGAACTGCGCTCATGTTCTGAGCAAGGGCCCTAACTATGGTGGTCCAAACCTCCTACTGCTACATGAGGAGCATCATCTCCTCCAACCTATCAGGAGGAGAAGCCACCTAAGGCATATGAGGCATTGAAGTAGACGCACATTTCTGCTCAGGAACCGGTGGTGTAAAAGGAGTCGACCCATTTATAGGGCCAGTGGCCGGCTGAGAATCCAGCATAGTCTCATGAGTCAGGCCTAAACTAGGGTCCGTATGGCTATCGCTTAGGGGAGGTACCCCGTCAATCGAGTCGCCAAGTGTAAGATGTGTCGTTCTCCGTGTGGCCTTAGGTGGCATTCCCTATATACAACATAGGGTGTAACCCGTGTAAGATTTAACATACAACACTCAAATTCTCAAGCATCCCACACATCTCATAAACAAAAGGAGCTACATGTATTTTATTTAACCAAAATTATCACAATACATGAGATGTGGATCATGACAGAAGATGTATGTGAGCTCATCTAAGCAAAGTTTCAAACATTGAAGCATACCAACCACTCTACGATATTACTAAGCCTATAAAGGTTATATTATAGAAAAAAGGAGAGCAAAGGAAACCCAAAGATGACTACAACATAGAACTAATCATCCGAATCTGGTGATAGAGGAGCACCCTTGTCCTGCATATAGCATATGATAACCTTCAAAGTATGGGACACCTTTTTGAACTTTTGTTTCATGAAGGCCCTATTCTCTTCAAGTTTGGCTGCAGTCTCACTGACCTCCTATCATAAGGCGACATGTCCCTCCTCAAGTTGAGCTAAGCAGGCTTCTAAAGCAGCCCGATCATGGCGGGGCTCATGTGTAGCAGGAGGAGAGCCGCCATTAGAGTCTTGGGCCTCTTCTTCTTCCTCTTCCTCTTCCTGCCCTTCCTCTTCCTCACTTTCTTCCTTTATCTCATCTCCGCCTTCTTCATCACTCTCTTCCTCTTCACTTTCCATCTCATTCTCATTCTCATTGAGTCGGGCTTGACGTTGTTGTGGCCCAATATTCATGTTGTTGAGAATAGTGTCATCGATGAAATGGATCGATGTAAGCCTTTCTAAGCCAAGTCTGTAGCCAAATTCACGTGCAAGCTTGCATATAAGTCAGCCGAATGGGAGTGAAATGTCTGTCCTAGGAGAGCTTGTGATTTGAACTATCTGTAGTAGTACATACGTAGGCATGCACAGCTTATCTCCTTACCCGGATCGGTATAGGAAGTCTACCATCGGACACATGCATTCGCTGTGATTGCTCTACCTAGGATACACATTGACAAGTGCTTCCCCCCTTCCCATGGGGATAGAGAACTATAGAGGCTCCAGTAGTGGCTCTCATATATAGGCATAGAAGGCTCGAACAGTGCCCTCATTCGCACGGGACTTGCCTTCAAATATGGGACCCCACTCAGCGTCCAACAGGAGATCCATCACCGAATAAAGCCCAAATAGTTTATCGTCCATGTGTGCTTCAAAGAGAACCCTACGGCATTGAAACCTTCCATGTGTCATATCCTCCAGTAGAGCTCTTTCGAGAGGAAGCTGGGGATCGATATCCAGCTTCATCCTTATCTCCTGATCGACGCTTGAACTTACTTCGACACCTTTCTACCTCCTTGGACGGGGAGGGTGGCTAGGCCCGAATTTATTCGTGGAAGCACTCTTCTTTCCCATGAGAGAAAGAAGTGTGGAAAGTAAAAACATGGCCGCTACAAGCTCAAAAAGAGCCATGAAAGTGAAATAAAATGGAGGGATAGGATAGGTTGCTGGACATAGAAATTTTTGAGAAACCAAGGAGGTTTAGTGTGCTCAAATGGGAGGAAATGAGGGAGATAGGAGATGAGTTTGAAAGAAATGATGGGAAGTGTGTATGAGGTGAAGAAGAAGAAGAAGATTTGAGATTGAAGGGGAGATTTGAGAGAGAAAAATGAAATTTTTGGAAGTTTGAAAAGCTTGAAGGGGTATAAGATGGGGAAATAAATGGGGTGATTATAGGTGTCCCCACATGATTTCATGGGCCTTACAAGTGTGTAAAAGGGCCGGCCTGACCGGCCCGCTGTGGCCCGACAGGCCCTGAAGAACCGGACCACATGGCCTCGCAGGTGGTGCGATGATATTGCGGTCCACTAGACCAAGGGTGATGACATCACCCTAGGGGCGATGGTATCCCCCCAGGGTTTCATATGTGTGCAAGGACCACTTTAGTCCCCCCTCCATGATTTGGGCCGTTTGGGCCCCTAAGTCCGTTTGGTGTGGTTTCGGGTTCCATCTCATGTATATTCACACTGTTAGGGTTATTTGAGTGTGGAATACACTGAATCATCATCTAAACCCATCGATTGATGATCTGAAAAGGGATTGGGGCCATCTCGCATGATCGTAGATGCCTATGGTCGGATTTCAACGGTCAGTTTCCCCGACAGGGGAAACTGAGAATCCTACAACTATTTCTACATTTTATCGCTCCCTCCTTGATCAAAGTACGTCAGTATGTGTCATATTACCATAACCGAGGTCCAGTTTAATCCAAATGATGCTTTGATACCAAATTATGCTCTGATACCAACTTGGAATGCCTAAAAAATCGGAGGTCGAGTAGAGCCTAACTCCCGAGTTCCAACACATCACTTATGTAACATAGATAATGATGATTAAATGCTGTTTATATTAGTGCATTAAAAATGAGTGGGATTATACCAAATCAGCATATCATACTCCGGAGACAGTTAAATTATGTAAGCGGAAGACTATGATAAATACATATAAAGCATATAAGTAATTATAAGTCCCCAGAGTATGAACGTCACTAGGTTAAATAATTATATGTATAATACCAAAATTCACAAAATGATAAAATGCAATGTTATCTAGTCCATGTCCCTATAGCCACGGTGGCACAACTCTAGGTCTACGTAGACCCACTAGAGAGTTGCAGATAAGAGAACTTATCATCATAAAAGGCAAGCTCTATCTCATATGTCTCACCATCATTTAAAACTACAATAGTCTAGTTGGTGTTTTAAAACACCGTCCCAGAGTGAGAGTGAGTGATCAACTCAGTGGAGCTATAAGGTAAATGTTAACATGTTATCAATTCAATCAAGAAGTACAACAATTATATCCTAAGTACTCTTATTAATGAAAGAATGGGATACGATAATGATGTATGCCCTAGATTGCACTCCCTCTGTGACATCATCTCATGGTCACACATGCAACACTCCCAATGTGCTCAACTCCAACGCCAAAGGTACATGCAATGCTGTGCATGTGTGTGATTAGCCAAATTCTTAATTAGACTTATTCATACAGCAGGTTTGGGAAGCCAAGGTACCTCCCTTTTGTATCATCTACCCAAATGATGATCCATCTAGGGTCATCAATCGTAGTTAATCACATACGATAGACAATTCCAGGTCACTACGGGGAGACTCGTCACCTCAGCGCAGGCCTAGTTTATACTCGAGATCACTACAGAAAGGCTCGTCACCTTAGTGTAGTCCTAGTCTATACTCAAGGTCACTACGAGAGGCTCGTCACCTGATCGTAGGCCGACAACTCAAATACACTGTCCCATACACCAGCATATTCGGCTCATGAGTTTAGGTTGCTCACTAGTCAATACGGGAAAGCTCGTCCCCCTAGCGTAGGCCGATAACTCAACCACGATGTCCCATACACCACCATGTCTAGCTTATGAGTCTTACCGGATCGTGGTACCTTAGATTCAAGCAGTAGTGTCCATACATGGTGAACATACATTAGATCAATCAGGTTACTTAAACAATCTCGAATGGTATGAGCACACATTGACTTAATCCACATGGAGTACATAAGCACTCCACGTGGCCTAACCACTGTCAACAAGTAGCGTACGACTCAAATTCATCAAACGTGTCTTGTGTGGCGAAACGACCTTGACCACTAATTTGGGAACCATTACCGATTGCTTGGACTACGCAGTAGTCCCAATCATACTAAAAAAAATAGGCATTCATGTGTGATACTCAAAACAGCATGTGACTATCAATTCATCTATAAATCTCATTTGAGCATTTTAACGAACACGTAGTGCACATGTTATCATACATAGACATTCATCCATAAATCACATAATAACGAGATAGATTATATGAAGGAAACTGTAACCATAGATGAGGTTATTGAGAATTCCATCTTAATGCCCTCATTAAATGCATTTCAATAAGCATTTTATCAAACACTTAGACTACACATATCAACATACATGTATTAGAGTAGTTATAATAGGTATTATAGAAAATCCTTTCATAAAGGATTTACCACACATACAACAATCATATATTCTCAATCAATAGTCATGACAAGCATAAATTATAATTCCGTATTCATTCAAACATTTCAACAAACACATGGATTGTATTATATTTGACATAGTTCATGCATATGTGTAATACATGAGAAACATCACATCTATGTATATGTGATAGTAATCAAGTTAGTCATAAATCATCACTGATATTGAAAGCCTTGAAAACCATAACCTAAACATTTATAGTCCGCACCTTCCGTCAGAAGACTCGTATCGAATTCAGTTTGATCACTACGTCTTTGTCTACGGCCCAACGACAAACTATAGCATGAAATAAGTTAACTATTTAACCATCTACTCTATTTGAATCCCTAAGATAGATTAAGGTTAGAATTTTTTACCCAAAAATGGATTCAAAATCACCGTTGTAACGATATAGGTAGGATGATTCGGCACGTAGAGCGGTGGGATTGAATCCCAACAACGATCTCTCACTCTCTCTATTCTCCTCACTCTTTACTTCTCTTTTCTCTCTTCTCTTTTAGAGTTTTGAAATTCGTATGGAATGAGAGAGTGGTGGATTTAGGTCCTTATATAGGCCTAGAACTGGTGTAAATGGCCCCAAGGCCATGGTATACTTAGGTTATAGCCAAAAAGTGGCTGTTTCGGTCCAACGAAGCTCATCTGGAGGACCATTTCCTACATACAGTCTGTAAAAAGTTTCCTGACATTGGATTTAAGCTAGGTTAAGATTTCAGTCTGATTAAATTTGTGGATCGACTGTGGAGGACCTATTTCAATTCAACGACTATCGTGACTCAATCAGGGTCACAAGTACACTAACCTGTGTTGGAAATTTTTTCTGATCCAAGGGTGTAGTTGGGTTAGAATCTGATGATCTAAAACCTTATATTTGGCCTGCAAGAAAATGGCCCAAATCACTTAAGTTTGAGTCTATTTTCTAAAGATATTTGTGTTTCTCACACACTTCGTTCTGGGCTCAATTGTGCATTTCAGGATACTATTTGGACTTGATTTCTGAGATAGTTGTCAAGCCCAGTAAGGTGGTCATAACTGTATAGTTTCGTGATAGTTAGACTTTTGACGCCCGGTCCAGGTCAGATATGGAGTTTTGTGATGCTCCCGAGAGCAACTGGGTTTTGAGATTGATCCTACATTTTTAGGTAATGTTGGGTTAGCGATTCTACTAGATTTGGGTCTTGTAGTTCATATTGAAAGTGATTCAAGCTAATTCCACAGATGATTTAGTTTAACACTTAGTTAATATTCGTCTAATCCCTAAAGGATTCGGTCCTTAGTGATTTCTGCTTGAGGTGGTACTCGGGTCTTTATACGAATTTTTCTACGACATTACACATAAGGAATGGGCCATGTTTAACCTAATAAACAGGCTAGAAATGGCTTCCAAAATAGCCCGCAACATGGGCCGTATGCACGTTGGCAGCAGGTGGGCTGCTCTAGCTATGGGCCTCACCAAACGTCTGGTGGCCTGCACTGACGATAGGCCTCACCAAGACGCATGGGTTCTCCTGACCATCCATCATGGGACGTTATCCTTGGCCATCCATCAATGGACGTTATCTAGACCGTCCATCAATGGATGTCTGGCGCTGGACGTTGTTGTATGCAAAAAAGAAAAAAAATAAAATATGTAATTATAGTGATAAGTAATATAAGGTAGTGTATGAATATGTAATGTACGTATATAGGCGGTGGACCCCACGTGGGACCCTCCTATTGTGGTCAAATGGGGTACCCCCTTGACTATACTGCATGTATTATATCTAAGCCGGCCATCCATTCTAGATGAGCGAGGCCCACTTTGGCAAGTAGTATATGCACACTGTCCGTCTAACCTGCTGCATGGGCCACCCCTGATTGTAACGCCCGTGAAAATCCATACTTGGGCTCGAGTACCAACTCGACCCGAAATTGCGTAGAATTCATTCCTTTAGAAAATATGACTAGGTTAGCTAGTGCAACGTTAGAATAGCTGGGAAATGGTCCCTGATCACTTTAAATACGTTCTACAAGGCCCGAAGCGAGTGGAACCAAGGGTGCTATAATGCTCTAAAGCCTCGGATCAAACTCTAAACCGGTTTGTTCTCTGGACCACTTTGAATCTTTGTATTGGATCTAGACCGTACGTCGAAAGTCCGATACCTCCTATCTTAGACCGTTAGAACCGTCTAGCTGGACTTGACACTCATTCCAAAAATCAAGTCAAACCGATAATCACAGGCTATTTCATTGAGCCCGGACCGAAGAGAGTGAGAATAGGGTTAGAATTGGAATTTGAAATTCAAATCTGGCACACAATTTGACGCATCAGTATTGAGCATTCTGACCGTCAGAATACAGCTAAATTACACCCTTGGATCAGGAAAAATATCTATTATATATCACGAGACTTATAGGCCTGATCTTGGTGCGGTGACCGTTAAACTGAAACTGGGCCGCCACGTGCGATCTGGGAACCCAACCGGTCTGAAAACTAGATGTGTGCTAGATCCAGTATGCATGAGCTTAAGTCCGACCGCATTTGGCCTGGGGACCTCCAGAAATGCCCTTTTGGACCGAAACGGCCCCGATTTGGTTAGGCACCAAGTAAACATTGTTCCCAAGCCTATTTTGGGCATGTTTTAGGCTATAAAAGGGGTTGAAACCCTCACTCCTCTCTTCCATCCGAATTTGAGAGAAGCCCTAGCTTGGGAGAGAGAAAAAGGTGGGAGATTGTGAGAGTGTGGGAGAGTTCTTCCTGCCACTTGTACTACGCATTTCACGTGCTTAAGCAACACACCTCCACCGCTTTCCCGGCGATTCCACGCGATCTTAGGTAAGTAAAAACCCTAAATAGTTGTTGATTTGAGTTTTCCTTGTTTCCATAGCGATGTAGCTTATGGATCTTGTGTATTAGGCTCCTTACTCGTCGTAGACGAAGCGTATACGCTCCGTTTCAATTCCCGAGTCTACAAGACATAAGGTGAGGATTTTAGACGCTTTGATTGACGGTTCCCAACGCTTTCAATGTCGTTTAATAGTAGATTCTTGACGGCATCGCCGTTTGACATGTACAAAATGCTCTCCGTTTCCCGTTTCGTAAGCTAACGAAGAATATGAGATTTAGGGTATTTTAGTCATTTGTAGGAAGTACTGTTTACATTCATATTTTGTTGATGTGGTTGACATGGTTTGTTGTCGCATTAGGAAGTTAGGAATGCGTGCATAATTAGTTTGGCGAAGAGATTCGCCTAGTTGCGCACTTTGGGTCGACATACTATATGTAGACTTAAGTGTGTAGTGTATGTGTTTGTATAAATGCTTGTATTAGTATGTATTGAAATAAATGATGTTATTTGATGGTTTGTGATTGATTTTTCAATTATTATGCTGACCTAAATGATTTTCTACATGTTGACTAAATGCATGAATTCATTACATGTATGGAATTTATGTGCTTGAGGATTTGCTTAAGTTGAATGATATAACATGTGTTAACATGCTCACATGATTGTATTTCAATTCCAATGCTCTTACATAACTTGTTGATGTGATTCCATAAGTGTTTGGGACTAGACTTAGTCCAGGCAGTCGGTAACCGAGCGAATTCGTGGCTGACTGGTCATAGCCACGAACGACGCGTCGATGAACGTGATTCGTGTTGAGAGTTGGCGGCAGTGGTTAGGCCACGCGAAGTGTTTTACGCACTTCATGTCGTTCCACTTGAGATGCGATCGCGCTAGTCGAGCCCGTCAAGTAACCCGACTGGCCGATGTTTGTTCACCTTGTATGTATCATAACTGCTTGAACCTAGGGTACTGAACTTACCATTGTAAACCCTATTAACCGTGGTACCTTGATCCACGAAGACTCATGAGCCGGGCATGGTGGTATGGGACACCGTGGTCGAGCTGTCGGCCTACGCTGGGGCCACAAACCTCCCCGTAGTGACCAGTGAGCACCTTGACTCGTGAGCAGATTATGGTGGTATGGGACACTATATTCTAGCTGTCGGCCTACACTGATCAGGCGACGAGCCCTTTGTAGTGACCGCGAGCGTATTCTGAGTCCACGGGAGGCGACGACCCTTCCGTTGCAGTAGAGTACGGTAGGCCTGTATTGATAAGGTGATGGGGGAGCGGTGCAACGAGTGCGAGCAACAGCCCTGGCAGCCCTTGCAGTGACCTACGAAATATACATCGTATGAGGTTACTAGGAGTGACGACCCTAGACAGGATCCGTGTTGGGATTGATACAAGGGAAGTACCTTAGTTTCCCAATCCTGCTGTTTGAATGGACTAATAACAACTTGGTAATCATATCACCATAGCATTGCATGTGCCTGGAAGATGTGGAGCACTCTAGGGAGTGTGGCATGCCGCGGTCGTAAGATGTTGCCGCATGAGGGTGATCGTCGGTGAGGGCATACATCACGTCATATCATCTTGCATTAACAACAGTATTAGGATTGTCTGATTTACTGCTTCACTATTATCGCGTGATTGAATTGTGAACATGCTAATCTTTTCTCTATGATTCCACTGAGTTGATCACTCATTCCCACGTTACGGGATGGTGTTTGCAACACCCACCAGACCCTGTTGTAGTTGCAGGTGAGGACGAGATCCAGGAGGTGGAGCTAGATGATGACGAGGACCAGGATGAGTTCTCGTATATGCAGTATCATGACGGCTTCCCGTAGGCGACCTGGATCGAGGGGACATCAGTGGGACTTTTCTTTTTGAACGTTATTCTTTTGTTATGTATATGTACATGAGACTCAGTGATGTAGTCATACTTTGGAGACAGATGAGATTACTTTGCTTTTCCATACAGTGATATATACATTGTTTAGTCTTCCGCTTGCTTTTATCACTGGATCTGAAGTATGAATTGCAGTTTTGGTATACTTTTACTCATGTGGATGCTTTAAATCAGACAACATCAAATCATAACCATTTTTGTTGCATAAGTGACGGTCTGAAACTCGGGAGTTGAGTTTATACACGACCCCCGATTTTCAGGGTGTTACAAGTTGGTATCAGAGCATGAATGAGAGTATACTGGGCCTGGGTTATGGTCTTGCGATGTACGCTGTCGCTTCCTTTGACTTAGGTGGGTGCGAGAAGGGTCTAGAAACACTTCTAGGATCGCAGATTCGCCGATAGGCGAAGTCTATAAGGATCGATCGCAAGATCGAATCTGTAACGTATCTCGGGTCACGTAAAGCAACCCGAATCACTTCTAAGCTGTAGGAAGTCGGGTTGAGACGTCCTATGAGCGGTTTTAAACCGTAAAAGTGAATCCTTGGGCCGTGGAATGACCACGACTCCAGTAATCAATCGCCAGGGCTTAAAAACCCCGTTTTGCTAAAAATTCTTAAAATTCCTCCTCTAAACACTTCAACCTTCAGTTTATTCTTATCTATTTCATGTTAGGCATCAAACATAATATGAAAATAACACAAATTAGTACATTCTCTAAATTTTACAGTGAATAGTAAAATTTCATGAAAAATGGCCATAAGGCCATTCTAACTTCACTTTCTTTAGCAACTAAGGAGCTAGAAAGATGTACTGGCTCCTTCTACCCCAAATTCATATGCTGCATCATATAGTTTGGTATTCGGGATTGTGATGTGGACCCAGAAATCCCCAAACACATGTTTGGGCTTATACAGACCAAAATACTATGAACCAGGGGGTGGGACCTAACTTTTTGGGACCCTGGGACCATGGGGGACCAGACCCATGGGGTCCCACCGGTCAAATTGAGAGTTGACCGGCGATGCCATCGCCGGCCGGGCGATGCATCGCCGGCCGGCGAGCTCAGTTGGTGCTGTCCTTCGGGCGAACTCCCTTAAATAGGGTCCACATCACCCCTATGTACCTCCCACATCACGAAAACCCCCAAAATCCACCTCTCCTTCACAAACAGCCCCCTTACATAGCCTAGATTCGATTTTCAGCAACCAATCCCAAACCCCGGCGTCCCACACCACCTCTAAACCCTTCCTTGGCCAAAACCGACCACCACCCATCATTTATTGGGTGTTGGCAGCCTCTTTCCTTTAAGATTTCCCCATTTGGAGCTCCAAAATTCCTCAAATATAGCTGAAATCGTGAGCTGCTCCATCCCATCTTTTTGTTCGTATTTTTTCCTGAAAGTACAGCCTTGGGAAGCTTGAAGCATCCCTCTACGACGCCTAGATTTCCTTTTTTCAGATTGGGCAGCCATTTCTTCGCATTTTCGGCGTTTTCCATGGCTTTTGTGGAAGCCATTTTGGGCCTTTTGTCGCTCTCATCCATCATATCTTTGATGGGTAAGAGGAAAACTGCGACAGACGAGGCTGGGCCGAGCCGCCCTGCTCGATTGAGAAGACCGCGGGGTGGTGCCGCAAGTTCAAGCACCGCCGCAGGTCCAGCTGCAGTCCTGGAGTGCCGTACAAAGCGAGATTTGGATCCCCATGCACACCTTGGACGAACCATTCTATCAGAGATGCCTCATGGTGAATACACTGATCGTAGAGTGTTATTTGAGGCAGACGTAGATGGGCGATTGTTCGGCGAGTATCTCTTGTTCGAACGCATTGAAGCTGCGCACTGGGGACCGATCTTTGAAGCTCGTGCTCGTGCTAATGTGAGCACCGTTCGTGCCTTCTATGCTAGCATCCAGAGTCCTACCTTGGAGCCCTTGCAGTTCAAAATCCCTTTTGGTAGAGATCGGATGGCTACGATCGACGTCCGGTTGATTGCGCGACTTCTCAACGTGCCTCTAGGTGATGTGCATCCAAGTGAGAAGAATTTGAGGACTAGACGTGAACGAGATCGCCGCACCAGGTTTCTGTACGGTAAGTTGGTTCCATGGCAGCCTAATAATAGCCTCAAGGCGACGTACATGTCCGAGGATTTACGCCTGCTGCATCATATCTGCACGTTCAATGTCTATCCCAGGTCGACGCACCGCATTGAATGTACACGTCTTATGGTCGATTTCTTATTTCTGGTGGCCCAGGGAGAGAACATATGTATGGCCACTTTCATCTTACGACAGATAGTTCTCATAGCCAGGTCGAGGAGAACATCCGAATCCCTTCCCTTTGGCCGACTCATTTGCAAGATTGCGCTTGAGTTTGCCTATAGACTTGGACCCGAATTGCCGGTATCGATTCACACCATCGATGAGTCGACAATGGTTAAGATGAAGATTGGGTCGCAATATCGTGAAAATCAACTTGAAAGGGATAGTGGGGACGACTTTGATGAAGAGGAAGATCAAAGCGAAGAAGAACCTAGTGCAGAGGTTCAGGAAGAGACTCAGGAAGAAGCAGAAGAGGAGGCTCAGGATACTGATGAGAGCCCTCCTCCTTCTGCGCAGGCTACTATCGACGATCGCATTGCTCGGATGGAGGAGAGCCAGACCGCTTTGCGAAGGGAAGTCCAAGAACTTCGAGCAGAGGTCGCTGATGCCAAGGCCGTTACGAAGAAGAAGTTTGGCAAGGTGACTCGCACCTTGAAGGCAATCCTGTGTTGCTTACAGGATAAGGGTGCTCCTCCTCCTTCGCCAGACTCCGACTAGCGACGCGATCTTTGATGTTGTTATGAGTAGTTAGCCATTTTCTGTTTATGTGTGTAAAGCCTATTAGGGCTAGTGCTTTGCTTATGTTGCTGTTGCTTAACTGTCTTAATTTCCATGTCATTCTAGTCATGATGCTTGTAAGAATATATCCCTTGTATGGTGACAATTTTGATTAATTGAAATGCATGGAATGCCTTTGACTCTTTAGTGAATGATTGTGGTGTATTTGTGCAATTGAGACTGACAAGGTTGCGCCCTATTTTGAATATAGGGAATGCCACCTAAGACTACGAGGAGCACGGTTCGGCTTTCATTGTCAGAGCAGATGGATCAGGCTCCCTCTCAGTCTGGCACTCGTCCGGACCCTGCTGTGGACCCGATTCCTGAGACGGTTCGGTCGTCTCAGCCTACTGTTGGTCCTACAGATGGACCACCACCATTTACACCATCAGTTAGAGAGCCACAGCGCGCATCTACTTCCGCACCTCATCCGCCACAGCCTGCTCCACCCCCTGATAGATTCGAGCAGATGATGGCTATGATGCTACAGCAGCAGCAGCTTCTGACCACCATAGTTGGGACTTTAGCCCAGGGTGGGGGTGCGACTGCATCTACTCCGCCTGCACCACCTGCGCATCCAGCTGAGGATGCCTATACTTACGCCCAGGATGAGGGCATAGCACATCCTGCGCAGCCTGCTTTCCCTGCGGGGAATCCTGCCGACACACGGGGCCTTCTGGAGCGATTCCAACGCTTGCGGCCTCCTACTTTCACGGGTTCTCACAGGCCCGAGGAGGCTGAGTTCTGGCTCGACCGAGTGTCGAAGATTCTACGCATGTTGCACTGTACCGAGGCTGAGCAGGTAGAGCTGGCTACCTTCTTATTTGAGAGAGAGGCCAGTATGTGGTGGGATAGTATATTGCGGACTGTTGCCGCAGATTTCGTATGCACGTGGGCAGCATTCGAGTTCCGTTTCCATGAGAAGTATTATCCTCAGACCTACAGGCACGAGAGGGAGAATGAGTTTCTCCGTCTCAGGCAGGCAGCGATGACGGTTACCGAGTATGAGCATCGGTTCACAGAGTTGGGCAGGTACGTCCCGACGATTCTAGCTGATGAGCAAATGCGCATACGGCGCTTTTTGGAGGGCTTGCGACCGGATATTCGGTCGAAGATGTGCTGTGTCAGTTTTCCCTCCTATGCGGAGTTGGTTCACATGTCCATGCGGGCAGAGCAGGACGTGGATCGACTTGCGCGATCTCGAGGCCCGACTACTTCTAGGTCGCGACCGGATTTGCCAGACAGGCCCTTCGCGGGCAAGAGGCCTCGCGTTGATCCTCCTACCAGGACCACGGCGCCAGTAGGACCGTTTCGGTGCCCTGATTTATCATGCACATACTGTGGGAGGACGGGCCATTTAGCGCAGAGTTGCTTTTCCAGGATGCGGGACAGTGGGTTCTCGCCGCCGCAGAAGATTGATCGTGTACGTCCGCAGGCGATATCAGCACCGCCTATACGGTCAGCTCCTGCGCATCCATCTTTCTGACCTACGGTATCGCAGATTCGACAGCCTCCACGGCCCTTGACACAGCGGCCGAACCGGCCACAGCAGGCACGAGTTCATGCACTGACCGCTGAGGCAGCTACGACGCCGACTTTCCAGCATTCAGCCTTCGAGGTCACGGGCCATATCGGAGGTACTCCCGTTCTTGTCATGGTGGACACTGGTTCCACGATTTCTTTGATATCGCGTGCCGTAGTCAGACGTCTTGGGTTGCAGACTATCACTATGGATAGCGTGCGAGTCCTTGCAGCTCATGGAGATTATGCGGATGTCACCCAGATGTGTGAGGGTTGTTTAGTTGATCTGGGAGGCAGGACGATGACTCTTGATCTGGTCGTCGATCCCTCGCTCGTTTATCTCGACGTCATTCTTGGCATGGACTGGTTGACTGCAGCTAGAGCCGAGATTGACTGCGAGGCTCGTGTGGTGACGGTGTACGAGCCTGAGGGCACGCCTTTCACGTTTTCAGTGCGGGTAAATCTTCCTTTCCGCATACTTAGCTACGCCACTCTATTGCGCGACGCTGGTGCCCAGGTACTTGAGCAGACTCCAGTTGTTTCTGAGTTCGGGGATCTATTCAGGAAGATCCCTGGTTTGTCGCCCCGACGTGAGATCGATTTCACTATCGATCTGGTTCCTGGTTCTACACCCGTCTCACTGCCGACGTATCGCATGGCACCATGTGAGATGGAGGAGTTGAGGACGCAGATTGATAGCCTGCTAGAGCTTGGCTTTATACGGCCTAGCGTGTCTCCTTGGGGAGCACCGGTCTTGTTCGTGAAGAAGAAGGATGGTTCGCTGCGATTGTGTATTGATTATCGCAGGCTGAACCAGCTCACGGTGAAGAATAAGTACCCTTTGCCCAGGATCGATGACTTGTTTGATCAGTTGAGAGGAGCGCAGTACTTCTCGAAGATTGATCTTCAGTCAGGATATCATCAGCTGCGCGTCAGAGATGAGGACGTGCAGAAGACAGCATTCAGGACCAGTTTTGGTCACTACGAGTTCCTCGTGATGTCGTTCGGTCTCACGAACGCACCGGCCGTGTTCATGGATTTGATGAACCGGGTATTGCGGCCTTTCCTCTATCGATTCGTCGTTGTCTTCATCGACGACATTTTGGTATACTTTAGGAGTCGAGAGGAACATGAGGAGCACTTGCGTTTGGTCCTTGATACGCTCAGACAGCATCAGTTGTTCGCACAGTATAAGAAGTGCGACTTCTGGAAGCAGGAGGTGTAAGACCCGTATCTTGGTCCGTACCTTTCCGTACACTTCCGCGGTCGTACCGGTCGAATTCTGGCAACTTTCGACCCTTAAACAATATCGACGCACGACCCTGATTCATGTGCCGACAACCCGAGTCGACTCAACCCGAGACCAATACCATAGCGACCGCGCCATCGTTGCGGTTCTGATACCGCGACTCGCGCGCCAAGGCGATACCCTGATCAAGAGTTATGGGCCAACGTTCGGTGTGAGAAAACGCCGCGCGTTGCGAAAACCAAGGGAATCTCTACGATGTGTCACATCAATCACATCAATCCCATCAATCAATCACCCATCAACCCATCACATGTCAAGTACACATCACTCTCACCCATTTTCCCAAGCAACCACAAAAGTCTTCCTAACCCATACCTTTCTTACACAAAAGACCACAAAAGTCTTCACATCCCATACCTCTCTTACACAAAAGACCACAAAAGTCTTCACATCCCATACCTCTCTTACACAAAAGCCACAAAAGTCCAAGATTTCTTACACAAACATCACTCACCCATCCATCCATCACTCTCTCTCTCTCTCCCTTTACATCACTCTCTCTCTTTCTCTCTTTCTCATTTCAAAATTTCCAAGCAACAAGAGAATTCCAAGAGTCCCACGTATGGAATTTCTCAAACCCTTCTAAGCTCCAAGTGGCCCACCTTCCTACCCCAAAATCTCTCATCTCAACCCTCCATTCTTCATCTTAACCATTGAAGTTGAAGCTAAGGTGCCAAGGAACCCCTAGGAGCGAGAAGATCGGACGGTGGGTGCCTCTATAGGGTAGTTTTTATTGTTTTTATGGTGGACCAAGTGAGGCCCACCGATCCATGGTGTGGATCTCACTTGAGACCCTTATTTGTGGCCGATGGACCACATGAATCATCATGATCATTCCATGATGGGGCCATTCTCCATGGACCCCATCATGATGTTTATTTTCTCTTCAAAGGTCATCTAGACCGTCCATGTCGGTGGGGAAAGGATCCCCACCGTTGATTTTAAATTTCGGAGGTCCCACATGTTTTAAGGCCCACTTGTTACATGATTTGTTGTTAGGGAGGGCCCATAATGACGGGGTCCCTCCATCACAAGCCGTGTCCCACTCTCCATGTCTCTCTCTCTCTCTCTTTTATTTTATTTTATTTTATTTTATTTTATTTTATTTCATTTTATTGCAATAGGAGGGTGTGGCCCACTTGAATGGATCCCACCTTGATGTAATTTTTATTCAAGTGGGGCCCACCTTGGACATTGAGCCCATGACACCCATCAGTGGTGGCCCACTCCATCAAGGCCCACACTCAAAAAAAAAAAATTTAACAAAAGACCGTCCAGCGTCTGGGACGCTGGACGTTTCAACAGAAAGGGAATAAAGGAAGAAAGAAAAAGAAAAGGGAAATGGTGGGCTGCTCTAACATGGCCCCACCTTGATGTATATTTTTAATCCAAGCCATCCATTTTATTCTCGGGATCGTTTTAGGCGTTGAGCCGAAAAATGAGATCGATCCAATTATCTGGCGGGCCGTGGCATTAAGAATACTAATATCTTCCTTTAAAACTTAAAAAAATGATTTCTGGGGTCCACCAGAAGCTTGGACCTACCTGAAACTTGTTTTGGACTCCTATTTTTGTGGGAAACATGCAATGGACGGGATAGATTTGTTTAATGTGGGTCCCACCTAGGAAAACAAAATTAAAGGAAATCCATGCATGCGTTTGCTACTTGACGTCCAGAGGTGTCTGGACGTCCAACCAAAAAAACAAAAAGAAAGAAAGGAAAAGAAGGGAAATGGTGGGCCACTCGTGTAAGCCCCAACTTAATGCATGGATTTAATCCAAGCTTTTCACCATCTTCCTCAGATTAATTTAGGCGTTGAACCAAAATTTGGGACCAATCCGGAACTCAGGTGGGCCATACCATCTAAAATCATAAGGAGACATGCCTGAAACATACAAAAACATTTGGTGGGGCCTACCTGAAATTTGGACGTGGCTGAAACTTGGTTTGGACGCCTAATTTTGTGGAACACATGCAATGGATGGGGTAGATCTGGTTAATGTGGGTCGCACCTAGGATAAAAAAATAATTTTCTTTTTTGGCATGACTTTGTGCCATGAGTCCAGAGACGTCCACGTTAAAAAGGGTGGCCGTATTGGCCCACTTGTAGACTCCACCATGATGTATATTTTGCATCTATACCGTTCATTTAATAGGTCCCCTTGAATGGTGCGTTGACTCCAAAAATCATCCACAAACTGAACTCAGGTGGGCCATACCATCCAAATCATGTGAAGACATGCCTAAATCATATAAAAACACTTGGTGGGGCCTACCTGAATTTTGAATGTAGCTAAAACTTGGTGTGAACCCTCAAACAGGTGGGACACACGTAATGGACGAGTTGGATTACAAATAAACACTTTGGTGGGCCCTATATGGGACCCACTGTGGTATGTGTGGCTTACCACACCGTACACAACAGTGGGTGGTGACACCCACTGTGATGCAAGTGTTTTACTCACGCCGTCCGTCCACGCCAGTGGACGGTGGCCCCCACTCAGATGTATGTATTGTGTCCACGCCGTCCATCTTGTGGGCCCCTGGCCACGTGACGTTATGAACAGGTTTGGATGGCAATAAACATTACAGTGGGCCCTAGGCCATGTGATTCAATGAACAGTTTGGATGCAAATAAATAGTACAGTGGACCCAGGTTGGGTAGAAAATATACATTTCGGTGGGCCCTGGGTCTATATGACCTTATCAACAGGTTTGAATGGAAAATAAACATTTTGGTGGGCCCCTTGCTACATGGCCTTATCAACAGGTGGAATGTAAAATAAACATTTTGGCGGGCCCCTTGCCACACGGCCTTAACAACAGGTTGGGTGGCAAATAAGCATTTCAGTGGGCCCAGGATTGGCTGGAAATAAATGTTATAGTGGGCCCACATGGGAGTCTACCATGATGCATGAGTTTCATCCAAACCGTCCAACCATTTTGAGATCATTTTAAGGCCATTGTTGAGGCCCATCTTAATGTATTTGTGGCCCGCCCACTAAGGCCCACTTTGTTATTTATGGGCCCATGTGTGTAGGCCTAATTGATGTATTTGTGGCCCATCGTTGAGGCCCACCTTGGTATATATAAGGCCTATGTGATTAGGCCCATTTGATGTACATAAAGCTCATATGATTGGGCTCATTTTAATGAATTCTAAGGCCCATGGGTTATAACCCATTGCAAAGGACCTAAGGCCCATTGGTGAGGCTCATTAAGGTGATCCATTTGATGAATGCAAGGCCCATATGATACGGCTCAATTGATGTACTTAAGGCCCAAATTGAGTGCAACTAGGTCCATTGCAATGCGTGATCCCTCCATGGCAAATAACGATATTTATAGTAAGTAATGCCTCAGGAACAATGATGGTTAGACGTCCACATTGTAGGTACAATGTTGGTTAAATGTCCGCATTGTAACACTCCCTAAGGCCCACTAATAGGCCCATACTTGTAGTAAGTAGGCCGTCTAGGCCCATCTCAGTTATACACAGAGCCCATCTCTATATACATGTTTAGTATAAATCCATGATTCATTATCATACGCATCATATGTATGACTGATATGAGAAGTGACTGATCATAGCATATGCCTTCGGGCGAACTGTTTATGGGCTCCCTGGTAGGTGGAGTTGCCATAGTGCATGGTACACGTAGGATTATTGCATGACTGGTAGTGTGACTCATGCACTTGCATTTGTATGATTGTGATTATTATATGCCCTAGCGACATCAGGGCCATAGCCTCCACAGATGCATCGTGGGTGGCTGGATTGAATACTGGAAATGTTTGGTTCTAGCATACGGGCGCCATAGATGTCCCTGGGTGAAAATCCCTAAACCCGATGGTACCAGAGGATGACTCTAACGTCGAGACCGAGTGGATACATGAGCGCACGAGGGCCGTATACCAGTAAGTCGCGTCTCCCACTGTGTCGTGGTCGGTTGGAAAGGGGTGTGACCTTACCCGCCTGAGTGAGGGGGCAACTCCTAGGTTGAGTTTGACCAGCTTGAGGAATCGGTCCGCTATCGACGAGCCGGGCCCGATATTGGCAGGCGGATAGTGAGGTCTCTTCTGCTCTCCCAGTTGTGCGTTCGGATAGGGACGACAAACTGGCGTAGAGTGTACTAGACCCCGGTGATTATCTAGAATGAGAACTGTACTGATATATGATGAGGATTGGCATGCTTGAGTTGTATCTCGCATCACATGGTCTGGATATGGCCGATCGCATTCATATCTTGTACTGTATAGCCTTGGTACGGCTGATTGCATTCACGTATTCATCAGCATAATTTCGCATTACTCTAACCTTGTATTCTGAGCACGCTCGTATTGCGCACACACTTACACCGCCCTCTAAGCTTTCTATAAGCTTATGCACGATTGATGCGTGCAGGTGACGTCAGGACGCAGCCGTAGCGTAGTAGCAGCAGGAGCGTGCAGTCGAGCCTTTGGAGTTTTGTTATTAGCACTATCTTGTATTTCCCTTTATACATCTTGTACTCAAAGTTTTTGATCATAGTGGAAATATAATGGAGTTCTTGGTTGTTGTTTGTGGGTTATGCCTTTGGTTATGCTTATTACGAATCAAACTGACATCAAAAATCCTCCTCGTAGCATCCCAGGATTGGAACCTGGCGAATGGGAGCTAGGAGCCGAGAATGGGGTTCTACGGAGGCTGTCGGCGCCGGATTCGGCGATCGGGAATTCTATGAGCCCGGTTTCCGAGTTTGGGGCGTGACAGGAGGTGAAGTTTCTGGGACACGTGGTGTCCAAGGATGGTATGGCAGTTGACCTGTCTAAGGTAGCTGCGGTGCAGGACTGGGAGCAGCCTGGTTCTGTCACTGAGGTGAGGAGTTTCTTGGGTCTCGCTGGCTATTATCGGCGCTTCATTCAGGATTTCTCGAAGATCGCGAGACCCTTATCTCAGTTGACACGGAAGGACGTGAAGTTCGCCTGGAATGATAAGGCGGAGTCAGCTTTTCAGGAGCTGAAGGACAGGCTTACGTCCGCCCCTGTGCTAATATTGCCAGAGCAAGGGGTTAAATACACTATATACACTGACGCGTCTAGCGTTGGTTTGGGTTGTGTCCTTATGCAGAGGGACAGGGTAATTTCGTATGCCTCGAGACAATTAAGGAAGCACGAGAAGAATTACCCTACACACGACCTGGAGTTGGCAGCCGTGATATTCGCACTGAGACTCTGGAGACATTACCTCTACGGAGAGGAGTTCGAGCTCTTTTGCGACCACAAGAGCCTCAAGTACATATTCACGCAGCGGGACTTGAATATGAGGCAGCGGCGATGGATGGAGACGCTGAAGGACTTCAAGTTTGAAGTCTCTTACCATCCTGGGAAGGCGAACCTTGTGGCTGATGCGTTGAGCCGCAAGAAGGCGATAGAGTTTGCGGCTCCGCTGATGGTTGCCGAGTGGGATATGGTGGAGTTTTTGCGAGACTTTGAGCAGAAACTCACCGTAGAGGAGCCGTTTGAGTTTATCGCACATATACAGGTGCGATCTCAGATCGATGACCGAGTCATCGAGGCGCAGAGGGACGACGCGCATCTTACTGAGCTTCGAGAGCAGGCCAGTGATGATGCTGACGCCGACTGGCGAGTCGGTATGGATGGGGGCTTACGTTACCGTGGCCGCCTATGCGTCCCAGATGTCCCTGACTTGAGACGAGAGATTCTCGAGGCTGCGCATTCTACTAGACTCGCGATGCATCCAGGCAGCACGAAGATGTATCGTGACGTGAAGAGGATGTATTGGTGGGAAGGTATGAAGACCCACATTGCTGAATTCGTGTCCCGTTGTCTCACTTGTCAGCAGGTGAAGGCAGAGCATCGCCGACCACCTGGACTTTTGCAGCCTATGCCGATTGCAGAGTGGAAGTGGGATTTCATTTCCATGGACTTCGTTTCTGGGTTGCCGAAGACGAGGAAGGGGCATGATTCCATTTGGGTGATCGTCGACCGATTGACGAAGTCGGCGCACTTCCTACCGATCAGAGTTACGAACTCTGCAGACGAGCTGGCTAGATTGTATATCCGAGAGATTGTGCGTCTGCATGGAGTTCCGTTGGAGATCGTGTCGAACAGAGACACGCGGTTCACTTCTATTTTCTGGACTCGCATTCAGGAGGCTATGGGTGTGAAGTTGAAGTTCAGTACTGCCTTCCACCCACAGACGGACGGACAGACGGAGCGAGTGAACCAGATCCTGGAGGACATGTTGCGAGCTTGCGCATTGGACTTCAAGGACAGTTGGGATGACTGTCTTGCATATGCGGAGTTTGCGTACAACAATAGCTTCCAGGCGAGTATCGGCATGGCACCTTATGAGGCGCTGTATGGGCGACCTTGTCGCGCACCGCATTGCTGGTTAGAGGTCGGTGAGCGTAGCTTGATTGGCCAAGAGTTGGTGCAGGCGACGTCAGAGAAGATCGATATTATTCGACGTCGGCTCCTTACAGCGCAGAGCAGACAGAAGAGCTACGCCGATACGAGGCGGAGGCCACTAGAGTTCGCAGTTGGGGATCATGTGTTTTTGCGAGTTTCCCCTATGAAGGGAGTCCTTCGGTTCGGGAAGAAGGGGAAGCTGGCACCGCGATTCATTGGTCCATTTCAGATCCTCGATCGTGTGGGAGCAGTGGCTTACCGATTGGCTTTACCCACGCCCCTCGCGAGCGTCCACAACGTATTTCATGTTTCTATGCTGAAGAAGTACGTTGTTGATCCTTCCCATATCATCAGATGGGAGCAGGTGCAGTTAGGAGAGGATGTTACTTATATCCTGCGACCGACACGCATCTTAGACCGGAAGGAGCAGGTACTGCGTAGCAAGGTGATTCCCCTTGTGAAGGTACTATGGACGCATCATACTGAGGAGGAGGCTACTTGGGAGACAGAAGCCGAGATCAGAAAGAACTACCCACAGCTTCTCAAGGAGTACGAAAAGGTACAAAATTTCGAGGACAAAATTATTTGTTAAGGGGGGTAGATTGTAACGCCCGTGAAAAATCCATACTTGGGCTCGAGTACCAACTCGACCCGAAATTGCGTAGAATTCATTCCTTTAGAAAATATGACTAGGTTAGCTAGTGCAACGTTAGAATAGCTGAGAAATGGTCCCTGATCACTTTAAATACGTTCTACAAGGCCCGAAGCGAGTGGAACCAAGGGTGCTATAATGCTCTAAAGCCTCGGATCAAACTCTAAACCGGTTTGTTCTCTAGACCACTTTGAATCTTTGTATTGGATCTAGACCGCACGTCGAAAGTCCGATACCTCCTATCTTAGACCGTTAGAACCGTCTAGCTGGACTTGACACTCATTCCAAAAATCAAGTCAAACCGATAATCACAGGCTATTTCATTGAGCCCGGACCGAAGAGAGTGAGAATAGGGTTAGAATTGGAATTTGAAATTCAAATCTGGCACACAATTTGACGCATCAGTATTGAGCGTTCTGACCGTCAGAATACAGCCAAATTACACCCTTGGATCAGGAAAAATATCTATTATATATCACGAGACTTATAGGCCTGATCTTGGTGCGGTGACCGTTAAACTGAAACTGGGCCGCCACGTGCGATCTGGGAACCCAACCGATCTGAAAACTGGATGTGTGCTAGATCCAGTATGCATGAGCTTAAGTCCGACCGCATTTGGCCTGGGGACCTCCAGAAATGCCCTTTTGGACCGAAACGGCCCCGATTTGGTTAAGCACCAAGTAAACATTGTTCTCAAGCCTATTTTGGGCATGTTTTAGGCTACAAAATGGGTTGAAACCCCCACTCCTCTCTTCCATCCGAATTTGAGAGAAGCCCTAGCTTGGGAGAGAGAAAAAGGTGGGAGATTGTGAGAGTATGGGAGAGTTCTTCCTGCCACTTGTACTACGCATTTCACGTGCTTAAGCAACACACCTCCACCGCTTTCCCGGCGATTCCACCACGATCCTAGGTAAGTAAAAATCCTAAATAGTTGTTGATTTGAGTTTTCCTTGTTTCCATAGCGATGTAGCTTATGGATCTTGTGTATTAGGCTCCTTACTCGCCGTAGACGAAGCGTATACGCTCCGTTTCAATTCCCGAGTCTACAAGACATAAGGTGAGGATTTTAGACGCTTTGATTGACGGTTCCCAACGCTTTCAATGTCGTTTAATAGTAGATTCTTGACGGCATCGCCGTTTGACATGTACAAAATGCTCTCCGTTTCCCGTTTCGTAAGCTAACGAAGAATATGAGATTTAGGGCATTTTAGTCATTTGTAGGAAGTACTGTTTACATTCATATTTTGCTGATGTGGTTGACATGGTTTGTTGTCACATTAGGAAGTTAGGAATGCGTGCATAATTAGTTTGGCGAAGAGATTCGCCTAGTTGCGCACTTTGGGTTGACATACTATATGTAGACTTAAGTGTGTAGTGTATGTGTTTGTATAAATGCTTGTATTAGTATGTATTGAAATAAATGATGTTATTTGATGGTTTGTGATTGATTTTTCAATTATTATGCTGACCTAAATGATTTTCTACATGTTGACTAAATGCATGATTTTATTACATGTATGGAATTTATGTGCTTGAGGATTTGCTTAAGTTGAATGATATAACATGTGTTAACATGCTCACATGATTGTATTTCAATTCCAATGCTCTTACATAACTTGTTGATGTGATTCCATAAGTGTTTGGGACTAGACTTAGTCCAGGCAGTCGGTAACTGAGCGAATTCGTGGCTGACTGGTCATAGCCACGAACGACGCGTCGATGAACGTGATTCGTGTTGAGAGTTGGCGGCAGTGGTTAGGCCACGCGAAGTGTTTTACGCACTTCATGTCGTTCAGCTTGAGATGCGATCGCGCTAGTCGAGCCCGTCAAGTAACCCGACTGGCCGATGTTTGTTCACCTTGTATGTATCATAACTGCTTGAACCTAGGGTACTGAACTTACCATTGTAAACCCTATTAACCGTGGTACCTTGATCCACGAAGACTCATGAGCCGGGCATGGTGGTATGGGACACCGTGGTCGAGCTGTCGGCCTACGCTGGGGCCACAAACCTCCCCGTAGTGACCAGTGAGCACCTTGACTCGTGAGCAGATTATGGTGGTATGGGACACTATATTCTAGCTGTCGGCCTACACTGATCAGGCGACGAGCCCTTTGTAGTGACCGCGAGCGTATTCTGAGTCCACGGGAGGCGACGACCCTTCCGTTGCAGTAGAGTACGGTAGGCCTGTATTGATAAGGTGATGGGGGAGCGGTGCAACGAGTGCGAGCAACAGCCCTGGCAGCCCTTGCAGTGACCTACGAAATATACATCGTATGAGGTTAATAGGAGTGACGACCCTAGACAGGATCCGTGTTGGGATTGATACAAGGGAAGTACCTTAGTTTCCCAATCCTGCTGTTTGAATGGACTAATAACAACTTGGTAATCATATCACCATAGCATTGCATGTGCCTGGAAGATGTGGAGCACTCTAGGAAGTGTGGCATGCCGCGGTCGTAAGATGTTGCCGCATGAGGGTGATCGTCGGTGAGGGCATACATCACGTCATATCATCTTGCATTAACAACAGTATTAGGATTGTCTGATTTACTGCTTCACTATTATCGCGTGATTGAATTGTGAACATGCTAATCTTTTCTCTATGATTCCACTGAGTTGATCACTCATTCCCACGTTACGGGATGGTGTTTGCAACACCCACCAGACCCTGTTGTAGTTGCAGGTGAGGACGAGATCCAGGAGGTGGAGCTAGATGATGACGAGGACCAGGATGAGTTCTCGTATATGCAGTATCATGACGGCTTCCCGTAGGCGACCTGGATCGAGGGGACATCAGTGGGACTTTTCTTTTTGAACATTATTCTTTTGTTATGTATATGTACATGAGACTCAGTGATGTAGTCATACTTTGGAGACAAATGAGATTACTTTGCTTTTCCATACAGTGATATATACATTGTTTAGTCTTCCGCTTGCTTTTATCACTGGATCTGAAGTATGAATTGCAGTTTTGGTATACTTTTACTCATGTGGATGCTTTAAATCAGACAACATCAAATCATAACTATTTTTGTTGCATAAGTGACGGTCTGAAACTCGGGAGTTGAGTTTATACACGACCCCCGATTTTCAGGGTGTTACACTGATATATGCATTGATCCACACCATCTACTAGGTGGACCACACTGCAGTGAACAGTGGGGGATGGAACGGCTACCCTGAAACCCTTTGGGTGCACAAGAGTTTTGGGTCAATATGATATTTATTTTTCTAAAAACTTGAGGTCATTGTGACCTTATAAAAAGATTGGGTGGAAAATAAATGTTATGATGGCCCTTTGTGGTTTAAACTGTGGAAACCATTATCTCCACTGTTACTTGTGATATGGTCCAGATGATCTTTTAGTGTGATTCATTTTTGGGGTAATATTCTAAAATGATCTCTTAAAATAGATAAATGGTGTAGATGGTGCGGCCATCCACGGGCCACCTGATGTATATGAGATCCATGTGTGAGGCCCGGTACAGCCCATAGTGATGATGAGCGTCAGCCTAGTTGGGCCACCTTGTTTAGGTAAGCATATGGTGAGCCCATTCCCTCTAACACAAGCATAAAGGGCCTTGTTATGATTCCTTCGGACCCTCACGTTAGTTGGACAAAACTGTGGAAATACTAACAAACATAAACTGTGGTTTTAGGAGATTCCTTGGGTGACTTTGGACTGCAAGGGAACTTGGATCAAGAACGCGAACACGACCCTACAGGTGATGATTTTCTTCCCCCTGAGCTTTCCATCACTAAACAGGATTAAGAATAGTTTTCTTATCAGTTGCAAGGATATCCTAGGAGGGGGTGATCATTTGACTTGCTTACTAAAAACATGCCTTGTAACTGTACTTAACCTTTGGTTAACTATTGAACAGATATCTGGAAATGATCAAATCTCTAACTATCTTTAAATGACTTAACATGCTTTAGAAATTTATTAATCACGTGATTTGTTTTAACTTAAAGCATGTCTTAAACTCTCTGAAGCATTGATTAACCTTGCTAAGAATTGTATATTTAGCATTGGATCATGTTTATATCTTTATGCCTCATACGATCATATTGGTTGCAAGTCATATATGAATGAAATCTCTCTACGAAAACTCCTATTAAAAGAGAGTCTGGGCTTAGGGTGTAATGGAATGAATGTGGTAAATAGACCCTCAATATGGAGGTCATAATTAGTGGTAATTGAATTATGGGGCTCCCATCTATGGAGTAATTTCACTTACTTGGCTGAGGATTGGACCATACCATGTTTATGCTCACAGTTGTTTACTCGTATTAATCCATACATACTGCCCTACTTTAGTTGCTGCATTTATTGATTTCTATATTTTATTCCTAGTCAGCCTACGGTGGGAGTACCCTAACATCTCGAATTGATTAGCCATGTGTTGGTGGGCTCTATACACACCCTAAGGCAGTAGCCTCATGAGCTAAGGATGGTGGTATGGGACCTATGTTCAAGTTGTCGGCCTACGCTGGTATTAAGTCCCCGTAGTGACCTTGAGCTTACTTAAAATGGCTGAATGTAATTGTATTAATAATGGTTTGCTAATTATGCATACATGACATAGACCAACGTCTAACGCTACCATATTTGATGTACGTTATGCAGTCGTTAAGCCAAACTTAGTATGCTTTGCTGATGACTAGCCTCTGTCCGACTGGATGTTTTTCCCAAGTCGATGATTGCATGGGTGACGAGCCCAACTTTCGCACAGATGTGCATCCCCAGGCCGATGACTGCATTCAGCATCTATGCACATAATAAGACTACATTTGCTATGTTTTGGATTATCTGTATGTTTTATGCTATTTATTGTCTAGGGCAGCAGTGTATAATCTTGAGGGGAGGTCAGACTGAGCTGGCCACTCATTCATTAATGTTCAACCGTATAGAGGAGGTGGGTATAGGTGCTGAGGGACGTGTGGTGGACCTGGATACAGCCACAGTCAGAGAGGAATTTTATGACAAAGAGACGAAGCAAGAAATGGTTGCGTACTATGATTTGAATCAGTAGGATAGTTTATTTTCGTTTAAACTAATTATATTTTGAAATTTTGTATATGGGCCCCAACTGTGTGGCCCAAGATATTTTTGTTATGGTTTGGGGTACATTTATTCTATGCTTTGCTTCCATCAATCGCACTTTGATTTGATTGAGTTATCTATGGATCACCAATTAACATCGGGTTTTCAGGAAACAGGTCGTATACTCGGTTCTCAAAAACTGGGGTGTTACAGCACATTATTCGAAATTACAATATAGATGCCAATGAAATTACACAATTGGAAGAAGGGTTGAAAATTTGGAAGGGATTGGCCAGCTTGTCGATTACTGTCCAAAAAAGATCATTACCCTCAATTTTTGGAAGGGGAAGCATAATAAAGGTTTGTCTAATCCATGAAGAAGAATACGATTAGAGAGTCTCTCTTATGGATTACCTGTAGAGTCCTCAGACTAGGACCAACAGAAACATAAGAAGATCGGTCGTAAATTATGTCATGATCGATGACGAGTTGTATCGCAAAGGGGCCAATGGAATTCTGCTCTGATGTTTATCAAAAAATGAAGCAATGATTGTCATGGAAGGGGTCCATGAAGGTGTTTATGGAACTCACCAAGTGGAAAGGAAAATGAAACTCATGCTCAGGTGTTATGGATACTTTTGGCCTAAAAATGATGGTCGACTGTGTTTGATGCACTAAAAGCTGCGAGGCTTGTAGAGGAATGGGCCGGTTCAGCACATACCTGGGGCTGAATTACATCCTAATATAAAGCCTTGGCCATTTCAAAGTGGGCAATTGACTTGATTGCAAAAATTTATCTACCCTCAACTAAGATGGATTCGTTTATTATTGTAACGACTGACTATTTTACCAAATGGGTCAAAGTGAAACCTATGCGTAAGGTCGGTCAGGAAGATATCATTAGTTTTATTGAGACTAACATAATTAATCATTTTGGTATTCCTGAAGGCATTATCATGGACAGAGGATCAGTGTTTATAGCTAAGGAAACAAAACTATGGCCGAACTGTATGAAATAAAAATTCTCCATCAGACTCCATATTACGCGGAGGCTAATGCTAATGGTCGGACTAAAGCTAGTAATAAGGTGATTAAAAATATTTTGAGAAAAATGATACGAGAAAATCTAAGGGAATGACACCTTAAATTTTTTGAGACTTTATGGGCCTACAGGGTATCACCCCGTACTAGTACAAGGGTCAGTCCGTTTATGCTGACTTACGGGCATGAAGCGATTTTTCCACTGGAAATTATGATCCCATATATCCATGTGAGTTTCCCATCATTCACAGCAAAGTCCGACCGAATTCATAGAGGTGATGTTGTCCGAGCTTGAAGGGATGGACGAGACTCGTGTTAAAGCTTTGAATTCTATCATGGTTAATCAAGCGATCGTGGCTCAAGCATACAACAAAAGATTTAAGGAAAAGTTTTCACGGAAGGGGACATAGTCAGGAAGATGATCCTTCCTATCGGTCACAAAGATTTGGAATTGGGAAAATGGTCCCACACTTGGGATGGTCCATGTACTATCGAGTTAGTTTTAAGAACCGGGGCGTATCTCCTTAAAGATTTTGATGGTAATATCGCCCCAGTGCTTATAAATAGCCGATTTCTGAAGTAGTATTTTCCTCCACTATGGGAGGTCATAAGAGATCAGGCCAGCTCAATTCAATAAAGATAAGTGCAAGTAAATTTAATAAAAACCCTTAAACGAGGGGTCTAGCTAGACTAATTAAAATAAAGGCCCAAAGGCCATTAGTTTTACCCACAGTGGGGTATGAAGAGTATTTATATATGAAAAAGGGGTTGTTAATTTGAAGAGGGGAGGGTGAGACAATTAAGTCACCCCATGGCCCACTTGGTATGAGCAAAGGCTCAAGCAACAATAGCTTTCGCATTCCTCGCCTGGACCTTTCTCTCGCTCCAAGATGCCTGTGTTAAGGGACAGATCTTAGGGGACCGAGATCGAAGAATTCACATACCAAATATCAAAGAAAATCAAGTGACTGATGTCAAAAGGGCCTGAAAGTAGTCCTGAATGCAAGATCACAGGGTTCCCACCATCCGTTTGGCTCAAAAATTTATATCTAGCCTGAGGAGCATAAAGTAACTGTACATATAAAATTTCAGTCATTGAATCCTTGTAGAAGTGGCCCAACGGACAGATAAGCCCATAAATCGCTGATCTGTGGCCCACCTGATATCTGGATATGCTTTAATTTTGGTCTCAACCCCTTAAATTGGATGGAGGAGAGGATGAATGGAGTAGATTTATCATAAACATCACAGTGGACTCCACCTGGGGACGTACGTGTGCGTAGCACACATCCACACGCACCGCACTGAACACACCATCGGGTCAAACATAGTTTGACCCGATGAGTTTAGAAATTACAAAGAAAGGGAGTCTAGAGAGAGGAATGACATCCAACTGGGATGTGTAAGGGTCCACCGTGATCATCCATTCAGACGATCCGGACCATCCAATGTGTTCAATGGGAGGGGTCGATCATACCCATGTTGACTTCTTGGTCCCATACACGTGTACACATGTAGATCTCCATCAAACGCAGGATGAACGGTGGGAAGATTTGATACAGTGGGCCACACCAAACTCAAGAAAAACTAGCCATTCCTGACTAAAATTTTGGCATGAATCCAATGGACAGGTAGATCTCTCTGAAAACACCATTGTGGGGCCCACCAAGCATTGTAGTGCAAGAACTTTCCGTCTTGCACGTCTGGACGTTGTCCAATTTTCACAGTCATTTGTGATCATGGACAAGATCAGTTGGCCCATCTGAACTGTCTAGAGGGAGTGTAAGACACGTCCGACCTTCACCATGAAGTCGAAATGGATAGTTTGGTTAGAGTTCTCCCCGAAAACCTGATCAAACACAACTCAGTTTGCCTATTGTCTCATGCGTAGTCCGGTTTGCACGCAAACCCTTATTGCGTAACCTACCTCTACCAACTCCACTGATGTCAAATACATATAAAATAGAGAGAGAGAGGACATGAAAGGGAAATATAGGAGCCTGGACGTGGAGCATAAGAGAAAGAGAGGGGGTATGGACGGCGACAGCCTCATCACTTCTCCTCCTCCTTCCTTCTTTTAGTTTCTTTCTTCTTTCATGTTTTTCTTAGTCTAATCATGTCTGTGATGGGCTAAACCTCTTAGCTAGGGCCAAGAGGTGAAGCTTGTAGCATGATGGGACACTTTCTATGCTTTTGATTCATGTTATGTTGAACTGACTTTAGTTTTGGTTTGAAGGTATCCTCATAGTTTTTAATGATTTATTGTGACTTAAATTACAATGGATCTACGGTAGCTTCGGGTATGTGCTTTACATTAGTGAGATTGTAAAGATGGGAAGCCTTATTGTTCACCATTGTCTCACGGGCATGGTTGGATGATGAAATCCTTCCTAATGTTCATAACTCTCTTAGATTGGTTGTGGATTGGTTAAATTTTGTTATTTGTTTTGTCTCATGGGTATGATTTTGTGATAGAATCAATTCTAATTCTAGTACCTATCTTCTATTGAAAATTATAACAAAGGAAGTTCATATTTGGATTTTAATGATATATTTTCCAACTGGATGACGATGGAACTCTAAATCCAGTTGTATTTATGAATCAAGCATAGGTCTCCCGAATCTGTACAAGTGGATCCTTGACACCCTAGTTTCCCACCTTTGAATTTTACAAGTTTTAGTTTAATAGTTCACCATTATTCTCTTAATTTTTCCTGATGTAGTTTACATCTTCATCTAGTTCTAGTTCGAGTTACTTTCAAATTGCGTACAAGGTTCAGTCCTTGTGGATTCGACCTCGGTCTTACCGAGTTTATTACTATATCGCAATCCTATACTTGGGGTGTGAATAAGTTTTTGGCACCATTGATGGGGATTGACGATTGCATTTTCTGAAATTGACTAATTTTAAAATTATGTTAAGATTAGGGTTTTCTAATTTTAGGTTTAGGTTTTTCTATTTTATTTTTATTTTTAGAAACTAACCTGACTTTCTTGTTTTGTGGGATCTTTATTTAAACTTTCTAAATTGCTAATCTCTTTCTAATTTTTCTATTTTTCTGTTTTTAGTATTAGGGTTTTATTTTATAGTTTTTGAAATTTTCTAATTTTAGGTTTTCTTTTATTTTTAGAAACTAACTTACTTTCTAATTCTAGGGTTTAGAAACTTTCTATTTTCTGTTTTTAGAAATTTTCCCTTTGTAGAAACTAGTCTATTTTTAGGAACTTTCTAACTTTAGAATTTTTATTTTTAAAAACTAACTTGTTTTGTTTTATTTTACAGGATTCTAACATAGACCCTTCCAAATTCGTAACTTCTTTCTAATTCTTTCTCTTTCTATTTCTAGATCTCTTATTGTTGTAGGATTTTTTTATATTTAGAGTTAGGGTTTCACCATGCAAGAGTGGGCACGTAAGTATGTTAAGATAGCTGAGGGATCTTGGGAAGGGATGTATGATGATTATGTTAGAAAATAACTAATGTCTCAAAAAAAGTTTAAAACCATCATCGAGAACCAACTGGAATACATTGTTCCACTGGTTAAGAAGTCCTTACGTGATCATATGCAGGAAAATAATTACACTCCAAGGATTAAGGAAAAATATGTGAATGTTATAGTTGTCAGACTTATGGGAGTGAGAATTATAATCAACCATCAAGCAAGAAGAAGACAATAAGTGATTATATTATGGCTAATAATATGTATTAACAACCATCATACTCTCCCACCTATGACCTGTATGACTATAATCAGTGGAAACATCAAAATTGGGAAGATGAACCAGCAACATGATATAACGATTATTCTCTTGAATACCCTACCTTTGAGATCCAACCAGAAACGATCCAAGAGGATTCATTTCAGCGTAATATGAATTGTCTTGTGGAAATTAGAAAAACGTTAGAAGTGCTTAATTCGCACATTAATAAGATAGTGGAGGCTCGTTCATCTTAACCACAACCTAATCCAAAAACACAATGCGAGGAAAGTGATCTAAACTTGCTTGTGAAAATTTCTGAAATTTGGAATGAGGAGTTGGATTCCATTAATGAGCATATGGTTCAATTTTTAGATAAGTCGATCTCGATGACGGTCCAAACAAATGATCAAGAGACATGAATGTCTTTTGAATATAATGATTCTGACATACCTCTCACTCACATGACACAATGGATGAGGAAGAGGTTAGTTTGTTCGAACCTCAACCCAATCTAAGAATAGAATGTGAGGAATCTAATACCATCCTAATTGTATACTGCACTGAATTAGATGATGATGAGTATTGGGATTCAATCTCAAGTTCGGCCCACATCAATGATTAAGAGGTTCAAGAAGTTTTCAACCATAGTGATCTACTCCACCTATATGACATGGCTGATTTAAATGTGGAGAATGAGCTCCTTTCAACCGACCCTTCTAACTCTGGTGAGACATGTTCAGTTCACTCTCATGATTTAGATTATAATATGATTAAGAAGATGGACAAGTCGCCTAATATAACTCTAGAATTTGGAACCACCCAGTTAAGCCACCATCTAAGTTGTTCACCCTTGACAATACAATACCTGTACTGAATGGTATCAATGAACAAAGTCTTCACATAAATTCTTCACCTGTTTATTTTCAATCTGTCTGTGTAGGGAAAGAGCAAGAGAGCATGCGTCCATCCATTTTCAAAGACAATGAATCCTTAGATAGATCATCACAAACTTCAATGAGGAAAATAAGTCACTCTTAGCTAAATTTTCCAACTCTTTGAACAATTGCTTGACACACTTTACAGATTTAAACCATCCTATGATAAAAGAAATAGTGAATTTCTTAAAAATTAACATCTCGGTAGTTGTTACTGACCGACAAAACCCTCACTCTAAAGCCCCTCCTTTCCTAGATCCTAAAAGTTTACCATTAAGGAGGAGCTGACAATTAAACCAAAGTCTGGAACTTCGAAATGTGTAGAGACTACATCATCTGTTGAGAATTTTTTTAACTTTTATATACTTGTAGTCTCTAATTCACCATGTTATACTGACATTGAAACTTTTCCTGTTACAGGTGAATCATATATACTTTAGATACCTTAGGCGATTCTATAAAAAAAATTTGCTAAGGTCAATAAATTTCTCTGGGAATTCATACTCCAAGGCATCCAAGCCTATTGCAAAAAGGGATTTTGGATGATCTTGTTAAGAAACCTTCTGAGAAATTTATCAAGATATTAGACGGAAGAGGAACCTTGCGACATGACTGAGTAGCTTTTCCCCTACTTTCATAGGACTAGGGTAGTTTATTTTTTATTGTTCTAGGATAGTCGACTTTATGTTGTTATGATAGTTTGCTTACCAATTGTTTTAGGATAGTTTACTTTTTGTTAGTTTCACTCTTGTGCTGACCCACTTTCACGCTGAGATCCACTTATGAATCAAGCATAGGTCTCCTTGATCTCTACAAGTGGATCCTTGACACCCTAGTTTCCTAACTTTGAATTTTACAAGTTTTTGTTTAAAAGTTCACCATTATTCTCTTAATTTTTTTTTTGATTTAGTTTACATCTTTGCCTAGTTCTGGTTCAAGTTACTTTCAGATTACGTACAAGGTTCAGTCCCTGTGGATTCGACCTCGGTCTTACCGAGTTTATTACTACATCGCAACCCTTTACTTAGGGTGTGAACAATTCCATCACCTAACCATGCCGTGAAGACAATGGCGAACAACAGGATTTACCAATTCTACAATCTCAAATAGAAAAAGAAGATATTCAAAGCTATCACAGATCTATTATAATTTGAGTCACAACAAATCATTGAAAACTTAAAATATTCCTTAAAATCAACTAGAAATCAATGAAGTTCAACATAAACATGAATCAAAGTAAAGTAAACATCCAAATCACTTAACAAGCTTCACCTCTTAGCCCTAGCTAAGAGGTTTAGCCAACCATAGACATGATTGAACTAAGAACTCTTAAGAAAAGCATAAAAATAACTAATGAAGGAGAAATAAAAACTCTTATCAACAGCTTTCCACTCCTTTGCTCCACTCCTTAAACCCTATATGATGCCTAGGAATGTCCTAGGGACTCCTATTTGTAGTTGTGAAGCTCCACCTTATGCAACGACTTGGAATTTCCACAATCCGTTGTGAAACCTCCTCAATTTACGCAGTCCATAGCTTTTCTGTGTTGCGCTTCAGTCGAACCAAATTAAGATTGAAAATTACACTTTCTCACTGGACAATTCTGCGTGATTTCAATTAGATCAAAGTTTACTTCAGTTGGACCGAAGTTGATGCTAAAATTTCTTGTGCAGAAAATCTCTCAAATTTAGGTCAGACAAACTCCAACCGAAGTACTTCGGTCGGATCGAAATTGGCTCAGGTCGAACTGAATTTTCCTGATTTCTTGCTAGATAATTTTTTACGATTTCGATCGGACCAAAGTTGGCTTAGGTCGGACCGAAATTTCCTATTTTCTACTATGAAATCTGCATTCTTTCAAGTCGTTTCTTCATCCTTTGTACTTAGTTTCCTTGGATCTTTGGCATGTAAATTATTCATTCTTAATCTCCTAAGATCCATCTTTTTCCTTAGTGATTCTTGAGCATTAAATCCATGCTTTTAGCATTCTTTTCAATCCAAGCTCTCAGATTCACCTTGCAACAAAAACATGTATAAAATATACCATTAACCCTTATCATGTTCATAAAACTAAGATATAAATAGGAAAAAATATTTAATATTGACATTCAACAATTACCAAGTATTTGATTAGTCAGATGGTCTTTGACTAACCTTAACTTAATATTGTCTAATTTAAATGAAGAGTCAAGTATATTAATTAAAATGACATCATCATCATCATCTTGATTAGGACTGGGTGCGATTTGTTGATCATCTATCACAACATTTATAGATTCTTGTATCATCTCAGTTCTTTTGTTAAGAATATGGTATGCACGACTATTTAGATCATAATCAAGAAATATTCCTTCATCGCTCTTGGATTCAAATTTTTCCCAAAATTTCTCAGTCACATAATATAAAGCAATTTGCTTCCAAAAGTTTAAAAATATTTAACTATAGCTTTTTTATTAAACCATAATTCCTAAGCTATTTTATTTTTAGCTTTTCTAATATAAACACGATTTATTATATAGTATGCAATACTAACAGCTTCAGCCCATAAATTTTTTAGTTGATTCATGTTATTTAGCATTACGCTAGCCATCTCTTATAGAATTCTATTTTTTTCTTACAATAATTTCATTTTGTTGAGGTGTTTTATAGCAGAGAATTCATGTGATATACCATGATCATTGCAGTACTTCTCAAAATTGTTATTTTCAAATTCGGTACCATGATCACTTCTTATTTTGACTACAGATAACTCCTTTTCAGTCTAGATACTTTTTAAAAATTTTCTGACTTCATCAAGAGTATCTAATTTTTATCTTAGAAAGGCTACCCATGCATATCTACTGTAGTCACCAACTACAACCAAAAAATATTTCTTTCCACATCTACTCTCCATTCTATTTGGTCTGTCTAAGTCTATATAGAGAAATTTGAGAGGTCTAGCCGTGGATAAGGAGTTCACTTTCTTATGACTACTCTTAATTTACTTGCTAATTTGACATGTGCCACAAACTTTTTCTATCTTTTTTAGTTTGGGTAGGCCACATAAGTGATCTCTTTTGATCAATTTATATAGATCTCTATAGTTTACATGTCCAAGACGTTTATGCTATATTTTAGTCTCGCCTGTTTGGACCATGTAACATGAATGGTTTGTTGAGTAGGAGTTATCAATATATATCAATTTTCAGATGTTCTACAACCATTTAATATTACACTTCCTTTCTCATTTATAATCTCACATCCGTGATTCAAAAATTTTATACTATGGTTATTATCACAGATCTGAGATGTGTGTAAAAGATTATGTTTTAATCCTTCAACATAGAGCACATTTTTGAAGAAAAATAAGTTAGGAAGTTGTACATTACCTTGGCCAATTATCTTACAATTGCTTCCATCTCTAAATATAATTGAACCCCCATTTATTCCATTAATGTTTAAGAATACTGCCTTATCACTTGTCATGTGTCTCGAACATCTACTATCCAGGTACCATCTTAAATGGCTAATAGTTTTGAAAGCTGTGTGAGCAACAAAACACTTAACCTTTGGAACTAATTTCATTACAGTTCTCAATTTAGGAGGATCTCTTAATTTTTTTAGAATTTGGGAGTTAGGATTTTTCCTTTTTCTATATACTCATGTCTTATTCGAGTTGGATTTCAAAACCTCTTAAAGCAAGTCCACAATTTTTTCAGCAAAGGGAGGTTTATTATACCTTTGATGTTTATAGTTGATGGCATTATTATTTATTTTAGAGACTTAAAAAGGTTTTGAGTTTATGAAATTATTCTCTTTATAATTTGAATCTCTTAGAGTCTTTCCTTTAGAGTTCAAGGATTCTTCTCTTACAAAGATAGGACTAGAATCCTTGGTTTTCAAAGAGTTATTTTTAATATAACCTAAACCAAACTTGTCACCACATCTCCATAACGAGGTTAACAATTTTTTAAGTTTTTGCTCACCAATGGCATATTTCAAAGTATCCTTTGAACTCTGAAGGGAAGAAACTTCAAATTTTAGTTTCTCATTTTCTGTTTTAATTTTTTACAATTCAGAAGATATAAAACTTATATCTAATTTTGTTTTTTCAAAACAATCGAAAAAATGAGATTTTTCTAACACAACTTTTTCAATTTCTACTTTTAGTTTAGCATAATTTTCTTTTTGAATTTTTAATTTGACAACAATCTTACAACTCTCTTTGTATAAGGCATTATAAGCATCTTGAAGATCATCTTCATTTTCAGGATCACTTCTTAAAGTTTTTGATAAGGGTTGAATATTGCATATCAGACCCCAATTATTGCCTGATTTTACATACATAATAATGCTTAATGGAATATTTTAATCATGTTTTTGTTACAGGATGTAATTAGGAGCGTTGATTAAAAAAGAGTACTAAAAGTGTGGATTTGATGCTCCAAAGTTACCAAAGTAAGGGATGGACTCCAGAGGTTCAAGATCAAAGGATTTACACAACAGGAATCCGAGAAAATTAAGCCATTCATGTTAAAGAGGCCTGAAAATGGTTCAGAATGCAAAATCACAGGGTTCCCGCCATCCAACTGACTCGAAACTCCATGCATGTGATGGGGGCCATAAATTAACCGTACATATTAAATTTCAACCATTGAAGATCTCGGGAAGTGGGCTAACAGACAGATCAGCCTATTAATATCCAATTTGGGGCCCACCTGACATCTAGAACTGCCTCAACTTGGTATTGATAGTTTAAATAATATGAGAAAAAGGATGGACGGTGCAGATTTCTCTAAACATTACGGTGGGCCCTGTATGTGGCGCGTGTACATCATGTACACTACACGCCAGCGCCACACCAAATAAACTTAAGCGGTCAGCACTGCACCCGCGACCGACTTTTGAAAAAAAGAAATTTCCTTTTTTTCGCTAGCTGTGTAACCGACGGGTGGCCAGTTTTATGGACGGTAGAGTGCCGCACCCATTGTGCATACGGCCAATCCAAGCCGTCCATCTTGTAGAGGGGGAAAAACAATTCAAACCCAAGCTGATTTTTTATTTCCATGCAAGCACACGTGTGATATACAGAGGCCACAAGTGGACTGTCATGCAACATTCAAAACGGTTTCAATGTAATTTCTTCTCTGGGCCGTGCCAATGGACATTCAAAACTATCCATCTTTGATCAAAATTTCATCCTGGATCTAATGGACGGGGTGGATTTCCACAAAAACACTTATGTGGGGCCCACTGATCACATCAGCAAAGGACGTGCGTAGGCTTCTGCACGTTTGTGAGAAGCGGCTTTTGCGGCGATTGTGGCCCACCATCTTTGATCAAATGGAAGATCTGATCCGTCCATCGTATAGAATAGCTAAAAACGTCCCAGTGGATGTTGATTTTACGGATAAAGTACCAAGAACAAGGGACTTATCAAGCTCAGAACGTGGCTGTGGAAAAGGTAATGCGAATTCTGCTGCGAGAGCTACACGACCGACTCCAGCCTTCCACCACCTCCAGCAACTATAAAAGAGGGTTTTGGACGTGGGGAGCAAGATCTAGAACTTGGTGAGAGCTTGGAGAGGAGATCCAGAGCCAAGGAAAGAGAAGAAAGAGGAGAGAGAGAGAGAGAGGAAGGAAGAAGGGAGATGTTCCTATTTTTCATATTTATTTTTTTCTTCTTTCTTAATTAACTTTATGGATAGTTAATCTTCTCAGCTAGGGCTAAGATGAAGCCCCTAATTTGAATAATTCTTGTTATATGTTGAATTCATCAGAATCTGATTGATTTATTTCTTTCTCTAGTCTGCTTTCCTGATATTTCCGTACTTCTCCATTCTATGAGCTTAACCAAAGTGTAGATGTGGATGTTGTTTGGAATATTATTCTAGGTGCTTGTGTCTGACCATGAACAAGTTTCTTATAGAGGAAGAAATAGGAATCTACATATCTTCATGCCTGACTATGGATGGAAAGATGTGATCCATATGCTTTAAGGGATTATACATTCTGTGTGCCTGACCAAGGACATAATTTGTGATTTATTTAATTTATATCAATCTGAATAGGGTGAATCAATAGGTAAAATAAGGGTTAGGATAATTAGGGGTGGAGTCGAATGTCCTAATCTTCTCCTTAATTGGATTTTACTCATTGCTCTCGGTTATACTTTTAGATTATTTTTCTTAATCACTTGCTAAACTATTTATTGGATTAGTTAAGAAGAGTCTTAAATTTCAAATTGTGACAACCAGTTCTCGTGGAAACGATCTCGTAATACGTACCATATCTATATCTGATTCGTATACTTGCGAGTTAAAATCATTTAAATCAGATTGGTTTATTAAAACATCAAGTTTTTGGCGCCGTTATCGAGGACTGTTTCAGTCCATTTGGATTTAGGATTCTCTCTTATCATAATTCATAGCCTTAGGATTTTACTAACCTTAGGTTAAAGTTTTTTTTAGAAACTAACCTATTTCCTATTTTATAAGGTCCTGACTTGAACTTCTAATTTGGTAATCCCTTTCTAAATTCTCTACTGTTTCTAATTTCTATTTTTAGAATTAGGGTTTATTTTTTTTAGAAATTTTCTAATTCTAGGCTTTCTTTTTTTATATATAAATTTTCTATTTTCTAATTTTAGATTCAGATTCTTCTCTCAAGTAACTTTCTATTTTCTAGTTTTAAAAAATTTTTCCTTTTTAGAAACTAACCATTGCTTAGGATTTCTCTAGCATTATTTTAAGAAATTTAATTTTTTTTTGTTTTTATTTTTTACAGGAATTGAAGAAGGAAGCTGTTAAATAAGATTATCTTCAAAAGAAGAAGCTCTCAAATCTTCAGACATCCATCATCTCCTTTTACAAGTTCTTTCTTCCAATTCTTGTTTACATTTCTCTTATTTTTAGAAATTTATAATTTTTAGTTCTAGTTTTATTTCTCTTAGATTGCATCTCAGTTTAGTTTAATTTTCTTTCCTACATTGCAGTAATTCAATTTATGTTAGGGCGTAGATCTCTGAACAAAGAACTAGCACCTTTTGATCCTGAAATAGAAAGAACCTTTCGTAGAAGATTTAGAAACATCCTATTTGAAATAGCGGACGAGAATGGAACTAAAGCTCTTAGAAATTGTTCAGCTCCTGTCCAATTCAATGCGCCTTCATGCATAGTGTTGTCAGCCACCACGACAACACACTTTGAACTTAAGCCTGGGGTAATACAGTTGTTACCATCTTTCTATGGTTAAGACAAAGAGGATCCATATCATCATGTAAAAGAATTCCTAGACATTTGCTCTACCTTTAGGTTTCAAAACTTCTCAGATGATTCAATCTGTTTGCACCTTTTTCCTTTTTCTTTGAAGGATAAGGCAACAACATGGTTGAATTCTCTAGGAGTTGGGTCTATCACTACATGGGACCAACTGTCTAAGAAGTTCTTAAACAAGTTCTTCCCGGTTCACAAAATGAATGCTCTCCGTAGAGAAATGTAACACCCCGTACTTTTCAGTACTCGGGTGTTACTAAGAAGACCAAATACATTTTAAATATGATATAATTGTACATATATATCATAATACAAAATAATTTTATAATTATTTGTAATAATACATATGTTTACTTAAATTATTCAAATTATGTATATTATTTATTTTTATTATTTAAATTGACTAATCAACCCTTAAACCACCATTAAGTTCCCTATAGAATTAACTAGGAATCCACGTGGGATTTGGGTATCAGATCTATAGACGACCTAACCGTCCAATCGGCATAAATCAGTAACAAAGTCAAAAAGGACAAACACTTGTGTGGCCCATGCATATAAAATGATACCAGTATAAATGGGCGGTGGACCTGATCGACTCACTAGCTAGATGAACGGTTTTGAGCATAGATTTGGATCACAAGATCAATAATAACCTAGTATGAAAGTCCAAATTACAACGTGCATGGCCCACCTAAGCCATGGATCTACCTCATTCTTTGGGTCGGGCCAAATTTTGGGCTGAAAAAAATGGATGAACGGAGTAGATTAAGTGGGATCATCCCTGTGGGCCCCACCTTTGATGTATGTGCACCACCCATGCGTGCACCCACTGTGCACCGGGCCATTGGCAAGGTCAGCCGAGTGTCGACCCGTGCCCGCCCAAATAAGGAAAGGAGTTTCTCCTTTCTTCTTTTCAAATTTTTGTCAGGCGGACTGACAGAGCCACTCTCGATGAATTTCGGCCCACCATCATAGATCGGTCCAACGATCCAAACCGTCCATATTGTAGAGGACCCAAATTCGCACGAATCCTTCCAAGTTTTAGCCGTTGGATCACACGAACATGCACACAAGCTCAGGAACAAATCAAGTGTGCGCGGCTTAATTTCTCCTAAAAACAGAAATTTCCCACTTTTCTCCTCTTTACACGCTGGGTAGCTGCGTGCTCTGGCTGTGAAAATCTCGACCCTCTATTGTGAAGATCCCAGCCCTCCATTTAGGCACATTTCGATCATCCGTTACTGTTCACACGAATCATGGTTTTCTGTGGAAAATCGGTGCCAAAAACCACCATTTTACTAGCTGTTTTAAGAAGCTAGATGGTGGAATCGATCCTGGCCATTCATTGCTTATCAGACGGTTCTGAGAGGCCTAGGGCTTCAAGAAAAAAAAGAGTCATATATAGCAAAGGAGCTGGTGCTCCAACCCTTACGGCCACACCTGAGAAAGAACCGTCTATTTTTCTTCCTCCTTCAAAACCACCACTCAAATCTTCTCCAAGCTTTGAAAGATCTTATCTGGAAGCTTTCTAGGACCCATATGAATCATCGAAAGGAAGCAGATTGACGGAAGAAGAGGTGTTTTAAAAAATGCCATTAATGGGTGTCATCTTCCCCATTATTCTGTTGCACCAAGTCGACGTGGTTCGACCCTAGTTGCACTCGGCTTGCTTCTGGATGTCTTTGCAAAGGAAGAAGGAAGGAAAAGGAGAGAGGGAAGTGACCCTTGTAGCCATTCAAATTTCGGAGCTGAAGTTAGAACCGCATCTTTATCAGGTAACGGCCGAACTCTGATTTGCAGCACCTCTCAGTCAGGCTATGAAAATATAAAAAGCAGGCCCTTCAATGGGCTTTCAATCTAGCTGAAAACCTCCTTCAGCTGGCCCACTATCTAGGTAGAAAACAGGGCCAAGATCTGGCATTTATCGGGTCATGTAGAGGGTCAGAATCAGGTCTCCATCAGGCCTTAATTCGAATAGGAAAAAGCCTGTTAACAGGCCTTGCAGCAAACTATGCTCAGGGCTGAAAATCTAACTTTCATCAGGCCATGCAATGAGCGGAAACCAGACCTGTAAGTGGGTGAGGAAGCTAAGCTGAAACACCCCTCAGCTCGCCCTAATTTGAGTAAGAGGACAAGCCTCAGCTGGGCCTTGAATCAGCTGAAATCAGGCCTTAGCTGGGCATTCAATCTGGGCTGAAAAAAACCCTCAAATGGGCTGTGAAAATCTGAAATGAAAACGCCATTGTTGGGCCAGGACGTTAGACAGCAAACATCCTCCACCTGGGCCGTGGGTTTGAGTCATGCCCAGCCACAAGGCAGGGGTCGCACCACGTTCAAACAGTGGCCCGCACCTGAGTTTGAAACTTAATGGGCCTCACCTTATACCTCAGTGGGCCCTGCCCTGCAAGTGCAGTGGGCCACACTCGGGGCCTATCTACATGGCTAAAATAGGCCAGCCCAGCCAATTTGGGCTGCTAGCAACACAGTTGGGCCAGAAATGGCCCAGTCCAGTCCAGATTTTTGGGCATTATTGTACATGGTAGTTGGGCCAAGTCGGGCCGGTTTGGGCCTTAGTGATGGGTAATCTCAGGCCTAGTCCAGGCCACTTGGTCGGGCTAAAGATTGGTGGGCCTAGACACCCTAAAAATAGGCCCAAATGCCCTTGTTCATGAGTCTTTACAAACCCCATTCATTCCAAAGACTTGAATGTCTTCCAATGCAAGTTATTATAATGGGAATGACTCATTGACTCTATGAAATTTCTTGCTTGATATTGGGAAGCAGGATAGTCACGAGAACTTGGATCGAGAAAGGTACTACGACCTCTAAAAATGAGGACTCACCCTTTGAGCTTCCCACTTGATTTCATCAATCTAGATATAGATGATAACATGATTCTCGTAACTGAGTTACTTACTTTACTATTGAACATGCTTTGTTGTATAGTTAATTCATGTGTTGGACGATAAATGTTTCTTTTATATTATAACATGCATGAATGGTTCGATAATAACATGCTATCCTTTATTAGATACGTATTAATTTATTTTATGCTACCACTTGTGCTTGAACGATGAATTGAATGGAACTTACCTTGGACTTATGATCCTGCGGTCCACATTTGCCTTACACGGCTTGAATTACACATTTACCTATGTAGCTTGGACCGCACATCACCTATGTGGCTTGGATCGTATATTTGCCCTCGTGGCTTTGATGGCCTATTGTTGCCCTTTGTGGGTTGTTGGGTATGTTTGCATACCCTATTGTTTCCCATCCATCTTGCGGAGTTCAGTCGTACCATGATTTTTGGATGGAGCTGAAGTTCGCTTTGTCGATTTTTTTCTAGCCATCTTGTGGAGTTCACGTACAACATGATTCCCGGGTGAAGTGGGGGTTTAAAGGGTGATTTTCTATTCGCCTTGCAAATTCTACTTGTACCATGATTTCTGAGTGGAGCCGAAGTTCGCTTTATCAATTTTCTTACGGAGTTCACGTACAATGTGATTTCGGGCGCAATAGAAAATCGTATATTTGATTATTTAGTTATCTGGACATGTTTCCTTGAATTGCGACTGCCATGATATTTGCTTATGATGAAACTCTACTGATTGGGTTGACATTCTTAACATGAGTATGACTATGAAATGCCCTATTTAGTGTATCTAATTTCATGACTCGTAATCTACATTAGATTGTGAATGACGAGTGCGTAATCTTTGAGGGTGTTCCTCACTGCAATAGCCATTGACGCTATCAAACCATAACAGTTGATGCAGGTGTAGAGCAAGCTGATGCTGTTCACAGGGTTGTTACAGGGTTTTACATCCCAAGAGTATTGTAATTTACTTTATTTCAAATGTAACATTTTTTCATTTTGTAATTGTGAGAATGAGGGCATTAGTTTGTATAAGTCATTATGGGCAGCTCTTAATATATTTAAATGATAATGCAACTTTCTTTTATGCCTGATTTGTCCATACTACGCTCATCTACTTACTCTATTGAAAGAAAAAAATATATATGTGGATTTTGGCTCTTTATAAGTTAACACTCGAGTTTTTGGGAAACGGGTCATTTACTCGGGTCCTGAAAACACGGGGCGTTACAAGAAATCACTAATTTCACACAAAAAGAGGGGGAGCACTTTCATGAATGTTGGGAAAGATGGAAGGACTTGCTTCTTAAATGTCCACACCATATTTTTGAGAAGTGGCAACAAGTTCAATACTTTTATGACGGTTTGACACCCCAAAACCGTCGCATGGTTGATGCCACCAGTGGAGGGTCATTAATGACAAAAAGTGATGTCGAAGCGTGGAATTTCTTTAAAACCTTGTGTGAAAATTCTCAGTAATGGGACAATTCAAATAGAGGTGAAAGAAGTCCCCAACCACAGAAGAAAGGTGGTATATATGAGATAGGAGTCATGCCAGATCTTATGCCAAGCTTGATTGCCTGACAAAGAAAGTGGATGCTTTAATGTTAACTAATGGACCTCCATAAACAACTCAAATCGAGTCATATGTCATATGTTCTAGTCCCGCCCATCCTACGCAGTCCTGCCCATCTGGTGCAGCATTTCTAGAATTTCTCTCTGAATAAGTACATGCTATGAACACTTTTCAAAAACCTGGGAATGATCCTTACTCAAACACATACAACCCAGGGTGGGCTAGAAATCCAAATTTTGCTTGGACAAAAGGACCACAACAAGGAGGACCATCTGAAAATCCTCTTATGCAACCTTACCCCTAAGTTGACAATCAACAACTTCAATAGTTTCCGCAACATCAACAGATTCCTCAACAATCATAGAAACCATCTCTTGAAGATACACTCAATCTTTTTATGCATAGTTCTCTTCAATTTTAAAAAGACACCCAACAAACTTTACTAGCTAATCAACAAAGCTTACATGTAAATGCGTAATCTATACCAAGCTGGAAGTACAGTTGGGTCAACTTGCTGCCACATTAAGTGAGAGAGAGAAGGGCAAGCTCCCTAGCCAACCTATGACAAATCCAAAAGGATAGTATGAGATTGGCTCTAACTCAAATCAAGAACAATATCATGAGTAAGCCAAATCTATCATTACCCTTAGGTCCAGTAAACAGATTGAGAATAAAGTAGAGATGCCTAGGGAAGATTCAAATTCCAAACCGGAGGACCAAAATGAAGTGGAAAGACATACTAGTACGTCCAAAGTCCAAAAGCACTCTTACTCTCCAGGAACTACTCATGTGCCAACTTATGTGCCTAAAGAACCTTTTCCTCAACTTCTAGCACCAATTAAGAAAAGAAACAACTTTAATGATATATTGAAGATGTTTAAGCAAGTACAAATTAACATTCCGTTGCTTGATGTTATCAAATAAGTCCCTGCTTACGCTAAGTTTCTTAAAGATTTATGCACTCAAAAGCGTAAGCTGCATGTTCACAAGAAAGTCTTCCTTGTGGAGAAACTCAGCTCCATGATTCAACATAATACCCCTCCTAAATTTAGGGATCCAGGAGCTCTCACCATTTCTTGAGTCATAGGAGATCATAAGATTGAGAAGGCATTGCTTGATTTAGGGGAGAGCGTTAATTTGTTACCATATTCTGTATATGAGCAACTAGGACTGGGTGAGCTGAAATTCACTAAAATAACACTACAACTAGCTGATAGATCTGTCAAGGCACCCCGTGGTGTTATTGAGGATGTGGTAATCCAAATTGATAAGTTTTATTTTCCAGTGGATTTCATCGTCCTAGATACTCAGCCTATCCAGAATCCTACTAGTCAAATCTCGGTTATCCTAGGACGTCCATTTTTAGCCACATCCAATGCTATCATAGATTGCAGGAATGGAGTTATGAGGTTGTCTTTTGGTAATATGAAGCTTAAACTCAATGTTTTCAATGCCGGACAACAACCGTCAGACTCGGATAATATATTTGAAGTCAACATGATTGAGAGTCTAGTGCTTAACTCTTTCCTTAAATCTTTTAAAGATGCTCTTGAGACTTTCTTAGTGCATTTTACATATTCAAACAATCCCCTATTATAGGAAATAGTGAATGCCTTGCAAAATAATACCTAGGCAGTTGTCATGAATCGAGAGAACCCGTATTCTGAAGTACCTCCTTCCCTGGATCCTGAATGTTTACCATTAAATGAGGAAGAGTTAAAAATTGAACTACAGTGAAACATCAGCGTTTGTTGAGACTACACCACCTACTACAAATTTTTCTAAATTTTATCTACTTGTAGTCTCTGATTCATCATGGTGTACTAACTTCAAAAAATTTTCTGCCACAGGTGAATCATATATACTTTGGACACTTCAGATGATAAAAATAACACTTTATGCTGAGGTGTAACACCCCGGATTTTGGCCAATCTGGGATTTGACGTCCTTAGGCAGTGGGTCAACTAAAACACCTGGAAAATCGCTTAGAACCCAATTCCATAGCCAAAGAAATCACGTAGGGTTAATTCCTTTGAAAAATAAGTGTAAGTTAGCTAGCGCGACGCTGGAGTAGCTGGAAAATAGTCCCTGATCACTTTAAATACGTTCTACAAGACCCAAATCGAGTAGAACCAACGACTCTATAATACTCTATAACCTCGGACCAAACTCTAAGCAGGTTTGTTCTCTGGACCACTTTGAATCTTTGTATTGGATCTAGACCGCACGTCGAAAGTCCGATACCTCCTATCTTAGACCGTTAGAACCGCCTAGCTAGACTTGACACTCATTCCGAAAATCAAGTCAAACCGATAATCACAGGCTATTTCATTGAACCCGGACCGAAGATAGTGCGAATAGGGACATAGTTGGAATTTCAAATTCAAATCTGGCACACGACTTGACGCGTCAGTATTGAGCGTTCTGACCGTCAAAATTCATCCAGATTACACCCTCAGATCAGGAGAAATTTCTATTTTATATCATGAGACTTTCAGCCCTGATCTACGTGCGGTGACCGCTGAACTGAAACTGATCCGCCACGTGCGATCTGCGGACCCAGCCAGACTAAAAACTTAATACGTGCTAGATCTAGTACGCGTGAGCTTAAGTCCGATCACATTCGGTCAGGGGACCACCAGAAAGCATCTTTTGGACCGAAACAGCCCCGATTTGGATATGCACTAAGTGAACTTTGTACCGGAGCCTATTTCAGGCAAGTTTGGGCTTATAAAAGGGGTTGAAACCCTCATTCCTCTCTCCCATCCGAAATTGCAAAATCCCTAGATTGGGAGAGAGAAAAGGTGAGAGTTTATGAGAGAGAGTAGGAGAGAATTTCTTGCTGCTCGTGCCACCTGCTGCAAGTGCCTAAGCAACGCACTCCAATCACTTTTCCGGCGATTCCAACGCACTTCTAGGTGAGGAAAACCTTCAACACTTGCTGATTTAAGCTTCCGTCAATTCCATTAGCGATGTAGCTTATGTAGCTTGTGTATTAGGTTCCCTATTCGCCGAAAATGAAGTGTATACGCTCCGTTCGAATTGATACGCTTCTAGGAGAAAAACGTGCAGATTTTAGACGCTTTGATTGACTGTTTCCAAAGCTTTCAATGTCGTTTAATAGTAGATTCTTGATGGCAACACCGTTTGACATGTACAACATGCTGTCCGTTTCCTGTTTCGTAAACCAACGAAGAATATGAGATTTAGGGTATTTTAGTCATTTGTAGGAAGTACTGTTTTTACTCATATTTTTCTGATGTGATTGACATGGTTTATTGTCACATTAGAATGTTAGGAATACGTGCATAATTATTTTGGCGAAGAGATTCGCCTAAATGCGCACTTCGGGTCGACATACTATATGTAGACTTAAGTGTGTAGTGTAAGTGTTTGTATAAATGCTTGTATTAGTATGTATTGAATTAAATGGTGTTATGAATTAGTTTGAGATTGATTTCTCAAATAATATGCTGGTGTAAATGGTTTCCTACATGTTAGCCATATGCATGATTTCATGATATGAATGAAATACATGTGCTTGACGATTCGCTTAAGCTGTATGTTATAACATGTTCTTGATGATTTCATTTTGATTTAGTTTGAGATTGAATTCTCAATTAAGATACTGATGGAAATGATTTCCTATATGTTGGCGATATGCATAAGTTCATTATATGTACGAAAGGCATGTGTTAGATGATTTACTTAAGTTGTACGATATAACATCTGTTAACATGCTCACATGGTTGTGTTTTATTTCCAATACTCTCACATGATCGCTGACGTGGATTCATATGTGTTTGGGACTATACGTAGTCCAGGCAGTCGACAACCGAGCGAATTCGTGGTTAGCTTATCTTGGCCACAAAGGACGCGTCGATGAACGCAAGTCGTGTTGGAGTTGGCGGCAGTGGTTAGGCCACGCGAAGTGTTTTACGCACTTCATGTCGTTCGACTTGCGATGCGATCGTGCTAGTCGAGCCCGTCAAGTAACCCGACTGGCCGTTGTATGTTCACCCTGCATGAGTCATAATTGCTTGAACCTAGGGTACTGAACTTACCATTGTAAACCCTGTTAACCATGGTACCTTGATCCATAAAGACTCATGAGCTGGGCATGGTGGTATGGGACACCGTGGTCGAGCTGTCGGCCTACGCTGGGGCCACAAACCTCCCCGTAGTGACCAGTGAGCACCTGTCTCGTGAGAAGATTATGGTGGTATGGGACACTATATTCTTACTGTCGGCCTACATTGATAAGGTGATGGGGGAGCAGTGCAACAAGTGCGAGCAACAGCCCTGGCAGCCCTTTGTAGTGACCGCGAGCGTATTCTGAGTCTACGGGACGCGACGACCCTTCCGTAGCAGTAGAGTACAGTAGGCCTGTATTGATAAGGTGATGGGGGAGCGGTGCAACGAGTGCGTGCAACAGTCCTGGCAGCCCTTGCAGCGACCTACAAAATATACATCGTATGAGATTACTAGGAGTGACGAACCTAGACAGGATCTGTGTTGGGATTGATATAAGGGAGGTACCTTAGTTTCCCAATCCTGCTATTTGAATGGACTAATAACAACTTGAAAATCATATCACCATAACATTGCATGTGCCTGGAAGATGTGGAGCACTTTAGGGAGTGTGGCATGCCGCGGTCGTAAGATGTTGCCGTATGAGGAAGATCATCGGTGAGGGCATACATCACGTCATGTCATATTGCATTAACAACAGTATTAGGATTGTTTGATTTATTGCTTTACTATTATCGCATGATTGATTTGATAACATGCTAATCTCTGCTCTCTCATCCCACTGAGTTGATCACTCACTCCCACGTTACGGGATGGTATTTTCGGACACCCACCAGTCCCTATTGTGATTGCAGATGATGGCGCGGCCTGCAAGGCGGAGCTGGATTTGATGATGATGAGGAGGATCTCTCCTTTATGCGTGATCTGATTGACGGGATTACAGGGAGGTTGATTAGATACATTGACACTTGTCATTTTATATTTTTAGCGCCCTCATGTATATTCATTTTGTTTACTTTTGAAGTATACATGTATGTGCATAACCTGGTAATATATTCACACTCTGGAGACATACAACAGTTTATATATGTTATATATACTATTACAGTCTTCCGCTTGCAAATTTAACTGTCTCTGGAGTATGATATGTTGTTCTGGCTTAATCTCACTCATGTTTAATACATTATCACAGACAACATTCAATCATACATATCTATGTTGCATAAATAACATTTTGAAACTCGGGAGTTGGGTTTTTGCTCGACCCCCCGATTTTCGGGATGTTACATGAGGTCCCTCAATTTCTATGGTTATTAACACTCCAAGATATCCAAGCCTACTGCAAAATGGGTTTTTGGATGATCTTGTTGAAAAACCTTCTGAGAAATTTACTAAGATACTAGTCGATGGTCCATGATTGCTTTCATTGCTTGTCTGGCTGAAGACATTAAACTTAGTGCTTCTGGGAGGCAACTCGGCCTTTTATTTTATTTTTTTTCCTAGTTGGTTAGTTTAATGTTTGTGGGTAACATTACTGCAAACCCTCACGAGACTACAAATCATCCACTAGGGGCAACCTAGGGGTTTAAAAGCTTATTGCATACACTAAATGCAATCGAGAGCACCTGCGAAAGTGGTATAGGTAGGATTTTCTTTTTATGATTTTATTTTTGTTATTTTACTTTTTTTGATTTCTCTCTTGTGCTGACTCGCTTTTACGTTGATATTTTTGGGAAAGCCTCTTAATTTTCCGTCCAGGTACTATCTTTCCATCACTCCTCTTTTATTTTCATTGTCCCAGGTGAATTGTATGCTTATTTCTTTTACATTGAGGACAATGTAGATTTTAGGTTCGAGGTGGGATATTAGGTTAACTAATTAGTATTTTCTTGGTCTTGAGTAAAAATGTGAAACTTATGAAATGTGAAACTTGTGAAAAAAAAATTTTAAAAAAAACTTTTTCTGGAATTTCTTGTGGATTTAAAGTGATTTTGAAAGATAGTTGTAATATTAGAATTACAAGATACTGAATGTGGTAATTTATGACTCTGGATTCAGCCATATGCTAGATTTCACAGTTAAGTTTGAGTTTTTAATCCATGATTAGAAGTTGTAAACATTGATTGAGTCATGATTTTACATATCACATCTCGCTTATACATTAAGGTTCTGGTTCGACATTGAATGATTAACTGGGTAATCACTAAGCATGAAAGGAACCAGCCTGAAAAAAAATATTCAGTGAGAAGAATTGAAAAGGGTAAGTCACATAATCTTCACCATAGGTTTGCTCCCTATAGGTGTAGATTCGATTCTCCCATGGTTGACATTTAGGAAAAGTTAGGTGATAAGTTTTCACTATAGGTTTGCTCCCTATGGGTGAGGATTTGATTCTCCTCCTTAGTGTGTACTGTTCATAAAAATTCAAATCAAAGGCTGGTAGAATGAATAGTTAATTTGTTGGCAAATGTTGGTTGTCAAGAATTCCATTGTTAATTACCAATTGGATCTCTTAAGGATTGTAAGCAGAGATTACACTATACACTCATGGAACTCAATGTTTAGAATTGTTCTAATAAATGGATTAATAGTTTGAACTTGATTATGAAGTTTTCCGTCAGCTCAATTTTAGGAGAAAAATCTACTCACCATTCATGAATCTTAAAATTCTCACATCACGACTATTTGTTCACAAGTCACTCGGGTTTACAGGAATTGCCCTTTTATTTCTAAAATTATTTTTCGCATGTTTTTCTCGAGACTAGTAAAGTGTCGGTTGAGGGTTGTGATAAGGGTTGAATATTGCATATCAAACACCGATTATTGCCTGATTTTACATACATAATAATGCTTAATGGAATATTTTAATCGTGTTTTTGTTACAAGGTGTATTAGGAGTGTTGACTGAAAAAGAGTACTAAAAGCGTGGATTTGATGCTCCAAAGTTACCAAAGTAAGGGACGGATTCCAGAGGACCGAGATCGAAGGATTTATACACCAGGGATCCGAGAAAATCAAGCCGTTCATGTTAAAGAGGCCCGAAAATGGTCCAGAATGCAAGATCACAGGGTTCCCGCATCTAACTGACTCGAAACTCCATGCATGTGATGGGGGCCATAAATTAACCATACATATTAAATTTCAGGCATTGAAGATCTTGGGAAGTGGGCTAACGGATAGATCAGCCTATTAATCTCCAATTTGGGGCCCACCTGACATCTGGAACTGCCTCAACTTGGTATTGATGGTTTAAATAATATGAGAAAAAGGATGGATGGTGCAGATTTCTCCTAAACATCACGGTGGGCCTTGTATGTGGCACGTGTACATCATGTACACTACACGCCAGCGCCACACTAAATAAACTTAAGCGATCTGCGCTGCACCCGCGACTGACTTTTGAAAAAAAGAAATTTCCATTTTTTTGCTGGCTGCATAACCAACGGGTGGCCGGTTTTATGGAAGGTAGTGGGCCCCACCCATTGTGCATATGGCCAATCCAAGCCATCCATCTTGTAGAGGGGGAAAAACCATTCAAACCCATGCTGATTTTTTATTTCCATGCAAGCACACGTGTGATATACAGAGGCCACAAGTGGACTGTCGTGCAACGTTCAAAACGGTTTCAATGTAATTTCTTCTCTAGGCCGCGCCAATGGACATTCAAAACTATCCATCTTTGATCAAAATTTCATCCTGGATCTAATGGACAGGGTGGATTTCCATGAAAACACTTATGTGGGGCCCACTGATCACGTCAGCAAAGGACATGCGTAGGCTTACACACGTCCATGAGAAGTGACTTTTAAGGCGGTTGTGGCCCACCATCTTTGATCAGATGGAAGATCTGATCCATCCATTGTATAGAATAGCCAAAAATGTCCAAGGGGACGTTGATTTTACGGATAAAGTACCAAGAACAAGGGACCTATGAAGCCCAGAAGGTGGCTGCAGAAAAGTTAATACGAATTCTGCTGCGACAGCTACACGACCGACTCCAGCCTTCCACCGCCTCCAGCAGCTATAAAAGAGGGTTTTGGACATGGGGAGCAGGATCCAGAACTTGGGGAGAGCTTGGAGAGGAGATCCAGAGCCAAGGAAAGAGAAGAAAGAGGAGAGAGAGAGAGAGAGAGAGAGAGGAAGGAAGAAGGGAGATGTTTCTTTTTCATATTTATTTTTTTCTTCTTTCTTAATTAACTTTATGGATAACTAATCTTCTCAGCTACGGCTAAGATGAAGCCCCTAATTTGAATAATTCTTGTTATATGTTGAATTCATCTGAATCTGATTGATTTGTTTCTTTCTCTAGTGTGCTTTCCTGAGATTTCTGTACTTCTCCATTCTATGAGCTTAACCAAAGTCTAAATGTGGATGTTGTTTGGAATATTATTCTAGGTGCTTATCTGACCATGAACAGGTTTCCTATAGAGGAAGAAATAAGAATCTACATCTCTTCATGCCTGACCATGGATGAAAAGATGTGATCTATATGCTTTAAGGGATTATACATTCTGTGTGCCCGACCAAGGACATAGTTTATGATTTATTTAATTTATATTAATCTGAATAGGGTGAATCAATAAGTAAAACAAGGGTTAGGATAATTAGGGATGGATTCGAATGTCCTAATCTTCTCCTTAATTGGATTTTACTCATTGCTCTCGGTTATCCTTTTAGATTATTTTTCTTAATCACTTGCTAAACTATTTGTTGGATTAGTTAAGAAGAGTCTTAAATTTCGAATTGTGACAACCAGTCCTTGTGGGAATGATCTCGTAACACGTACCATATCTACATCTGATTCGTATACTTGCGAGTTAAAATCATTTAAATCAGTTTGGTTTAAATAAAACATCAGTTTCATAATCATACATATCAGCTGTCTGAAGAAGTCACTCTTGATATCGTCATGATGGCTTCCAAATCGTATGCATTTTCTTGGTCTGATTCATTAGCTAATGATTCATCCCAAGTAGCTATCATGCCTTTTCTTTTAGTCTTATCCTTTTTAGGACATTAAATAGCTAAGTGCCCATATTCATAGCAGTTGAAACATTGACTGTCTTTTTATTTAAATTTCTAAAATTCTGATTTTCCTTTTCTTTTATCAAATGGATTTTAAAAATTTATTCTTTTCTTATTTTTAAAAATTTTATATAATTTCTTTTCTAACATTGTCATATCATCTTCATTTTCTTCAAAATCAAAATTAGTTTTATTTGAATTAGATTTAGAAGATTTAAGAGCAATGGACTTAACTTTAAGAGCTTTGAAATTTAGCTCAAAAGTTTGAAGAGAATCAACTAACTCCTCAACTTTCATAACATTTGTATTCTTTAACTCCTGTATAGCAGTAACCTTTGAATAGAACCTATCAGGTAGTGATCACTGTATTTTTGCCCAAACCTTACTTTTAAGGATTTTATCTCTACGACCCCACATGGAATTTACTATGTCATTCAGTTTCGTATAGAAGTCCATAAAAGACTCATTTTCTACCATACGAATTTCTCCAAATTTGGTTATGAAAATTCAAATTTTAGATTTAATTTTTTTACTATAGTAGTTCCTTCATGTGTCATTTCAAGAATATCCCATACTTATTTGGTTGTATCGCAAGAAATAATTCTTTTAAATTCATCAGGCAATAAAGCACAAGTTATAACATTTAAGGCTTTTGCATTTGCACTGCTTTCACTTTTTTGAACCGTAGTCCAAAAAGCATATGCAGTATCTTTCATTGATATGATTCCATCATCGGCTACTACATCCATCATAGGAGGGATCCACTTAAATACAGTGGCTTGCCACACACTTTCATCTAAGGATTTGAGGAAAATCCATATCTTGGCTTTCCAATATGAATAGTTAAAGCCATAAAAAAGAGGTGGCCTAGTAATGGACAAGTTGTCGAAATTTGACATAATAAAGCTCTTGATCTAGTTCAAAAAGTAAATCTAAAAAAAATAGAGCAACCCTTTCTGATTCCACTTGAAAAGGAGAGTTTAAGATGACCTAGAGGAGGGTGAATAGGATAATGTCAAATAATCGAACAAAGTATTGAATATGTAAATAAAGCAAAGATCTCAATCGCTTAAGTATTGAAACGTTAATTCCAAATAATTCATAAGACAACCTTTGCTTAAAGTTTTAGGTACAACAACCTTATTTTACAAATTTCTTTAAAATTAAAACCTCAAACTTGCAAGAGTAAATTAAAATATTACAACATTCACCACTCAATCTGAAATTAAATATAATCATTCACCACAAATAAAATAAAGGCATTCACCACATAACACAAAGGATTATAATGGTTCGGTACTTTAAAAATAGTCACACCTACTTTACTCCTAAAATTACTTCTCTCATAATTTTGGCTTTCACTATTTGGCTTTCACTATGAAAAAGTTTTCCCAGGTTCACCTTAACAACCTTTTACAATTCTTGTGATTTTCATGGGCTATCAAAATCAAACCCACACTGAGATTTTTAGGCTATCTCAAACAAAACCTAAGCTGAGATTTTAACAAGCTATCTCAAAAAAACTTAAAAGAGTTTAGAAGATATACTTATCTTCACCCTAGAAGACGTATTAGAAGCTTGTAGCAGTAGAACCTCTTTCTTGAATGTAGATTGTTCCTTGTTCAGTCGGATAGAAAGGGTCTAAGGTTTTATTGATTTTAATTAAGTTAAACCCAATAAGCTACTTGAATCAATTCTCTTATATCTCAAAAGAAGAGTATAATTTACTCTCTTTAGAATCAAACTTAAAAGATCTGAGACAAAGTGAATTGAAAAAAGCTCTATAGATTAAATTATAAATACTGTTCAATAGCTTGCTAATAACTTGAGCTTCTTTCTCTCTTATAGAAGGATTTTGATAATTAACTTAAGTAATTCGAAATGAGAGAGGAACTCAATTTATAGGCAAAGACGTTGAATCTTTAGCTAGCCCGAGATAGTCTTCGACTAGCCCAATCAGACCAGATTCAGTTCAATGGACTTTGGATCGCATAGGATAAGATTTATCTAAATTTTGGCTGGCCCGACGTCAAGTTCGACTGGTCAAACACCCCAGTTCGGCTAGCCGAATTTGCCCTTCGGCTAATTTAATTCACCCAAATTCCAAAAGGTGATGTGTGTTGGAATTTGACTCGAACTTTCATAGGCTAGCCGAACCTAAACTCGAGCTAGCCAACATGTAACGCCCTGAAAATCGGGGGTTGAGCATAACTCAGCTCCCGAGTTCCAAAACGTCACTTATGCAACATATTTATGGATGGATGGATGTTGTCTGTATTAGTGCATAAAACATGTGGTAGATTAAGCTAAGTCAGCAAACATAGATCAGGGACAGTCTGAAAATGCAGGCAGAAGTCTGAAATAGATATATAAACCAACATAAGTCCCCAAGGTATGTATGCTCTGCCAGGTCATAATTACAAGTCATGTTACAAAATACATATAACAAAATGTGATAAATCACTACAACATAGCTCGAAATCTCTATCAATTAGGACATGGCTCACATGAACCCGCCTGAGAACTGCATGAATAAGAATGCCTCCTCGTCCTCATCGAACTCTAGCTCTACCTCGCAGGCATCACCATCACCTACAACTAAGTCAGAGTCTGGTTGGTGTTTAAGCACCATCCCAGAACGTGGGAGTGAGTGATCAACTCAGTGGAACTATATCGCAAAGGTTAACATGTTATCAATTCAGTCAAGCAGTAATGATAAAGCAGTAAAATCAAACATGTCCTAGATGCTCTTATTAATGCAAGAATGGTATGAAGAAATGATGCATGCCCTCACCACAAACTCCCTCTTGCGACATCATCTAATGATCGCGGCATGAATCACTACCACTGTGCTCTACACCAACGCCAACGGCACATGCGGAGCGATGTTATGAGCAAGATTATCAAGTTCTTATTAGTCCTTTTCATACAGCAGGATTGGGAAGCTAAGGTACCTCCTTTATATCAATTTTCAAACAGTGATCCATTCTAGGGTCGTCAATCCTAAGAAATCTCATACGATGTTATAGTTCTAGATCGTCGTAAAGGGCTCATCATCAATCAATACAGGTCTAGTTATATCCTAGATACTACAATAAGGCTCGTCGCCTAAACGCAGTCTCAGGATATACTCGAGGTCATTACAGAGGGCTCGTCACCAATCAATGTAAGCCGACAATACGAATATAGTGTCTCATACCACCATAATCGGCTCATGAGTCTAGGTTACTCACTGGTCACTACGGGGAGGCTCGTCGCCCCAGCGTAGGCCGACAGCTCGACCACGATGTCCCATACCACCATGTCCGGCTCATGAGTCTTAGCGGATCGCGGTACTAAGGTTAACAAAATTTCACTAATGAGTTCGGTACCTTAGATTCAAACAGTAGCGTCCAAACATGGTGAACATACATCGGTCAATCGGGTTATTTGACGAGCTCAACTAGGACAAGTGCATGTTGAGTTGATCGACATGGAATGCATAAGCACTCCGTGTAGCCTAACCACTGTCGAACCTCCCAAGTACTACTCGCATTCGTCGAACACATCCTGTGTGGCGAAAATAACCTCAACCACCAGTTTAAAGGCTATTATTGACTACCTGGACTATAATGTAGTCCCAATCACATACAAGCTCAATAATAGACATTTGATTCATATTCTGCATTCAAATGAACATGTTATGAAATATAACTTAAACATAAATATAGTACATGAAGGAAATCATACACACAGTCAACATGAATAAAATAGGCTAAACAATTCATGGAGGAAATCATACACACAAGCAGGGTAATTGAGATTCATATCTCAACAACCTTATAAATCAAACTTTACTGAATACTAACCCATTTAGACATTTTTACAAACACTTAGACTACACTATTCAACATACATCACGTATGTCAATTGTATTACATATTAGGGAAAATCCTTTCGCCAAGGAGTTGTTGCATACATAATAATCATGTACTAACAACAATTAATCATGACAATCACAACATCAAATTTCATATACATACAGGCATTTCAACATATACATGAAATATTTGATTTACAACATAGGTTATATATATACGTAAAATAAAACGAATAGCGCATTTGGCATGTGTAATAGCATCCACATCAAGAATAAATCATTATCTAACATTGAAATCCTTGAAAACCATAACCTAAACGTATATAGTCCGCACCTTAAACCAGAAAATGCGTAACGGATATGATTTAGACGATAAGTCTTCGTCAATGGCGGATACGCAACCTAAGGCATGAATTAGATTAGTTACAATAGCACTTAGACTATTCTAAGCTCCATAACAAGTTAGGGTTTGATTGACTTACCCAAAAATGGAGTTAGAATCGCTGGAATAACGATTCAAATACGATGGATTGGTGCATAGAGGAAACTAGAAAGAATCCCAAGATAAAACACCAACTACTCTCTCACTTTCTCTCTCTTATATAAGCTAGGGTTAGAAATTCGTATGGGATATGTGAGAGAGGGTTTAAGGCCCTTATATAGGCCCAGAACCGATGAAAATAGCTCTAGGACCAAGGTATACTTAAGTTATAACCAAATCGGGCCTTTTTTTTATCCAACAGAACATTTCTAGAGGTTCTTTTACTAAATGCGGTCAGACTTAAGCTCACTAATATTGAATCTTAAGCAAGTTAAGTTTTCAGTCCGATCGGGTTTTCAGATCGACCGTGGCAGACCAATTTCAATTCAACGGTCACCAAACTCGATTAGGGCCACAAGGACTTTGACATGTATGGGCCATCTTCCCTGATCCGAGGGTGAATTTGGGTCCAAAACCAATGGTCAGAATGATTATAAAAGGTGCGCAAGCAACACGACTCAGATTACTTAAATTTTTATTTAATTTTATAAAAAATTTCACTTTCTCACACTCTTCACTCCGGACCCAAGAAAATAGTCTCTGGACATCATCTGGTCTTGATTTTTAAGGTAATAGTCAAGTCCAACTAGGCGGCAATAACTGTCTAAGTTCATCGCTATCGGACTTTCGACGTGTGGTTCAGGTCCGATACGAAGTTTCTGAATGTTCTCGAGAGCAACTGGGTTTAGAGTTGGATCCTAGATTTCAGGGTAACATAGCGTTAACAATTCTATAAGTTTTGGGTCTTACAAATCGTACTTAAAATGGTCGGTGCTAAATTCACAAGTAATCTAGTTTAGTGTTAGTTAATTCAAGTTAAATTTCTAAAGGATTTCTGCTAGAGGTGATACTCGGATTAAATAACGAATTTTTCAGGATTCGGGCTTGAACTTGGGCTTGCCAAGAAAGCTTAGGTTGGCTGAACCAAAAGTTGGGTTGGCCGAATTCCAAGAAAAATAAGCATAAAAACCTAAAATAACACATTTTTTAAAGTACCTAAGTCTTAAGGTCTTTCTAGGGTTTTATACCACCTAAGATATATCAAATATCTGATCTTCTTTGACTTGAACTAAGTCTCGAACTTCATCTTGACTTTGAGCTTGGTCTTTTCTTAAACATTAGTCGATCTTTAGCTTTATCTTCCTTTGTGTATGGACCGGTCTTAAGCTTAATCTTCTCTTGATTTTGAGCTTGATCTTCTCTTGATTACGGACCGGTCTTGAAGATCTATTGTCAAGTTGTTTTGACTTTACAAAATTTGACAACTAAAGTGTGCTCATCATTTTAGCACTTACAATGTCTTCCGATAGTTCGAATGAATTTTTCGTTAGACTGGATGTGCTTTTGCTGATTATAACATACTTGGGTGTTACTCTAGGCGATCAGATTGGTTCAGATGCAACGTTATGTAGTGCACCCCTTACTGGTAGCCAGGTAGTTAACTTGGATAAAGTGAGGGATTGTGCGCAGTCTTCGGATTCATGTTTCTTTGAGCAGTCATCTTTAGTCATTGTGTCTTTCACTTCGAAATAGGGGAGTCATCTCGAGCTTAAGAGGAGAGATTAGGTGCCAATTCTAGCCAGGTGCTTACAGAACTATGCGACTCCTTAGTGGATATCTTCATGTTCAACAGTGCTACTAATGTTGGTGCTTATCTTTATGCTTGAGCCTTCAGGGAAGTGCTAAGATTGGTTCATTTCCCAAGGTAGTGAGAGTATCAAGTTTTACCCAAACCATGCATGTCTATCATTTGGATGAGGGGATGCCACATTTAGAGATACCACCAATTTCCTCTGACTATACCATGATTGATGGGTTACCAGTGCACACATGTTGGTTAAGTCCTCCCCCTGCCTGTTCTGCCCATCTCTTAGAGTGGATTGATAGACTATCAGATTACGAGCGCGTCAAGCTATACCATTTCAGTTTTAAAGGAGTTCTCCATTTGGCTCGTGTCGATGTTGATTGGTGGGTGTTAGGTGTTGTGTTGATAGATTGGAACGCTAAGTTGAACCTTTTTATATTTAATGGCTTGGAGATAGGACCATCATTGGAGGATCTTTCTCGACTGGTTGGCCTCCCCCTAGATTATTTTTCCTATTTTCCGACAAAACACAACCTGAAGTGAACCACTCTTCATAATTGGTTTGGCATCCTATACCTGATACGACCTGCAGGTAATGGTAGAGATGTCCTGGTCTTCTCTTTAGATACCTTGTATGATCTATTTTCTAAGGGTCACGATATCCCTGGATCAACCAATTCTTGGAATGCCTTGATATTTTTTTTGTTTGTTGAGATCTTTTTTTTTTTTTCAGTTGGCATCGATCTTCTACCATGTTGCTCTTTGAGATGATGGGTCAGGTTTCCCATAAGAGGAGCATTATATCCATTGTATTGGCTAAGCTCTTCCACAGTCTCATAAATTGCACACTGGGTTGCACGCAGGTTCTTCGTGGCTATGGGGCATTCCTCAGGTATTTTCATTTCACTGCATTGATTTCTAGGCTACTCCATTTTTCATCCATGCATTGATCCCAAATTTGTTAATTCAGTGGGTTTGGCTTTAGGAGCGGCTATCAATGATGATCCCAATGCCCTATCCTGTGTCACATGAGGCTAACATCATACGTCACATTATGGAGGATCCTCCTCGTACCACTGGGATGATCGAGCCCTTGTATAGATGGATGTTCTCCTGGTTACGAAGCTGGGAGATTCACTAGGTGCCATCATGGCTGCTCCTTTCTCCTACGATCTACAGTGCACGCCATCGTTCTCTTATCCTGGTAGGCCTTCAATTTCTTTGCTCATACCATCCTATTCTATTCTCGTGTCAGTTCGGCTACTGACAGGATATTCCATCGTTTGCATTCTATGATTTCGATTGTCATCCCCACCCTTGTCTTATTGGTGACCTTGTACTTCTATGATGGTTTCCCTTGATGATGGGGGTCCCCACAGGATGACTATCGATCTAAAGAAGTATCTTTGCATGGCCACTTGTTGTTCTTCTGTAAGTCATCTGCAGTGGGCTAGTAGGTGTGGCATGAGAGGTAAGTTACCAAAAAATTTGTTGGTTTGTGCTCTATTTGCCCCTTGCAGGACAACTGGCTCATACATTGATGGAGATCCTTCTAATATCACCAACTCTTCTGGTGTGATCCTTTGTCTGACCGATGGGAATGTTGATGGATGCAGGAAGAAGGCCCCCTTCAAGATTACTGGTTCAGGGGCTAGGAATGCCCATTATAGGATGATCGGCTTAAAATGGGAAGGTGTCCCACCAGCACAATAGGCTCCCATGGTTCACTACTACTGGGAGTTGGTACAGGGAGATGACGATCATGTATCCCTTGGAGAATTATTAACTCAGGCTCTAGAAGTGGGGCCTGTGGTGCCCCTGGCAAGACCAATGGGGTGTTTGTAATAATATGAATGAACTAGATGGGGGAGAAGAAGAGATTGATGCTCTCCTCCTTAAGGAAGTTGATGGAAGGACCGCTTGATGTGTTAAGGCATGCTTGATGCTGTGGAAGAGGATTTTAGAGGATGTTGGTGAGTGCAACAGCATGAGTTGTTCCAGGAATTGAGATCATAATCTTCTTATTATAGATTAAGTCTTGGACCGCATGCCTTAGTGAGAAGCATTAGTTTGTGGTGTGACCCCAACCCTGGTGGTATGCATAATACTCATGCTCGTTACAGTTACGCGATAGAGGATTCAAAGGTGGCCTAACTTGTAGGGGAGAAAAAAGTTATTTCTACACTAATGTAGCCATGATCCGATTGTACGTTTGTATGAGTGGGGTGAACTTCCTAAGTTCGCTGGAAATGTAACGATTTTGATAGAGGTATAGCGCATTACTTCTTAACTATTGTTATTTCTGCGATTGTGGTTACGATGGTGGTTGTTGAATTTGTTGAGGTGGACGGGGTTGATGTCTTTGTTGGTATTGTTGAGGTTGGTACTGATGATGCTGCCAGCATCCCTGTTGTGGAGCATACTGACTACCTTGAGTGATGGTGACAATGTTGTTGACTTCTGTCAGACGTTGGATTGAACAATTTCCATTCTAATATCTCGGGGGATTGCCCTCGAGCTTACTCCATTTTTCTAGAGTAGTTTGTTGCGGCCAAGGGGTAATTGTTTCGGACCTTATTCCTACCTTAACTTGCTCCCTTATGCGGATGAGTTGAGAGAAGTTTGCATATGGGTATGAGATCAGGTAATCTTCAATGCTCGGGTTTGCCAAGTGGACAATCATGGAGATCTACTCCCCGTGTCAATGGGGGTTTGCATTCGGGTGACCATAGCTTGCCAACATCTAACATAGGCTAATAATGTCTCATCGCTTTTCTACCTTGGGGCTACTAAAGATGCCCTCCTTAGTGTCATGTTAAGATTGTATGCAAATCAATCGACAAAGGACTAGGAAGTCTTAATATGGTGACAATCTAATAATGTATACCAATCCAGAGCATCTACCTTAAAAAAAAATTAAAATAGGCAGATGAGGGCTCCATCATTCCCTACCACGATCTTTAGGTCTCCATAAAAAGCCTTAAGATGGGTTATAGGATAGTCATTGCCATCGTATCTCTTGAACTTAGGAACCTCAAAGTTTTGAGGTACTCATGCATCTGGGAAGAGACATGGGCCCCTGAACTTTTTTGAGGGGATGTCAACCCCCTGCTATCGTTAAAGCTAGGTCTACATGTCTTAGAGTTTCTCCCACAGCTCCTTCGTGTTCTATTCAACTTGTACGAGAATCTAGCGTTTCTCGCATCTAACCTCGTTGTGCTTATTTGACATAGTGGTCAATTTCCTTGACCCTATGGCTCTCCTTAGGGGGAGCTTATTGTAAGGTAATTGTGTTCTCGACTATGGGAAGTTGCTGGAATTAAAAGGCACTCCTAGTCAGGGGAGGTTAGAAAACTGGAAAGTGACCCCTTTGTTGGGTATTCGCCACTGACTACTGGTTGTAGAGGACTTGACACTGATCCCCTAATGTGGGCATTCGCTAGTGCTGCTCTTGGGCTTTTTGTCTGGGAAGTTGTTGTTTCTTGAAATTGAATCCTGATTACGAGATGTGCTGGATATTGACTAGGGATCCTAGTTAAAGGATCTGCTAAGAATTGATTTGAAACCCCAGCTGCGATGTTGCTTGAAAATTTACTGAGAATCCTGCTTGCGTGATTGTTTTGAGATTGAATCCCGATTGTGGGAGGATGTTGAAAAAAATTCCTATGGTCAAGGGCTATGTTGATTGGTTATGAGACCCATATCATAGACCGTACCGTTCCGTAGGCTTCTGCGGTCTTTTCGGTCGAATTCCGGTGACCTGCGATGCATAGATAATAGTTGCACATGACCCTGATTCGTATCCCGAATTCTAGAGTTGGCTCGACCTGAAACTTGTACCCTTGTGAATGCGCCATTACCTGAATTTTAACGTATCATCTCATGCACTGAGGCGATACCCATGCCAGGAGATGTGGGCTTGCATTCAGTTCGAGGGAAAATGCTGCGCGTTGCGAATTTTGAGATTATCTCTACAACATGTCCCATCAATCAATCAATAAAGTACACACCCTATCTCAAGTACATCACCCATACCCCATGCCACCTCAACCCCTCATAAGTCAACTCTCTCTCTCCCCACCCATACCTCATTTACACAAGTTTCAACCCAACCCATGTTTTCCCATCCCTATCCCATACAACAACCATTCCATTCATACCTTTTCATCCATCATTTCTCTCTCTCTCTCTCTCTCTCTCTCTCTCTCTCTCTCTCTCTCTCTCTCTCTCTCTCTCTCTCTCTCTCATTTCTATCTTCACTCTCCAACCCCCAAGAGAAACACCCAAACATCCAAGATCTCCAAGCCTTCCCAAAACAACAAGTGTGGCCCACTTTCCCACCCTCTCGTCTCTCATCTCAACCATTCATTCTTCATCAACCTCCATCAAAATTAAAGGCAAGGAGCATATGAGTCCAAGGAGCTAAAGAAGGAAGCCAAATGTGGGTGATTTTATGTTGTGATTTTGTGATTTAAGGGTCCACATGATTCGGGACCCACTTGATGTATGCATTGTATAAGGAGGGGCCCATAGCGGTGAAGTCCCCCATGTAAGGCCCATATCCTAGTCCATACTATTCCGACAACTCCCACGATCCTTCCCGTTGAATTTCAGTAATCCATAACCTATAATCGACATTTGGACGCGACCCTAAGTAATATCCTATAGATTTGAATAGGATTAATCTGAGACTTGTACCATTGCGACCGCAACGTCCTCGCGGTTCTGATTCCGCATCTTGCATACCGATCCGATACCCTTGCAGGAAGATGTAGACCCGCGTTCAGTTTGAGAAAAAACACCACGCTTTGCAAATTCCAAGAGAATCTCTACATCATGTCCCATCCATCAATCAATCAATTACTCCATCAATCAATCAATCACCACATGTCAAGTACAAAAGCAACCCATACTTTCTTTCTCCACAAGTCAAGCAAACCCAAAGGTCAACCAATCCATCACCTCACTCATCACCCACATCCATCACCCATCTCCCATCACTTCTCCTTACAACCACCTCTCTCTCTCTCTTTCTCTTCACATTTTTCAAGCATTTCCCAAGCAACCAAGGGTGCATAAGTCCAAGGCTTTCCCAAGAGAGAAAAGTGATTTTTGGTGGCCCATTTTCCCATCCCTTTAACCTTCATCCTATCCATTCAAACTTCATCTCCCTCCATCAAAGTGAAGTACAAGGAGATCGGCTTTCCAATGGACCAAGAAGATCAAGTAGTGGGTGCTCCTATAGATTAGTTTTTATTTTTAAGATGGGCCAAGTGAGGCCTACCGATCAATGGTATGGATCTCACTTTGGATCCTTAGATGTGGTCAACGGCCCATCTTATCATCAATATCATTCCATGATGGGGCCATTCTCCATGGACCCCATCATGATGTTTACCTTCTGTTGAGGGTCAAATATTGCATATCAGACCCCATTTATTTCCTGAATTTTCGAGCATGATACTGTTTAATGGCCCATTTTATCGTGTTTATGTTGCAAGGTGATTTTACAAGCATGAACTGCAAAAAGGTATTAAAATCATAGATTTAACAATCTGAAGGCACCAAGGCAAGGGATGGACCCCAGGGGACCAAGATCGATGGCATTTACATGCCAGAGACCTGTAAAAATCAAGAAACTGAATCTCAAGTGGCCTGAAATTGGCTCAGAATGCAAGATCACAAGGTTCTCACCATCCGATCTGCTCAAAACTCTATATGTCGCCTAAGGAGCATAAACTAACCGTACACGTCAAAAATCAGCTATTGGATTGCTCTAAAGGGTCCCAACGGACAGATCAGTCCCTTAAATCCTTAAGTAGGGCCCACATGACATCTAGACCTACTTCAATTTTGGTCTCAACGGCTTATGTGAGATGAAAAAGTGGATGGATGGATCGGATTCAGTATACACATCAAGGTGGGACCCATATTGCATGGTGTGTGTGCACAACATAAGTGAGGTCGCCGTGCACTAAATCGTCCAAAGTCGGTCAGCGCATGCTGACCGACTCTCATCTTCCAAATCCGAAACGACTCCAAACGCAAGCCTCTCTTGCTGTTGCGTTTCTGGATGTGTAAAGCTGCGTAAACCGACTTCAGCCACGGACTGTATGCTTATAAAAGGAGGAGGGGATCTGGAGCTTGGCTAGAGCTTGGAGAACGGAAAAGAGCTAGAGCCTGTGCTTGGGTTGAAACGTCAGGAGAAAGAGAGAGAGAGAGAGAGAGAGAGAGAGAGAGAGGAGCTTTGGTTTTTTCTTTCCCTTTTCTTTTCCTTTTCTTTTTCTCTTTATTTATTTGGATTTCGCCCATCCATGTCTGGCTAAACTTCTTAGCTAGGGCTAAGAGGTGAAGCCTGTAGCGTGATGGGAGAACTATATGCTTGTACTTTTTAGACTGAATGGATGATGATTTTAGTTTAATTAATGGCATGTTTTTAGTCTTTAATAGTCTGTTGTGACTGAAATTACAATGGGTCTGCAATGGATTTGAGCATGTTCTTTTTATTTTTATGTTTATGACGTCAGGAAGCCCTGTTGTTCACCATAGTCTCCTGGGCATGGTTGGATGTCGGTACCCTTTCTAGCTTTCATAGCATGTGATTGGTTGGTAATTAGTTTAATTCTATTGTTTGCCATAGTCTCCTGGGCATGGTTTGGTGATGGAATCCATTCTAATTCATATACCTTTCATCTCTTTGAAACTATATCAACAACAGTTCAGTAAATTTCATAATTCTTGAAGCAGGCATAAGATCTCCCTGATCTCTACAAGTGGATCCTCTGAATCCCTAGTTTCCTTCTCTGATATCTCCTAAGTTTTAAATAATAGTTTTACAATTATTCCTTAATTTCTAGTTGATTTAAATTTCATCTCATTCTAGTTCTAGTTCTAGTTAGTTTTAGATAACGTATAAGTTTCAGTCCCTTAGGATTCGACCTCGGTCTTACCGAGTTATTACTACATCACAACCCTGCACTTGGGGAGTGAACAAGTTTTTGGTACCTTCCTAGCTTGTATATGGGTTATCTAGACCGTCTATTTTTGTGAAAAAGGGATCTCCACTGTTATATTTCAATTTTATGGGCCCACATGTTATGAGACCCACTTGATTTATGTTGTAAATCATGGAAGGGAGGGCCCATAGTGTCGGGGTCCCTCCATCACGCGTGTGCCACTCTCTATCTCTCTCTCTCCCTCTCTATTTCATTTTTTATGTGATCATGACATGGTTGTATGGCCCACTTGGATGGACCCCTCCATGAAGTTAGTATTTTATCCAAGCTGTCTATGAATGGGGCCCACCTAGTGTGTGTTGCACCACACCGTACATCATGTGGTGGCCTACCTTCACATGGACAGACCGTCTAGCGTTCCTGGACGCTGGACGTGAATTGAGAAAACATAAATATTAGCTTATTTCAAAAGCTTTTTGGGGTGGTCCACTTGTGTAGGCCCCACCTTGATGTATGCATTCAATCCACGCCGTCCATCCCTTTCCTCAGACTAATTTAGGCGTTGAGCCGAGAAGTGGGACCAATCCGACTTCATGGCAGGCCATAGCACAGTAAACAGTGTGGTTTACCCTTGAAATATACCATGATATTTTTATACTCCAAAATATACTCAATATTGGACTCGTTGAATTGGTTATGAGCTGTGGAATCCAATGGCTGGAGCGGATTCTCTTGAAGCGGGCCCCACATGCGAAAAACCCCAAAATCTTAGTTTTTCAATATATATATATATTAACAATAGCATTGCTGCTGCTGTGTCAGAGGCACAGGCTGCGCCATCGCTAGCGGGGGGCGAATGTCAGGGAGCCCACGGCCCCACATGTGGGCCCCACCTTGATGTTTATTTACCATCTAACCCGTTCACGAGGTGGGCCACTCCCTGAAGTGGGCCCCCTCCAAATTTCAATCTCATTTGGAGCTCAAGTGACCCACGTCATAAGAAACAGTGGAATTGAACGTATACCATTAAAACCTTTTTTTGGGCCACAGAAGTTTCAGATTAATATGAAATTTATTTTTCCTCCTCACCGAGGTTTGTGTGACCCTATCAACAGTTTGGATGTAAAATAAATGTCATGGTGGGCCCCACGTGAGACCCCCAATAATGTGTTTTATTACCACCGTTCGGACGAACGGTGGAGGCCACAGTGATGTATGCATTTTTCCATGGCATCCAGCCATTTTTTTTGGCTGCTGGACAGCTGGTGGGACCCACCATGATGCACATGTTGCATCCCATCCCTCCAACCATTTTGAAAGATCAGTTTAGTGCATGAGCTAAACAATGAGGCAGATCTAAAGTTCAAATGGACTCCACCATCTAAAGTAGTGGCCAATGACGCCCACCGTTCAAAAACCTCTAAGGGGCCATGGTAGCTTCCCATTAAGTTGATATTTCCATCTATCGCCATGTTAATTTATGTTTAGGTTGGATGGGGAACATATTTTAGGTGGGCCTTAGGAATTTTAATGGTGGAAATCATTACCATAACTTATGTTTGGCGTGGCCCATTTGGTATGCATGGGGCCCAATTAGTGTGGCCCATTTAATATACATAAGAGCCACATGATTAGGCCCATCTTGATGTAATTGTGGCCCATGTTATGAGGCCCATTGTGACGTATTCAAAGGTCGGGACTATGGCCCAGTGCAATGTACATAAGGCCCATTGATGTGGCCCACTGGATTTATATAAGGCCCATATGATGCGGCCCATTTGATGTATCTAAGGCTCATGGATCGAGGCCCAATGGAATGTCCTTAGGGTCCATTGCAATGTGTGATGCCTCCTTGGGTTGTGTAATGATGTTTTATGGTGGGCCATGCCTTGGGAGCAATGTTGGTTTGACATCCACATTGTGAGATAATGTTGGTTAAATCTCTGCATTACGACTCTCCATAGGGCCCACTGATAGGCCCATACTAGTTGTGTGTAGGTCGTCTAGGTCCATCTGCATTGTAAGGATAGTTCATTACTTTATAACATGCCTAATATAACTCCATGAGTCATGACCATATGCATCATATGTATGCTTGATATGAGTGGTGACTGATCATAGCATGTGTCACGCCCCAATCCGAAAATCGGATTCACATGAATCCCGATTGTCGAATTCAGTGCCGACAGCCTCCGTAGTGCCCCATTCTCGGCTCCTGGTAATCAAATGCCAGATTCCGATCCTAGAATCCTACAAGGAGGATTTTCAGAATGAATTTTTTTTTGTAATGGAGCATAACCACAAGCATAACCAAGTCACAAAACAACATCACCACATATCCACTATATCAAAAATTTTAAGTACAATGCGGAAAGGGGAAATACAAGAAGATCAAAAATCTCCAAAAGGTCCTGATATGCACTCCTGCCTCAGCGCTGCTGCTGTCCAACGCTACCTGCACGCAACGGTCGTGCATAAGCTTACAAAAGCTTAGAGGGTGGTGTAAGTGTGTGCGTAAGGCAAACGTCAAGTGTACAGTATCAGAACAATGCGGAAGTATGTGGTAAGTCCATAGAATCAACCATGTCAAAGCTATGCGATGAAATATGAATGTCATCGGCCACACCGATACAATGCAAGGCCTATATAGCCGAATGTCATATGCGAAATGCAATCCAAGCAAGTCGGTACTCCTCAAGTACGTATATCAGTACAGTTCCTCTCTGGATATCACCGGGGTCTAATACACTTCACAGTGACTGCCACCTCCCTAGCTGCACAGTCAAGCAAGCGAAAAAGACCTCGCTATCCGCCTGACCAGTAGTATGCCAATACCTACCCGGCTCGTCGATAGCGAACTCATTTATGAGCTAGTCAAACTCAGCCTAGCTTATAGCCCCCTCACTCAGGCGGATAAGGCCACACCCCCTTCCAACCGACCACGATACAGTGGGAGACGCAGCCTACTGGTATTCGGCACTCGGGCGCTCGTGCATCCACTCTGTCTAGACATTGGAGCATCTCCTGGTACCAAAAAGGTTCTGGGACTTTCACCCAAGGACATCCTAAGTGCCCACAGTGCTAGAATAAGTATTTTCGGTATCCAATATGGTCCTCCACGATATACCTGTGGAGCCACGGCCCTGATGTCGTTAGGGCGTGCAGTGTTCAAGCCACACGTATGCGAGATGCATGAATCACGTTATCAAAACATGCAGAAATACAGCACGTACTGCGCGATCATGTGGGGCACTCAGTCACATAACGAGTCCCGTAAATGGTCTGCCCAATGGCGTATGCTATGATCAGTCACTACTTATATCAAGCATACATATGATGCGTATGGGCATGAGTCATGAGATTATACTAAGTATGCTATAAGAAAATGAATAGCAACGGGTATGGACCTATCAATGGGCCCTAAGGAGAGTTACAATGTGGACATTTAACCAACATTGTACATACAATGTGGACGTCAAACCAACATTGTTTCCTAGGCACGGCTTGCCATAAATATCATTTCACGAACCATGAGAAACGTACATTGCAATGGACCCTAAGGACATCCGTTGGGCCTCGATCCCTGGGCCTTAGATATATCAAATGGGTCATATTACATGAGCCTCACATTCACCAAATGGGTTGCATTAATGGGCCTCACCAATGAGCCTTATGTACATTGCAATGGTCCATGATCCATGGGCCTTGAAATACATCAAAGTGGCCTCACAACTTGGGCCTTAAATATGTCAGATAGGCCTACATACATGAGATTTAAATATATCAAATGGGCCACTCCATTTGCGCCCCATGCACATCAAATGGGCTTGAACCCATGGGCTCTTTATGTATCAAATGGGCTTAGTCCCCTGGATTTTGCATATGTCAAATGGGCTTAGTCCCATAGGCTTTAGATATGTATCAAAGTAGGCTTCAATGAATGGCCAAAATTAAGTAAATTGTGGGCCCTAAACACACACCAAGGTGGGCCCATTTGGAACATAGATCTGCCTCATTTTTTATTTTTTATTTTTTTTTTTGCCCATGTCATGAAATGATTTTTACCAAATAAATGAACGGTTTGGATGCATCATATGCACCATGGTGGATAGAGTGGATAGGACCCATAAATCATGGTGGGTCCCACTGTCCAAACGGTGGACAGTGTGGATAGTCACATACATCACAGTGGAGTCCACCGTCCAGACGGACGGTGGCAATGTAACTCGTTCATCACTGTGGGCTTCCCATGTGGGGCCCACTATAATGTTTATAATCCATCCAACCCGTTTATAAGGTCACAGGGACCTGGGTGAGGATGAAAAAAATAAATTTCAGCTTAATCCAAAATTTCTGTGGACCCCAAAAAGTTTCAATGGTGGAATTCAATTCACAATGTTTCTCATAGTGTGGGCCACCTGAGCTTTGGATGTGCCTTGTTTTTAGAGAGGGGCCACGTCAGTGGGTGGGCCACCTGATGAACGGTGTGGATACAAAATATACGCCATGGTGGGGCCCGCCCATGGAGCCGTGGACTGCCTGGCATCCGCCCGCCAGCAGGCCGCAGGCGCTGCCTGCACCATTTGCAGCAGCAGACGCTGCTCTCCTTCCTTCCTTTCTTGTTTTTCTTTTTTTTTTAAAACCCGATTTCTGAGGATTTTCAGGTGTGCGGCCCACCCCAAGCAAATCCACTCCGTCCATCGCATTCCCAAGACTAAAACAGATCTATCAAGACCAATAACGGACATTTTCCAGCGCGTAACAAAAATTTGAGTAGATTTCAACGGTACTGATATTGTTTTCAACACTATGGCCCACTGGATACCCCGATCAACCTCATTTTTCGGCTCAACGCCTAAAATGGGATGTGAAAAAAGATGGATGGCTTGGATTGAATACATACCTCAAGGTGGGGCCTGTACAAGTGGGCCACCTTCATTGCTTTAAACAAGGCAATTCCCCTTATACGTCCAGAGACATCCCTGGACTCTCTGGACTCTCTCTTTTTTTTTTTCTTTTTTTTTTGTTGTGTTAAGGTGGGCCCTTCATAGGTGAGCCACCACATGGTGAGGTGGTGTGGTTTCAATACATATGTAAAGTGGACCCCACCTTTAGATGGTTTGGATCTAATACATGCCCCATTGTGGGGTCCATCCAAGTGAGTCATAGGGTCATATCATCACACAAAATTTAACAAAAGGAGAAGGGAGAGAGAAAGAGAGTAAAAGAGTGGGACACGCGTGATGGAGGAACCCCGACACTATGGGCCCTCCGTTTCAACCATCCAATCATATATCAATGGGTCCCATTGCATATGGGACCATCCAAATAAAAGATCAACAGTGGAGATCCCACTCCACTAGAAATGGACGGTCTAGATGACCTCTTTAATACAAGGAAAGTAAACATCATGATGGGGTCCATGGAGAATGGCCCCATCATGGAATGATCTTGATGATCAAGATGAGCCCTTGGCCACATCTTAGGGTCCCAAGTGAGATCCACACCATTAATCGGTGGGCCTCACTTAGCCCATCGTAAAAATAAGTAAACTACTCTATCAAAGCACCCACCACTTGATCTTCTTGGTCCGTCGGGATGCCGGTCTCCTAGAGCTTCACTTTGATGGTGGAGATGGGAAATGGATGGCTAGGATGATGGGATTTGGAGATGGGAAGTGGGCCACCAAAACGCACATTTTTCTCTCATGGAAGGCCTTGGACGTGGGAGGCTCTTGCTTGGTTGGAATTATGATGAGAAATGAGAGAGAGAGGTGTGATGTAATGAGAGATAGAGTGATGTGAAGGGGTGATGGTTGATGGATGTGAGTGATGGGTGAGGTGATGTGTTAGTTGACTTGGGTGGTTGCTTGACTTGTGGAGAAAGGAAGCATGGGTGCTTGTACTTGACATAAAGTGATTGATGGGTGATTAATTTGACACTTTGTAGAGATTCTCTTGGGATTTACAACGCGCGGTATTTTTCCTCGAACTGAACGCGGGTCCCCATCTCATCGTCTAGGTATCAGATCTGTGCGTGAGTTGCGGCGTTAGAACCCCGGCGACGGTGCGGTCACAATGATACAAGTCTCGGATTAAGCCGACTCAAATGTATAAGATACGTCTCACAGTCGTACGCAACGTTGACTACAGGCCGCGGGTTGCCAGAATTTGACGAGAAGGATCGCGAGAAGCGATGGAACAGTACGGATTAGGATACGGGTCTTACAATATGCCATTGGGCAAACCATTTACGGGACTCCTTATGAGACGGAGTGCCCCATAGTATCGCGTTGTACGCGCAGGATTGCTGCAGGACTGTACGGTGTGATTCATGCATCTCGCATATGTGTGACTTGATCACTGCACGCCCTAGCAACATCAGGGCCGTGGCTCCACAGGTACATCATGGATGGCCGTATCGGATACCGAAAATACTTGGTTCTAGCACTGTGGGCACTTATGATGTCCTTGGATAAAAGTCCCAGAACCTTTTTGGTACCAGGAGTTTCTCCAACGTCTAGACCGAGTGGATACATGAGTGCTGAATACCAGTAGGCCGCATCTCCCACTGTGTCGTGGTCGATTGGAAGGGGGTGTGACCTTATCCGCCTGAGTGAGGGTTCTATAAGCTAGGCTAAGTTTTACCAGCTCGCAAATGAGTCCGCTATCGGTGAGCCGAGTAGTTATTAGCAGACTACTGGTCAGGTGGACAGTGAGGACTATTCCACTTGCTTAGCTGTGCAGTTAGGGAGGAGGCAGTCAGTGTGAGATGTATTAGACCCCGGTAATATTCAAAGAGGAACTGTACTGATATGTGTACTTGATGAGTACCAGCTTGCTTGGATTACATTTCGCATATGACATTCGGCTATGTAAGCCTTGCATTGCATCGGTATGGCCGATAACATTCATGTCTAGCATCGCATGGCCTTGGTATGGCTGATAACATTCATGCCCTGCATCACATAGCCTTGGTACGGCTGGTTGTATTCATGAATTTACCGCATATTTTCATATTACTCTGATATTGTATACTTGGCACTTGCCTTGCGCACACACTTACACCACCCTCTAAGCTTTTGTAAGCTTATACACGACAGTTGCATGTAGGTAGCATTGGACAGCAGTAGCGCTGAGCCATGAGTGCGCATCTGGTTATTTTAGAGCTTTTGATCACCTTGTATTTCTCTTTCCTAATTGTACTTAAAGTTTTTGATATAGTGGATATGTGGTAATGTTGTTTTGTGATTTGGTTATGCTTGTGATTATGCTCCATTACAAAAAAAAAAAATTTATAATAAAAATTCTCCTTGTAGGATCCCAAGATCGGAATCTGGCATGTGAGTGCTGAGATTCGAGAATGGGGCACTAAGGAGGCTGTCGGCGCTGGATTCGACGATCGGAAATTTTGTGAGCCCGTTTTTCGAGTTTGGGGCGTGACAAAAGTTAGTATCAGAGCATAACTTGGGAATACCTGAGGATCACCGTTTCTCTCTCTCTTTCTCTCTCTCTCATGTATGGATGGTGTGTGTGTGTGGCCCACCATCAAGTATTTCATCCATGCCGTCCATGGAGTGGGCCCACCCGGTAGTCCATTTAGACGGTTTTGATTGAAGGAAAAACTCATATATCAACTTAATAAGTAGAGCGACCCATTTGTGTGGACCCCACCATAAATATGTGTTTCTTAGGCAAAACACAAACGTCACTAATCTAGATCTCTGGTGGACCACACCATGTGTACCCACCCTGCTACATGTGATACTCTAACCATCCATCTAGCATCTAAACTATCTGCACACTGGGAGAGTTAATTATATAATATAATATTATAGTATATATTATATTATATTATATTATATATATAACAGAGAGTTATGATATAATATAATATTATATTATATTATTATTATTATTATTATTATTATTATTATATATATATATATATTAGCATGATTTAAGACCAGGTGAGCCACACTACCGTGGACCCCACCTGGTTATCTTGCAGCCATGTGGCTGATCCAAAGCTTAGGTGGAGCCCATCTTGTTATACCCAGCACGTGGGACCACCACAGTGCATGTGTTTCCTTCTCACCGTCCAAATGAGGACGATGTGGCCCACGTGATGTGGGTGTTTCACCAACGCTGTCTATCCTATGGATGGTGGTGCCCACCGTGCTAGGGTGCTGTAGCCAGTACCGCCCACTGCTTAGGGACATGGACCCCACTATTGAGGTATATGTTACATCCAAACTATCCATCCATCTGAGGAAACCCACCTTGATGTATGTGCCTTTCATCCTAACTGCCCATTCATCTGGACTTGCTGGCAGCGGCTTAGTTTTTTTTTAAAAATGAATAATATAATAATAAAAGTATTATAATAATATAATATATTATATATATGGTGGGCCCTATGTAGGACTGACCAGTTGGGGAACCTGATTGGCTGACATGCCTCACATCAGCTATATAACCGGTGTATTGACGTCAACTAGTTCTTTGGGTCGCATGATATATGTATGTCGTCCATCCAGTTTCATCCGGACCACCCATTTATGTGGACCCCACCAATAGGTGGGGTATTGACGTCAGCAAATTCTGTGGACCCCACACATGATATATGTATTTTCCCATGTTGTTTGAAGCCACCATGATGCATATGGTTTACCTGCACCGTCTAGTTCGGTGGACGGTGGGAACCCTCCGTGATGTGTGTTTTGTATTCCACGTCATCCATCTGGACTATTGTGACCCACATGATGGATGTGTTCCATACTCTGGTGAGCTCATCCTAGGGCTTGAGAAGAAAACTAAGGCAGATCCAGTTATCAGGTGGACCACAGTACAGAGAATAGTGGGTATGAGCGTACACCCTAGAAACCCCCTTAGGTTATAGAGTTTTGGACTAATATGATATTTATTTTCCTCTAAAACCAAGTCTTTGTGACCTTATAAACAGACTGGATGAAAAAAATAAACGTTATGGTGGGCCCATTGAGGTTTTAACAGTGGAAAAGTCATTATCTCCACCGTTATTTGTGGTATGGTCTAGATGATCTTTTGATATGATTCATTTTTTTATAATAATACTCTAAAAAAGATTTCTAAAAATAGATGAATGGTGTAGATGGTGCGACCCAGGTAGTGCAGCCAACTTATTATATTTGAGAGGCCGAATATGATGTATTCAGGGCCCATGGGTTGAGGTCCATTGTGATGTATTCAGGGCCCATGGGTTGAGGCCCATTGAGATGTATTTGGGGCCCATGGGTTAAGTCCCATTGTGATATATTTGAGACCCATGAGATGTGGTCCATTGTGATGTATATTATGTCCATGTCAGAGGCTCATTACGATGTGTATTAGGCACATGTGAGCGGCCCATTGTGATGTATATGTGGCTGATATGATGTAGCCCACCTGATGTATGAGAGGCTCATGGTGATGTATATTGGGCCATTGTGTGAGGCCATGGGCCCATTTTATGTTTGACTCTATGTGGGTCACTCATTGGGAGCAATGTTGGTTAAACGTCTACATTGATGGACAATGATGGGTAAATGTCCTCATTGTAACCTTCCCTTAGGCCCTTTGTCAAGCCAATTATTGATGTCAATTATCGATGCCAGTTAGTGATACTGATTATGAGTATGTGACAGCATAGCATCATGTACATGCCCATACGCGTCATCTGTATGTTTATTATGAGATGTGGTTGATCATTGCATATGTCATTGGGTAGGTTATTATGAGACTCCCTAATAGGTGGAAATTGTCTCACATGAGCGCATGGTATGCACAGGATTGATGCATGACAGGTAGTGTGATTCATGCACTTGGCATTTGTATGACATGATTATTGTACACCATAGCGACACAAGGCCATAGCCTCCACAGGCATGTCGTGGATGGCCAGATGGGATAACAAAAATCTGTTACTAGCATCGGGCCACCATAAATGGTCCTGGGTGAAAATCCCTAAACCCTCTTGGTACCAAAGGACACCCCAATGTCGAGACCAAGTGGATATATATGAGCATATGAGGGTCGTATATCAGAAGGCTGCGTCTCTCACTATGTCATGGTCGGTTGGGAGGGGGTGTGGCCTTACCCGCCTGAGGGTAAAGGACATAGCTAGGCTTAGTTTGGCTAGTAGTCACTTGGTAGATATTGGCTGACTATTAGTCAGACAGATAGTGAGGTCTCTTCCACTTGCATGGTTGCGCGTCTAGTGGGCAGCGATTGCATGTAGAGTGTACTAGACTCCAGTGATGATCCCAAAGATATACGGTACTGATATGTGGACTTATTGAGCAGGCGTTATGTAATGCCCTTGATTTCGAGGGTTGAGCAAAGCTCAACTCATTAAATCCAACACATCACTTATGCAACATAGATAATGATGTCTAAATGTTGTCCATATTAGTGCATTAAACATGAGTGTGATTAGACTAAAATGGCATATCGTACTCCAAAGGTAATTTGATTAAGCAAGCGGAAGACTGTAACATGCATATATGAACGAGTAAGCGATTTACAACCTCCAAAGTATAAGTATGTAACTAGGCGGAATGTTTACATGTATTGTTTCTAAAATCTACGAAATGGCAAAACATAAAGTGTCCAACTATTCCATAACCCTTAAATCCTGGCGACGCAGCTCGAGGTCAACACAAACCCGCCTGAGAGTTGCACGTAAGAGAACTCCTCCTCCTCCTCTTCTAAGAAATCTAGCTCCATCGCGTAAGCCTCATCGTCATCTGCAACTAAAACAGAGTTTGAGTGGTGTATTAAAACACCATCCTAGAGTGGGAGTGAGTGATCGACTCAGTGTTACTATAAGGCAAAGGTTAACATGTTATCAATTCAGTTAAGCAGTAATGATAAAGCAATACAATAATTATATCCTAAGTACTTTTCTTAATGCAAGAATGGTATGCTGCAATGATGCATGCCCTTGCCAACACTCCCTCAGTGACTTCGTCAACCATTTTATCACGCCCCAAACCCGAAAATCGGATTCACAGGAATTTCGATCTCCGAATTTGGTGCCGACAACCTCCGTAATGCCCCATTCTCGGCTCCTGGCAATCATATGCCAGATTCCAATCCTGGGATCCTATAAGGAGGATTTTTAAAATAATTTTTTTTTGTAATGGAGCATAACCACAAGCATAACCAAGTCACAAAACAACATCACCACATATCCATTATATCAAAAACTTTAAGTACAATAGGAAAGGAAAATACAACGTGATCAAAAACTCCAAAATAGTCAGATGCGTACTCCTGCCTCAATGCTGCTGTTGTCCAACGCTACTTGCATGCAACTGTCATGCATAAGCTTATAAAAGCTTATAGGGTGGTGTAAGTGTGTGCGCAAGGCAAACGCCAAGTGTACGATATCAGAGTAATGCGAAAGTATGCAGTAAGTCCATGAATAAAACCAACCATACCAATGTTATGTAATGCAAGGCATGAATGCTATCGGCCATACCAAGGCTATGCGATGCGAGACATGAATACCATCGGCCACACCGATGCAATGCGAGGCCTACATAGCAGAATGTCATATGCGAAATGCAATCTAAGCAAGTCGGTACTCATGAAGTACACATATCAGTACAGTTCCTCTATGGATATCACCGGGGTCTAATACACTTCGCAATGATTGCCACCTCCCTAGCTACACAGTCAAGCAAGCGGAATAGACCTCACTATCCTCCTGACTAGTAGTCTGCCAATACCTACCCGGATCGTCGATAGCGAACTCATTTGCGAGCTGGTCAAACTCAGCCTAGCTTATAGGCCTCTCACTCAGGCGGATAAGACCACACCCCCTTCCAGCCGACCACGACACAGTGGGAGACGCGGCCTACTAGTATTAAGCACTCGGGCGCTCATGTATCCACTCGGTCTAGACATTGGAGCATCTCGTGGTACCAAAAAGGTTCTGAAACTTTCACCCAAGGACATCCTAAGTGCCCACAGTACTAGAACTAAGTATTTCTGATATCCGATACGATCATCTACAATGTGCCTGTGGAGGCCACAGCCCTGATGTCGCTAGGGCGTGCAGTGATCAAGTCAAGCATATGCGAGATGCATGAATCACACCGTCAAATCATGCAGCAATCCAGCGCGTACTGCGCGATCATGTGGGGCACTCTGCCTTATAACGAGTCTCGTAAATAGTCTACCCAATGGCGTATGCTATGATCAGTCACTACTCATATCAAGCATACATATGATGTGTATGGGCATGAGTCATGGGATTATACTAAGCATGCTATAAAGTAATGGACTACTCTTACGATACAGATGAGCCTTGACGGCCTATACACAACTAGTATGGGCTTACCAATGGGCCGTAAGGAGAGCTACAATACGGACATTTAACCAACATTGTACTTACAATGTGGGCGTCAAACCATCATTGCTCCTAAGGCACAGCCCACCATAAAACATCATTACACAAACCATGGAGGAATCACACATTGCAATGGACCTTAGGTACCTCCCATCGGGCCTTAAATACATAAAATGGGCCATATCATATGGGCCTTCTGGTTATCAAGCAAGTGGGCTGCATTATTAGGCTTGATGTATATTGTAATGAGCTATAACCTGTGGGCCTTAGAGTACATCACAATGGGCCTTAACCCACAGCCTTGGAATACATCAAAATGGGCCTAATCCCATAGGCCTTATATATGTCAAATGGGCCTAAATGTCAAATGGACCTAATCTCATGGGCCTTATATATGTCAAATGGGCCTGATCTCATGGGCCTTATATATGTCAAATGGGCCTTATATATGTCATATGGGCCTAATCTCATAGGCCTTATATATGTCAAATGGGCCTAATCCCATGAGCCTTATATGTATACCAAGGTGGGCCTCAATGAATGGCCACAAATAAGTCAACATGGGTCCTATACACATACCAAGGTGGGCCCACTTAAACCATAGATCTGACTCATTTGTAGCTCAAGCCATAATATGAGCTTACAAAATAAATGGACGATTTGGATGCAACACATGCGTCATGGTGGGGGTCCACATAAAGATGGATGGATCTGACTCATTCTTTAGCTCATGCCCAAAAATGATCTTTCAAAGTGGTTGAACGGTTTGGATGCAACCCATGCATCATGGTGGGTTCCACACATATGGCCCTCCAATTGAATGGACGGTTTGGATAAAATACAAACATTAAGGGTGGGGGGTCCCCTGGCAGTCCAGCTGCCCTGCTGGACGGCATAGATAAAACACATACGTCACTGGGTGTCCCACCTCCCGCCCACCTGGACGGTGTGAATAAAGCACAAACAGCACAGTGGGCTTCCACCATTTGCTTGGACGGTGGGCATAAAACACATATATAGTTGTGGGTCCCACGTGGGGCCCACCATCATGTTTGTTTTCCATCCAATCCGTTGAGAAGGTCATATAGACCTGGACGAAAAGGAAAAAAACATATCAGATTGATTCAAAAATTCTGTGGGCCCAAAAAGGGTTTCAATGGTAGAGTTCAATCATCGTTGTTTCTTGTGGTGTGGGCCACCTGAGATCTGGATGGGCCTGATTTTTGGGTGGAGCCTGGTTCAGGGAGGGGCCCACCATATGGACGGGTTAGATGGCAAGTAAACATAAAGGTGGGGCCCACGGCTGGAGCCGTGGGTGCCCTGGTGTCCTCCCATCCGTTGAGTGCAGGCGCTGCCTGCGCCTCTGGCCAGCAGCAGCCCTGCTGCTTCCTCTTCTTTTTATAAAAAAAATGTGGTTCTTCTGCGGTTTTTCATACATGGGGTCCACATCGAAAGAATCCACCTCAGCCAATGGATTCTACGGCCCATAACCCATCCATCAAGACCAATATCGGGCTTCTTTCAACGTGTAAAAGAATTTTTGTTAGATTTCAACGGTAAAGATATAGTTTTCAATGCTATGGCCCACCAGATACTCTGATTCACCTCATTTTTTAGCTCAACGCCTAAAATGAGTTGGTAAACATGATAGATGCCGTGGATTGAATATATACATCAAGGTAGGGTGTGTATGAATCAGCCACCCCATGAGCTTGTAACCAAGCTAACATTTGTGTTTTCACAAAGATGTCCAGCGTCCCTGGACGCTGGACGGTCCTCACAATAGAGGTGAGCTTTATTCAAGTGGGCCACCACATGATGAATGGTGTGGGTACACCACACATAAGGTGGGCCCCACTCATAGACGGCTTGTGTAAAATACTTACTTCATGATGGGTTCCATTCAAGTGGGCCACACAGCCAAATCATCACAAAAAAAAAACATAAAAAAACAGAGAGGAGAGAGAGATTGAGGGACACACGTGCATAGAGGGACCCCGACACTATGGGCCCTCCCTTCCATGATCTACAACATAAATCAAGTAGGTCCCATAACATGTGGGCCCAAAAAAATTAAAATCTAACAGTGGAATCCCTTCTCCACGAAAATAGACGATCTAGATGACCCATATACAAGCTAGGAAGGTAAACATCATGTTGGGGTCCATGGAGAATGGCCCCATCATGGAATGATATTGATGATCAAGATGGGCCATCGGCCACATCCTAGGGTCCAAAGTGACATCCATACCATTGAACGGTAGGCCTCACTTGGCCTATCTTAAAAATATGAAAATCTAACTTATAGAAGCACCCACCACTTGATCTTCTCGGTTCGTTGGAAAGCCACTCTCCTTATGCTCCACTTTGATGGTGGAGATGAGCAATGGAAGTCTAGGATGAGAGTTAAAGGGATGGGAAAAGTGGGCCACACAAGGTCATTTTTTCTCTTAAAATGGCTTGTATGTGCACTCACTTTCTTGGGATTATTGCTTGGAAAATGTGAAGGAAAAGAGAAAGGTGTGGTGGTTGTAAGAGAGATGTGAGTGATGGATGTGAGGTGAGTGATGGGTGAGGTGATGGATTTGTTGACTTTTGGGTTTGCTTAACTTGTGGAGAAAGGAAGCATGGGTGCTTTGTACTTGACATGAGAGGTGATTGATGGGATTGAATTGACATGTTGTAGAGATTCTCTTGGGATTGCCAACGGGCGGCGTTTTTCCTCGAACTGAACGCGGCTCTACATCTCCTCATCTGGGTATCGGATCGGGGCGCGAGTTGCGGCGTTGGAACCACGGCGATGGTGCAGTCATAATGATACAAGTCTCGGATTAAGCTGACTCAAATGTATAGGATACGACTTACAGTCGTGCGCAAACGTCAATTTTAGGTCGCTGATTGTCAGAATTCGACGGAAAGGATCGTGGGAGTCGACGGAACGGTACGGTCTAGGATATGGGTCTTACACATTTATACATGGCAAACTCTCTAAACGTATACTTCCTCGCTAAAGCATATACAATACAGTACACGGTCGTATTGACTAAGTACTTAATTAGGCTTATTTATACAGCAGGTTTGGGAAGCTAAGGCACCTCCCTTTATATCATTAACCCAAGTGGGGATCTATCTAGGGTCGTCAATCCTAATTAATAACATATGATTGGCAACTTATCGGGCATCACCCCTAATGAAAGCAATGGATGGGTAAATTTAAGTGTTTATACTCAAGGTCACTATGAGAGGCTTGTCACCTCAACGTAGGCTGATAACTCAAACATGGTGTCCCATACACCACTATGCACTGTTCATGAGTCTGGATTGCTCACTGGTCACTACGGGGAGTCTCGTCACACCAGTGTAGGCCGACAGCTCGACCATGATGTCCCATACCACCATGCCCGGCTTATGAGTCTTAGCGGATCATGGTACCATGGTTGAAATGGGTTTTACATTGGTAAGTGGTACCTTTTATTCAAGCAGTAGTGTCCATACATGGTAAAAACACAATAGGTCAATCAAGTTATTTGACAAGTTTGATTGGTATGAGCGCATGCTGAATTAATCGACATGGAGTGCATAAGCACTCCACGTGGCTTAACCACTGTCGACAAATGTCGTACGGCTCTCATTCATCAAACGTATCCAATGTGGCGAGACTAATTCGGTCACTCAATCGAAAACCGTTACTGATTGTCTGGACTACATTGTAATCCCAATCGTACTCAAGTGAAACATGTAGATACATGTGACAATCATATAAGCATTTAATAATAATCTAAGTGCAACATTCATTTGAGCATTTTATCAAACATATTGAACATGTTACCAAACATTACAATTCATCCTTAACTTACGTAGTTGAAATTAAGGTCACATAGAGAAAATCATTCATATAATTAAGGTACTTGAGAATCCTATCTTAGCACCCTTATTAAATACAATTCATCAAACAATTTCCCATTCAGAGATTTTACCAAACACTTAGCCTATACATTACCAAATACATGACTAGATTAGTTATGACATGAACTATAGCAATTTCCTACGAAACCTAGGCTATAACACATATAACGTACATAGATATTAGATTAGATATCATGACACGCACAATCATAATTTCAAGTTCATTCAAACATTTCAACAAACACATGAAATGCATATTTGTCTAACATAGTTCATACATTATAATATATGGAAAACGTCTTAACTAAGATCATATGGTAGTAATCAAGTCGGACATAAATCATTACCGATATTTGAAAGCCATGAAAATCATAACCTAAACATTTATAATTCGTACCTTTCGTTAGATTACTCGTTTCGAACTTGGTTCGAATCCTACGTTCCCGTATACCGAACAATGGTTACCTAAATTAGGAAAATCTGTTAGCTAGGTTGACAAACAACTATTCTATACCTTAACTACAGTGTTAGGGTTTAGATTTCTTACCTAAATCACCGTCGAAATCTATCATGTAGCATAATAGAGAGGCAATCTAGTGGGTGTAGTAGTGGGAGAGAAACACTGCCACGATCTTCCAAGATTTATCTCTTCTCCTCACTCTTTTCTCTTCTTTTCTCTCTTCTCTCTCCTAGGGTTTGGAACAAATTCATATGCAATGGGAATGGGGTGGTTTAAGGTCGTTAAATAGGCCTAGAACTGGTTCAAATGGCCCCAGGTCTATGGTATACTTAGGTTATAGCTAAAGGGTGTCTGTTTCAGGCAAACGAGACTCATCAGGAGGTCTATTACCTTTCTATGCTACAGAGTAAGTCCCCTAACAATAGATCTAGGCCAGGTTACGATTTCAACATGTTTGGATAGGCCTATCAACCATGACGGACCTGTATCAGATTAATGGTCATTATCACTCGATCAGGTCCACAAGTATACAGATATGTGCAGAAAAATTTTCCTAATCCATGAGTGCAGTTGGTTCAGAAACTAACGATCTGAAGTCTTCAATTTTGCCTGCCAACGAATGGTCCAATTCACTTAAGTTTGGGTTCATTTTCTAAAGATATTTGCGTTTCTCACACACTTACTCAAGGCTCAAGTTGTGCGTTTCTGGATACTATTTAGGCTCGATTCCCGCGATGGTTGTCAAGCCCAATAAGACGGTCGTAACCCTATAGTTTCATGATCATCAGACTTTTAATGCGTGCTACAGGTCCGATACGAAGTTTTAATGTGCTCCCGAGAGCTACTGGGTTTTGGGATTTTTCTAAGGTTTTCAAGTAATGTTGAGCTAGCGATTTTAATGGTTTTAGGTTTTACAGTTTGTATATAAAGTGGTTCAAGCTAATCCACTAATTAATTTAGTTTAGTACTTAATTAATTTTCATCTAATTTCCAGTGTATGGTCTTTAGGGATTTCTGCCTGAGGTGGTACTCGGGTCTTTGTATAGATTTTTTTGAGACGTTATAATCTACCCCCTTAAAGAAAAATTTCATCCCCAAATTACTACCTTTTCTTACTCATCGAGGATCTAAGGGTGATTCTTACGGACTTTGGCTTTTATTTCCCAAGTAGCCTCTTCCTCAGTGTGGTGAGTCCACAATACTTTCACAAGTGGGATAACTTTGCTGCGTAGCACCTGTTCTTTCTTATCCAACATATGTGTTGGTCGCAGTACATAGGTAGTATCTTCACTTAGCTGCACCTGCTCCCACTTGATAATATGAGGGGATCAGGAATGTATTTCTTCAGCATGGACATGTGAAATATGTTGTGCATGTCAGCGAATGGTGTGGGTAAGGTGAGACGGTATGCTACCACACCCACTCGATCTAGAATCTGGAATGGGCTTATAAATCTTGGCATAAGCTTCCCTTTCTTGTCAAAACAGAGTACTCCCTTCATCGGGAAAACCTTAAAAAACACATGGTCCCCAATTTCGAATTCCAACTATCGCTATCGTGTATCGGCGTAACTCTTCTGTCTGCTTTGGGCTGCAAGAAGTCGATGCCTGATAATATCAATTTTTCTGAGGTCACCTGAACCAAATCTAGGCCAATTAGGCTCCTCTCGCCAACTTTCGCCCAATAATGTGGTGCTCGACATGGGCGCCCATATAATGCTTTGTAGGGAGTCAGGGAGTCATGTCAATGCTCGTTTGGAAGCTGTTGTTATAAGAAAACTCAACATATGGAAGGCAGTTATCCCAACTGTCCTTGAAATCAAGCACACATGCCCACAACATGTCTTCTAATATTTGATATACCTGTTTTGTCTGCCCATCAGTTTGTGGGTAGAACGCGGTACTGAACTTCAGCTGCACTCTCATTGCTTCTTAGATTTGAGTCCAAAAAATGGACGTGAATCGCATGTCTCGATCTGACATAATCTCCATAGGTACTCCATGTAGCCATACAATCTCCTTAATGTACAGCTTAGCTAAATCATCTGTTGAGTTTGAAACTCTAATCGGGAGGAAATGAGCTGATTTTTTCAATCCGTCCACAATCACCCAAATGGAGTCATGTCCCTTCCTCATCTTCGGTAACCCGGAAATGAAATCCATATATATGAAGTCTCATTTCCATTCAGCTATGGGCATGGGCTGAAGTAAACTAGACCTTGACCTGCTGGCACGTAAGATAACGGGATACATAATCTGTTATATAAGCCTTCATGTTGTCCCACCAGTATAAATGTTCATGTCTCTATACATCTTCATATTGCCCAGATGCATTGTCATCCTTGAATTGTGAGCAGTGTCCAGGACTTCCTTTCTCAAGTCATGAGATTCGGGACGCATAGGCAGCCGTGATATCTTAAACCTCCATCTAAGCCAACCCTCCATTCGGAGTTATCACTGTCACTTGCTCATTTTCTCATCTTCACCGATAGTTCATCTTCTTTTTAAGCCACAATTATTCGGTCATCAATAAGTGATTGTACGTGGATGTGTGCGATGTTCTCGAACAGCTCATCTACTATAAGCTTTTATTCGAAGTCTCACATAAACTATACCATGTTCCATTCTTCTATCATCAGTGAAGTTACAAATTTTATTATCTTCTTGTGGCTCAACGCATCGGCCTCAAGGTTCGCCTTACCAGGATGGTAGGCGACCTCAAACTTGAAGTCTTTCAAGGTTTTCATCCAACGTCGTTGCCTCATGTTCAGGTCTCTCTGAGTAAAGATGTATTTGAGGCTTTTGTGATCGCCAAAGAGCTCGAACTCCTCTCCATAGAGGTAATGTCTCTAGAGCTTTAATGCGAAGATGATTACCACTAATTCCAGGTTGTGAGTGGGGTAGTTTTCTTCGTGTTTTCTTAATTTTCGTGATGCATAGGCAATCACTTTGTCCTTTTGCATAAGAACACAACCCAAACCAGCACGAGATGCATCGGTATATATAGTATGTCTGACCCCTTGTTCTAGCAATACTAGCACAGGTGCAGATGTCAGCTTGTCCTTCAATTCCTAAAAGGCTGCTTCTGCTTTCTCGTTCCAGGCAAACTTAAGATCTTTTTGAGTGAGTTGAGACCGCGATCGAGCTATCTTGGAAAAATCCTTAATGAATCGGCGATAGTAGCCTGCAAGGCTGAGGAAACTCCTTACTTCTGTACTTGAACCGGGCTGTTCCCAGTCCTTTACCATGGTCACCTTGGCAAGGTCCAGGGCGATACCTTCCTTGGACACTACATGTCCCAGAAACTTGACCTCTTCCTTCCAGAAGTCGCATTTCCGATACTGAGCAAACAACTGATTCATCCTGAGAGTATCGAAGACTGCTCGTATGTGCTCTTCGTGATCCTTTCGGCTTTTAGAGTATATCAAAATGTCATCTATGAATACAATGACAAACCGATACAGATACCGTCGAGACACCCAGTTCATGAGGTCCATGAACACAGTTGGTGCATTTGTAAGTCCAAACGACATCATAAAGAATTCATAGTGCCCAAAACTGGTTCTGAATGATGTTTTCTGCACATCTTCATCCCTGACGCGTAATTAATAATACCCGAACTGCATGTCAATTTCTGAGAAATACTGTGCCCCTTTTAACTGGTCAAATATGTCATTTATCCTGGGCAGAGGATACTTATTCTTAACCGTGACGTGATTCAGTCTGCGATAATCAATACACAACTGCAGCGATCCGTCCTTCTTCTTTACAAACAATACAGGTGCTCCCCAAGTAAATACTCTCGGTTGAATGAAACTTAATTCCAGCAAATCATCTATCTGTCTCCTCAATTCCTCCATTTCACATGGGGGCATGCGGTATGTTGGTAAGGAAATGAGTGTCGCACCAGGCACAAGGTCGATAGTAAATCGATCTCACGCCGAGGAGGTAGTCCATGTATTATTTTGAACACGTCCATGAAATCTTAGACTACAGGTGTGTCCCTAAGTATCGGACCATCAACATTTTCTAATAAGGAAATGTAACAACTTATATGGTAGGGCCAATTGACCTGAACTGGGAAGTAAAGGTCATGCCCTCAGGTCCACAGACTGTCACCAATCTAGTATCATATTCGATCTCTGCCTTCATTTGAATGAGCCAATCCATGCCGAGGATGACATCATAATGATGCAGCGGGGTGACAATCAGGTCAATGCACACTATTCTGCTCCCTAAGTCTATCGGGCAATCTTTACAAAACTTAGTAGTGTAGGAGAACGTCCCTATCATGGTAAGGACTCTCACCCCAACCATAGGGGTAGTGCTCAACCCTAATTGCTTGACTATAGAGCACGATATTATCAAATTAGTGGACCCGGTGTCCACCAATAGAAATATAAATGTACCTTGAATGTGGGCAGTGACTTCAAAGGCTAAGGGTACTGCAGTTACTATCTCAGATGCCTCAGCTGCTCGTCATGTACATGTGCCTATTGAGGATGATTTGGTTACGCTGCCATAGGTTATTGAGGCGTCCTATTTTGAGGTACAGGTGGTCCGTAAAATGCCTGTGTTGGCGATGTCAATCGTAGAGGTAGAACTGATATAGCTTACGGTAGCTAACGGTTGATCTTCTGAGGCGGCGTAAAACCATTATCCCTCATCTTAGTAAAATAATAGGTATCTGTATGGCCTATCTTTACAGAAGGTGCACCATAGATCTGATCGCCTTGGCTGGGTCGGTGGATCCATAAGCTTAGGAGGTGAATCTTCACGTGGCCTCTTATCGAGGAACGATCGGTTCGACAAATCAGGTCGAGGCCTCTGGCCCATGGTCATATGTGTCTCAGACAGTCTGTCTCCATCCTGCTCGATTCGCAGGGACATGTTCACTAGCTCAGCATAATTAGGAATGCTAACGCAACACATCTTCATGCGGATATCAGGCCGCAGACCCTCTAAAAATTATCGCATTCTCATCGACTCGTCTGCTAGGATCAGTGGAGCATATTTGACCAGCTCTGTGAATCTGTTCTCATATTCTGACACGGTCATTCCTCCCTGATAGAGGTGAGAAATTCACCCTTCTTTTCATTACGGTAAGTGAGGGGAAAATACTTTCCATGGAAACAAGTTTCAAATGCATCCCACGTCCACACGTATCCTATGGGAACTATTCATAGGATATTGTCCCACCATAGACTAGCCTCCTTCTTAAAAATATAAGTGACTAGCTTAACTTGCTCTGCCTCAGTGCAGTGTAGCAGCTTCAACATCTTAGAGATGTGATCTAGCCAGTATTTGGCTTCCTCAGGCCTATGAGTTCTTGCAAAGGTAGGAGGATGGAAATGTTGGTATTCAAATTTCTAAGAGGCTGCACAGGTGTTGCAAGCGGGACCATACTCATGTTTTGGGTGATGGCCTCACAATAGTGGCTAAAAACTGTTGTTGTTGCTGCATTAAAATATCATCTACTCTAACCTATCAGGAGGAGGAGCTGATTAAGGTACATGTGGCGTCGATGTAGACGCATAGTTTTATTTTGGAACCAGTGGTGCAGAAGGTGTTGGCCCATTGGTGGGGCCAGTGGTCGGCTGTGACTCTGGCATTGTGTCACTATTCGGGCCCAAACTGGGGTCTGTATGGCTATCACTCAGGGGAAGTGCCCCGTCAATCGATCCACCAAGTGTGAGACGTACTATATTTTGAGTGTTTTTAGGAGGCATTCCCTATATACAACATAGGGTGCAACATGTGTGATATTTAAAATAACATTACTCAATTTTTTCAGGCATTCTACACATTTCAAATCAAAAGAAGCTTCATGCATTTCATTTAACCAAAAATTATCACAATACATGAGGTGTAGTATTACACGAATCATGACAGAAGATGCATATGAGCTAATCTAACAAAAGCTTTAAACAATAAGCACACCAACATCCAACTAAGCCTACCAAGGCTATTACAAAGGAAAATAAGAAACAAGAGAAACCTAAAGACGACTACAACATATAACTAGTCGTTCGACTCTGGTGAAGGTGGAGGTGCACCCTTATCCTACATACAACATAGGAGGGTCTTTAGAGTGTGAGACATCCTCTTGAATTTTTATTTTAGGTAGGCCTGATTCTCCTTGATTTCCTATTTCAGGGCAGCCTGGTTCTCTTCAATCTGAGCAATGCGGGCTTCTAAGGCGACCCGATCACAGCGGTCTTCACGAGTAGCAATAGGAGGTCCCCCATCTGAACCTTGGGCCTCCTCCTCATCCTCATTGCTTTCCTCATCATTTCTTTCCTCAGTGCTTTCCTCTTCACTCTCTTCTTTAATTTCATCCCCGGACTCATCAAGCCTTGCTTGTCGTTGCCTGGGGCCTATGCCCATATTATTGAGCGTAGTGTCACTGATGATATGGATTGGGGCATGGTTCTCCATATGGAGTCGGAAGCTGAAATTTTAAGAAATTTTACAAATAAGTCAACCGAAGGGAAGTGAGGCATCTCCCCATGTAGATCGTGCAGTACCCATAATCTGAGACAAGATGAATGCAGGCAAGCATAACTTGTCTCCCTGACCAGATCTGTATAAGAAATCCACCATGAGCCGAGTACATTCCGTGCAGTTACTCCACCTGGGATATACGTTATACGTAAATATGTGGTGGAGTAGGAAAAAATTGTTTATCATTTTGGTCAATGTAAGGTTATTTCCTTGCCACCACCGCTCAAGCTGGCCGTAAAGAAAATGTGTGCAGCGATTTCTTTCTCGTTCACTAGCGAGGTTCTTCTCACAAACGTATACAACTCCACGCTCCATTCCCATGATATGAGCCACCACATCTACATTGACTATGGCCTCCTCTCTCCCTAAAGGGATAGTAAACTGAAGGGGCTCCAATAGTGGGTTCCATATATGAGCGTAGAGGACCTGTACGGAGTCTTCAATCGCATGAGTATTTCTCTCAAATATGGGACCCCATCCATTTTCCAAGAGCATGTCCATCACTAAGTATAACCCGAAAAGCCTTTCATCCATATGAGCCTCGAATACCACTTTACAATTACGAAACTTACCAAGTTTGATGGCTGGCAGTAGAGATCTTTTGATGGGGATCCGCGAGTCAAGATCCTATTTTGACCTTCTCTCTTGATTGATGTTTGTGCTAGCCTCAGCGCTCGTCTTCTTCCTTGAACGGGTAGGGCAGTTAGGGACAGCTTCATCTGCGGACACCCTCTTCTTCCCCATGAGGGAAAGGAGTGCGAAGATGGAGAAAATAGTGGTAACTAGCTCAAAAAGAGCCATGGAAGTGAAGAAACTTGAAGGGTGAGATGGGTTTGTGGGTTTTAGAGATTATGAGACACAAAAGAGAGCTTTTGTGCTCAAATAGGTGGGAAATGGGAAGATAGAGAATTGTATGAGAGGGGTTTTGAGGAAAATGGTGGAGGTGGGTGTGAAATATAGAAGAGGAAGAAGCTTTGTGTATGGAAGGGAGATTTGAGAGAGAAAATGTGAATTTGGAGGGATTTAGAGGGTTAGAAGAGGGGTGAATGAATAAAGGGGGGTTAAATGAAGTGGTCCCACACATTGACAGGGCCCACATGTATGTGTGGAGGGCAGTGGGCTATCGGAAGCACGGGCCCGCTGGAGATGCGGGCGATGCACCACCATCCGGGCAGTGCCGCCCCCACTCTCTGGAGGTGTCGACGGTGGCTCCTCCCTTGGGCAGTGGCCACCCCCTCTCGGGATGCCGTACATGTGTGGGGCACCTCCTAGGTCCCACCGAAATTTATGCTTTTGACCCCTACGCCCGTGTGATGCATTTTCTCGGTCCAACTCGTGCATATTCACGCCTTTTAGAGTGTTTCAAGTTTAGAATTCACCAATTTATAGCTTAAACCCATCGATTGACGGCCTAAAAAGGATTCGAGATCATCTCACATGATCTTAGACGCGTACGGGTCACATTTCAATGGTCAATTTCGCCCGTTGGCATAACCTTGGGATCCTACAATCATTTCTACATTTCATCACCCCCACCTAAGTGAAAGTGCATCAGAGTGTGTCGTGTTACCATAACTCAGGTCCAGTTTAATCCAAATCATGCTTTGATACCAACTTGTAACGCCCCGGATTTCGAGGGTTGAGCAAAGCTCAACTCCCAAGATTTAATGCATCACTTATGCAACATAGATAATGATGTTTAAATGTTGTCCATATTAGTGCATTAAACATGAGTGGGATTACACCAAAATGGCATATCATACTCTAGAGGTAATTTGATTAAGCAAGTGGAAGACTGTAACATGCATATTTGAACAAGTAAGCGATTTACAACCTCCAGAGTATAAGTATGTAACTGGGCTGAATGTTTACATGTATTATTTCTAAAATATATAAAATGGCAAAACATAAAGTGTCCAACTATTCCATAACCTTGTAATCCCGACGACGCAGCTCTAGGTCTACACAGACCTGCCTGAGAGCTGCACATAGGAGAACTCCTCGTTTAAAAAATTCGGCTCCGTCGTGTAAGCTTCATCATCATCTACAACTAAAACAGAGTTTGGTAGGTGTTTTAAAACACCGTCCTAGAGTGGGAGTGAGTAATCAACTTGGTGGTAATATAAGGCAAAGGTTAACATGTTATCAATTTGGTCAACCAATAATGATAAAGCAGTACAACAATCATATCCTAAGTACTCTTGTTAATGCAGGAATGGTATGCTCTAATGATATATACCCTTGCCAACACTCCCTCAGTGACTTCGTTAACCATTCACGCATGGAAAACTCCCTAAATGTGCGCTTCATCTCCAAAGCACATGCAATGCAGTGCATGGTCGTGTTAACCAAGTACTTAATTAGGCTAATTCATACAGCAAGTTTGGGAAGCTAAGGTACCTCTCTTTATATCATTAACCCAAGTAGGGATCCATCTAGGGTTATCAATCTTAGTTAATCACATACGATAGGAAAGTTGTAGGGCATCACCCCTAATGAAAGCAGTGGATAGATAAATTCAAGTGTTTATACTCGAGGTCACTATGGGAGGCATGTCAGCAAAACATAGGCCAATAGCTTGGACACGGTGTTCCATACACCACCATACCCGGCTCATGAGTCTCGATTGCTCACTGGACACTACGGGGAGGCACTTCATTCCAGTGTAGGCCGATTGCTTGACCACGGTTTCCCATACCACCATGCCCAGCTCATGGGCCACACCATGTGGACATACCCTGCTACATGTGATACCCAAACCATCCATCCAACGTCTAAATTCTCTGGACACTGGGAGAGTTAATGATATAATATAATATTATATTATATATTATATTATGTTATATTATATTATATTGCATATATATCAGCATAATTTAAGATCAGGTGGGCCACACTACCGTGGACCCCACTTAGTTATCTAGCAGCCACATGGCTGATCCAAAGCTTAGGTGGAGCCCACCATGCTATACCCAGCACGTGGGACCACCATAGTGCATGTGTTTCCTTCACACCGTCCAGATGAGGACGGTGTGGCCCACATGAAGTGGTTGTTTCACCCATGTTGTCCATCCTACAAATGGTGGTGCCCACTGTGCTGGTGTGTTGTAGGCAGTACCGCCCACTGCCCAGGGACGTGGACCCCGCCATTAACGTATGTGTTACATCCAAACCGTCCATCCATTTAAGGAAACCCACCTTGATGTATGTGCATTTTATCTTAACCATCCATTCATTTGGACTTGCTGGCAGCAGCTTAGTCTTTAAAAAATGAATAATATAATAATAAAAGTATTATAATAATATAATATATCATATATATGGTGGGCCCTACATGGGACCCACCAGTTGTGGACGCTGATTGGCTAACGTGCCTCACATCAGCTATATAGCCAGTGTATTGACGTCACCTAGTTCTGTGGGTCGCATGATATATGTATGTCGTCCATCCAATTTCATGTGGACCACCATTTATGTGGAACCCACCAGCAGGTGGGGTATTGATATCAGCATATTCTATGGGGCCCACACATGATATATGTATTTTATCCATGCTGTTTGAAGCCACCGTGATGCATATGGTTTAACTGGACGATGGGAACCCTCTGTGATGTGTGTTTTGTATTCCTCGTCGTCCATCTGGACTATTGTGACCCACATGATGGATGTGTTCCATCCAAACCGGCCATCCATTTGGTGAGCTCGACCTAGGGCTTGAGAAGAAAACTACAGATCCAGTTATCAGGTGGACCACACTATAGAGAACAATGGGTATGAACGTACATGGAAACCCCCTTGGGTTACAGAGTTTTGTAATAATATGATATTTATTTTCCTCTGAATCGACGTCTTTGTGACCTTATAAACAGACTGGATGAAAAAAATAAATGCTATAGTGAGCCCATTGAGGTTTTAACAGTGGAAAAATCATTATCTCCACCGTTATTTGTGACATGGTCCAGATGATCTTTTGATATGATTCATTTTTTTATATAATAATACTCTAAAAATAGATGAATGGTGTAGATGGTGCGACCCAAGTAGTACAGCCCATTTATTGTATTTGAGAGGCCCAATATGATGCATTCATGGCCCATGGGTTAAGGCCCATTGAGATGTATTTGGGACCCATGGGTTGAGGCCCATTGTGATATATTTGAGACCCATGGGATGTGGTCCTTTGTGATGTTTATTAGGCCCGTGTCAGAGGCCCATTACGATGTATATTAAGCACGTGTGAGCGGCCCATTATGATGTATATGTGGCTCATATGATGCGGCCCACCTGATGTATGAGAGGCCCATGGTGATGTATATTGGGTCATTATGTGAGGCCATGGGCCCACTATATGTTTGGCTTTATGTGGGCCACTCCTTGAGAGCAATGTTGGTTAAACGTCCACATTGATGGACAATGATGGTTAAATGTCCTCATTGTGACCTTCCCTTAGGCCCTTTGTCAGGCCGATTATTGATGTCGATTATCGAGCTAGTTAGCGATACCAATTATGAGTATGTGACAACATAGCATCATGTACATGCTCATACGTATCATCTGTATGTTTATTATGAGATGTGGTTGATCATTGCATATGTCATTGGGCAGGTTGTTATGAGATTCCCTGATAGGCAAAAATTATCTCTCATGAGGGCACGGTATGCACAAGATTGATGCATGACTAGTAGTGTGAGCAATGCACTTCGTATTTTTATGACATGATTATTGTACACCCTACTGACATCAGAGTTGTAACCTCCATAGGCATGTTGTGGATGGCCAGATGGGACACCAAAAATTGTTACTAGCATTGGGCCATCATAAATGGCCCTGGGATGCCCCGACATCAAGACCGAGTAGATATATATGAGCACATGAGGGTCGTATATCAGTAGGTCACGTCTCTCACTGTGTTGTGTGATTTCTTGCCTCCAAGTACAGAGGTTCGTAAGTAATATCCCGTGAATACGGGGTCGATCCCATAGGGAGATGAATTGTGAGAAGAAAAAAAAAATCAAATGCAAAACAAACTAAGTAATAAAAACTAAACCAATGATTTGATTTTGGGATTTTTGAATGGATGTAATTCAATGAATTAAAATAATACCCAAGCTTCAAAGTTCCACACATAGGTTAATGTTCCAAAATCATAATGACTTGGATAATACAACTAGGATCTGAGCACTATGGTCAGCCTAGTCGGAAAATAAGACAGTTTAAATATTAAAAAGTGATATAAAATATTAAAAAATAATGGATCTGCATCATTGACATATATTCTCAAGCGCCAGTGATTCTAAGTATTCAAGATCTATAGGATAATGAATATCAAAGAAATATAACAGGTTGAGAACCTCTCCTATCTAGGAAATCTGATTGATATATGCTAAGCTTATCCATCAATGTGAATCTCATATGATGGAAACATATGGATCTCACAAGAGGATAAAAAAAATAAAACCTAAATAATAGACAACATGCATACACCATTCTTCTTATCATTAAAACAATCAATCATCATAATCTTAAAGAACTATTAAACCCATGTGCTTCCCTTCTAGCTTGGGCTAGAAGGAACTTAGAAAAGCATAATTAAATTACAGAAATAAAAAGCAACAAGAAAAAAAATACAAAATAGAAAAGATCTAAAATAAAAAGAACAACTTAAAAGCTTTAATAAAACTAAAAAAAAAAACTCTTTAAAAACCCTAAACTTTACTTTGGGATGGCTTGAATGATTTTTTGGAATGTCCTAGGAAGCCCTATTTATAAGTAGGGAACTCCAATTTTCGCATAAAGTTGAAAACCCTAGAAACCACATCAAATATACGTATTTTCTCAAAATAGACTTCTCGCTGCTTAGTTCGTTTAAAACAGACTTCTTGCTGCACAGTTTTCCAAAATAAACCTCACAGCTTCAAAATACACTTTTTCAGGACGATTATAGGATTCTTCACTTCAAATCATTGATTCTCTCCATTCGTCACTTGATTTCCTTGGATATTTGACATGTGAATGCTTCAATCTTAGTCTCCTAAAATCCATCTCTTTCCTTAGTAAATCTTGAGCATTAAATCCATATTTTTTAACACCCTTTCAATCCAAGCACTTAAATTTACCTTGCAACACATGCATGAGTAACATAGAATATTAAGATGATTTATATTCATAAAATCTAGAGATAAATAGAAAAAATTATACAACGTTTGAGTATCAACACACCCCCAACCAGCATTTTGCTAGTCCTGAGCAAAATAAGTGAAGAAAAATAAAAATTAATTCTAAAAATAAAATTCAAATGAAAATAAAATTCTAACTAAACCACTTTTGCAAGTAATCTCGATTGCATTTAGCATATGCAACAAGCCTTTAAACCCCTAGGTTTCCCCTAGTGGACGAGTTATAGTCTCGTGAGGGTTTCCAGAAATGTTACCCACAAACATTGACAACATGAAAAATAGTTCAACACTTAGAAATTTATACAATTATGCCTCCATTCATCATATGAATTCCAAAACAAACTAATACTTACCCTAAGTCTGAAGTTAGTTAGAATCTCAATTTTCTAATCCATTACATCCTTGAGTTCAGAGACCTAATTAAAATTTAGAATAGTTATGATCCAATATCCTTAGGTGCTCCGTGACACTAATCTAACTTTGAAAAATATGCATGTTCTCTATCCTAACTCCTTTCAATCATTCCAAGAATATGAAATCTCTAGTTATCTCATTTTTTTCATGTCATTTCTTCTTTTATCATCATATCCTCATTTTTATAGACCACCCTTAGATGAAGATTCCCATGGGTTTACTTCATAATCTAAGGTATCGTACTTGTAATGGTAACAGTAATGAATACTTAGGTATCCTTACTCCAGATTACTGACACGATTGTTATGATCATTACATTCATGCTCTATAATAATAATAAAAAATTTCTCTATTTTTTTCTTCAATATTCTCTCTTTTAAGCATATATCAATGATACTAGTTCATTCAACCTTGTATGAATCAAAAGTTGTTATTTTAATTCACATATCATATTCCTCGCTTAGTTAGCTAGGGTGTATTGTGAATTCAATATATCAAATTACAACTTACTTTAAACTAGTGATTAGATAATTGAATTCAAGTCTATAATTTTTTTCGCTGTCAGATTTCTAACTACTATCAACCTAGAGTAAATATTAGCTTTGCCTTTAGAATTCGCATAATATCATGTTTACATTTTTGTATATAAAAATATTATTTTGAAAATGTTGAAAAAAAATTTCATAAACGTAAAGAAAATAAAAACTGAAACCTAAAAAATTTCATAAACCTAAAGAAAATAAAAACTGAAACCTAAAAATAATAATAAAATAAATTGAAACCCAAAAAAATAAAAAACTAAAACATAAAAATCACATGGATGACTATCCACACCCCCAACCTAAAATCAACATTGTCCCCAATGTAATGATAATGTAATGCAGAGAACAATAAAAATAAAAGAAAGGGTGGATAGTATCTACCATGAAAAACTCACCTGCTATGTGACACTAAAAAGAATTGAATATGATACAGATCTACAATTGCTCCGTCAGACGAGGAGTATCATTTTAAATATTCTGGCCCATGAAGAGGGACGGACTCCTCTCCCAAATGAAAGTTTTTCACATAAGGCTTCAATCTCTGACCATTAACCTTGTACACATTGCCATTACGTGCATTCTCAATTTCAACAGCCCCATGAGTATAAACATTCTTCACAATGAAGGGGTCTGTCCATCTTGATCTTAACTTTTCTGAAAAGAACTGGAGACGGGAATTGTACAATAGGACCTTTTGCTGAGGTTCAAAATTTTTCCTCAGGATATTTTTGTCATGAAAAGCTTTGGTCCTCTCTTTATAGATTTTAAAATTTTCATAGGAGTCTCTCCTCAGCTCCTCTAATTCATTCAATTCTAATTTTCTTTGTCCGCTTGCTTGGTCCATATCAAAATTTAATTTCTTTATTGCCCAGTAGGCTCTATGTTCCAATTCCATGGGTAAATGGAAAGCCTTCCCATACACTAATCTGTATGGAGACATTTCAATCAGAATTTTATAAGCAGTCCTATAAGCCCATAAAGTGTCGGATAGTTTGAGGGACCAATCCTTCCTATCTGGCCTGATAGTTTTCTCTAAAATGTGTTTGATTTCCTGATTAGAAATCTCATCTTGTCCACTCGTTTGTGGGTGGTATGGGATGCTCACTTTATGCTTGATGCCATATTTCTTCATCAAAGCCTCAAATGTCTTATTACAAAAGTGAGACCCGCCATCACTAATGATGGCCTTTGGAGTTCCAAATCAAGAAAAATATTTTCCTTTAAGAATCATATGACCACTTTGTTATCATTGGTCCTACTTGGAACTGCCTCAATCCACTTTGAAACATAGTCCACACCAACCAATATATAAAGAAATCCAAAAGAAAATGGAAATGGGCCCATAAAATCAATACCCCAACAATAAAAAATCTCTAATGGTAAAATTGGGGATAAAGGCATCATGTTTCACCGGGACACTCTTCCCAACCTTTAACATCTATCACAAGAAACATAAAAAGCATAGGTGTCTTTAAACATGGTGGCCCAGTAAAAATCACACTACAGGATTTTTGCAGTGGTTTTCTTAGCAGAAAAATGGCCACCACATGCTTCCATGTGACAAAAGAAAATAACACTTTGAACTTCATCCTTTAGGACACAACGTCTAAAAAATTGATCAGTCATATATTTATATAAATACGGATCATCCCAGAAGAAGTTTCTAATCTCGGTTTCAAAACGCTTTCTATCTTGTGACTTCCAATGATATGAAATTTTTCCTGTTACAAGATAGTTCACTATATCCGCATACCAAGGCAATTTAGAGATCGTAAATAATTATTCATCAGAAAAAGTGTCTTGGATATGCATCTCCTCAGTGGAATCATTTAACACCAATCCGAAAAGGTGATCGGCCACTACGTTTTCTACTCCCTTCTTATCTTTTATCTCTAAGTTAAATTCTTGGAGTAGGAGGATCCATTTCAAAAGTCTTGGCTTTGCATCCTTCTTAGATAACAAATATTTTAAAGCCGAGTGGTCCGTGAAAATGACCACTTTAGATCCCAGCAAGTAGGACCTAAACTTATCCAAAGCAAAAACTACTGCAAGTAACTCTTTTTCAGTTGTTGAGTAGTTCACTTGGGTCGAGTTTAGAGTTCTACTCGCATAGTGAATAACGTAGGGCCGTTTATCTTTTCTTTGGCCCAAAACAGCCCCTATGGCATAATCACTTGCATCGCATATTAGTTCAAAAGGAAGTGTCCAATCTGGTGGAGGCATGATAGGTGCAGTGGTAAAGGATGATTTAATTTTATTAAAAGCACTTGCACACTCATCTGTCCACTTAAATGGAACATCCTTTTGAAGAAGATTAGTCAAGGGTCTAGTAATGGCACTAAAGTCCTTGATGAATTTTCTATAAAATCCATCATGCCCTAGAAGTGATCTAATATCTCTAACAGTTTGGGGGATAGGTAGATTAGCTATAATGTCAAGTTTTGAGCGATTTACCTCGATTCCATTTTTAGAGATAACATGGCCCAAAACAATTCCCTTTTGAACCATGAAATGACATTTCTTCCAATTTAAGACAAGGTGTTTCTCTTCACACCTAAACAAGACAAGAGATAAATTGTTGAAGCATTCCTCAAAACTACTCCCAAATACAGAAAGTCGTCCATGAAAACCTCAAGAAACTTTCCAACCATATTTGAAAAATTATTTAACATACACCGTTGAAAAGTTGCTGGAGCGTTACACAATCAAAATGGCATCCGTTTGAAAGAAAACGTGTCAAATGGACAAGTGAACGTGGTTTTCTCTTGGTCTTCTAGGGCTATCTCTATTTGGTTATATTCGAAATATTCATCAAGAAAACTATAGAATGAGTGACCTGCTACCCTCTCTAAAACTTGATCAATGAATGGTAGAGGGAAATGGTCCTTCTTTGTGACCTGGTTTAATTTTTTATAATCAATGCAAACACGCCAACCTGTGGTGACACGTGTTGGTATGAGTTCATTATTAGAATTCTGCATAATAGTTGTTCTGGATTTCTTTGGGACTACTTGAGTTGGACTTACCCAACCACTATCGGATATTGGGTAGATGATTCTCATATCTAACAATTTGATCACCTCATTTTTTACAACTTCCATCATGTTTGGATTGAGACGCCTTTGAGGTTGTCTAATTGGTTTGGCGTCCTCATCGAGGTGGATCCGATGAGTGCATATGGAAGGGCTTATACCCTTGATGTCAAAAATGGTCCACCTCAAGGCTCCTTTGTGGTCCCTTAGAACTTTTAACAATTTAATCTCTTGATCATTATCTAAAAATGAAGAGATCACCATAGGATAAGTTTTATTTTCACCTAAGTATACATACTTAAGCTCATTTGGTAGTGGTTTTAAATCAAGCTTTGAAAAATTGGTTGGTGATGGTAAAGGTCCCGAGTCCTCGATAGATAGGATTTGAGGGCATGGTCTCCATTGATACATACCAATGTCCTGGGTGGTAGTGCTCTCATTATCATCACAAATTTCAGCAAGCACTTTTTCTAACTCAAAATTTTTTAACTCCCAAATGACTTGAATCAATTCCTCAGTCAGACTAGGTTCTAATTCCTCTTCTTCTATCAAGCAGTCCATGAAATTCAGCTCATGGATTTCATTATTATCAATGGGCTGCTTACGTAGATTGAAAATATTTAGCTCTAAAGTCATGTTACCAAAAGGCAAGTTCATCATTCCATTCCTACAATTTATGATTGCATTTGAAGTTGCTAAAAATGGGCGGCCTAAACTGATAGGAACTTGAGCGCTAGCATTTACACATGGTTTAGTGTCTAGTACAATAAAATCCACGGGAAAGTAGAATTTCTCCACTTGGACTAGTACGTCCTTTAAAATTCTCCTTGGTACCTTAATGGAGCGGTCAGCGAGTTGGAGTGTAATCATGGTTGGTTTAAGCTCGCCTAACCCTATTTGTTTGTAAACTGAATAAGGTACTAAGTTGACACTTGCACCCAAATCTAGTAAAGCATGATCAATTTGAAAATTCCCAATAATATAAGGAATAGTGGGACTTCCCGAGTCTTTGTATTTGGGTACAGCCCTTTGTTGAATGATAGCGCTCACTTTCTCAGTAAGGAAGGCTTTTTTGTCACATTTAATTTCCTCTTTACAGTGCACAAGTCCTTGAGATATTCAGCATATGATGGAATTTGTCTAATGGCATAAGTAGAGGAATATTGACAGTAACCTTTTGAAGCACATCCAATACCTCTTGATATTTCATAGGGACAGTCAGATTCCGAAGTCTAGATGGGAATGGATCTGGAGGCTCATATGACTTAGTCTCTTTATCCTTTTGCTGTTGTGGCTCTTTAACCATAGCCGATTCATCATTTTCTTGAGACAGTGGCTCATCCTCCAGTATTTCTACCGGTTGCATTATCATGTTATCAACCTCTTTTCCACTTCTCAAGGTAATGATGGCCTTAACTTGTTCATGATGTAGCTCATTTGGATTTGAGTCTCCAATGAAATTTGTATTTCTAGGGTTTAGCACAGGTTGAGAAGGAAGGGTGCCTTTTTCCCTAGCATTTAGTTGAGTCTCAATCCTAGCCACAACTGTCTTTAATTCCTGATTTGATTGGATTAAAGACTGATTCATTTGAGTTTGAGAGTTTATGAATACGGTCAATGCATCCTCCACAGATGATCGCTTTGGTGGGGGCACATATGGTGCATTGTTAGGTGCCCCAAAAAAATTATTTTGTGGAGGCATTTGAGGTGCATTGGGCGCATTAATTTGTGGTCCATTCCTCCAACTAAGATTAGGATGGTTACGCCAATTTGGATTATACGTGTTTCCCATTGGTTACATAACTGACCATTGGTAGTTATTTATAGCATTTGTTTGATCATGCTCATGCGTGATATTTTGTACAACTGAGATTATTGGACAATCCTTTGTGTCATGGTCTGTACCACCACAAATGCTACAAAAATTACCTAAGTATTTGCTTTAACCATATCAACCTTCCTAATTTCCAAGGCTTCAACCTTTCTAGCTAATGCAGCAAATTTTGCATTAAGGTCGTCTTTCTCTCTTAGGACATACATCCCCGCTTTCTCTCTAGGACTGGGTCTAGTTTGGTCTGATTTAGCAGAGACATCCCATGTCTCCGTATTCTCTGCTAACATATCTAGAAAATTCTAAGCCTCATTATGATCTTTGTCAAGAAAGGTTCCACCACACATCATCTCTATGAACTGACGGGTATCCATGGTGAACCCCTTTCGGAAAGCATCAATCACGTGCCATGGTTCATAACCATGATGTGGACAAGTAATTAGAAGGTCTTTGAAGCGCTCCCAAGCTTGGAAAAACAATTCATTCCCCTTTTGGGAGAATGACATGATTTCTTGTTTTAATGCATTTGTTTTGTGCTCGGGAAAGAATTTTTTCAAAAACTCTCTACTTAAGGCTTGCCATGAAGTGATGGTATTAGGTCTTAGAGAGTTGGGCCATGCTTTGGCCCGATCCTTTAGAGAAAACGAGAATAACCTAAGCTTAAGTACATCCTTATTGCCATTATTTACTTGTAACGTTGCAATTACTTCCTCAAAGTCCTTGAGGTGCAAGTAGGGGCTTTCAGAATTCAAGCCATGAAATTTATGAATTAATTGAATCACACCTGGTTTAAAATCAATGTTCCCTGTGTGAGCAGGGAACACTATGCAAGATGAAAAAGTTGATCTCTCAGGGTGTAAATGTTTACGTAAAGTCCGTGGTTGATTTAACACATTCCTATGAACGTCATTTTCATCCTCAAGAGGAGGATTAGGTTGATTTATAATTGGATCTGTCAAATTTTGATTTGGATTATCAACTGGGTCTGCCATGAAATCCAAGTGATGTTGAGTGCCTCTTCTAAGTAAATGATCAAGGTCTAGAACTAGTCCGCCTTCGGAGGAGAGTCGATTATTTTGATCCCTACTCCAACGGGACATAAACCATCCACACCACACAATAAATGTCACTAATTTAAATAGCAAGTATATAACGTACAATAAAAATAAAAACTTAATCAACAACCCAGGCGGCAGGGCCGACCATGAGGGTTCAGTCCATAAAAATAAAAAAATAAAAAAATAAATCAATTAAAGGAAAACTACTGCAGAAATTAAACTATGTTAATCTGGAAAATAGATTCAGCGGATGATCTGTGTGATCAAACAGCAACTGTAGGACAACCGTAGCACTTGGGTGATGAAATCCCAAGCAGGGCAACCTTATGTCACAGTTAGTGCTTGAAAGACCCAACTTAATTTATTTTCAAAGAAAAAGAAAAATAAAAAATAAAAATATACAGAAAATTTGGAGGGTTTAGAAGAGAACTTACCTTAGAAAAAACTTACCTTAGGCATCTTGCACAGATCTGATCTATCTCAGTCTCTCCCCGGAAACGGCGCCAAAAACTTAATTACTTGCCTCCAAGTACAGAGGTTCGTAAGTAGTATCCCGTGAATATGGGGTCGACCCCACAGGGAGATGAATTGTGAGAAGAAAAAAAAATTAAATGCAAAAAAAACTAAGTAATAGAAACTAAACCAATGATTTGATTTTGGAATTTTTGAATGGATGTAATTCAATGAATTAAAATAATACCCAAGCTTCAAAGTTCCACACATAGGTTAATGTTCCAAAATCATGATGACTTGGATAACACAACTAGGATCTGAGCACTATGGTCAGCCTAGTCGGAAAATAAGATAGTTTAAATATTAAAAAGTGATATAAAATATTAGAAAATAATGGATCTGCATCATTGACATATATTCTCAAGCGCCAGTGATTCTAAGTATTCAAGATCTATAGGATAATGAATATCAAAGAAATATAACAGGTTGAGAACCTCTCCTATTTAGGAAATCTGATTGATATAGGCTAAGCCTATCCATCAATGTGAATCTCATATAATGGAAACATATGGATCTCACAAGAGGATATAAAAAATAAAACCTAAATAATAGACAACATGTATACACCATTCTTCTCATCATTAAAACAATCAATCATCATAATCTTAAAGAACTATTAAACCCATGTGCTTCCCTTCTATCTTGGGCTAGAAGGAACTTAGAAAAGCATAATTAAATTGCAGAAATAAAAAGCAACAAGAAAAAAATATAAAATAAAAAAGATTTAAAATAAAAAGAATAACTTAAAAGCTTTAATAAAACTAAAAAAACTCTTTAAAAACCCTAAATTTGCTTTGGGATGGCTTGAATGATTTTTTGGAATGCCCTAGGTGGCCTTATTTATAAGTAGGGAACTCCAATTTTTGCATAAAGTTGAAAACCCTAGAAACTGCATCAAATATACTTATTTTCTCAAAATAGACTTCTCGCTGCTTAGTTCATTTAAAACAGACTTTCTGTTGCACAGTTTTTTAAAATAAACTTCACAGCTTCAAAATACACTTTTTCAGGACGATTTCAGGATTCTTCACTTCAAATCGTCGATTCTCTCCATTCTTCACTTGATTTTCTTGAATATTTGACATGTGAATGCTTCAATCTTGGTCTCCTAAAATCCATCACTTTCCTTGGTAAATCTTGAGTATCAAATCCATACTTTTTAACACCCTTTCAATCCAAGCACTTAAATTTACCTAGCAACACATGCATGAGTAACATAGAATATTAAGATGATTTATATTCATAAAATCAAGAGATAAATAGGAAAAATTATACAATATTTGAGTCTCAACATTGTGGTCGATTGAGAGGGGTGTGGCCTTACCAGCCTAAGGGTAGGGGGCATAGCTAGGCTGTGTTTGACAGCTCGTAATTGGGTCCGATATCAACATGCCTGGTAGATATTGGTTGACTACTAGATAAGCGGATAGTAAGGTCTCTTCCACTTACATGGTTGCGCATCCAGTGGGTAGCGATTGCATGTAGAGTGTGCTAGACTCCGGTGATGATCTCAGAGATGTACGGTACTGATATGTGGACTTATTGAGCAAGCGTTGTGTAATGCCCCAGATTTCGAGAGTCCAGCAAAGCTCAACTCCCGAGATCCAACACATAACTAATGTAACATAGATAGTAATGTTTAAATGCTATCCATATTAGTGCATCAAACATGAGTGGAATTACATCAAAATGGCATATCATACTCCAAAGGTAATTTGATTAAGCAAGCGGAAGACTGTAACATGCATATTTGAACAAGTAAGCGATTTACGACCTACAGAGTATAAGTATGTAACAGGGTTGAATGTTTACATGTATTGTTTCCAAGATATATGAAATGGCAAAACATAAAGTGGACAACTATTCCATAACCTTGTAATCTCGGCAACGCAGCTCTAGGCCTACAAAGACCCGCCTGAGAGATGCACGTAGAAGAACTCCTCCTCCTTGTCTAAGAAATTCGGCTCCGTCACATAAGCCTCATTGTCATCTACAACTAAAACAGAGTCTGATTGGTGTTTTAAAACACCATCCTAGAGTGGGAGTGAGTGATCAACTCAGTGGTACTATAAGGCAAAGGTTAACATGTTATCAATTCAGTCAAGAAGTAATGATAAAGAAGTACAACAATCATATCTTAAGTACTCTTGTTAATGCAGGAATAGTATGATGTAATAATGCATGTCCTTGTCAACACTCCCTCAGCGACTTCGTCAACCATTCGCACATGGTAAACTCCCTAAACGTGCGCTTCCTCGCCAAAGCACATGCAATGCGGTACATGGTTGTGTTAACCAAGTACTTAATTAGACTTATTTATACAATAGGTTTGGAAAACTAAGGTACCTCCCATTATATCATTAACCCAAGCAGGGATCCATCTAGGGTCGTCAATCCTAGTTAATCCCATAAGATATGTAAGTTGTAGGGCATCTCCCCTAATGAAAGCAGTGGATAGGTAAATTCAAGTGTTTATACTCGAAGTCACTATGGGAGGCTCGTCACCTGAACGTAGGCCGACAGCATGAACACGGTATCCCATTCACCACCATGCTTAACTCACGAGTCTAGGTTGCTCACTAGTCAGTACGGGGAGGCTCGTCACCCTAGCGTAGGCCGACAGCTCAACCATAGTGTCTCATACTACCATGTCCGACTCATGAGTCTTAGCGAATCATGGTACCATGGTTAAAATAGGTTTTACAATGGTAAGTGGTATCTTAGATTCAAGCAATAGTGTCCATACATGGTAAACACATAATAGGTCAATCAGGTTATTTGACAAGTTCGATTGGTACGAGTGTATGTTGAATTAATCAGAATGGAGTGCATAAGTACTCCATGTGGTCTAAACACTGTCGACAATCATCGTACGGCTCGCATTCATTAAACGTATCCAATGTGGCGAGACAGATTCGGCCACTCAATCGGGAACCGTTACCGATTTCCTGGACTACATTGTAGTCTCAATCATACTCAAAAGCAACAAGTAGATACATGTGACAATCATATAAGAATTTAACAATTATCCAAGTACAACATTCATTTGAGCATTTTATCAAACATATTGAACATGTTACCGAACATTGCAATTCATCCTTAACTTACGTAGTTGAAATTAAGGTCACATAGAGGAAATCATACATATAATTAAGGTAATTAAGAATCTTATCTCAACACCTTTATTAAATACAATTCATCAAATAATTCTCATTCAGAGATTTTATCAAACACAGCCTACACATTACCAAATACATGACTAGATTAGTTGTGACATGAACTATAGTAATTTCCTACGCAACCTAGGCTATAACGCATATAACAAACATGGATCCTAGATTAGATATCATGACAAGCACAAAATCATAATTTCAAGTTCATTCAAACATTTCAACAAACACATGGAATGCATATTTTTCCAACAGAGTTCATACATGTATAATATATGGAAAACGTCGTAACTAAGATCATATGGCAGCAATCAAGTCAGACATAAATCATTGTCAACATTGGAAAGCCTTGAAAACCATAACCTAAATGTTTATAGTATATACCTTTCGTCGGATTACTCATTTCGAACTCAGTTCAAATCCTATGTTCCCGTATACTGAACAATGGTTAACTAAATCAGGAAAATTCATTAGCTAGGTTGACAAACAACTATTTTATACCTTAACTACTGTGTTAGGGTTTGGATTTCTTACCCAAATCACCATCAAAATGAGTCATGTGGCGTAATAGAGAGGCGATTTAGTGCATGTAGTTATCGAAAAAAATACCGCCACGATCTCCCAAGCTTTCTCTCTTCTCCTCACTCTTTTCTCTTCTTTTCTCTCTTCTCTCTCCTAGGGTTTGGAGCAAATTCGTATGGAATGGGAATGGGGTAGTTTAAGGTCTTTAAATAGGCCCAGAACTGGTTCAAATGGCCCCAAGGCAATGATATACTTAGGTTATAGCCAAAGGGTGTTTGTTTCGGGCAAACGGGACTCATCTGGAGATCCATTACCTGTCTATGCTACAAAGTAAGTCCCCTGACAATAGATATAAGTCAGGTTACAATTTCAACGCGTTTGGATAGGTCGATCAATCGTGACGGACCTACATTAACCAACGGTCCTTGTCACTCGATCAGGGCCACAAGTATACAGAAATGTTCAGGGAAATTTTCTTAAATTTATGGGTGTAGTTGGGTCAGAAACTGACTGTCTAAAGTCTTCAATTTCGTCCACCAACGAAAGGTCCAATTCACTTAAGTTTGGATTCATTTTCTAAAGATATTCGCATTTCTCACAGACTTCGTTCAAGGCTCAAGTTGTGTATTTCTGGATACTATTTAGGCTCAATTCCTGCAAAGGTTATCAAGTCTAATAAGATGGTGGTAACCCTATAGTTTCATAGTCATCAGACTTTCAACGCGCGGTCCAGGTCCGATACGGAGTTTCAATGTGCTCCCGAGAGCAACTGGGTTTTGAGATTTTTCCAAAGTTTTTAAGTAATGTTAAGCTAACGATTTTAATGGTTTTAGGTCTTGCAGTTTGTATAAATAGTGGTTCAAGCTAATCCATTAATTGATTTAGTTTAGTACTTAATTAATTTTTATCTAATTTCCACAGTATAGGGTCTTTAGGGATTTCTGCCTGAGGTGGTACTCGGGTCTTTGTACGAATTTTTTCGAGATGTTATACATTGCATACTCATTCATTCATTCATTCACTATCCACTTGGGTTAGTTGTGCGTAACTATTTGATACACATACCTTTGTAATGGCCAGGATTTCGGTGGGGCACGCGACTAACCTAAGATCAAGAGTTTACCCATTGAGTCTGACTATCCAAATTTAGGTATGGGAGTGGTTTAGATAGAAGTCCCATATAGTGAACCCCATAGCCTGCGATACTACGTACTATCATCCTGGCTTCACACTCCAGCTTAGTCATTTCATTCGCATTGCATATTGCATTACATTCACAAGTATATGACATTTTGGGTTGCTATGTTTCTACACTTACATGGCCCAAATGGACTTAGTAGGATTTACATATTGCATTATTCCATCGACATCTGATATTTGTCTTTCTTTGACTACTCGTTTGCATAATTGATTTGTATTGCGTACTCTGATATTGTATGACTTATGGATTTATCAGTATTTTTGTTTACTCTGATATTATATGTTTCGTGGACTTATCAGTATCTCCATTTACACTAATATTACATTCTGAGCACACATATACTGCTTATACACTTTCACCACCCTCTATGTAACACCCTGAAAAATGGGGGTCGTGTATAAACCTGACTCCCGAGTTTCAGACCGTCACTTATGCAACGAAAATGATTATGATTCAATGTTGTCTGAGTTAAAGCATTCACATGAGTAAAAGTATACCAAAACTGCAATTCATACTCCAGATTCAGTGATAAAAGCAAGCGAAAGACTAAAGGATATACATATCATTGTATGGAAAACAAAATAGATATCAACTATCTCCAAAGTATGAATACATCTCTGAGTCTCATATACATGTAAATAAACAGAATCAAAATGTCAAAAATAGTCCCACTGAGAAGTCCCGCCAATCCAGGCCACCTGAGCAAAGCCGTCATGGTACTGCATATATGAGAACTCGTCCTGGTCCTCACCATAATCCGGCTCTGCCTCCTGAATCGTTGCCTCACCTGCATCTAAGACAGGGTCTGATGGGTCTTGCAAACACCATCCCGTAACGTAGGAGTGAGTAGCTAACTCAGTGGAATGATAGAGCAAAGATTAGCATGTTCTCAAATCAATCATGCGATAATAGTAAAGCAGTAAATCAAACATTCCTAATACTATTGTTAATGCAATATGACGTGACATGATGGATGCCCTCACCGAAGATCTCCCTCATACGGCACCATCTTACACCCGTGGCATGCTTTCTTCCCACAGTGCTCCATATCTTCCAAGCACATGCAATGTGATGGTGATATGATTATCGAGTTATTATTAGTCCATTCATACAGCAGGATTGGAAAACTAAGGTACTTCCCTTATATCAATCCCAACACAGATCCTGTCTAGGGTCGTCACTCCTAGTAATCTCATACGATGTATATTTTGTAGGTCGGTGCAAGGGCTGTCAGGGCTGTTGCTCGCACTCGTTGCACCGCTCCCCTATCACCTTATCAATACAGGCCTACTGTACTCTCATTGCTACGGAAGGGTCGTCGCCTCCCGTAGACTCAGAATACGCTCGCGGTCACTACAAAGGGCTCGTCGCCTGATCAATGTAGGCCGACAGCATGAATATAGTGTCCCATACCACCATAATCTGCTCAAGAGTCATAGGTGCTCACTGGTCACTACGGGGAGGTTTGTGGCCCCAGCATAGGCCGACAGCTCGACTACGGTGTCGCATACCACCATGCCCGGCTCATGAGTCTTTTTGGATCAAGGTACCATGGTTAATAGGGTTTACAATGGTAAGTTCAGTACCCTCGGTGCAAGCAGTTATGATTCATACAGGGTGAACATACAATGGACAGTCGGGTTACTTGACGGGCTCGACTAGCATGAGCGCATCTCAAGTCGAACGACATGAAGTGCATAAAACACTTCGTGTGGCCTAACCACTGCCGCCAACTCCAAAACACGACTCGCGTTCATCGACGCATCGTTCGTGGCAAAGATAAGCCAACCACGAATTTACTCGGTTACCGACTGCCTGGACTTGGTATAGTCCCAAACATTTATGAATCCACATCAGCAATCATATAAGAGTAATGGAAATGAAATACAACAATGTGAGCATGTTAACACATGTTATAACATACAACTTAAGTAAATCATCTAACACATGCATTTCATACATTTAATGAAATCATGCATATAGCCAACATGTAGGAAATCATTTACATCAGCATATTATTTGAGGATTCAATCTCAAACTAATTCATAACACCATTTAATTCAATACATAGTAATATAAATATTTATACAAACACTTAGTCTACACACTTAAGTCTACATATAGTATGTCGACTCAAAGTGTGCATTTGGGCGAATCTCTTCACCAAACTGATTATGTACGCATTCCTAATATCCTAATGTGACAAAGAGCCATGTCAATCATATCAGCAAAATATGGATGAAAACAGTATTTCCTACAAATGAATAAAATGTCCTAAATCTCATATATTTTCGTCTGCTTACGAAACAGGAAACGGACAGCATGTTGTACATGTCAAACGGCGTTGCCGTCGATAATATACTATTAAACAACATTGAAAGCGTTGAAATCAGCCAATCAAAGCGTCTAGAATCTGCACCTTTTCCCTAGAGGTGAACCGATTCGAACGGAGCGTATACGCTTCGTCTACGGCGAACCGGGAACCTAATACACAAGATATGTAAGCTACTTCGCTAAGGGATTCAACGGAACCTTAAATCAGCAAAAAGTTAGGATTTTTCTTACCTAGAAGTGAGGCGGAATCACCGAGAAAGTGATTGAGGTGCGTTGCTTAAGCACGTGCAACAGGTAGTGTAAGCAGCAGGAAGTTCTCTCCCACTCTCTCTCACAAGCTCTCACCTTTTCTCTCACACCAGCTAGGTTTTCTAGCAAATTCGTATGGGTGAGAGAAGTGAGGGTTTAAGGCCCTTTTATATCCTAAAACATTCGCAAAACAGACTTAGGAACAATGTTTACTTGATGCCAAACCAAATCGAGGCTGTTTCGGTCCAAAAAAATATTTCGAGAGGTCCCCTGGCCGAACGCGTTCGGAGTTAAGCTCATACACGTCGGATGTCGCTCACATCCCATTTTCAGACTAGTAGTGTTCGTAGATCGCACGTGGCGGTCCAGTTTCAGTTCAGCGGTCATCGCACATAGATCAGGTGTACAAGTCTCATGATATGAAAGAGAAATTTTTCCTGATCCGAGGGTGTAATTTGGCTGAATTCTGACAGTTAGAACGCTTAATAATAACGCGCCAAGTCGTGTGCCAGATTTGAATTTCAAAATTCTAAATCTAACCCTATTCTCACTCTCTTCACTCCAGGCTCAATGAAATAGCCTCTGAATGTCGGTTGGACTTGATTTTCGAAATAATTGTCAAGTCCAGCTAGGCGGTTATAACGGTCTAAGATTGTAGGTATCGGACTTTCGACGCGCGGTCTAGATCCAATACAAAGTTTCAAAGAGGTCCTGAGAATAAACCGATTTAGAGTTTGATCCGAGGTTTCAGAGTATTATAGTGTCATTGGTTCTACTCGTTTTGGGTCTTGTAGAACGTATTTAAAGCGATCAGGGATGATTTCACAGCTACTCTAGCGTTGCGCTAGTTAACTTACGCTTATTTTCTAAAGGAATTAATCCTACGTGATTTCTGGTCGAGTTGGTACTCGAGTCTAAGTACGGATTTTTTCAGGGCGTGACAATCTCCCCCCCTTAACAAAAATTTCTTCCTCAAAATTTGTACCTTTTCGTACTCCTCGAGAAGCTATGGGTAGTTCTTTCTGATCTCGGCTTCTGTCTCCCAGGTAGCCTCTTCCTCAGAGTGATGCGTCCACAATACCTTCACAAGGGGAATCACCTTGCTACGCAGTACCTGCTCCTTCTTGTCTAGGATACGCGTCGGTCGCAGGATATATGTAACATCCTCTCCTAACTGCACCTGCTCCCATCTGATGATATGGGAAGGATCAGAAACGTATTTCTTCAGCATATATACATAAAATACGTTGTGAACGCTCACGAGAGGCGTGGGTAAAGACAAATGGTATGCCACTGCTCCCACACAATCGAGGATTTGGAATGGACCAATGAATCGCGGTGCCAGCTTCCCCTTCTTTCAGAACCGAAGGACTCCCTTCATAGGGAAAACTCGTAAAAATACATGATCCCCAACCGTGAACTCTAGTGGCCGCTGTCTCGTATCGGCATAACTCTTTTGTCTGCTCTGCGCTGTGAGAAGTCGACGTCTAATAATATCAATCTTCTCCGACGTCGCCTGCACTAACTCTGGGCCAATCAATCTGCGCTCACCGACCTCTGCCCAGCAATGCGGTGCTCGACAAGGTCACCCATACAACGCCTCGTAAGGTACCATACCGATACTCGCCTGGAAACTGTTGTTGTATGCAAACTCCGCATATGCAAGACAGTCATCCCAACTGTCCTTGAAGTCCAATGCGCAAGCTCGCAACGTGTCCTCTAAGATCTGGTTCACCCGCTCTGTCTGTCCGTCTGTCTATGGGTGGAAGGCAGTACTGAACTTCAACTTCACACCCATAGCCTCCTGAATGCGAGTCCAGAAAATAGAAGTGAACCGCGTGTCTCTGTCCGACATGATCTCCAACGGAACTCCATGCAGACGCACGATCTCTCTGATATATTGTCTAGCCAGCTCGTCTGAAGAGTTCGTGACTCTGATCGGTAGGAAGTGTGCCAACTTCGTCAGACGGTCGACGATCACCCATATGGAATCATGTCCCTTCCTCGTCTTCAACAGCCCTGAAACGAAATCCATGGAAATGAAGTCCCACTTCCACTCTGCGATCGGCATAGGCTGAAGAAGTCCAGGTGGTCAACGATGCTCTGCCTTCACCTGCTGGCAAGTAAGATAACGGGACACGAACTCTGCTATGTGGGTCTTCATACCTTCCCACCAATAGGTCCTCCTCATGTCGCAATACATCTTAATACTGCCTGGATGCATCGCGAGTCTGGTACAATGCGTAGCTTCGAGAATCCCTCATCTCAAGTCAGGGATATCTGGGATGCATAGGCGGCCACGATAACGTAAGCCCCCATCCGTGCCAACTCGCCACTCGGTGTCTGCATCATCACTGGCCTGCTCTCGCAGACCCGCATCATCCCTCTGCGCCTCGATGACCCGGTCATCGATCTGAGATCGCACCTGCAAATGTGCGATGAACTCATACGGCTCCTCTACAGTGAGTTTCTGCTCAAAGTCTCGCAAAAACTCAACCATATCCTACTCAGCAACCATCAGCGGAGCCACAAACTCTATCACCTTCTTACAGCTCAACGCGTCAGCCACAAGGTTCGCCTTCCCAAGATGGTAAGAGACTTCGAACTTGAAGTCCTTCAAAGTCTCCATCCATCACCGCTGCCTCATATTCAAGTCTCGTTGCGTGATATGTACTTGAGGCTCTTGTGGTCGCAAAAGAGCTCGAACTCCTCTCCATAGAGGTAATGTCTTCAGAGCCTCAGTGCGAATATGACGACTGTCAACTCTAGGTCATGTGTAGGGTAATTCTCCTCGTACTTCCTTAATTGTCTCGAGGCATACGAAATTACCCTGTCCTTCTGCATAAGGACACAACCCAGACCAACGCTAGACGCGTCAGTGTATATAGTGTATCTAACCCCTTGCTCTGGCAATACTAGCATAGGAGAGGACGTAAGTCTGTCCTTCAGCTCCTGAAAAACTGACTTCGCCTTGTCATTCCAGGCGAACTTTACATCCTTCCGTGTCAACTGAGATAAAGGTCTCGCGATCTTCGAGAAATTCCGAATGAAGTGTCGATAATAGCCAGCGAGACCCAAGAAACTCCTCACATCAATGACAGAACCAGGTTGCTCCCAGTCCTGAACTGCAGCTACCTTCGCCAGGTCAACTGTCATCCCATCCTTAGACACCACGTGTCCTAGGAACTTCACTTTCTGCTTCCAGAAGTCGCACTTCTTGTACTGTGCGAACAACTGATGCTGTCTGAGTGTATCCAGGACCAAGCGCAAGTGCTCCTCATGCTCCTCTCGACTCCTGGAGTATACCAAAATGTCGTCAATGAACACAATGACGAATCGATAGAGGAAAGGCTGAAATACCCGGTTCATCAGATACATGAACACGGCTGGTGTGTTCGTGAGACCGAACGACATCACAAGGAACTCATAGTGGCCAAAGCTGGTCCTGAATGCTGTCTTTTGTACGTCCTCATTCCTGACGCGCAACTGATGATACCCTGACTAGAGATCAATCTTCGAGAAGTACTGCGCTCCTCTCAACTGATCAAACAAGTCATCGATTCTGGGTAAAGGGTACTTGTTCTTCACCGTGATCTGGTTCAGTCTGCGATAATTAATACACAATCGCATCGAACCATCCTTCTTTCTTACAAATAGGACTGGTGCTCCCCAAGGAGACACACTGGGCCGAATAAGGCCAAGCTCCAACAGACCATCAATCTGCGTCCTCAACTCCTCCATCTCACACGGTGCCATGCGATACGTCGGCAGTGAGACGGGCGCAGAACCAGGCACCAGATCGATAGTGAAATCAATCTCTCGTCAAGGCGATAAACCAGGGATCTTCCCGAACAAATCCCCAAAATCATAAACGACTGGCGTATGCTCAAGCATCGGGGCATCAACGCCCGAAGTAAAGAAGCGTAGCTAAGTATGCGGAAGGGAAGATTTACCCGAACTGAAAATGTAAAAGGCGTGCCCTCTGGCTCTTACACCGTCACCATACGAGTCTCGCAGTCAATCTAGGCCCTCCCAGCAGTCAACCAGTCCATTCCAAGAATGACGTCGAGATAAATAAGAGAAGGGTCGACAATAAGATTAAGAGCCATCATCCTGTCTCCTAGATCCACCAAGCAACCCTCACACATCAGGGTGGTATCAGAAAAATCTCCATGAGCTGAAAGGACTCGCACTCCATCCATACGAATGGTCGGCAGTCCAAGACGCCAGACTATGGAATGCGATATCAAAGAAAGTGGGGATCCAGTATCCACCATCACAAGTATAGGAGTACCTCCGATGTGGGCAGTGACCTCAAAGGCCGAATGCTGAGAGGTCTCTGTCTCGGTTGCCTCAGCTGTCAAGGCATACACCCGCGCCTGATGTGGCCGGTTCGGCTGCTGTACCATGGGCCGTAGAGGCGGCCTGAACTGAGATACGGGAGGTCTGAAGGAAGGGTGCGCAGGAGCCAACCGTAAAGGCGATGCTGATATAGCCTGTGGGCGTGTACGGTTGATCTTCTGCGGCGGCGAGAACCCACTGTCCCCCATCCAAGCGAAACAACTCTGTGCTAAATGGCCCGATCTCCCACAATAAGTACATGATAAATCGAGGCACTGCATCGGGGGTGCTGGCGCTATAGCCCTAGAAGGAGGGTCGACGCGAGGCCTCTTGCCCGCAAAGGGCCTGTCCTGCAACTCCGGTCGTGACCTAGGAGCAATAGGGCCACGAGATCGGGTAAGTCGATCCACATCCTGCTCTGCCCGCATGGACATGTGAATCAGCTCTGCGTAGGAGGGAATGCTCAGGCAACACATCTTCGACCGAATATCCGGTCGCAAACCCTCACAAAAGTGCCGTATGCGCATCTGCTCATCTGCCAGTATAGTCAGGACGTATCTACCCAACTCAGTGAACCGATGTTCATACTCAGTCACCGTCATGCATCCTTGTCTGAGGTGCAGAAACTCGTTCTCCCGGTCATGCCTATATGTCTGGGGATAGTCTTTCTCGTGGAAGCGGAACTCGAACGCTGCCCAGGTCCAGATGAATCAGCGGCAACGGTCCGCAACACACTATCCCACCATAAGCTGGCCTCCCGCTCGAATAAGAACGTAGCCAACTCAACCTGCTCAGACTCTGAGCAATGCAGCATCCATAATACCTTCGACACATGGTCGAGCCAATACTCGGCCTCTTCGGGTCTATGAGAACCCGTAAAAGTAGGAGGTCGCAAGCGCTGGAATCGCTCGAGTAGGCCCCGTGTATCTGCAGCAGTCCCCATAGGATAAGCAGGCGGTGTAGGATGATCAATGCCCTCATCCTGAGCATAAGTACAGGCATCCTCAGCTGGATGCACAGGTAGTGCAGGTGGAGTCACACTCCCACCCTGGGCTAGAGCCCCCACTATAGTAGTCAGGAGCTGTTGCTGCTACTGCATCATGGCCATCATCTACTCAAATCTATCTGGAGGTGGAGCAGGATGTGGCATGTACTACGTCGAAGAAGACGCACGGTACTGCTCTCTGACGGGCGGTGTGAAAGGCGGTGGTCCAACTGTAGGACCAGTAGGAGGCTGAGACTCACGTGCTGTCTCAAGAATCGGGCCTACAGCAGGGTCCGTATGAGCATAGACTGGAGGGGAACCTAATCCATAGGCTCACCCAATGTAAGCCAAGCTATGCTCCGTGTAGCCTTCGACGGCATTTCCTATATTCAAAATAGGGTGCAACCTTGTCAGTCTCAATAGCACAAACACACTGCAATCATTCACATAAAGAGTCAAAGGCATTTCATGCATTTCATTTAATCAAAATTGTCACAATACAAGGGATATCTCCTTACAGGAATCATGACAAGAAGTACATGGAAACTAAGACATTAAAGCTACAACAGCAACATAAGTAAACTACTAGCCTTAACAGGCTTACACAACATAAAGCAGAAAATGACTAACTACTACCAACAACATCTAAAATCTCATCGCTAGTCTGAGTCGGGTGATGGAGGAGGAGCACCCTTATCCTTCAAGCAGCACAGGATCGCCTTCAAGGTGCGAGTCACCTTACCAAATTTCTTCATCATAACGGCCTTGGTATCCTCGACCTCATCCCGAAGTTCCTGAACTTTCCTTCGCAAGGTGACCTAACTCTCCTCAATTCGGGCAATGTGAGCATCACTAGTAGCCTGAGTGGAAGGAGGAGGGCTCTCATCAGTATCCTGAGCCTCCTCTTCTTCCTCTTCCTGGGCTTCTTCCTCTACTTCCGCCCCAGGTTCTCCTTCACTTGGATACTCTTCGCCATCAAAATCGCCCTCGCTATCCTCATCAAGCTGAGTCTCACGATACTGAGACCCGATCTTCATCTTGACCATGGTAGACTCATCAATGCAGTGAATCGGAACTGGCAACTCCGGCCCAAGTCTGTAAGCAAACTCAAGCGCGATCTTGCATATAAGCCGGCCAAAATGAAGCGACTCAGACGTTCTTCTTAATTTCTCTATGAGGATAATCTGTCGCAACACGAAAGTGGCCATACATACATTTTCTCCCTGGGCCACCTAATACAAGAAATCAACCATAAAGCGCATACATTCAATGCGATTTATCGACATGTGATACACGTTGAACGTGCAAATGTGGTGCAGCAGGCGCAAATCATCAGACATATGAGACGCCTTGAGGCTATTGTTAGGCTGCCATGGAACCAGACTACCGCATAGGAACTTGGTACGGTGATCTCGCTCACGCCTACTCCTCAAATTCTTTGCACTGGGATGAACATCACCAAGGGGTACGTTCAGAAGTCACGCTATCAACCGAACATCGATCGTAGCCATCCGGTGTCTACCAAAGGGAATCTTGAACTGCAATGGCTCCAATGTAGGATTCTGGATACGAGCATAGAAGGCACAAATGGTGCTCACATTAGCACGAGAACGGGCTTCAAAGAGCGGACCCCAATGTGCAGCTTCAATGCGCTCAAACAATAGGAATTTTTCGAAGAGTCGCCCTTCCACGTCCGCCTCAAACAACATCTTACGGTCAGTATATTCACCGTGAGGCATCTCTGCTAACAGCACTCACCAAATTTGAGCATGGGGAACCAAATCTCGCTTTGTATGAAACTCCCGGGCTGTGCTTGGACTTGCGTCGGTGTTTGAGCTAGCGGCACCACCCCTCGGTCTTCTAGATTACGCAGGGTGACTAAGCCCAGCCTCATCCACTGCGGTCTTTCTCTTTCCCATCAAAGAGAGGAAGGTGGAGAAAGAGAAAAAACCTAAAATGGCTTCAACAATAGCCATGGAAAGTGAGGGAAATGGGGAGAAATGGCTGCCCAAACGGATACAAGAAAATCTTGGCATTGTTGAGGAATAAATCGAGCTTCCAAGGGCTGGAATTTCAAAGAAAAAAGAGAATGCTAGAGGGGTTTAGAACTTCACACGATATCAGCCATATTTGGGAGTTGTAGGAGCTCCAACGGACGAGTTTTAAAAGAGGAGGAGCAGCAAACCATAATGGAGGGATGGAATGGGTTCGGTTTCAGCAAGAAATGGGATTGGGAGAGATTTGGAGCAGCGATTTGAGATGGGCAGCAAAAAAAACGTGAAAGGGAGGGCGTTGGGGCATTTTTTGTGAAGGAGGTACCCCTTTTAGGGGTTTTTGACGGACGAGCATTGTATGGGAGGGATGCCCGACCCTAAAAACCACACGCGCCAGAAATTTAGCCCACGTGGGGCCCACTGATCTGCGATGCATCACCGGCCGGTCACCAATCCGGCTAGTGGGACCACATGGGTTGGGTCCCCCCTGCCCTAAGGTCCTCAAATATGTATGGGCCCCACCTTAGTTCATTGTAGATTGGCCTAGGGAGGCCTAAAACTCCATTCAGGGTGTTCCAGGGCTAATCTGTAAACCTGAATACATTCCCCTATCATGTAGCATATGATTTTGGTATAGGAGGAGCTAATCCATCCATCTAGCCCATTTGTTACAAAATATTTCAAAGTTGAAATGGCCAAAAGGCCAATTTTCACATATTTTTACTATTCATTGTAAAAGTCTGACTAAGTATGATTTTATGTTATTTTCACATTAGAATCAATGTCTAACATGAAAAGAATGATAAAGAATTGAAGAATGGGGTGGTGAGAGGAAGAATTTTGAAGAAATTAGGTGAAATGGGGTTTTTAAGCCCTAGCGATTGAATGTAAGGGTTGTGGTTGCCCCACAGCCCAAGGATTCATATTTTTGAGTTTGAAAACTTTCAAAGAATGTCTCAAACCCGCCTACTTACCACCAAGGAGCTACTTAGGTCGCTTCACGCGACCCTAGATGCGTTACAGACTCGATCAAGCGATCGATACGAGTAGACTTCGCCTATTGGCGAAACTACGATCCTATAAGTGTTTCTAGACCTTTCTCGCACCCACCTAAGTCAAAGGAAGTGACAGCGTACGACGCGTGACCATAACCCAGGCCCGGTATAATCTCATTCATGCTCTGATACCAACTTGTAACACCCTGAAAATCGGAGGTCATGTATAAACCAGACTCCCAAGTTCCAGACCGTCACTTATACAATAAAAATGATTATGATTCAATGTTGTCTGAGTTAAAGCATTCACATGAGTAAAAGTATACCAAAACTGCAATTCATACTCCAGATTCAGTGATAAAAGCAAGCGAAAGACTAAAGGATATACATATCATTGTATGGAAAACAAAATAGATATCAACTATCTCCAAAGTATGAATACATCTCTGAGTCTCATATACATGTAAATAAACAAAATCAAAATGTCAAAAATAGTCCCATTGAGAAGTCCCGCCAATCCAGGCCACCTAAGCAAAGCCATCATGGTACTGCATATATGAGAACTCGTCCTGGTCCTCATCATAATCCGGCTCTGCCTCCTGAATCGCTGCCTCACCTGCATCTAAGACAGGGTCTGGTGGGTGTTGCAAACACCGTCCCGTAACGTAGGAGTGAGTAACTAACTTAATGGAATAATAGAGCAAAGATTAGCATGTTCTCAAATCAATCATGCGATAATAGTAAAGCAGTAAATCAAATATTCCTAATACTGTTGTTAATACAATATGACGTGACATGATGGATGCCCTCACCGACGATCTCCCTCATACGGCACCATCTTACGCCCACGGTATGCTTTCTTCCCATAGTGCTCCACATCTTCCAAGCACATGCAATGTGATGGTGATATGATTACCGAGTTATTATTAGTCCATTCATACAATAGGATTGGAAAACTAAGGTACTTTCCTTATATCAATCCCAACACAGATCCTGTCTAGGGTTATCACTCCTAGTAATCTCATACGATGTATATTTTGTAGGTCGCTACAAGGGTTGTCAGGGCTATTGCTCGCACTCATTGCACCGCTCCCCCATCACCTTATCAATACAGGCCTACTATACTCTCATTACTACGGAAGGGTTGTCGCCTCCCGTAGACTCAGAATACGCTCGCAATCACTATAAAGGGCTCGTCGCCTGATCAATGTAGGCCGACAGCAAGAATATTGTGTCCCATACCACCATAATCTGCTCACGAGTCATAGGTGCTCACTGGTCACTACGGGGAGGTTTGTGGCCCCAGCGTAGGCCGACAGCTCGACTACGGTGTCCTATACCACCATGCCCAGCTCATGAGTCTTTTTGGATCAAGGTACCATGGTTAATAGGGTTTACAATGGTAAGTTCAGTAGCAGTTATGATTCATACAGGGTGAACATACAATGGCCAGTCGGGTTACTTGACGGGCTCGACTAGCACAAGCGCATCTCAAGTCGAACGACATGAAGTGCATAAAACACTTCGTGTGGCCTAACCACTGCCGCTAACTCCAAAATATGACTCACGTTCATCGACGCGTCATTCGTGGCAAAGATAAGTCAACCACGAATTTACTCGGTTATCGACTGTCTGGACTAGGTATAGTCCTAAACATTTATGAATCTACATCAGCAATCATATAAGAGTAATGGAAATGAAATACAACAATGTGAGCATGTTAACACATGTTATAACATACAACTTAAGTAAATCATTTAACACATGCATTTCATACATTTAATGAAATCATGCATATAGCCAACATGTAGGAAATCATTTACATCAGCATATTATTTGAGGATTCAATCTCAAACTAATTCATAACACCATTTAATTCAATACATACTAATACAAATATTTATACAAACACTTAGTCTACACACTTAAGTCTACATATGGTATGTCGACTCAAAGTGCGCATTTGGGCGAATCTCTTCACCAAACTGATTATGTACGCATTCCTAATATCCTAATGCGACAAAGAGCCATGTCAATCATATCAGCAAAATATGGATGAAAACAGTATTTCCTACAAATGAATAAAATGCCCTAAATCTCATATATTTTCGTCTGCTTACGAAACAGGAAACGGACAGCATGTTGTACATGTCAAACGGCGTTGCCGTCGATAATATACTATTAAACAACATTGAAAGCGTTGAAATCAGCCAATCAAAGCGTCTAGAATCTGCACCTTTTCCCTAGAGGTGAACCGATTCGAACGGAGCGTATACGCTTCGTCTACGGCGAACTGGAAACCTAATACACAAGATTTGTAAGCTACTTCGCTAAGGGATTCAACAGAACCTTAAATCAGCAAAAATTTAGGATTTTTCTTACCTAGAAGTGCGGCGAAATCACCGGGAAAGTGATTGAGGTGCGTTGCTTAAGCACGTGCAACAGGTAGTGCAAGCAGCAGGAAGTTCTCTCCCACTCTCTCTCACAATCTCTCACCTTTTCTCTCACACCAGCTAGGTTTTCTAGCAAATTCGGATGGGTGAGAGAATTGAGGGTTTAAGGCCCTTTTATAACCTAAAACATTCTCAAAATAGACTTGGGAATAATGTTTACTTGATGCCATACCAAATCGAGGCTGTTTCGGTCCAAAAAGACATTTCTGGAGGTCCCCTGGCCGAACGCGATCGGACTTAAGCTCATGCATGTCGGATGTCACTCACATCCCATTTTCAGACCAGTAGTGTTCGTAGATCGCACGTGGCGGTCCAGTTTCAGTTCAGCGGTCATCGCACGTAGATCAGGTCTACAAGTCTCATGATATGAAAGAGAAATTTTTCCTGATCCGAGGGTGTAATTTGGCTGAATTCTGACGGTTAGAACGCTTAATAATAACGCGCCAAGTCGTGTGCCAGATTTGAATTTTAAAATTCCAAATCTAACCCTATTCTCACTCTCTTCACTTCAGGCTCAATGAAATAGCCTCTGAATGTCGGTTGGACTTGATTTTCGAAATAATTGTCAAGTCCAGCTAGGTGGTTATAACGGTCTAAAATTGTAGGTATCGGACTTTCGACGCGCGGTATAGATCCAATACAAAGTTTCAAAGAGGTCCTGAGAATAAACCGATTTAGAGTTTGATCCGAGGTTTCAGAGTATTATAGTGTCATCATTGGTTCTACTCGTTTTGGGTCTTGTAGAACATATTTAAAGCGATCAGAGATGATTTTACAGCTACTCTAGCGTTACGCTAGCTAACTTACGCTTATTTTCTAAAGGAATTAATCCTATGCGATTTCTGGTCGAGTTGGTACTCGAGTCCAAGTACAGATTTTTCCAGGGCGTTACACTCTAAGCTTTCTATAAGCTTATGCACGATAGATGCATGTAGGTGGCATTAGGTCGTAGTAGCGTTGATCTTGGAGCATGTAGCGGTCTTTTGAAGCTTTGATTTTTCTACATATGTATTTCCCTTTCAACATTGTATTCAAATGATTTTATTAGTGAATATGTGATGATGATGTTATTCTTGTGATCTAGGTATACTTGTGGTTATGCTTCTTATGAGACAAATTCATGTTAAAAATCCTCCTTAGAGGATCTCAGGATCGGGATCTGGCATATGAGCACTGGGAGCCGAGAATATGGTACTATGGAGGCTGTCGGCACCGAATTCGGTGATAAAAAATTTTGTGAACCTGGTTTCCGAGTTTGGGGGTGTGACATTGGTGCTAGTAATCCTGTGCAGATTCGGATGGTTGCACTTAGTTTGAACTAGAGGCTGGAAAGAACCTTGAAGCTGGTTGATGTGGTGATGGACTAGCTTAGTTGTTGTCTGCGGTGGCTTGTGCCTGCATGAATTGCAGGAACATCTCCTGCGTTGATTTGACTTCTTGTCTCAATTCTTGTATTGGCATGGGTTTTTCCTGCTACAATTGTGCAGACTGAGCTTCAATGAGAGTGAGTGTGTTGAAGGGTTGGACTTCTTCATGGTTGGCCATGGTGGTCTACGACCTGGTTCGAATGATGTGACGGAAGGAGTGGTTTTTCTGAGACCGCCTCGCTCACAAAGGCACAATGGTTTTAGATTTTGTTTTTTTTTTTTTAAAGAAAAAATAGAATTGATGCAAATGCAAATGCTCTAGAACTACTGACCCTCATGGACTGAAAAAATCATGTTTTTCAATTTGTGTCTCAACTGGTGTGTCTAGCACTTCCCCAGCAGAGTTGCCATTTTGTGGACGTTGGGATTCTAGACCAGATTCAACTCGAGGGACGCTTAGCTCCATGGGTCGTCTCTTTTAAGGGCTTTTGCACAAAGATCAATTGATTATATTTGACTAGAGTTACCACTAGCCAATTTATTCGTTTCTATATTCGGCTAGACCCTATAGGAACGTTATGATAGGGATCCAAAGATTTTCTTGCCCTAAGATGACTCTTTGGTTATGCGATCAGAGATTTTAAGTAGGGTGTCTCAATTATAGAGAGGGAAGGTGTTGGCACCATCTCTGCTTGTATAGATGTACGGTCTCTACTTCACAGGATTCAGTTCTCATATATGAATATATATAATGCTTGTGTCAAAATGTGAAGTAATTGGCAGGTTTTTGTTGGGCGGGATCTGATTAGATTAGCAAACCTTATAGAATACTTCTAAGACAATTTAGTGCAAAGTGTGTTGGATGATGCGATGAATGTTGTGCTATGCAAATGCTATGGGCTAGATGAAGATTGACTGAAAACAATGAGATGGGTGGTAGTGTCATAAGGATCTTTTCAAGTGGTTGGGATTGAACTTGGACTTGCTCAAGAGGCTAGTATTAGGGTTGGTCATGGGCTACTCTCTCTCTCTCTCTCTCTCTCTCTCTCTCTCTCTCTCTCTCCCTCCTTAGGGGGGGATGGTTAAGGGGGTTAGGATGCTTCTGGGTTGGTAAGGAATGATTTTAAATGCTTGAAATGTGAAGATAATTGGGGAATTGATAGCCCTCTATCTCGATTTTCTGGTAATTCCTACAAAGCTTGGGGTTAAAAAGGGTTTGGATGGATGAAATATGAGATTATCATGTGGAAATATCTCATGTGTTAGTTTTAATGGCATAAGGTGTAATTTTAGCTCAATGGAGGGGCATCAAAGAAAATTTTACATTATGCACATGCATGAAATAAGCAAGGAGGATAACAGCACACGAGTGAGTTGTTGGCCGAAGTACGACCAGTGACACGTGGTGAGAGGCACCCTAGGTGACGCTCATTTTTACTTTTTTTCTTTAGCTTCGGATGGTTGTTTCTCTGATACACATGGATAGCTTTAGCTCTCCGAAGGTGCCTTATTGTCTCCTCTCTTCTCTGAATTGGGCTTTGGAATGGGCGTAGGCTAAAATGGGTTATGAGCTTGGTTTGACAAGGTGGGTTGACTGGGTAGGCTATGTGGGTTGGCTCAAGGGTTGACTCTATAGGCTAGGTTTTTTCTAGGGTTTGGGTTTGGGACCAGGTTAAGGGTTCCGCCTGATTACTAGGACTAGGATAATTAGGATTTGAGGTTTTCATAGTCATAGGGTTTGGATTAGTGTTTGGACTAGGTTTAGGGTTTAAATTGGGGTTTTGGGTATGGATCGGAGTTTGGTTCAAGGTTAATGGTATGGATTAGGGTTTAGGGTTTGGATCAGGGTTTGGATTAGGGTTTTTATTCAATCAAGCTTATTGGCCTGAGTTGGGGTGTCTACAAAGGCACATATTAGGGGAATAGATGGTGTATATAAACTTTAAAACATGGAGCATGCTTATTATGGTCATTTAAAAGATATACCAATCAAATTAGGAATGACCAATGATATATTGCTCAATAAACATATGATACTAAAATTAAGCAACTTTAGAGCTAAAATCTTTTTTTTAAATGAATAAGGCTAAAATCCTTGAATTTTACTATTCAACATAAGATGAGGTTAAGTCCTCATATTTTCCTAGAATGCTTACTTAAAGAGGCTGAAATCCTCTAATTCAAAAATTAGCACTCATAGACCTTCTAAGGTCATTCCTCTTCACAACCTCACTTGGGTATGAATTCCTTAGGACCCGTACTATTTTTAAGAGGGGGAATAATTTTCCTAGATTCATCTCCCTTAGGTCACTTCCTAATGAGAGATTTATGTTTGGTAGGAAATTTATCTATGTGAGTCCTACCTTGATTATCATTGCCCTTGATTATCATTGACTTGCCTGTTTCATTAAGCTGAGCAATTAGAATTAGCAACACCTTCATTCGATCAGTCTTTTTAGGAATGGTTGGGAACTCTATCCTTTTTGGAAATCCTTTAAAGATGCTACTTCATTAGTGTGTCAATTTCTTAGTCATGAAGAATTTACCACTCTGGCTTGAAACTGAGGTGGATTAGACCATTTTTAAAATAAAACATTCAAATTTAATGTGTCCAATATCTCCACAAGATATCACACGGGAGAAATTACTAGTCTACTTCCAAAAGTATTTCTTTTGGATTATCGAAGGGGTAGAGCCAAAGTTTTGACTATCAAGTTCAAATCATCTATTTTCCCCAATAAGCTTACCCTTACTAGATTTACAAATAGGTTCATGTTCTTGGGTAACCTTCGATTTTCCCTTATAGGTAGACCTCATTCTTAAGCTCTTTTAGATCTTACTTTGGGTGGTTAAGCCTTTCAGGAAGAACTCACTTTTATTACCAATTGAAATTATGCGTGGCTGTGGACCCGCAGTATATATGTGCAGAAGCTTGACAGAGCTAAGGAATAAATGCTATGTCCTGGGGGGTGTGTAGGACCAAATAAAAATTATCTTTTAAACACAAATTCTTAACTTAAACTAATATATAAATTAAACTAAATAATTTAACACTAATACTTCCAAGCCATTAGTGGGTCTAATTATATAGACTATAAAAGATATATCAATCAAGCAACTAGTCTATATAGACGATGGTGTACATGTGTGTGTGGGACGTGCTACCTATCTAATCCTAACAATCATCTAATCATGCATACACATAATTCATCAATCCATCACATAAGCATAACTAAACAAGTGCACAAAGACAATCCTAAATACAAGTGATAAGAGGTTGGGTGAATCTCGTACAACTAATAGAAAGTTGTAATCCTAAAAAATTCACCTAAATGAATATTTTAGATGGTTTAGACAAAGACTTAACTACTGATTCAAGTTTAATCTCTAGAACAAGGTGGAGATCAAGTTCATCTTCTTTATTTAGGTTAGAATCTTCTTTCAAGTGATGAATCACAAGGATGATAATTTAGATCTTATGAACTTAGAGGCATAGGATGAGGGATATGATCATAGAATCACCTAGGCTTCTATAGCATCAAAAATCCATCCAAATGTCGAAGAACTAAATGCCCTTTTATAAGAAACCAATTTGAAACAGCTATAAAATGGCTAGTTAACAGCTTTTCTAATGGGATCAAAGAATCTTCAATGCGATCGAATACTCCATCGATCGTATTGTGAAAATTCAAAATGTTCTCTGATGGTTGTTGGAGTCATTCTTCAATCTGATCGAGTGGAGCTTCAACTAGATCAAGTTTCATTGACAGCGTGTTAATGGGATTGAAGTCCACTCGAAAATTACTGTTTTGGTTATACTATTTCACAGAAGCTTATGACATCTACTAGCCTTTCTTATCATGTTACAATTAAGCTTATAAGGCTAAGGGATGATCAACAATGTTTGTCTATTAAGCCATGATCATTTAGAGGTTCAAAGGTTTATTTTGAGTCAAGAGTTAGGGTTACTAAGACACCTCATTTACATGTTCTTTACTCCTTAATGCTAATATCTACTTGTGTCTTCGGTCTTCAGCTTTTAAGGGCGCAACTGACTACATGACACACGGACTCACGTGATTGACAAACAAGGTGAACAAATAAGTGCATTAACATAATTGGTAAAATATATATATATATATATATATATATATATATATATATATATATATATATATTTGGTCATAATCACCTCGCTAGTACATAGCCTTCATTCTATAGCTCTGCTAAGCTTCAGCATGTAGCCTTGGTATCCTACACCACATGCAATTTCATAACCAAGTTAACTACTGGAGGAATCAGAGGCCTAAGAGGTTGCCCCCTGGCTATTCAGTCCTTGGGATGAATTCCCCCCAAGAGCTCTATAGTTTGGCACCTTTTCGTCATATTGGTTATAAAGTCTGTTGTTTTCATTGTTTCTCTTGATGCTGACCGGAGGTGGCAATTTTAGGCCAAATTGATATTGGTTAAACCAGTTGATCTTGGCTAAGGAGGTATCGATTGATCCTAAAGAGGATTTGGTTAAAGATAGGGATCCATGCCAATAGGCTGACCATCGAGAAACCTCTCGAACAAAAGGCCCATAAGCCTATTGAGATTCTCAACTTGAATCCTTTCTTGCTCGGCCTGAAGTTGTGGTTGCTTGGTTTGGATCCTTCCTTATTTAGACAACTCTTATAGGCTAGCATGTACATTGTACAAAGTGTTTGTAACGCTCTCGAACGTATTACTTAAAAAAGATGATTCGACTTTCAAAGGACTCCGATCTAGAGGACTAGGAAGTTGAGCTTAACCTCCACAAGAATTTCTTCCTATAGATGTAGCATCTCCTGGTCTTCTGAACTAGCAAAAAGTTTAGTAGACCTTCCACTTATCATGTTATAGAATCCGATCATGCATTCCATGTGGGTCCCATCAGGCATGCCAAAGAAGGTGGTTAACTCAAAATTTCGTCATTAGTATATGTGTATGATGTCAAGGTGTCAAAGCCTATTATGGCTCAATCGGAACCGAATGCGTATTGTAGACAAAGAGACCATGAGTGGCTATGATTGAGAACTGAAACAATTTGTCCATCTATAAATGAAAGTAGGCGATTTGTGAAGAGGAGAGGTCATCCTTTTAATGAGTTCTTTTTTTTTCTCTTTTCTTTTTTTCAGCTAAAATGATTTTTTCTCACCATGATAGAAGAGATAAACCAATTCGTGCAATGTGCGAGTAGAAGGAAATCAATTGTATTAAATGAAATAAAAACAAAAACTTATAAAGATATTCCTCGGTGATCCATCATTTACTGCATGGATGGTGATGTCTTAGAGCTAAGTCTTCCTTGGTCCAACAACTTAAGCATATATGAAGAGAATTACGCTGTTGAAAAGAAAATATAAAAGTCATTCTAGCTATCCAACATTTTGTGTAAATAGATGGAAATTGCATTATTCATAAGCTAAGTTGGTCCAGCGTATCAACATAGATGAATGGAATTGTAATACTCTAAAGATAAAGCTGGTCTAATGTAATAATGTACACTAATTGAATTATACAGCTCCTAATATAAGATAAGAAGTGTTGCTCTGTAGTTTGATTTGTGTTAGGTTGGCGATGGCCCGGAGCTCTTCAATATTTTTCTTATTTATAGAGTTTTGAGGTGGTAACTTGAGAGTGATCTTCGTAACCACTCCTCAAGCTTGTTGATGTAGAAATAATCGTCTAGGCCCATAGACAGTTGTGGCTTATCAAGCAATGCCATGTGTGTTAGTCGTTTGTCGTGGCTGGCCATTGGTTATGTGCACGTCGTGCTCCTATTATGCAAACAAGAATTCTTCTCGTGATGTCACGTGTTGGTGATCATTATATCTTTCTCCACATGAACGTGTGTATTACACCATGAAACTCAACCAACTTGGCATTATTGTTACATCACTCTTTGGGTGGTTTTGTGCATAAGGAATTCTTTTGTGCGATGTTATGGTGCATCAGCTGAATTTGTCACTTGTCATGTCCATGTTTCAGTTGATATTTATTTTCTAGTTGGCTCTGCCATGTAAACGAGATACGTGGCACATGTCTCATGGTAATAGTCGGTTAGACTTACCATTTTTGGGTTACTCATGACTTTTTGAATTCTTATCACATTCAACCAGTAAGATAGCAAGAGATCTTTTGTTTGTTTCTTATTGAGATTTTGCTATCACTTGCCATCATCTCAGTCACTAGATTTAACACAATTAATTTAAGCATAAATAGGACGATCCATCATGCAGGGCCTAACTTCAAAGTGGGTCATCGATCAAGTATGGACCATCTTGGATGTGAGTCATTCATTATCAGTGGCCGACCTTCAATGTGAATTTGTCCTCATGTGGGTCCTATCTTGATATAAGTCATTTATCATGTGGGGCCCATTCAATGTTATTGTCTATCATGTGAGGCCTACCTTTAATATCCATTGCCCATCACATGAAGCCCACCTTTGATGTGGACCGTCAACGGTGGGTCATCCATCATGCAGGGCCCACCTTATATTAGAGTCATTCATCATTGAAACCTTTGATGTAGACCGTCCATTATGTGGGGCCCACCTTGAGGTAGGTAATCTATCTTGTGGAGTCCACCATTAAAATAAATTGTCCATCATATGGGGCCCACATTCAATGTCCATCGCCCATCATGTGGATCATACCTTTGACGTGGAACATTTATTATGTGGGCCCCACCTTCGATGTGGGTTGTCCATCATGTGGGGGCCGCCTTAATGTGGGTCATTCATTATTAGGGGCCAACCTTTAATGTTGACAATCCATAATGTGAGGCCCACCTTGATGTGGGTCATCCATCATGTGGGCCCACCTTCAATGTTATTGCCCATCATGTGGGGCAACCTGCAATATCTACTAGCTCTCATGTGGAGCCTACCTTTGATATGGACCATCCATCATGTGCATGTGGGGTTGGCTTTGGATGTGGGTCATTCATCATTAGGAGCCTACCTTTGATGTGGACAATTCATTATGTGGTGTCACCTATTTGTGGGTCATCCATAAAATGGGGCCTACCATTGATGTGGATCATCCTTTGTGTGGGCCCCACCTTTGATGTCCACATCCCATCATGTCAAGCATCCATTGATATACATCATCCATCACATTGAGAGAGATAAAGTAAAAATATTAAAAAGTTGAAAAGCAAAAAATAAAAATTGACAAGGATAACTAACCTCCATCACATAAGTCACCTTTACAATAAACTTATCAAATTAATATAAGTTAAAAAAATAATTATTAATTTAAATAAGTTAAAAGAATTACTTATGAAGTGGTATCCAAACGGGCCCTTAATGTAACCTGTTGCCAACTGCCGAAATCTTGGACTGAACCCTCTCTTACTTATTCCATTATAAACAAGTATGTCTGGATCAACTTAATTGATACGACGTTTGCTGCAGACGCAAGGAATCGTCCAGACCTCTAGGGGCCACCGGATACGTATATGCAGTATTTCTATAGGAGAAGGTTTCAGATACAGCCAGTTGGACCACGAGTTAGAACTCACCTAGTGGATAACTTCTAGTCTACTTACTGCATGCACCATCCAACTCGTCTAATAAGTTATCCATGCCATGAGGATCAGTCTATGCTAAAAATCAGTCATTTCCACTCATCGAGTGGACCACAACTATAATTGTATATTATCAATGGTTAGAAATTGTTTTGTATATTTTGGCCTACCTAATAAGTAGATATGGTTATTTTTCATTAACGGATCCTTACTTTGAGAATAACCTCTTAAAAGGGTTGGATGCCACATTTATTCAATCGGTGGGAAATTATCTGCTGGGCGGATCTTAACACGTGATCCATACGGTCCAACCAGCTGAACTTTATATTTATTCAATTTTTTTTTCTTTTTTTCCTTTTTTCTAAAGACTTTTGGGGTAGCAACTTTATATCATTCGTTGCCTCGGATAGAGGTGGATGCGATGTTCCTTTCAAATATCCTGCATACATCGTCTCTAAGTCGACCCTAGATTCTCCTTCTGTCGGGAGCTCTCATGTTAGACAGCACCTCTTCCAAAGTATCTCCTCCATATGAATGAGAGCGGATTGGGTAGTGGGTATTTTGCCCTGACCATGGGGCCCACCTTTATGCATGTGTTGTATAGTTATCGCTGGGACGCGGATTAGCTACTGACAGGTTGAGCAGCGATACTCCCCATGAAAGTGACGTCACCATGTGTATGTGTTGTATACATACCGTCCATCCATTTAGAGAGATCATTTTAACAAATTGGCCAAATAATGATTAAGATCCAATGCTCAATTGGACCCCACCATAGAAAACAGTGGAGATTGAACACTTACCATTAAAAACTTTTAGGAATCATTGAAGTTTTCGATCAAGCTGATATTTGTGTTCTCACTTCTTCAAAGTATGTGTTAACATATTTGGATCTCAAATAAATATTATGGTGGACCCTCAAAAGGTTTCAATGGTGGACGTCACTCTCTCTACTGTTTTCCGTGGTGAGGTCCACTTGAGGTCTGGACTTGCCTCAATTTTTTTGGTTTATGGCTCAAAACGATCTCCCCTAATGGATGAATGGTATAGATACAACATATACATCACGATGAGCCCACATAATATGATGACCTAACTTTAGTGGCTAGCCTCCCTACTCAACCTGTAAGTAGCTAATCTGCATCCCCGGCGCTGAGTCCATTAGTTTTTATCACTCATTTTATAGCATGATCCTAAAATAAGGATATCCAAATCTCAAGTGGATCACACTGAAACAGTAAACAGTGATCATTAAATGCCCACCATTAAACCTTTATATGGCCCACTGTACTGTTTATTTGCCATCCAACCTGATGATAAGGTCACACGGACCTAGATGTATGGAAAATAAAAATATCAGCATGATTCAAAAATTTTGTAGCCTCTAAAAAGTTATTAATGATGAGCATTCAATCCTTATTATGTGGTCCACTTGAGATTTTGACTTGCTTTATTTTTTATACCATGTTTTAAATGAGCTGTAAAACTGATGGACAGCATGGATCTAAAACACATCCATCAAGGTGGACCTACAGATAGAAAAACCAACTCAGACTAAGTATTGAGTAATTAAGTAGACTTTATGTTACTGAGTAAACTCTAATTAGGTCTATGGTTAATATACGTGGCTTATCCGTGTCGTCCTTTTTTACTACTTTTAGTTTAAAACCTAAAACTCCAAAGCACTACAGGAACTAGTGGGAGAAGTGACTTCCATGGTTGAAACCTTTCAGGGCTCACAGTTCCCAGGGCCTACACGGTGATGTTTATTTGTCATTCAACCTGTTCATTAAATCACACAAACATGTATAAAGGAAAAATATAAATATCAACTTTCAATATAGTTTATTTTTAGGCTCAAACCCTAATATTTTCGTTAAAATGGATAGACGGTGCGGATAACATGCATAAATCACGGTGGGCCGTACTTCTCAGGGAAAATACACCTAATCCGCTCTCCATGTGAACATAAAATAGGGTCATTTTTTTTTTCTTCTTTTTTTTTTATTTATTTATTTATTTAACACGCACACACATGCATGGAAGGTATTAAATGATCATCCAGCGTTCAGATATCTACAAAACAGTGCCATGGTACCGTATCCAGACTTTTCATATGATGAGAGGCGGTTGTAGATCATACACCCACAAACAAGATTCCTCCTGATGAAACAATCCTAGCCGTTGATTGACATCCATGCAAATGGACGTATAAGAAGTAAAGACAGCTTCCTTGCCTATCCAACAGGAGAAAAAAAAAAAAAAAAGAGCGAGTTTTGGATGGCCATAAACTTCTACTAAATCTAGGAGTCCATGTGGAGCCCTTAAATCAACGGACGCCGATCGGATACTGGACTCGCTACTGAAGTGACGTCACCAACTTCTGTGGGCCCAGCATGATGTATGTTTTGTATCCAAACCGTCCATCCATTTGGAGAGATCATATTAGGGCATAATCCAAAGAATGAGTCAATACAAAGATCGAGTGGACCTCACTACAGAAAAAAGTGGAGAGAGTGATGCCTACCATTAAAAAGTTCTAAGGGCCACAAAAGTTTTCGAACACGCTGATACTAATATTTTCCCTGCTTTCATGTATGCTGTAACACATGAACAGGTTGGATCTCAAATAAACATCATGGTGGACTTTTGAAAGGTTTCAACGGTGGGTGTCACTCTCTCCATTGTTCTCTGTGGTGGGTCCATTCTAGCCTTGGATCTGCCTCATTCTTTATATCATGCCTTAAAATGATCTCTCAAATGTATGGACGGTTTGGATACAAAACATACATCATGATAGGCCCACAGAAATTGATGACGTCACTTCAGTTGCGAATCTCGCTGCTCCACTAATCCGGCGTCCTAACGCAACCCTCTCGGCCGGGCCATGGAAGCGGATTGTAACTCAGTGCCCATAGCATACTGAGGAAACTGTGTAGGGTTCACTGTTATCTATTTATTTTATCCACTCCATTAATTCATGTTAACAGATAATTTTAGGGCTTGATCCCCAAAATGAAGTAAATTAAAATTTCAAGTGGACCACACTACAGGAAATAGTTTGATTGAACCTCTGTCATTGAAAATTTTTTGAAGGCCAACGAACTTTTGGATCAAGCTGATGTCTGTGGTTTCTCTTCGTCTATGTCTTTGTAATCTTATGAATAAGTTGGATAACAAATAAAAATTACTTTTGACCCTAGAAAGGTTTCAACAGTGGAAATCATTATCCCACTGTTTCCTGTATAATGGTTCACTTGAGCTTTTAATTTACTTCAATTTTTGGATCAACTCTTAAAATTAGCAGTTAAAATGGATGTACAATGTAGGTAAACTGCATAAACTCACATTCACAGTGGGCCTGACTGGGTTTACCGGTACGATAAAAGCATACCGAGAAACTCGGTACGCAATCCGATTTCGTGGGCATACGGTCATGGCGCCACGTTTACAAAGAAATCGTTTTGCGAACTGAGTTACCCACCATCCTTTTATCGTATTAAGTAAATTTAATTGGACCTACCGTGAATGTGTGTGGGTTATCCACGCCGTCCATCCGTTTTTTCAGCTCATTTTATTAGTTGAACCGAAAGTCTAAACATCCAGAAAGCTCAAGTGGACCACACCACAGGAAACAGTAGGAATAATGACTTCCACCATTGAAACCTTAGTACGGCCCATAGTGATGTTTATTTGTCATCCAACCTATTCATAACACCACACAAATATGGATGAAGGGAAAAAAGAAATATCAGATTGATCTAAAACTTTTGTAGTCCCTAAGAAATTTTCAACGGTAATTTCAATTCACACTGTTTTCAGTGGTGAAGTCCATTTGAGATTTGGATAAACTTCAATTTTGGGATAGAGCTCTCAAATTATCTATTAAAATGGATGGACAGTGTGGATAAAATATATAAATCATGATAGATGCCACAGAGTTTACTCAGTACGCAATCCGCGTCCGTTTACAAACTCAAAGTTTAATTAAATACGCTCTGCATGTACCATATACTTGCACGAAAATATCGTTTCCCTGAAAAGAGGCTTGAGAAATTTAGGACCGTTAACCTCACCTTTTCGCCAGCTGTTTTTACCAAACAATACAAACTTAGTTTTGAAGCTTAAACCTGCTCGTACGCCAGAGAATTTGAGGACGAAATTACCACTCCCTTCCTTTCGAAGACGAGCGCTGTCGCTCCTCCAACCGAGAGTTGTACGAAGGGCTCAAAAGAGATCACAGTTACATGGCCCCATGGCTATCTATTTATTATATCCACAATGTTCATCCATATTTTGAGATCATTTCGGAGCATTATTCAAAAAATTAAATAATAAAAAAAAAAATTCATATCCAAAGATCAACTGGACCACACAATAATGAGCAGCAAAAAAATTAACTTTTACTGTTAAAAATTTTGAAGGGCCCACCATAACATTTATTTTCCATCCAATCTATTCATAAGGTCATAAAGGCATAGATGAAGAGGAAAAATAAATTTCATAATGATCCAAAACTTCTATAACCCCTAAAAGGATTTCATGGTAGACGTTCAATTCGCCACTGCCTTTTACAGTGTGGTCCACTTGATAGTTAGATCTATCTTATTTTTAGTCTCAAGCCTTATTATGAGCTCTCCAAATAGATGGACGGTTTGGATATAACACAGACCTCATGATGGGACCCATAAAAGCAAAACAGAAAAAAAAAAAAAAAAAAAAAACACGACTTCTGCGGACTTCCGCTAGTTCGGTGGTAGTGTAGCGGCAGTCTGACAGATTTATTTTTTAAAATTTTTTTTAAGAAAGAGAACTTTTTATCCCTTGCATTTTTCTCTAATACATAATTATGTATATATAAGTATATAAAAATATTTCTCTATCTTTCAATTTATTTATTTGCCTATTTATTTAACCAGCATGTCTTCTAAACTAAAATGATTTACTTAACATACCACATATGATTTTGGGATAGGAGAAGCTAATTTAGCCATCCAACCTAGTTATTTTCCAAGATTCCATCGGGTCGATGGTGGAAAATCCATGTCATTCAATTCGTAGTCAATTTCAATTACTTCACAGTCACACTGAAAATTGAGCGGGCCAAACTAGAAAAGTAAAAATTGAGCGGGACAAATTGAAAATTGAGCGGGCCAAACTGAAAATTGAGTGGGACAAACTAAAAATTGAGTGGGGAGAAACTGAAAATTAAGCTGGCCAAACTGGAAAACTAAAAATTGAGCGGGATAGGCAAGCGTTGGATATACATTATTAAGGTTTACAGTAATCTTGAGTGTAGAAAATTTTCATGTCTATGCATTTCAATCCGAGTTCCTTCTCTAATTACGATGGGCTTAGGAGGGTTGATTTGAGAGATGAATTGACTGTAAAAGGGTCGATTAAAATTATACTAGGTTATCAACCCATCCCTCGGATCAACCCTCTCAAGGCTATCCTGATTAGAGAAAGAACTCGGACTGAAATGCACATATTTGAAAATTTTCTGCATATTTGCCGGAAGTACATGGGTGGATGTATAGCATATTTTCCAGTTTGGCCCGCTCAATTTCCAATTTGTCCCCACTCAATTTTTAATTTGTCCCGCTCAATTTTCAGTTTGGTCCGCTCAATTTTCAATTTTCAGTTTGGCCCACTCAATTTCTCATATTGCCGCCGCCGTAGTCTTGTTTATATATATATATATATATATATATATATATATATATATATATATATATATATATATATATATATATATATATATATTATTTTGTTGCTTTTATAGGTCCCATCATGAGGTTTGTGTTATATTCAAACTGCCTATCTATTTGGCGAGCTCATATTAAGGCTTGAAACGAAAAATAAGATAGATCTAACTATCAAGTGGACCACACTGTAAAACGCAGTGAAGAATTGAACGTCTATCATTGAAACTCTTGTAGGGGTTGCTGAAGTTTTGGATCATTATGAAATTTATTTTTTTTCTTCATTCATGTCTTTATAACCCTATGAATGAATTTAGATGAAAAAGTTTTCTCACAAACATCACAGTAGGGCCCCAAAAAGTTTTATGGCCCCAAAAAATTGTTAATAGCCCACGCTCATTCAACACTGCTATGCTTGAGATTTGTATACATCTCATTTTTTGTCTCATTTTTAATCTCACGCTATAAATGATGTAGTAAATTATATTTTTAGCCTCATATTTTGTCTTATGCTATAAAATGATGTGAAAAATTATACGAAGGGCATGAATGAAAAGCATACACTAGGGTGGGGCTCATAGGCCACCGACCATATTTTCGCCCTCAAATTCGCTGACCGTACGAACAGGTGTAAGTTGCCAAACGAAGTTTGTATTGCTTCTCAAAACCTGCTGGATAAAAGGTGGGAACCACCTCCTAAATTTCTCAAAATGCATCCTTTTCCGTACTTTTTCTTTTTTAACTTTTGCATCCCTGACACCCGGCGGCAGAAAAGGACATTATTAAATTAAAAATATATAGGGAGAGATCATAGAATTGCCTATTTCACGCTGTCAATATTCCTACGCGTGGGACCCATGACATTAATCAGGTTGTAACCAACACTCAGGAAGCGGAATGCCTCCTACCCCCGCATAGACTATAATCCGTCCAGGGTGCTGTGGAGCCCACCGTGATGTATGGGTTTTATCCACTCCGTTCATCTATTTTTCAGACCATTTTAGGATACTAGATAAAAAATGAGATAAATCCAATGCTCTAGTCCAGCACACATAAGGAAGCAGTAGTGATAATGACAACCACCGTTGAAGAATTTCTAGAGCCACTATAATGTTTATTTTTCATAAAAACTGTTCATAAGGTCATATAGATGTGGACTAAGGTAAAACACAAATATCAACTTGGATCGAAACTTCTGCGGCTCCCAAGAAGCTTTTAACGGTGATCGTTCAATCTACACTGTATAGTCCCCTTGAACTTTGGATCTGGCTAATGCCTTTTGAGTTTGGTACCATAAAATTATCTTAAAAAATGGATGGATGGCATGGATAAAATAAGTACATTACGGTGGACTCCACAGAGCCTTGCGTGGACGGATTGTCGTCCAGGCAGGGGCCGGACGCAATGTGCTTCCCCACACTCAATGTCTCTTAGACGAAAAGTCCGACCATATCGAGAATAATTAGTTTGGAGGATGATAACTACCGTCCTCATTCAAGACTCTTGTGCCGTCCACCTATTTTTTAGTGGCCTTCTTGTTAAGACACGACACAATGTCGTTTTTCTTTTCGAGCTAACTTTTATTTATGTGCGTGTGTGTGGTCACATGTTTGTGTGTACACGTGTAATGCACAAGTGGATACGATACACGTGTGTCTGACGGTGCCCTTTCTAGGGATCCTTTTGGACACACCTCTTGAGCTGAGCGCTATTTCGTGTTTAAATAAGTTCTGATGCGCTTTCCCAGATCCCCTCAGAGACTCACTCCTTAAAATAAGAGAGCAATAAGGCCCCTTCCTGAGAACTAATCCTATTGTGGTTTTTTTTTTTTTTTTTTTTTGAAAATCGACCAACAAAGCTAAACCCAATTTGGATGGAAAACTCCTTTGGTATAAGTTGCATCCAAACAGGTCCTAACTTATGTCTCTAACATGTATTTTGTAACCGTCTTTTTTAATGCCGATTTTGTAACTTTTTACCTCATTTAATGGCTAAATTTTAACACTCATGTCTCAAGTTTACATAAACCTCCCTTCCGGCCATTTCCAAAATACAAGATAAATCTACATCTCCCCCATAAAGCACGGTGTCTTCTCTCCAAAGTCTGTCACAAGCATGTTATCGACGGATTGCTTTCGAGTCTAATTAGACCTTCACTTACTCGTGTTTACACTCCACCTGACGTTGCTCGATTTGATTGCTAGAAGGCCAACACGTGACAGCATCACCGTGCGCAAGATTAGTATAACATTATTGCAGCCCTTACGACCAGCAGAAGAAAATTATGGAAGACTAAGATAGCCATTGTCGGAAGACACATCTCAGATGATCAAGAAAATCAAGAGTGGGCAGGTGTCACGCAGACAACATGCAAAATGTGAGAGAGGCCATAACTTGCTAATGGCGAAACTAATTAGCTATGATTGTTATTAACCAGCTGAAGGCACTAACTCATGAGGAGCCGTTCTTAAAGTAAAAACACAATAGGCTATGAATGTTGATTCGCTGATTAATTAAGGGAAGGTTTAGAGATTGAACTCGAACACAATTCTCCATGATCCGACTTAGGTGACTGTGGGCCTGTTTCTGAACGCTGAATTCTTGCCCTTGACGCGGAATTAGGAAAATGTTGGTGTTTGTTAATGCGTTGTTAATGCGGAGGAAGGAAAGCATGTTTTTTAACTCTTTCCGTGATAGGAGTCTTGGCTTAATGGTGAATGTGGAATGTGTTGAGGGGGGGGGGGGGGGGGGGGGGGCTGGGTTTACTTGCGAAATCACACAGATCTAGATCTAGGATAATAATTCAATGGCACCAAGCACACAAGAGAACACAGAGAATGCCCAGATTTAACGTGGAAAATCCTTTCAGAAAAAAATCACGGCACAAAGCGACAGATCTCTACTATGAAAACAGAAATTACAAAGAGAAATGACTTACCTGATTCGAACAACCTCGAATCTCACCCTTGCTACACCCTTTAATTTTCCTGAAACCCTTTTAGAAAACTTTTCCATTCACTAAAAAAGTCTTAGGAACACCTATTTATAGTTTAGACAACTTCCCTTCCGCATCCCAGTTGCGAAAGGACTCAAATCCGTAGTTTCGCGTAAAATCGTGAAACAAACTGCGTATCCTACGACTGGTCGTAGACCCCTACGACCGGTCGTAGCTCTCCTACGACTGGTCGTAGACCCCTACGACCGGTCGTAGCTCTCCTACGACTGGTCGTAGACCCCTAAGACTGGTCCTGAAAATTTCAGGACTGGTCCTAGACTGAGAAAAAAAACAGCACAACTCGCTGGACTTCGAATCGTGTTAGGGCTCGAACCTACGACTGGTCGAGCGCCTCCCACGACCAGTCGTGGCTCCCCCACGACCGGTCGAGCAACATGAAAACTTAAAGATTGAAGGCTTCTCCTCAATAATCTCCACCAAGTCTTCATTCTTCAACCGTATTGCTACGTGACCTCTTCTCTTATTTCTGCATCTCATCATAGCTCCTTGTGCAAACTTCATCCTTCTTTTACGCCATCGCCAAGCCCAGAGAAGTTTCACAAACAAAGATCCACGTGCTCAACCACCTTTGCTCCTGTCTTCTCAAAAAGAAAAACGTAGTCTTTTTACCATCTCACTGCTACCCAATATTGCTTGCCGGGGTACTTGCTCACAACACTGATAGCCTGTGAAATAACTGGTCTAAACCAGACCATGGCATACACTGCCCAGCGTATTCGAATAAGGCTCATGAGATATCCTGCTTTTCCTCATCTATTTTGGGACAAATCCTGAGAAAAACTTGAGGAGAGACGCATAGGGAACGCTCTCCGTCTTTACCTGGGCCATCACATCTTGGATCAATACCTATACATAAGGTATTCTTCCTATAATTACCAAAGCCTACTCCTCCTTCAGTCTCAACGTCAAGAACCATCTTTGCAGACCCCCCAATCCTTCATCCTGGATGTCCCAAGTCTTCAGTGCATTGATTTCAAACATGTTATAATTAGCGATCCACATGTCGTCAACATACAATACCTGACCCACCATGAAAGAATCAAACCATTGCCTAGGCGACAGGCCGAACAATGACCTCCTGCAAAGTATTTTCTCAGCCCCTTTCACTTCGAACCGCTCTGGTTGCTTCATGTAGATCTGCTCTTCACTTTTCCTAGCAGAAGTGCAGACTCCACATCCTTCCTTCCAGCTCAAGATCTCATTGGCCAACCAGCGCCAATCACAGATCTAATAGATACCTACTATACCATCGGTGCGAATATCTCTGAGAAGCCGATCCCTTCTCTCTGAGCATAACCCTTCGCTACCAACCTCCCCCTGTATCTATGTTGTATCCTCCTAAAGATCCACCTGCATCCAACCGCTTTCCGGCCCACTGGAAGCTCTACCCGCTCCCATATGTCGGTCTGGTACAACGAATCCATCGCATCACCCACGGTCACCTTTCACTTTTCAGCACCAGGCTCACTTAGAGCCATTTGAATAGAAGATGAATCTCCTGCGATATTGGAGTCATCCATGTACCTCACCGATGTCCTGCGATCATGTCGTGTGATTCTTCACACAGGTGGATGCTCCACCTGCTCCGTATCCCTGTCAGCACAGTTCAGCCTTCCTATCCTGCCCGCTCATGTAGCCATGTCCAACATGCCACACACGTACAGAGGTGGAATCTGTTACATCCACCGTAGCTCCACCTTTTGAAGTGCTTCCCATCCGTGAGACATAAACGAATCGATGAAAAAAATTTCTATCAAGAGTATTCCAATCAGCATCATTCATAGTAGACTTCCGCTCCTCAAGAGCACCATCCTCGCCTTGCTTGGTTAATAAGCTAATCATCTTAATCTTCCATAACTCAAAAATTATTTTTTTCTCCTGAGTACTTCTCAATCTCATACTTAGTGCTCGCCATTATTACTATTCCCTCAGATTTAGATCTGTGCCCCAACGATATCTCTGATATCACTTGTTGGGGGGGTTTTGACCTGTGGAATCACACAGATCTAAATCTAGGATAGCAATTCAATGGCACCAAGCACACGAGAACACAGAGAACACCCAGATTTAACGTGGAAAACCCTTTCGAAAAAAAATCACGGCACAAAGCAACAGATCTCCACTATGAAAACAGAAATTACAAAGAGAAAGGACTTACCCGATTCGAACAACCTCGAATCTCACCCTTGCTACACCCTTTAATTTTTCTGAAACCCTTTTAGAAAACTTTCTCATTCACTAAAAAAGCCCTAGGAACACCTATTTATAGTTTAGGCAACTTCCCTTCCGCATCCCAGTTGCGAAAGGACTCAAATCTGCAGTTTTGTACAAAATCGCAGAACAAACTGCATAACCTATGACTGGTCGTAGCCCTCCTATGACTGGTCGTAGACCCCTACGACCGGTCGTAGCTCTCCTACGACTGGTCGTAGACCCCTAAAACTGGTCCTGAAAATTCCAGACTGGTCCTAGACTGGGAAAAAAACTGCACAACTCGCTGGACTTCGAGTCGTGCCAGGGCTCGAACCTACGACCGGTCGAGCGCCTCCCACGACCAGTTGTGGCTCCCCCACGACCGGTCGAGCAACATGAAAATTTAAAGATTGAAGGCTTCTCCTCAACAGAATGTGCTCATTGAAATTTTCATAAAACAAAAATTTTTACTTTCAAAATTACCCCTTTTCAAGTTACTAAGTTTGCGCAATAAAAAAAATCAACTTTTAACCTGTGAAACTTTTTTATGTCCGACCATGATGCATGTGTTTCATCCATTCCATTCATCCATTTTTAAAGATCATTTTAGGGCTTGATAGAGGAATATAAATCTTGGGTGGACCATACAACATGAAAACAATGGTGATTGGAAATTAACCATTAAAATTCTCCTAAGGCCCAATGTACTGTTTATTTGACATCCAATCTGTTGATTAGGTCATACAGACCTAGATGAATGGAAAAAACAAAGATCAGCTTAATCCAAAACTTTTATGGCCCCCCAAAAGTTTTTAATGGTCGACATTCATTCAACACTATTTTCTTGTAATGTGGTCTACTTGAGATTGGGATATACATCAATTTTTGGTCTCATACCATAAAGTGATCTAGAAACATAGATGGATGGCATGGATGAAACACATACACAATGGTGGGCCCACATAACACCGACCATCAGTCATTGGCTGATGGCAGGGGAGTAGCTAATCTTTTTCCGCAGATGTGGATTGGATACTGATAAGTTGAGTAGCGAGACTCACTACTGAAGTTACATCACCAAGTTTTGTGGGGCCCACCATGATGTATGTTTTATATCCACGTCGTCCATCCATTTAGAAATAAAATTTTAGGTACAGATCTAAAGAATGAGTCAAATCCAAAGCTCCAATGGATCTCACCAAGAGTGATGCCCACCATTAAAAACTTAAATAGGCCACAAAAGTTTTTGATCAAGCTGATATTTATTTTTTTCCCTTCTTTCATGTCTGTGTTAACTTGTGAATAGGTTGGATTTCAAATAAAAATCATGGTGAGACTTAGGAAGGTTTCAACCGTAGGCATCAATCTCGCTGTATTTTTCTGTGGTGAGGTCAATTACATATTTGGATTTGCCTCATTCTTTAACTCATGCTCTAAAATTAATTCTCCAAATAGATGGATGGTGTAGTTAAAGCACATACATCATAGTGGGCCCACAACATCATAGTGGGCCCATGGAACTTGATGACGTCACTTCGAATTGGTTGGTGTACCTCACACTAGCTATATAGTTGTTATATTGACGTCAGCAAGTTACGTGGGTCCCATCATGAGGTATGTGTTATATCCAAACCATCCATCCATTTGGCGAGCTTGTATTAAACCTTGATACGAAAAATAAGCTGTAAAAAAGCAGTGGGGGATTGAACGTCTACCATTGAAACCCTTTTTGGGTTCACAAAAGTTTTGGATCAATATGGTTTATTTTTTCCTTTTCATATAGGTATTTGTGACCTTATGACATACTGGATGGAAAATAAACTTAAATAGGCCACGAAAGTTTTAGGTCAATATGTTTTTGCTTCATCTAATTGTGAATGACCTTATAAACGGTTTGGATAACATATAAATATAAGGTGGGCCTTATTTGAAGGTTTTGTTGCTACTGGTGTTCAATCTTATACAACACATAGTGACAATCTTCCCACTGGAATTGAGGGCCTTATGATGATATTTTAGTTTTTTATTAAGTATTTTAGTTTATTTGAATTAAATATAATGATTTTATTTTCATTTAATAAAAATTAATTTGTTTATAATGTAAAACATTTTCAACTGAGAGATAGGGGCAAATGTGTCAAATTAACATATTTCAGACATTTAAGATGTTTGTTAACAAACAGTTTGTCTCATACTCAATACTTAATTTTTAAACTTCAGCCATAATTATCAAACAAGTTTTTTTACTTCAGATTTCATATTTAGCCTTTAGATTTCAGATTTAGGCTTGAGATTTCAGATTCGTTCTTTAGACTTCATAATTAATAAATGAGGCCTAAATAAAGTAAAGAACAAAGTACTTCGGACTATGTAAATCCAATAAAACTCTTCTATATAGCGTAATTGTTGGCTATCCCTTGTCCCTCATGGACACATAACTTAGTTTAGTTTAGTTTCAATCTAACTCCTCCACCGCTGGCCAACACAATGCTACAGAAGGCATGAATCGATTTAGTTACTCATCTCTTCGCCTTATGTCTATGACCACACCATTGGACTACATTGACACCAAATTGTTTTTACCTCTAGCTTCATGCACCTAGCATCACCGTTGCGCCTCGGTGACATCTTGACAACATCCTGATAGCACTACAGCGGCACTCTAGTAGGGCCCTGGTGATGCCCAACTAGTGTCCTGGCTACACCCAAAAAACATTTGAGTGAGGTCTCAGGCGCAACCCGGATGTGCCCTGACAACATCTTGACGAGGTCTAGAGGCACTTCGATAACGCCCCGATAGGCGCTTAGCCATGGCCCTGTGGCAACCCTTTGTCCGCGTCGCTGTAGCCCCTTGCCTTCCCACTACCAGCACCGCTGCCCAACGATTGTTTAGTCGCAACCCCACATTAGACCATCACTGGCACCGCCTGTAGCCGCTCGCTTGCCCGCCTCCAGTGCTGTAGTAGATCATCGCTAGATCGTCGCTGGCATCAACACACAACCCACCATTAATGTCATTGCCCAACATCCGCTTAGACGCAATCCAGCAATAACCTGTCACTTGCCCACCTTGCCTCGCGGTAGACCGTTGCTAGTGCGTAACCCCTAGCCTATGCGCCACCATTGTCACGACCCCACATAGACCCTTGTTGCCGATGTGTAGTCTCCCTTGCCTATCCCCAATGCCACTGCTTGTTGGTTGCCCAACCACGGCCCCACGATAGACTGTTGCCGGAATCGACACATAGCCCTCTGCATACCCATCACCAACATACAACCCTCACGACAGACAATTGTTGGTGCACAGTTTTAGCTGCTTGTTGAGGGTCAAATATTACATATTATCCCCCATTTATATCTTGATTTTATGAACATGATAATGCTTAATGTCCTATTTTACTCATGTTTGTGTTGTAAAGTGAATTTAAGAGCTTAGGTTGAAAAGAATGATAAAAGCATGCATTTGATAATCAAAGGTCACCAAGGAAAGAATGAATCTTAGGAGACAAAGATTGAAGATTTCGAGGTCCCAAGATTCAAGAAAACCAAGTGGGAATGAAGTAAGTCGAAAAAATAAGTGCAGAATTCACATCAACTATATCATTGATCACAGTTCGATGACATTGGAGCTACTGTTCGATGACATCCAGCACCGGTCAATGACATTGAATTTATGGATGGAAATTGAGTTGGTCGCTGAATAAATTGAAGACATTTCTTGATGGCTCGAGGACTTGTTCGATGACTCGAAGCTTTGCTCGATGGCATCGAATCACATTCGATGACTTGAAGCTTTGCTCGATGGCATCGAATCACGTTCGATGACATCGATATTTTTATAGATTTTTGGCAAAACTCGCTAGACATATTAGGCACAATGTTCGATTACTCGAAGACCCCCTCGATGAGATCAAAGACATGCTCGATGACATCAAATTTTTTGGGAATTATTGGAAAATTTAGCTGGACTGTTTTAAATGCATTTTCGATTCCTCGAACAACACTCGATGACATCGAAGACAACTTCGATGACATCGAAGGTATGTTCGGTGACATAGAAGGTTACACAGTCTGAATGAAGTTACGCAGTACGAAAAAGAACGGGTTCAAGACACCTTCGATGACATCGAAGGTAGTTCGATGTCATTGAACAAGTTACGCAGAGTTACGCAGAGTGCGTAAATTTGAGACAGTTTTTAGATTTTTTCAAGTTGGTACGAAAGGAGGTGTTGCACAACTATAAATAGGAGTCCCTAGGGCATCATTTAGGGTTTGGAGGAGCAAAGCACAAGGGTGGAGAGCCATCACCAAACGTTTTTCTTCCATTCTTAGTTTTAATGCTTTCTTTTAGGGTTTTAGATCCAATCATTTCTATGGTTGGCTAAACCTCTTAGCTAAGGCTAAGAGGTGAAACTTGTAATGTGATGGGATGTTTCTCTTGCTTTGATTCTTATTTATGTTGAACTTCATGGATTTTTTAATTTTTAAAGGAATACTTTCAGTTTTTAATGGTTTGTGACTTAAATTACAATAGATCTGCAATAACTTTGAGTATCTTCTTTTCCTGATTTTGAGATTATGGGATTGGTAAATTCTGTTGTTTGTCATCGTCCCATGGGCATGGTTTGGTGATGGAATCCCTTCCAATCCTCACAATTCTCCTTCCTTGAGAATTAGGTCAATGAAAGTTCAGTTTTGATTTAATTTTTATATCTTCCAATTGGATAGGATAGGACTCCAATTCCAATTGTGTTATTTGAATCGAGTAAAATGGCTCCCTGATTGCTACAAGTGGATCCTTGGCACCCTAGTTCTCACCTTTAAATTCATTAGTTTTAATTACTCTATTCACAATTACTCTCTCGATTAATTTATAATTAGTTTCACATCTTCTTCTACTTATAGTTAATTTCAGAAACGTACAAGATTAGTCCCTATGGATTCAACCTCGGTCTTACTGAGATTATTACTACATCGCGACCCTACACTAGGGGTTGTGAACATTGCTTCCACTACTATGAATACCTCTTAAGGGTCTTCATTTCATTCATTCAAAAATTCTCTTTAAGGGCCTTCAACTGTTATTCTCTATCCCACTTCAAGCTCGCTTGCGAATAAGTAAGGAGAGATGCCGGGCCACTCATATGGGCTAGCAGTCTTGGGCGACGGCCTTGCATGCCTCCAAGATGGCACCCACCATCCGTCTTCTAATGACGCACAAATCCTAGCCTACCTATTTGAGCAAGCACCATTAGGGTTTCTCTCATTCACTCTAACTGGTCATGAAGGGAAGCCATATGAGCGCACTCTACTGCTAACTCAGATGACAACTTGACTCTCATATGTTGTATAGAGGCCCGACATCCGCCACTAGGATATAGGCCAACTAGTGATTTGGAATAAATGGGGTAGAATATACAGATGTGGAAATTTAGAGCGAGTGTGACCTCTTTGATGGAGCCTCTAGTGAAACAAAGCAGGTCTGCATAAACTACTCCCTCTAAATTATCCTAAACCACTCTAAATACGAAGATCGCCAATGTAATACTCCTAACTTTTTAATACTCGAGTATTGAAAGTTCTCGAGTGTTATTGTGAAATTTAATTTAGTATATATATGTGTATGTCACCAAATTAACCTATCCTAACCTTACATTTATTCTCGAGCCTAAATCTAATCGTTGGGAATAATCTTCATCTATAGATCAAGTCATTCGACCATTGATTTTTAAGACATGATCATCATAGATCTAAGTATTCTCACTTGTCCATCATAACCAACCATTCAGTCAACTATTCACTACTAGGTAAAGATATCTGATAGTCCACATTGAGTTTGGACCACCCGATCATAGAAAACTAAATACCCAATCTCTACGCTTGTACGCGTATCAGATTGAGATGTTGATTCGTTTATCTTGTTCACCACCTATGAATATGCTTAAGCCACCATCAAAACTACAATATGAGAAACTTACATATGTGAATAAGTCACTTGAATCTAACGGAATACATGTTCTGCCTCTTGATCACTCCAAAAACCCACTTTGTGTTCATCCATTTATGAAACTGACCATACATTCACCTATATATATGGTCAGAGTACTAACCATCAAGTTTTTATATTTTTGACATGTCATCTGATCATCCATCATGCTATTTGATATATGTATCTCGCCTTAATTAATGATAATTTTAACTTATTTGGTGAATAAATCTTTATTTGTAATAATTTAGATATGATTTATTTTGTAAGAATTTCTTAGAAACGTGCATATTACCAATCATTAAATTTTCCAAAAGTCTCCGATCAGTAATAATTATGAAAATACCATTAACCTAGACCCTTGAATTCTAGATCACATGTTTTTTATGATCCGTTTGATTTGAAATTTTATGTTATGCCTATGTATTATAAATTAACCATACACATCAAGTTTCAGCCCTTATATCATTGTAAAAGCAGACCAATTGATAAATCTGCCCCTTAACTATTGATTTTGGTATCCATCAAGTGAGGAAAGCTCGTGAGTAGTCGTAGTAGGATATTTTCCTTCATATGAACAACTCAGTTGCCCATTATATGAACCAAGTATAGAATGTGAGAACCCTATCTTGGTTGGTTTTTCCTTAGGCATGAAGTTAGCGATTTTAGGCTTACTAACTCTTTCTAAATCTGAACATTCCGATTAACCCACTCTATACCATCAATCGTAACTTAAATTTGAAAAACAATTTGGCCAAACAAAAAGAAGAGATCATACAAGATTTAAACTCTGATCTATGATCCTACATTGTTGATATTGACCACCTTAAAGCCAATTCCTTCCTTTTGGCGCAACATGTGAAATTTCATATTTAGGTATTTTTCATCATCAATCAACCACCAAATTATGCCTAATCGTTTGTCTATCCTAACTACACATTTTCTCTAAAATTGGGTCATGATCATTAAACGTGAACTATTAATTGAGATTAAGTCCGTTTTACACTTGTTAGGAGAATTTTCAAGATAGGCTAATCTAAATTTTGAATCACTAGGAAAATCATGTACCCTAACTTTATTTGACGACCCCAGCACTGTGAAAAAATTATATTTAAATAAAGATCGTTAGAAAAGAAAATTTTGAGGAACCTAATTCCGGTGGGATGTGACACACCCTCTCTCACGCCCACTCCCTTATAAAAGGGGGAGTGCGCCCCTTCTCCACTCACAAACCCATACATGCTCACCTTCCCAAATGTCCAAGGAAGAGAGAGAGAGAGAGAGAGTGGGGGGGGGGGGGGGGGGGGAAGAGAGAGAGAGAGAGAGAGACGTCTAAGCCTAAACGCTCATTTTTACTCCACAAGTGTGTTGTCTCCCTCTTGCTTGAGCGATGTTGTGGTTCATGTAGAATCTTTCTTATATTGAGATCTACCTAAGGTTTACATCTAAGGCTAATATGAGGGATTTCTTTAAGTTTACACTAATTTGAGTTGATTTATACATGATTTATCTTATTTTTTCATACTTTCATTTTACTGTCATTTTTCATACAATTGATTGATGGACCGTTATGAATTATTTATCCTTGTGAGAGTTATGGTTAAGATATAATTTGATCATACTTGATTTTTATGAATTCATGTGGAGTGATGTATACAAGCTTTGCTCGTCACCGATTTTGATAACGACGCGTGTACCACTCTATATTGAGTTGGCTTTTGCTCTTCTCTCTTATTTTGTTGAATTAGCTTATGGATACTCTTCTCTTTTGTTGAGTCAGCCTATTTCTACTCTTCTTTTTTATTATCTTATTACTACTTTTTTCTCCTTTATTAGGTTAGTGTTGTGATACCTCTCTTATTTTATGGCTTGGGATTGTGTATTGGAATTCCAAAACTCTTATGGTTAAACTTATTTCTCTATTGATGCAAATGATATGTAATGCCCTGGTTTTCGAAACCTGAGTATACGACTCATTTTCTGAAAAACCGAGTATTAACCTTTAAAGATAGCCAAATTTCACATACATTTTTTTCTCTTTCAGAGTTCGCAATTTAGCAGAAGACGGATAAATCAAAATACCCAAGTGGCTGCCCAAAAAATTATACAAACCAATGTCTCATTACTACAAATAAATGAAGGAATCAATTTGATACATGAATCAGAATAACATTTTAACTAGTCTTGAACTACAAGATCATGCGGTAGCTCTTAGGTAGACTTTATACCCTGATCCTCATCCACCTGATCATTTAAACAACCTGCACTACCTATACGATTATATATTCAAAGGATGAGTGGCCAACTTAGTGTGAATTACTCTCAAGATTACACACTGCTGCATTAGTTAAGCATAGTTTAACAAGAATACATACGAGACAATTCATGATGCGACCTTATTTAAATGCAGGTATGTGTAAATGCACATTAACTAGGGATGAACATCCAATTGATTAAATAAATGGACCTTTCAAACAGTCAGTCCATTCATATAAGAGAATGAGCCTTTCAAACAGTCGGCTCATTCATACATAGGAATGAGCCTTTTAAACAGTCAGCTCCTTCCTAGTAAGAGGATTGACCTTTCAGATAGTCGGTCCATCAAGCAAGAGAATGGGTCTTTCAAACACTCAACTCATTCAATTTGCAAAGGAACGAGTCTTTCAAATAGTCAACCCGCTCAAGTAAGATAGTGAGCCTTTTAAACAGTTAGCTCGCTTAAGCAAAGAATAGGCTTTTCAAATAGTCGGCTTATTTATGCATGGGTATGAACCTTTCAAACAGTTGGCTCATCTTAAATAAAAGAATGGACCCTTCAAATAGTCCATCCATTTAGGCAAGAGAATGGGTCTTTCAAACAGTCGACTCATTTAACTTACAAAAGAATGAGTCTTTCAAGCAGTCGACCCGCTCGAGTAAGATAGTGGGCCTTTCAAACAATCGGCTCACTTAAGCAAAAAAATGGGCCTTTCAAATAGTCAGCTCATTCATGTATGAGAATGGGCCTTTCAAACAGTCGACTCATTCATGCGTGAGGATGGGCCTTTCAAATAGTCGACTCATCCCAAATAAGAGAATGGACCTTTCAGACAGTCAGTCCATTCATGACAAGATAATGGGTCTTTCAAATAGTTGACTCATTCAACTTACAAAAGAACGGATCTTTCAAACAGTTGACCCGTTCAAGTAAGATAGTGGGCCTTTCAAATAATTGGCTCAGTAAAGCAAAGAATGGGCCTTTCAAACAGTCGGCTCATTCTTGCATGGGGATGGACATTTCAAATAGTCAGCTCATCCTTAATAAGATAATGGACTTTTCAAACAGTTGGTCCATTTAATCAATCCACAAGTATGAGAAGATATATAAGTACAACATACAAAATAAATGTTGAGCATATAATTTGATAATCGGATACGATAACTAATGTAAGTAGTCATAAATTAGAGATACCAATCATCAGTTGAAATAAAAGTTGGATTATTACTTAAGCTAACATAGAAGAGGAAAGTTCAAGGGGAAGAAATCATCACCTTAGGTATTGGTCCACTAAATGGTGTTTTTCTTATATGGTGTGGGTGCTTCTCAAGATCGAATATTGCCTTGGAATGTAAGTTAGTATGGTTAGATTTCAGTTTCATGCCTTACTTATGATTGAGATAGTTGTTTAGAACTTGGGTTGTCTTAATCTAGTTCTAGTTTAAGTCTTGATATTCAGTCTTTGAAAGTTCATGCATCCATATCTAATTCAAATTGACTTGATCCATTTAGAGGGATTTATACTACTTACCTTTTGATAGGAGTGGGACGCTTGATTTAGATTGACTTCAAATGGAAGTTTCCTACCTAGATGAAGACACACTGTATAAGGAATCAACTATAAGAACAATCACTTCTAATAATTTTCAACCAAAGGAGTTTTGGGGAAACATCTCACTATAATTGGAGTTGACACAATGTGATGATAGGTTATATCCCCAATGACACTTGATTGGGAGGCTTAACTTGTCTAACTTCTTCCAATGTTGCTGTCCAAATGAATATAGTTTGATTAGTTCTATCATTATCCTATAATTCACCGAGTTAATAATATATCATCCATTATTTGAGATAATAACTCATGGGAGAGGGTTTACATGCGAGTTTGCCTCTGGCTTATGGTGTGGGAGGACTGGATTTACTCCTAAGAAGGCTATCATGTCAGGCTGAGTTGGTGTCGTTCAAGTGGGGACTGAGTTAACTCGACTGGACCGAGTTGAGTTCAATGCACTCTTCTTCTTCTTTCCTTCCCTATTCTCTCTCCTTTCCTCTCACTTTCTCCTTTCCCTTTATCTTACTGCTCTCTCTCTCTCTCAATGCACTCTTCTTCTTCTTTCCTTCTCTATTCTCTCTCCTTCCCTCTCACTTTCTCCTTTTCCCTTTATCTTACTGCTCTCTCTCTCTCTCTCTCCCTCCCTCTCTCTTACTGAGAGCTTGACCACTGCTTGACTCGGCCCATAACTTGGTTCGGCCTACTAGCTATACTTGATGAACCAAGTCGGGCATTGTTAGGTCCCGAGATTTCTCTCTCTCTCTCTCTCTCTCTCTCTCTCTCTCTCTCTCTCTCCCCTTTTTCTTTCCTTTTCTCCCTTATTATTCCATTAGTTGAAGACCCGACCAATGATTTTACTTGGTCTGCGACTCAGCAAAATGACTCGTCTTCCAAATGAGTCGGGTTCTACTGCACATTGAGTATCTTCTCCTCTCTTCTCTCTCTATCTTTTCTTTTCTTTTCTCCTTCTCCCTTTCTTCAACACTACTTAGACCTTCTGGGATTAGTCAGAGCTTGCGACTGTCCTGGATCGGTCACTCTTCGAACAAGTTGATGCCGTCTGAACTCGTCACCGTACTCGTCTCTCTTTCCTTCTCTTCTTTATATCTTTTGCTTCTCTACTTTCTATCTTCTCCTTCTTTGCTTTCTTTCTTCATGGTTGGACAGATTCCGAGCTCGCCTCTGATGTGAGTTATAACTCGAACGAGTCAATGCGGCTGGGACATGAAAGCCGCTCCTAATTTCTTCTCCTTCTTTTTAGCTTTTAAGGCTCCTTCCGGATGACTTCCTGAATTAGAAAGAGAGCTCTTATAGCCCTCAAGTTTGATTCCAGAAGTTATAACTGTAACTAATTAGGGGATTAATTATGAGTATTTATTTTAATCGAAAGAGTTATAGGAAATACCTTCAAATCTAGTTTGCATGGCTAGGATCTCATGGTGTTGATGATCTTTTAATCGTATGGCCCACTTAAAGAATGTATTTGATCAAACGATAAGGCCTGTCCAATGATGATGGGTTTTATGGTCAATCAAAGGAGATGATGGGTCCGATCATGGTGATTTTTGACCCAGGTCCTCTTTTGATGATCCATGGTTCCTTGACAGTCCAGATGGGACCACTAATCATTATGGGACCCACATTTTTGGTGAACGGATAGTTACCTTGATGATACGTAAGATTTCTCGTTCCGCATGCCATTTTCTTGGGCTGTCATGTTTTCTCCCGAGATCTCTTTTCCATATGCGAAAGGGCTCCCTAATGCTCTAAATCTTACACCTTGGATGAGTCCTAAGGGGTTTCTAAGAGGTGAAGGATGATCGGGATCGTTCCAGCACAAAAAATGAAAAAAATTCCTTCTGCTTTTATGTGAGGGATGTGTGCAACCCTAATGCCGATGATGGGGGGCTGAGGTCATGTGGTTTGAAGGGATGATATTGAAGGGAGAGAGGGTGAAAGGGATTACCATCTTAACAAAGAAAAGGAATGTGGCTTTTGTGTTAGCGAAACACCACCTATAACTCCTCTTTGTGTTGAAATTTGTGCGCATGCACATTCACTCGTATGTGCGATACGAGTTGGGGTTTTGTCGGCCCGATGTTTTAAACAACATAGATGGTTTAGATCATTTGCTCAGCTGATGATGATGGGCCACACATCACACCTAGGGACGTCATCCGTCTGATAGCTGAAATTCGAAAGAAATGAGAGCGGGATCTCTCCTTTTTCAGGTGAGGATCGGTCAGACTCAGTTGACTGGTTCTCTGGTGCTGGTGTACAGAGGGTACACCCATGCTGGTGTGAACATTAGGCTATTGTGGGGTCCACAACAATGTCTTTAAAGATCTAGGTCGTCCAACAGTTCCTACTAGTCATACCGATCCAAAGTTCAGGTGGGCCATATTTATTTATTAGTTATTTACTTGTTGTAATTTAATTATGGATTTTCATCAACCTAATGGTCGGATCATCTTGAATTTGAACGTTAATGGTCAAAAGGTTTCTAGGGTCCTTTAGTTAGAAATCAATTGTCTGATTAGTGATTGGATGACCTATTATGTATTTATAATTTTAAATATTATAATAATATTTAATAACATTGTTATTATTATTATAAAATTTATTATCATATTTCTACTTGCCGATTATCTAATTTTAAGCTCGATGAATGGTTTTGATGATGTGATGGTCCATATTGAAGATTATCGGATGATAGCTTGATCCATAAATGGAGATTGCCTTCAACAATCAAATTTAGGTTAGAATGAAGATAAGTGGTTTCATAAGTTAGGTTATCAGGTAACACCCAAGTATTGAAAGGTACAGGGTGTTAAATGATGTGTTGAAAGTCTCACAACTAGTGACTTGTATGTATTTATCATGGATGTAATGCACTCTAGGTAGTGACCCTCTTAGTCGATGCGTAAATCCTTGGATTTAAGTAGTGGTGCACAAATCAATGTAAGTAATCTGCAATGCGTGTTACATTACTTCTTAAGATTGAATGTCACAAATAGTAACTCCATGAACAAATCGTGTCACATAATTCATTTGATTCATGTATTTTACCGTCTTGAGGTGTTCACATAAATCTACGGTAGTGTTGGATAGGCCAACAAATCTCCAGAGTTATGGAATGCAGAGCGAGCCGGATTTCTCTAAATTATATTCCACAATTTGGTAGTCACTATATATGATGAGCCACACACACTATGTTAGACATGCATTTATGTAGATTGATTGTGCATATCGATACCATTCGTAGTGGTGGAGTACGAGATGTATCAAAATCCTTACATTGTTATTTTGAGAAATTACTCGAATTATGTTATTCTTAAAGGATAACCATCACTATGAGTAGGGCATTGACCCTCTCCAATCATATAGATGATCCAGGTGATGCACAGGTTGAAGATATGGGTGATGTGTGATCTCCTTATGAATGACTACGAGTGACATGGTATTATGTTGTCGATGCGTTAATTTTAGTTTAGCTTTATTTATGTTTCATGTTGCAACTTTGTATACTTGTAATAAACTCCCACCTAAGTGAGCATTAAATGATTAGTTGAACTTTTATATTTAAAATAGAATAATATCTATAATTTGGTTGGTTTTATTCTTGTGATTGGGTACTTTCGTGAATGTAAGTGGATATATATATATATATATATATATAAAGTGCAATTTTGAAGTATTTAATTCTTACATTATTAATGCTTGGAATTCTCGGGCATAAGTCTAAACTCAGGCCATGAAAATTCGGGGCGTTACAGCCAACCAAGGCATATGTACTACATTACTCTGCTTTCTTTTATAATTGGAGAAATAAGACTTGTACTTCTGATTTTTCTCATTTTAGTAAAAGCTCTATATTGTTATCTCATAGAATATGCATATTGCCAAAATACATAAATCTATATGTATTGTAGATTGTGATTTAGCGTTCCTCTTTATTGGTCTTGTAGCCTATATAAAGTGAGTAGAAAAACTAAATTAAGTCTGTCTTTAAAGGCCTTGTCTGCATGTTAGCCAACACCCTTTAGGGTCCCTATACAAGCCTGATCATTCTTAACTACACTTTATATGATTCCATCTAATTCAAACTCATTGACCCATTTTATGCACTTTGATTACTTCAATCTTGGCACTTGTCTACTTATTTATGTTTTTTTACTACTCACTGAGGTTTGTCTTCGAATGAAGGGTATTTCCTCATTGAATTTAATTAAGGGCTTGTGTCAAGCCATAGGCTGGGATATAATTTTAAACACATATCAATAAAATGCCTTTTTAACAAGGCACGATTTCTTTCAATGCATATCTCAACTATGCTTGAGGAATGCTCTTAACGAAAACATCCTCGGTATTATTACAATCTGATGAAAGACCGTGTCAATGGACTACTAAGAAGATCCTTAAGTTTCAAACTGAAAGCTATTGGAGCTTTCTTACCTACATGCATAAAGACTTTTATCGGTTGTCTTGCTTATGAAGTTTGACTCTGTGATGAATAAACAATCATTTAACTAAGACCGTCTGGCCTAAAAAGTGTAGATGAGCAATGAAGAGACAATCAAATCAAGATAGTCTCAGCTATGAAGTGAGATCATGAGTGACAAACAAGTAGTTGGCCATGAATACCTCTCTTACAAAGTTTGGTTCAAAGCAATGAATAGACTGTCACCCCATTAACTGTCCTCAGTACAAAGTTCAACCAAGTGATGAACAAGTTCTCGTTTAATGATGATAGTCTCGCTTATAAAGTTCAACCAAGCGATGAACAAAATATTGTCTAATGACAATCATCTTGCCTACAAAACCTAGTAGAATGATGAACATACCGCCATGCCTACAAAGCCTAGTATCTTACTAAGCGACGAACAAACTATCATTAGTTATTCCTTTTCTTTTCCTTGTTATTTATCTTTATGTTGATTATAAGCATTCATTCAATATTAATAAAATAGTTTTAGATTAGGACCATTTCCCTTTTATTAACATTTCCTTACATTGAATTGTACAACCTATGATGTGCTTAATTAAAAGTCATTTCATCACAAAGGCAAAAGGAACTCGTCAGAAGGAAAACCCTCTCCTTTGCAATCACTTGATTAATCATAATAAGTGACTAGATAAATGACCATTTTGTACGGAACTTGGTCTCTTAGTGTATTCGGCACATGAGGTTTTAAGGCTTTTGGTTCAATTTGAGCCGTATTCGACTCTAGCACACTTGACATGTACACATCACATGAATGACTGAATTTGAGCCAAACAACTCCTAACACCATGTCAAAGCATAAATATCACCTTTCTTAATGTTGGGTAAATTTGAAGTTAATTTGATGGCATTTTTTTTAAGTGTTAAATCAAATTCTCTTACCCCTAAGGTGTGCAATTGTTTATTATAAATGTTTAATTTATGGTAAGTTTTGATATTGTTAATGTAACAGCCTGACCAACACAGTATGATATTGTCCGCTCTGGTCTCACACCTGCACGGTTTTGTTCTTAGGGTTTCCCCCAAAAGGCCACATACCAATTAAGGTACATATTGTCCACTTTGGGTCCCGATCGACTGGTAGCTTGCCTAGACCCGGTGTTCTCGTGGTCCTGCCCACGTCAGCCCAACGAACCCTCACGGATTTATTCCTGCTTAGCGGAAGCTTAAGGCCACTCACCCATAGGAGGCCTCATACTATGAAGGTGTGCACTTCATAGATAACCACCACAACTTCGGACAACACTTTCGATGTGGGATAAGGTTCCACCTCTTACTGGGTATACAGTAGCCTACCAGCCACTGGTAGCTCGTCCAAACCTTCAGTTCCCGCCCACATTAGCGCCCACCCACATGTGATCACAGTGACAGGGCATCACAATATCCCCCACCGAGGGGAGAGCCGTCCTTGGCTCTGATGCCATTTGTAATAGCCTAACCAGCATAGTATGATATTTTTCGCTCTGAGCTTGTGCCCCTACGATTTTGTTCTTAGAGTTTCCCCTAAAAGGGCTCATAATAATTAAGGTACAATATTGTCTATTTTGGGTCCCGATCAACTGGTAGCTCGCCCAGGCTCGGTGCTCCCGTGGTCCCGCCCATGTCAGCCCAGCCAACCCTCATCGATTTGATCCTACTCAGCGAAAGCTCAGGGCCACTCACCCACAGAAGGCCTCATACTGTGAAGGTGTGAAACCACCACAACTTCGAACAATGCTTCCGATGTGGGACAAGGTTCCGCCTCTCACTGGGTACATAATAACCTACTAGCCACTGGTAGCTTGCCCAAACCCTCAAGTTCTGCCCACATCAGCACCCACCCACATGTGACCACAGTGATGGGGCGTCACAGTTAACTTCACTGTATGTGATATGCACCTTTATGCCCCGTTGATGGGCTTTTATTGATCTAGGAACAAAATACATCGAAGTTTGTGGTATGACACAAGCCCTTAATTACATTCCTTGTGAAAAAACCTTTGATTAAAAGGTAAAAACCATAAAGAATTAATTTATTTCATGGTATAGAAAAGCTAAGATAGGAATGATGTATAAAATAATAATTTAAGGTCCTTGTTCAGAGTGTCTAAATCATCATCGATTAGGCTGAGGTACTAGTAACAGCCTTTGGTGTTTAGGTGGTTCATATACCCAACTGGACATCAGGATACTAGAACATTATGTATATCATGCATCTTAAGAGGCATCAAATTTACATAGCCATGTATCATTTTCATGTACACAAGCATACATCGTTTCAATATTCTCGAGTGATCTCACAAACCACAGATGATAAGGAATACATTAAAATGCATATAAAAGAAGGAAACACGACTCATTTAAAGGGGAGCATCACATGAGAAGGTGAAGTGTGACCCACAATGCCATAACATCTAGAGTGCAATATGAGATTGTCCATAGCTAGATCAAAGAGTGGTGTGAAGCAAGGTGCAGGACCTAGAGCAATAGGATGCGTGACTCGCATTGCCTTAGCACCAGGGCAATCCCAAGGCTTACTTAAGATAATTCAGAGGACATGCAGGAAGACTCGGTAGGCTTGTAGCCTTCACCAATGCTCAATGGTCACTATGGGGAGGCTTGTCCCCTAATGTTTTACCAAATGGAAGGTGTGTCACCTAATGTTTTACTAAATGGTAGGCACGTCACCCCAACATAAGTTGACAACTTGGACACGATATCCCATACCACTATGCCTAGCTCATGAGTCTTTATATAATCATAACGCACTAACAGTTATGAATGAACTTAGAACAACGGTAATAGTAATATCCCAAATTCTATCGAATATTATATAATAACTGAGTATAAGAATAATCAAGCCATGCATTAGATTGATCCAATCGATAACGGAGGACTCCAAGAAAAATCGCCTTTAGATGCAAAGTATACTATGTAGTTCCAATTATTATCAGTTTTCGTGTTCAACTTCGGTTGACTATATAAGTTTGGGATAGCCGACCAATGCAAGCTATCCATATACTTACTCGATTTGCAGGACTCGATCCACCACATAATAATTTAGATTTTTAATATATGATCATAATCACAAAATAACTTAATACCACAATAGGGTATATTAATTAAATACATGTGTGAATTAGCACGATCTGTCACGTCCCAAATCCGAAAATCAGATTCACATGAATCCGGATTGCCGAATCCGGTGCCAACAGCCTCCGTAGTGCCCCATTCTCAGCTTCTGACAATCAAATGCCAGATTCCGATCCTAGGATCCTACAAGGAGAATTTTCAGAATGATTTTTTTTTTTGTAATGGAGCATAACCACAAGCATAACCAAGTCACAAAACAGCATCACCACATATCCACTATAACAAAACTTTAAGTACAATGCGAAAAGGGAAATACAAGGTGATCAAAAAGCTCCAAAAGGTCCTAATACGTACTCCTGCCTCAGCGCTGCTGCTGTCCAACGCTACCTGCACGTAACTGTCATGTATAAGCTTACAAAAGTTTAGAGGGTGGTGTAAGTGTGTGCGTAAGGCAAATGCCAAGTGTACAGTATCAGAGTAATGCGGAAGTATGCAGTAAATCCATAGAGTTAACCATGCCAAGGCTATGTAATGCAAGACGTGAATGCTATCGGCCATACCAAGGCCATGCGATGCGAGATATGAATGTCATCGGCCACACCGATGGAATGCAAGGCCTACATAACCGAATGTCATATGCGAAATGTAATTCAAGAAAGTCGGTACTCCTTAAGTACACATATCAGTACAGTTCCTCTTTGGATATCACCAGGGTCTAATACACTTTGCAGAGACTGCCACCTCCCTAGCTGTACAGTCAACCAAGCGGAATAGGCCTCACTATCCGCCTAACCAGTAGTCTGCCAATACCTACTCGGCTCGTCGATAGCGGACTCATTTGTGAGCTGGTTAAACTCAGCCTAGCTTATAGCCCCCTCACTCAGGCGGATAAGGCCACACCCCCTTCCAACCGATCACGACAAAGTGGGAGACGCGGCCTACTAGTATTTGGCACTCGGGCACTCGTGTATCCACTCGGTCTAGACGTTGGAGTATCTCCTGGTACCAAAAAGGTTCTGGGACTTTCACCCAAGGACATCCTAAGTGCTCATAGTGCTAGAACAAGTATTTTCAGTATCCAATATAGCTTTCTGCGATGTACCTGTGGAGTTACGGCCCCGATGTCGCTAGGGCGTGCAGTGATCAAGTCACACGTATACGAGATGCATGAATCACACGTCAAATCATGCAGAAATTCAGCGCGTACTGCGCGATCATGTACGGCACTCTGTCTCATAATGGGTCCCATAAGTGGTCTGCCCAATGGCATATGCTATAATCATTCGCTACTCAAATCAAGCATACATATGATGCGTATGGGCATGAGTCATGAGATTATACTAAGCATGTTATAAGGCGATGGGTAGCAACGAGCATGGGCCTATCAATGGGCCCTAAGGAGAGTTACAATGCGGACATTTAACCAACATTGTACATACAATATGGACGTCAAACCAACATTGTTCCCTAGGCACGGCCCGCCATATATATCATTACATGAACATGGGAAGTCACATATTGCAATGGACCCTAAGGTCATCCCGTTGGGCCTCGACCCATGGGCCTTAGATACATCAAATGGGCCTCACCAATGAGCCTTATGTACATTGCAATGGTCCATGATCCATAGGCCTTGAAATACATCAAAGTGGGCCTCACAACTTGGGCCTTAAATATATCAGATGGGCCTACACACATGAGCTTTAAATATATCAAATGGGCCACTCCATTTGCGTTCCATTCACATCAAATGGGCTTGATCCTATGGGCTATAATATATATATATCAAATGGGCTTGAATCCCGTGGGCCTTATATAGAATAAATGGGCTGGATCTCAAAGGCATTGTATATGTTAAATGGGCCCAAACCCATGGGCCTATATATGCCAAAGGGGCTTAATCCCATAGGCCTCATGAATGCCAAATGGGCTTAATCCCATAGGCTTTATGTGTGCCAAAGTGGGCCTTAATGAATGGTTACAAAAAGGCCAACATGGGCCCTATATACATACCAAGGTGGGCCCACTTGAACCATAGATCTGACTCTTTTTTTTTTTAGCTCAAATAAATTTACAAATTAAATGGACGGTTTGGATGCAACACATGCATCATTTTGGAGGTCCATATGACATCTAGAGGGTTGGGATGCAACACATGCATCAAGGATGGGCCCACGGACCGTCTAGCAGCCAAAGAAATGGCTGGAAGGTGTGGGAATCACATTTATAGTAGTGGGCTCCACCGTCCGGGCGGACGGTGGAAAAACAAACATCACAGTGGGTGCCACCGTTAAGGACGGTGAGCATAAAGCTCATACATCACTATGGGTCCCATGTGGGGCCCACCACAATGTCCCCATGCCATCCAACCCGTTGATAAGGTCACGCAGACCTGGTTGAAGGGAAGGTAAAAATTTCAGCTTAATTCAAAACTCCTGTGGACCCCAAGGAGGTTTCAATGGTAGAAATCAATCACCGCTGCTTCTCGTGGTGTGGGCCACCTGAGCTTTGGGTGCGCCTCATTTTTGGAGAGGACCCACCTGAGGAGGGGTCCCATCAAATGGACGGTGTGGATCCTGAACATACATCATGGTGGGACCCACACACAGGGCCGTGGGTCCCTGCCTACACGGCCGCCTGCCCCATGAGCAGGCGTTGTCTGCTCTTTGGCAGCAGCAGCCCTGCTACTTGTTTATTTTTTAATTTTTTTGGAAAACGCATTTTCTCACGGTTTTTCAGGTGTGGGGTCCACATCAACCAAATCCACCCTGATCATTGGATTCTACGGCTTAAGACCAATCAATTGAGTCCAATATTGAATATGTATGGAAAACCTCAGGTGAATTTCAACAGTAAAGACGATGTTTGCTATGCTATGGCACGCCTGAGCATCGGATTGACTCCAATTTTCGGCTCAACGCCTAAAATGAGTCAGGGAATGAGGTAAACGGCGTGGATTAGAATCATACATCAAGATGGAGCCTGTATGAATGGGCCACCCCATGAGTGTGGAACCAAGCTTATATTTATATTTTCCTTTTTCACGTCCAGCGTCCAGGGGACGCTGTACGGTTGGGTGTGCACGAGCACTGAGGTGGGTCTCGCTTATGTGGGCCACCAAACGATGGATGGTGTAGGTATAACACATATTGTAATGCCCGTGAAAAATCCATACTTGGGCTCGAGTACCAACTCGACCCGAAATTGCGTAGAATTAATTCCTATGGAAATTAAGCGTAAGTTAGCTAGCGCAACGCTGGAGTAGCTGGAAAATAGTCCCTGATCACTTTAAATACATTCTACAAGACCCAAATCAAGTATAACCAACGACTCTATAATACTCTATAACCTCGGACCAAACTCTAAGCAGGTTTGTTCTCTGGACCGCTTTGAATCTTTGTATTGGATCTAGACCGCGCGTCGAAAGTCCGATACCTCCTATCTTAGACAGTTAGAACCGCCTAGCTGGACTTGACAATCATTTCAAAAATTAAGTCAAACCGATAATCACAGGCTATTTCATTGAGCCCGGACCGAAGAGAGTGCGAATAGGGACAGAATTGAAATTTCAAATTCAAATCTGGCACACGACTTGACGCGTCAGTATTAAGCGTTCTGAGAGTCAGAATTCAGCCAGATTACACCCTCGAATTAGGAAAAATTTCTATTTTATATCATGAGACTTTCAGCCCTGATCTACGTGCGGTGACCGCTGAACTGAAACTGGTCCGCCACACGCGATCTGCGAACCCTGTCGGACTGAAAACTTAATACGTGCTAGATCTGGTACGCATGAGCTTAAGTCCGATCGCATTCGGCCAGGGAACAAGTGATATTGCCTGTTGGGACTAAGGATGTTGAATTTTGTAAATGGTGGCCTACATGGGATGGATCATATACAATGATAAAAGTTCTCAATGAAGGATTTTATTTCCTTCATGATATTATTGGAAAGATAGCAAAAATTTCAATTAATTGTCGATTTTTAAAAGTATATCATCTCAATTTATGGGAGATATGGAAAGATCAGGCCAAATGATGGTTAGAATAATCATAGATGATACGCAAAGACCAAAATTGGTCAAGAGACAAAAGTAAGCAAAAATATAAATATTATATTATAAGGCTGAGATTAGCAAAATATGGTCAATTGGTCGAATACATATTTATTTATAAAAAATATAGAAAGAAAGAGAAAAGTAAACGCTTGATCGAAATATGAGTTAGGTATAAGTAGCCTTCATCTCATCAAATTATTTGGTAGCACGTTCTCTGATGAGCTCAATCGTTTGCCTTTGAGCCTTCTAGGACTATTTATTTTACAAAACTCAGTCAAGAAAGTACAAGACTCGGTCATGAGGTGACCAATCATGTTAGATTTTTTCTTAGCCACTCTCTTATGTTCGTTACTCTCATGCGATCAAGCTTGATAGAGATTGATAAGAGAATTGATGAAGTTCAAAAGAGTTTGGAGTAGTGCAGGCACCTTCTGGGGTAGATTTGCTCAGTCTCCTGGAGTTCATCATTAATTTCTCTATGTTGAACCTGCAGAGTTCTCAACATCACTTTGTTGAAATGATGTTGTAGATTCCAGAGCATGCGATTGTAACAAGCCCAATTGTATTGATTGAAGAGAATGTTATTTCCTTGTGAATGACAATGTGTTCATCCATACGAGCATCAAGCTTTTTTAACTCTTTCACGACAACAAAGTATATGTCTCCAATGCTTTGAAGTTATCCAGTAGCTCGGTCAAGGGAACATCATCCCTGGTAGTGATCTGAAGGGTGGAGTGAGAGAAAGCTTCAATATCTAGGGCAATGATTTCCCTTAAGAACCACTAAGCTCGATCGATAGCAGATATCGGTGAAATAACCATTGAAAAGAGAAATTAAAGAGTTTTTTAAGGTAAGAAGAGAGGAAATTTGAGTGTGTAGGGAAGGAAGCACCAAAGAATCCTTTATATATATAGGTGATCAGAATGAGTGCACGACTTCTCATGAATGTACCATATCATTAATACAGTTATGCTACACAAAGAAAAAGCTAAGTGCTTGAGATAATATAAGACAGGTGGAAAGAAAATATTCTGGCCAATTGTATTGAAGATAGAGAAAAATTACAAACTGACAGCAAACGAGTACTGAGTAATTGGAATTCAAAAGAGAAAAAAGAAGTAAACGCTTCATGAAGCTTCGACCTCTTGACTTCCTGTCGGTGGAGAGTAGCTCTAGTTTTAGCTTCTGAGTATGCTTTTTCACCAATTAGTGGAGTGTGCTCTTGCATATAAGCACCCAGTTGATTAGTTTCAACCTTTTTTACCATGTCTTCACTCGATCAAGGACTTTTCTTCTTCTTTTAATGATCTCAGTCTATCCTCCATGGTTGAGATTTGAGCCTTTCAGATCAATCAAGGTTTCTTCTGACTCCTTTAGGTTGTTGTATATCACAACAAGTTGTTCTTTAGTATTTACAATCTCAGTCATTCTGAGGGAGACGGCTAAATGCTCAGCTTAAAGCCTATCGACCACATCAATGGTATCATGATGCTCATGGATTAAGCTTAGAAATTCATAAAGCGCAAGCAGTTTGGCTGAAAGAGACTCATGCAATCTAGTGAGAGTTTGATATTGATGAATGAGGAAGTACAATCTCTCAATCGATTTCAATGTAATGATGTCAGCGAAACTGGAGTGAATAAGAACTTGTAATTCCTCTTGTAGCTACTAAATCTCTGATGAAGGTGCAAGGATTCGGTCACAAGGATGTCACAAGGGAAAGCCTTATTAAAGAAGGATAAGATGTCTTCTATGGGAAGTAGCTCCTCAGAAGAAAAAGATAATGCATGGGAGATATCAGCCGATGGGGCGAAAGAGGCAGAAACATTGACTGCAGGAACTTTTATAGCTTAATCAAGAGAAACTACAAAAGTTTTCATCATCATGTCTTCATTCATCAGGGCAAGGGCTACTTGATCAGTCAATTTTGTGGATGGAGTAGGCTGAATGGAAGATAAGGTTATCAGTGTGATCAATTCCACAACTCCCTGATCCTAATCAGGTGCAAGCGATGAAGTTATAGATTTTAAATGAGACTAAAGGACTCCATAGGTTGGTATATTATTACCTTCTCTTGAGCTTGACCTTCGTCTAATGCTTGGATCGATGAATGTTGCTTGTATTCTATTTCGAATAAAAAACGTAAAGTCTTTTTGTAAGAGACTGAGCATCATTGACTGAAGTGTTTGGATTAGGTACCTCATCTTGAGAAGCTGGCATAAAGACCAACTTTTCAGAGGCCGAGAGTTCTCTAGTTACTATAACCAAGATAGGAAAAATTAAGACTGGAGAATTGTAAAATTTTATAAAAGAAAAGAAAAAAAATATTGCAGTAACATAGTAGGAATCAACAAATCTACATCAGATTGACCAGACGTTGCAGGCAGAATAGAGAGAGGAGCTACGAGAGGCGTAAGCTCAGAAATCCTCAAAATGATTGGAGGAGCTATGGGTGTTGGGATTGAAGTAATTATCATAACCACTTTAGCTGGACCTACCATGGTGGCCTTTTAGCGCTTCAATTTAGGGATGGAAGACTGAGTATCTTTTTTTTGGTGCCTTCTTTATTTGCATTCTTCTTCTCAACTATAGGTTTCTTTACTTCGAAGGAAGAAGAAAGTCGGTCGATGATCAATTCATATGACCCACTAATCAAAGTCTCATAGTAGTTTTTCCACTAGGAGTGGAATGGCTCTAGTTGTTACGAATAGTTAGTGAAGAGGGGAAACATGAAAGAAGACCTTATGAAATCAAACCCTCTGTGGAGAGTCTGAAAGGTGATGACTGAGTCTGAAATTTGTCGATGAGTCAGAGGTTGGTTGCAAGTTCGGTGAATGAATGGAAAATGGATGCCTTGAGCCAGGACGAATTGACAAGCAAGAAGATTGGGGCAATATTGCTCGATGTCGGCCTTAACATTAATACTTGTATCTATTGTGCGCCATATGATAGGTTTCTGCAGATTAGATAACTTTTTCAAGCCACATCCTTAAGGCTTGCCATCTCGGTGTCAGTCGACTTGTAGTCTTCAATAAACTAGGTCAGACTAAACTCTTTATCTTTAAAAGGATAAAAAGAATGTTTGGACTTATCGAGGGTGAAAGAAAGGAAAAAAAAACTCATATATTTAGCCAAAGAATAATGATTTTAGGGCAGAGGATGTTGTTGTGACCATAGGAAGTAAATTCTACATTTGTTGAAATAGATTTAATGAAATTTTCTCTAAACTTCTCATAGAATGACATCTGGACAAACCAGATAGACCCACCAGAGTGGTAAAATCCTATTGTAGTTGCTTCAAAGATGTTACAATAAAAATGGCAGAGCACGAAAGGGGTGAGAGCGAGCGCCTCGGCCAGATGAATGTATTCCTTAGTGATTTGCAAGGAACTCACACATACTAGGAATCAACATATCCACATCAGAAGGAAACCTGTGTGTTCTTGCTCATCCGCTTCATCTTGAGAATTACAACGTAAGGCCATGAAGGTGGAATACGCTTGCTGGTCTTATTGGGAAGTATGAAGGGACGTTGATTCTTCAAAGTGAAGCTCAAATAGATAGACTCCCCAAAGGGAAAAATATGGGTGAATGCACATACATCCATGATTGTTGGACCTAAGGGGATGCATCCAAAATGGAATGTTTAAAATTGCACGTGGTGGGCCCATCGGCTATGCGCGGAAGCTTGGAGGAGCTACAAAGTAAAGTCTATGTCCTAGGGGTGGTTAGGTTGAAATAATTTTTTTTTTCTTTTAAATACAATTGCTTACTTAACTAATTTTCAATTAAAGCTAAGAAAAATAATTAACTATAAGGCTTCCAAGCCAATAGAGGGTCCAATCATATAAACTACAAAAGATGTGACAATAAGCAACTAATATATAAATATGATAGTATATATGTGTATGTGGAATGCATTACTTGTCAACACCTAACATTCATCTAATCACGCACACATATAATTCATCTAAACAATCACATAAGCATAATTCAAGTGCTCAAAGATAATGCCAAACACAAGCATGTATAGTGGTTCAGTTTCCCTACCCACTCCCTATGGATGCACTCAACCCTTGAGTGTACCAGTTTCACCATCAAAGGTTTTAAATCAGGTTCACTTCTAGCCTTTATAGCTCTACACAGGGATCCTAGCTTACACTCCTGCCAGAGGGTCCCACATTATACTTGAATTGATTTTCTATCAGTTAACCAACAACCTTAGTACTAGTCCAAGATATACATTTACTCCCAACAGATAGTGCCTCGAAGACTAACAAGTACACACCCATGTCCGATAGCCTACAAAACGACTTTGATTTAGGTTCTACATAAGATCCAAGGTCCTACACAAGAACCTAATTGAGTTTGGCAATTCAAACTTTACACACAATCTCACACGAGGAAGGAGTATACATGGACTCTTACAATTGACAACTTAATTGTCAGATTGAGTCCCTTTTGTAGTGCTTTCTTGGGTTACTTGATCGATGCTCTCGTGTGCTTCGATTAGCTTACTTTTGCTCACTCGATCATGATGTTGATGTGTTGTTAATACTTCAACTCTAAGATTAAATACCTTACATCTGATGTGTTACGCCCCAGACTGGGTAACTGGACTCACAAGGAACCTAATAGCTGGTTCTGGCTGTAACAACCTCCGTAGTATCTCATTCTCGGCTCTTAAAGCAGGTTCCGATCCTGGGATCCTATAAGGAGGTTTTCTATAAATTATATATTCATTCCAATAAGAGCAAACATAAGATTACAACAAGTAAATCTCAAAAATAACAAAGGAACACACAACAAAATTGACTATGAATTTGAACTTTTCAAGTATAAGGATGAAAGGAAATACATAAGGTAATAAAAGAAAGAAGGAAAGATCTGCAACATTAGGGTCCTCAGCTCAACTCCTATCCAAGCTCTACCGCAACTACGCTGACTTAGGATCTCCTGCACGCATCAATCATGCATAAGCTTATGGAAAGCTTAGAGGGTGGTGAAAGTGTGTGATAATGGTGTGCAGAAGAATAATAAGGGTTGCAAAAGGGAAACATGATCAATGCCAATATCACTAGCCTTACCAAGGCTAAGCCATGAATGTAGGAAGCCATACCAAGGCTATGCAATGCAATAAGGCTTATACAGCCGATACTAATGCAATGCGAATTACTGTCAATGCTCATAACCAGTCCACATATCTAATACAGTTCCATCATAAGAAATATCACCGGGGTTTAATGCACTATAGGATGACTATTGCTTTACAAACCCTCACAGTTAAATGAGTGTAGGAGACCTCACTACCTGCCTATGGACAATTAATCACTAGGAAGGCTTGATGGTAGAAGACCCATTCACGAGCTAGTCAAACTCAGCCTAGTAATGCCCTCCCACTCGGGCGGATAAGGCCACATCCCATCCCAACCGACTACACGACAGTGGGAGATGCGACCTAACGGTGTAAGGCACTCAGGCGCTCATGTTTCCACTCGGTCATGGTGCTGGGGCATATCCTTGGTACCATGGAAGTTTAGGTGCTTTCACCCAAGGGCATTTATGTATATATGCAGCCTAATGCTCAAGAAGAATATTTTCGGTGTCCACATACGGCCATTTACGAATATACCTGTCTAAGTCTCTATGCACCCTAATTTTTAAGAAGAATATTTTCGGTGCCCACATACGGCCATCTATGAATATACTTGTGGAGGCAAGGCCCTAGTGAAACAAGGGCGATCATATCTATGAGATGCAGTGCCAGATGCATGTTAGGTATACCAATCATGCACTAGCTCCAAGCACTCAATGTGCACAAGAGAGGAACTCCATCCCTCTATCATATCAGCCCAATGACCATGTAAAAATGAAATCCAAACACACTATGATGTATATGGGTCATGAGGGTGCACCATATGCCGATGATGACTTAGAACATACTCCTCCTTCCTATGGAGGGAATCAAGTCTAGATACTTAGACAATTAATCTAAGGAACAATCCTCTAGTAGGGGCCTAATACTTTGGGGTAGCCCACAAAGCTAAGGAGGGCAATATATAGGCCTAAAGGAATAAGTGGTCCCAACGAGGGCCTATGGTGGGCCTTAAACCACCCATAACAACCCATGGGAATATCTTAGGGCCACGAAGGAGGACATCCAACCTCAGCTGGGTCGTAAAAGGTTGTCCGCCACTACTCGAATATGAAATAAGGCCCAAGGCTTAAGCAATCCATGGCCTAGTAGGCTATACACAAAGCCCAACACATAGGCAATATGGTGGGCCCACAAGCAAGGTTTGGGCCCAACCATAAAGGTCATAAACTAACATATTATGATGGGTCTAATGGGCAGCCCGGTAATCCAACCATAAGGAAAATCTTTATACTTATTTTAAGTGAGTTGGGCCTCAGAATTTGGCTCACGTACAATGGTTATTTTGGTAGGAAACAAGGGCCCAACTACTTGCATATTACGGCCCACAAACCCATCACAATAAGAAGTAAATGTATGCCCAAAGGTTAAGGGGCCTATTTAGAAAGTTCTAGGACAAATGGGCCTAGAAAAAAATCTAACAAATAACTATGAACATTGATCCAATAAAACGCCAATTGGGGTGGGCCTCAAGTGTGCACTAATTAAGCCCAAAGGAACATAAGGGAAATGGCAAGATATGTGCATATAACATCTTTAAATCTGGTGGGCCATGCTACCCTAAAACATGCCATTAAGGCCAGCTAGTTTGGGCCTATTGCTGGAATTCCAGCCCACCTATTTTCTGGGTCTGTTGGAGTCCAACAATAAAAAAATTAATTTATAAAATTATAATTTATAGATGACCCACACACATCATTTTGGGCCCCACCAGATGAATGGAGTGCATAAAACACATACATCAAGTTGACCAATGCTGCTGGACTGGACGTCCAACAGCAGCCAAATGGGCTAGGCATCCTAGCTCGGATGGTCTTATGGGCTTAGGACGCTAGTCCCCAAAATATATCAAAGTGGACCCCACATGTGGACATCCCACAGGGAGGTGGGCCACGTCCCATGTGGACCACGTCCCATCTTAATGGTTGAGATGGTTCTTTAATGGAGGGATGAGGAGGAAATAAGGGGAGAAGGTGCTAGAATAGTAAGGGCTGGTGGGGACGTCCCACACTTCTCTAATAAGGAGAAAGAAAATGAGAAAGAGGGAAAATGAGAAGGAGAGAAGAGAGAGGGAGAGGTGTAGGAATGAGATGATTGCAAGTGGTATGGGGAAGAGAAAAATCTAATTTTCTCTAGAAATGAGGTGCTTAGGATAGAGAACTCCAGGATGAGCTAGCAAAAAGAAAGTCTAATGGAGGCTATAGGCTAGGGGGTGGGTACTGCGTGGGTAGTGGGTGGTGTAGGATATGGGAGTTTGGGTGTTGTATTGGTGGTGTGTGTTGGAACTTGTGTATAGGGAGGGAGCCATCTAGAAAAAAATATGTATGCACCACTCTTAGGTGGGTCACATGATCATGATCAAGGGCTAAAAAATGAGATGCACACAACTTATGATCCGCACATCAGATGGATGCACAAAACGCGACGTCGAAACCGCAACGACGATGCAAACAAGATGGCATAGGTTTCGGCTCGATCTGAGTCGGGTTACTTAACTGGACTTAAGGATGATCGCTAACACTATCCGGGGTTCGCGGGTCACCAAAATTTGATCGGTAGGACTCAGGACTAAGGAAAATAAAATGCATAAACATATACACACACATGCACTCGGGTCGGGTCTTACAGCCCTCCCCACTAACAAAGAAATTTTATCCTTGAAATTGACCAAATCTAGGACAAAATGCAAAGTAGAACACCACTATCTTATATCAATCATTAAAGAGAAAGCAATACAAACAATCATACATCAATCAATCATCAAACAAATGGGGATAACGCTCTCTAATCTTGGCCTCACGTTTTCAAGATACCTCGGCCTCCGAATGATGACCCCATTACGCCTTCACCAGGGAAATGACCTTGGTCCTGAGAACCTGCTCCTTCCGATCAAGGATACGAATCGGCTGCTCGATGTAGGAAGCATCTTCACGAATCTCAAGGGGATGCTAATCAATCACTGGAATAATGCCCGACCCACACTTCTGCAACATAGAAACATGGAACACATCGTGGATCACGGACAACTCAGAAGGTAACACAAGCCTTTAGGCAGGAGTGCCCGTGCGCTCGGTAATCTCAAAAGGTCCAATGAATCTAGGGGCAAGCTTGCCCTTCACACCAAATCGAACCATGCCTTTCATAGGCGAGACTTTGAGATATATCATATCCCCAATTACAAACTCGAGAAGTCGACGCTGACAATCAGCAAAACTCTTCTGCTGGCTCTGAGTTGTGCACATCCTCTACTTGATAACATCAATAATCTTCGATGTCTTTAGCACAAGCTCAAGACCTAGGAGATGACGCTGTCCAATCTCGGTCGAACAGCTAGGAGATCTGCACGGTCTACCATAGGGTGCCTTAAAAAGAGCTATGCCGACAGTCTCCTGATAGCTATTGTTGTACGTGAACTCGGTGAGGGACAAATGCTCATCCCAACTACCTGCAAAGTCAGTCACACAAGCTCTGAGCATATCTTTAAGGATCTAATTGACCCTTTCAGTTTACCCATTCGTTTGTAGATGATAAGCAGTGTTGAGATGCAAAGTGGTCCCCATCGCCTGCTGAAAACTCCTCAAAAACTGAGATATAAATCTGGAGTCTCGGTCAGAAACGATCGAAACTAGGATGTCGTACAGTCTCACTATCTCCTTAATGAAGATCCTCGCCAACCGGTCTATAGTCTAGGAAGCACATATCAGAATAAAATGCACCGACTTTGTCAAATGATTAACGACAACCCAAATGAAATCATGACCGCGCTAAGTCCTCGACAAACTTACGATGAAATCCATCGACACATGCTCCCATTTCCACACTGGAATGCTCAACGGCTGTAAGGGACCAGGGGTGATCGACCTTGACATGCTGGCAAGTGTCACACTCAGCCACGAAGCTAGCAATCTATCATTTCATCCCCAGCCAAAAATGCTGCCTCCTCATATCTCTATACATCTTCGTGGAGCTCGGGTGAATGGTAAGTCTCAATCGGTGTGTCTCAGTCATCATATCACAATGTAACTCTGGAACATCCGGGACATACAATCGGCTTCTGAAGCGTAATCCACCATCTGAACTAATCTGCCAGTCTGACTGCTCCACGGATGTTGCCTCTCTCAATACTCCTAAAGCAACTCATCCATTTACTAAGCCTTGATCACCTTAACAATAAAAGAGGGTTGAATCGACAAGCTCAAAAGCTGAACCATGGAAGACTGCAGACCGAACTCAAAGTCAAACTCTAAAACATCCTTGAGCATCTACCATTGTTGAACCATCATCTGTGCCAACAGGCCTCATGGCTGAAGGCTGAGCCTGTCCACCACCACGTTCACCTTATTTGGGTGGTACTGAAGGTCGAAGTCATAATCTTTCAATAGCTTCATCCATCACCTTTGTCACATGTTCAACTCGGACTACGAGAACAAATGCTTCAAGCCCTTGTGGTCGGAGAAGAGCACAAACCTAACCCCCTAAAGATAATACCTCCACACCTTCAGTGCAAAGACAACTGCTGCTAACTCTAGATCATAGGTGGGGTAGTTTAGCTCGTGGACCTTGAGCTGGCATGAGGCATACGCCACTGGCTTCCCGTGCTGCATCAGGACAGTACCCAAGCCAACTCTAGAGGCATCAGTAAATACAACAAAACTGAGAACAGAAGCGGACGTGAGGTAGTCCTTCAACTTCATAAATGCCTCCTCACAGGTGTCACTCTAGACAAACACGACACCCTTTCATGTCAATCAGGTCAACGATATTGCAATACGGGAGAAACCCTCGATGAATCATCGATAATATCCTGCCAGACCAAGGAAGCTATGGATCTCGAATGCATTCGTGGGCTGGCCCCACTGACGCACTGCATCAACCTTCGAGGGGTCCATAGCAACACTCTCCCTCATCACTACATGATTGAAGAACTTCACCTCCTCCTGCCAGAACTCACACTTCTCCAGCTTCGTATATAGCTGGTGGGCGCGGAGGGTCTCAAGCACAATCTACAAGTGCTTTACATGGTCCTCTCGAGTCCTCGAATATACAAGAATGTCATCAATAAATACCACCACAAACTGATCAAGGGCTGGAAGACCTCGTTCATCAGCTGCATAAATACGACGGGCACATTGGTCAGTCCGAACGACATGACCAGAAACTCAAAGTGACCGTAGTGCGTCCAGAATGTTGTCTTCGGAATGTCCTTCTCTCGAACCCGAATCTGATGATAATTGGAGTGTAAGTTTATCTTAGAAAAGAACTGTACACCCTGCAACTGGTTGAACGAATCATTAATACGGAAAAATGGGTATCGGTTCTTGATAGTGACTTTGTTGAGCTCGTGGTAATCCACACAAAACCTCAACGAGCCATCCTTCTTCTTCAAGAACAATACCGAGGTTTCTCAAGGCGAACTGCTGAGATGAATAAAACCCAACTCCTGGAGCTCATCCAACTGCTCCTACAGTTTCCTCAACTTTAACAGTGACATCCGGTAGGGGGCCTTCGAGATAGGAGCAGTACCGGGCACCAAATCCATCTGAAACTCAACCTGTCGACGTGGTGGCAAACCCGGAATCTCCTGGAACACATTCGGGTACTCACAAACAATTGAAAACTGCTCAAAACACCCTGTCATAGGATCCTCGACGACACAAACCAATACACTCAACAACGGCTCACCTCTAGGCTCGGCAACGAATTGGAACACTGGCAAGCCGGGAATGTGAAATGTGACTGTCCTTGCGACACAGTCCAAGATGGCTTAATACTCAGTAAGCCAGCTCATACCCAGGATAACATCAAACTTTATCATCGACAATGCAAATAAATCGGCAGGAAGGAACATCTTGCCTACCAGCACCAGGGAAGAAGGGCAACGACAGCTCAGCACAACAGACTTCCCCATGGGAGTTGAAATGGCCAAGGCCTCAGACGTGGACTCCGATGGAATATCGATCGATCGATAAAATTGCTTGGCCACGAAAGAATGAGAAGCACCAGAATCAAACAAGACATGGGCAATGCAAGCAGAAACAAGAAGAATACCCTCGATAATTCCACTGGTCAATGACTGCGGGTCCTGGCCCTACGTCTACTTCGTGGGATAAAATTCACCCTGAGCTAGCAAAGGAAGGAAGCTTGAAGACTGTGAATCCTAAGTTTGCGCCTGCTGAGTGATAATAAATACTTGACCCAAGGACTGGGGTGGTGCATGTCCCCTCGGTTTCTAGTGATGTCTCTGCTGCTGCTATTGTGGCCGCTATGGAGGCCTGCCTAGCTGCCTCTGCTGTTGAGGAGGAGCCCTAGGAGCCGAATCTGGAAGCTGCACTCACTGCTGATGCTGAGGAGGATGAGGAGGAGGTAACTGTGGTGGCCTATACTGTTGAAAGGGGAGAGGGCAATCGCGACTTCGATGCCTAGTCTGCCCACAACCATAGCAAACACTGGAAAAATGGCCAGAAGATGGAGCAGCTGGTTGCGTTGATGATGATGAAGCTACTGTCTGAGTCGTAGGCTGTCTAAACTCAGATCTGCCCCTCCGTCTCTGATGATGGTGCTAAAGGGAACTGCTGAATGATGCTCTCCTCTTCCGGTCTCCACTGGAACTCTGCTCTCGCGATCTCTGGGTCATAGTCCAATCCTCCTCATACACTAAGGCCCTGTACACAACCTCATCAAATATCCTCAAACAATGGTCCACTACTCAACTGCGGAGAGTGGGACGTAAGCCGTTATAGAAACGGTGAGCCCTCAACTTCTCATTGCCTACAAGATAAGGAGCAAATTAGATAAAGCCAAGAAATGAGCCTCATACTGGGACATCATCATATCGCCCTGGACCAGAGTCTCGAACTCTATGGCCCTCTATTCCTAAACATGCTCAGGGAAGAAATTTTGGTCAAAGCGGACCATGAATTCCTCCCACATCCAAATGAAATCAGGCCCGACTTTCACTGAAGAAGAAAGGCAGCCAAGGAAACTTGTTGATCGGCCGGACACTGCATAATGCCAAAAATCCTCTCTATCTCTGTGCGCCATGCCTTAGCGAAAAAAGGGTCAGGCTCACCCCTGAACCTCAGGGGATCATGCTGGCGAAACTCTCTAGAAATCTCAGGAACCTGGGCGACAGTAGGCTGACGGGTCTGCAATGCAGCACGATAGCCTGCATCAACTGCTGGAAACGCTTAGCACCGACTGATACTGTCGGAAACATGGGAGCGACACTTGCCTCAGGCGGAGGCATGGGTACGGCTGAAGGAGCTGGAGCCTCTACAACTGGGATAGCAGGCTTGGATGGGGTAATCGATGCTACAGGGGGTGAAATTGGGACCTCAGGAGCTGGGTCCTTAATAGCTGGAGCTGGATGCACTCTTGTAGAATGGGTCACTAAAGCAGGATGTGAACGACGACCACGAGCACCCCGCTTAGGTGGCATTGTCTATAGAAAAACAAGGACGACGATGCATAGGGTCAGAATATTGTAAGCTCAAACGTAGCGAAGGAAAGGCTCTCGGGACACTACTTGTCCTAGGCTCGCAGCAAATATGCGATATTATCCCAAGTTATTCTAGAATTACTTCCTATGCTCTGATACCAATTCCTGTCACACCTCAGACTCGGTAATCGGACTCACAAGGAACCTAATAGCTGGTTCTAGCCACAACAACCTCCATAGTACTCCATTCTCAGCTCCTAAAGTAGGTTCCGATCTTGGGATCCTATAAGGAGGATTTTTATAAATCATATATTCATTCCAATAAGAGCATACCCAAGATCACAACAAATAAATCTCAAAAATAACAAAGGAACACATAATAAAATCCACTATGAATTTAAACTTTTCAACTACAAGGTTGAAAGGAAATATATAAAGTAACAGAAGAAAGAAGGAAAGATATGCAACACTGGGGTCCTTGGCTCAACTCCATCCAAGCTCTGCCACTACGACGTTGATCTAGGATCTCCTGCACGCATCAATCATGTATATGCTTATAGAAAGCTTAGAGGGTGGTGAAAGTGTGTGACAATGGTGTGTAGAAGAATAATAGGGATGCAGAAGGGAAACATGATCAATGCCAATATCACTAGCCTTACCAAGGCTAAGGCATGAATGCAGGAAGCCATAACAAGGCTATGCAATGTAATAAGGCTTATACAACCGATACTAATGCAATGCGAAGTAATGTCAATGCTCATAACTAGTCTACATATTTAATATAGTTCCATCATAAGGAATATCACCACGGTCTAATGCACTATAGGATGACTATCACTTTACAGACTAGCACAATCAAATGAGCTTAGGAGACTTCACTACCCGCCTGTGGACAACCAATCACCATCAAGGCTCGATGGTAGTAGACCCATTCACGAGCAAGTCAAACTCAACCTAGTAATGTCGTCCCACTCAGGCGGATAAGGTCACATCCCATCCCAACCGACTACATGATAGTGAGAGACGCGACCTAATGGTGTAAGGCACTCAGGTGCTCATGTTTGCACTCGGTCACAGCACTGGGGCATATCCTTAGTACCATAGAAGTTTAGGGGCTTTCACCCAAGGGCATCCTATACACCCTAATGCTCAAGAAGAATATTTCCAGTGTCCACATATGACCATCCATGAATATACCTATGGAGACAAGGCTATGGTGAAACAAGGGCGATTATATCTATGAGATGCGGTGCCAGATGCATGAGTCACACATACCAATCATGCACTAGCTTTAAGCACTCAATGTGCACAAGAGGGGAATTCCATCCCCCTATCATATCAACACAATGACCACACACAAATGAAATCTAAACACACCATGATGCATATGGGTCATGAGGGTGGGTCATACAATGATGATGACTTAGAACATACTCCTCCTTCCCAAGGAGGGAATCAAGTCTAGGTACTTAGACAATTAATCTAAAGAACAATCCTCTAGTGGGGGCCCAATACTTTGGGGTAGCCCACAAAGTTAAGGAGGAAAATATATAAGCCTATAGGAATAAGCGATCCTAACGAGGGCCTACGGCGGGCCTTAAACCACCCATAACAATCCATGGGCCTACCTTAGGGCCACCAAGGAGGACATCCAACCTCAATTGGGTCCCAAAAGGTAGCCCATCACTACTCGAATATGAAACAAGGCCCAAGGCCTAAGCAATCCATGGCCTGTGGGCTATACACCAAGCCCAACACATAGTCAAGCAAGGTTTGGGCCCAAGCATAAAGGTCATAAACCCACATATTGTGGTGGGCCTAATGGGCAGCCCGGTAATCCAACCATAAGGGCAATCCTTATACTTATTTTAAGTGAGTTGGGCCTCATAATTTGGCCCAAGTACAATGGTTATTTTTGTGGGAAACAAGGGCCCAACTACTTGTATATTATGACCCACAAACCCATCATAATAAGTAGTAAATGTAGGCCCAAAGGTCAAGGGGCCTATCTAGAAAGTTCCAGGATAAATGGGCCTAAAAAAAAATCTAACAAATAGCTATGAACATTGATCCAATAAAAACCCAACTGGGATGGGCCTCAAGTGTGCACTAATTAAGCCCAAAGGCACATAAGGGAAATGGCAAGATATGTGCATATAACATCCTTAAATCTGGTGGGCCATGCTGCCCCAAAACAAGCCATTATGGGCAGCCTGTTTGGGCCTATTCTTGGAATTCCAGCCCACCTTTTTTCTGGGCCTGCTGGAGTTCAACAATAAATAAAAAAGAATCAATTTATAAAATTATAATTTACGGGTGACCCCCACACATCACTATGGGCCTCGCCAGAAGAATGGAGTGCATAAAACACAAACATTAAGTGGACAATGCTGCTGGACTAGACGTCCAGTAGTAGCCCGATGGGCTAGGCGTCCTAGCTTGGATGGTCCAATAGGCCTGGGATGTCAATCCCCAAAATATATCAAAGTGGGCCCCACATGTAGACGTCCCATAAGGAGGTGGGCCACGTCCCATGTGGACCACATCATTGATGAATGGCGTGATTACAAAACACATCAAGGTGGGCCTAAAATAGGGTGGACAACCAACTCATGCTGGACATCCCAGCCTTGGGCATCCAGCCTGGTGGGCCTGTCCAGCCCTCGCCGAAGATCACTTAGGGCTCCGTTGGCCTTAAAATTTGGTAGGTGGGTCCTATCATGAGTGGGTCACCCCCTGGAAAATTTTTATATTTTATTGAATTAGAAAAGTATTTATTTGATTAAAAGAAAACTGCGTGCCCAAAAATCTGGATAGTGTAGAATTTGGGATGACCCTGATTTGAGCTTCCAATGGTGTGGACTGAAGGCCTCTAAAAATTGGTGGTAAATGGTTTTTATGTCCCCTCATATGTAGACCACAGGGCGGGCTCCATAGAAGTAGCCCACCAATGCAAAAGTCATTTTATAATCATAGATTTTCAAGCTGACATGTTGCTGAAACAGTCAAAAAAATTCAGACTGTCCACCTCACTTGGGCCACTCCTTTGGGACCTCAAACAAGGTCAGATGGGACTGAAATTTGGGGACATCAAGATGAGATCCCCACCTTTTAGAAAAGTATATTTGATGGGTAAAAAAGTCTCCCAAATAGTCTCAAAATCTAGTCCAAAATCAAATAGAAACTATCTAGAGAATTCTGGACAACAACATACACTTGGATTAAATTAAATGTATGAGTTAATTAAAAAGGGGATTACCCCAAAAATAGGTGCTATGGTCCACACTAAGGGGGCCCCACAAATGTCCAAATCAAATCTAAGGTTACCTCACTTGCATGCATCAATTAAAGTCAGCAAATGGGACACCTAAAAGCATGGTGTAGGGAGGTATGAGCGTCCCACCCTAACTGGGCCTTCTGGACAATCCGGGCCCAACAAGTGTGCCACACTCATCATCATCAGAAATAGAAGAAAAGAGAGAGAAGAGGAAGAACATCCTTGCCATAGGGAGAAGGCTCTGCCACTATTGAGCCTTCCCCAACACAATCACACTCACACATTTCATTCACATTCATATTACATCATGGATCTTTGTCATGCATGATCTATATTTAAGATGAATGGTTCAGATGCCATCCCAACCATGATGCAAGGGTCTAAATGACCCACCATGCTATGGAATTAGGAGAAACCTCCATGATGAGGTCCATCAAGGAGAAACCCAATGCATGGGACATGCACGCATAAGATGGGTCAAATGGCCACATCCAAAGGATCGTGTAGGATCTCCACCATTGATTGGTGGGTCCTACACATCCCAAATGAGAGAAGGAGAAGATATACACTTATGAAAAAAATTACATGAAATAGGAGAGCACCCACCTTGGATCTCCACCAAAACTATGTCTTCTAGCTCCTAGTGCTCCAAGGAAGGTAGATTGATGGTTGAGATGAATCTTTAATGGAGGGATGAGGAGGAAATAAGGGGAGACGGTGCTGGAATAGTAAGGCCTGGTGGGGACATCCCACCCTTCTCTAGCAAGGAGAAAGAAAATGAGAAAGAGGAAAAATGAGAAGGAGAGAAGAGAGAGGGATAAGTGTAGGAATGAGATGATCGCAAGTGGTATGGGGAAGAGAAAAATCTAATTTTCTCTAGAAATGAGGTGCTTGGGATAGAGCTCCATGATGATCGAGTAAAAGGAAAGCCTAATGGAGGCTATAGGCTAAGGGGTGGGTAGTGTGTGGGTAGTGGGTGGTGTAGGATATGGGAGTTTGGGTGTTATATTGGAGGTGTGTGTTGGAACTTGTACATAGGGAGGGAACCATCTAGAAAAAAACTTATGATTCACACAACTTGTACATAGGGAGGGAGGAAACTTGTACATAGGGTGTGTTAGATAATGAGATGCACACAACTTATGATTCACACATTGGATGGATGCACAAGATGCGGCGTCGGAACCGCAACAACGATGCAAATAAGATGGCATAGGTTTCGGCTCGATCTGAGTCGGGTCTACATGATTGGACTTAAGGATGACCGCAAACACTATTCAGGGGTCGTGGGTCACTGAGATTCGACCAGTAGGACTGTTGGACCAAGAGAAACGAAATGCACACACACATACACACACATGCACTTGGGTCGGGTCTTACATGATGCTCCTTTCGGTGACCAAGGTGATGGCTGGTTGGGTGAATCTTCTATAGTTGGATAAACTTGGGCACCTACAGTTGCACCAAATTAGATAGGAAAACAGCTAGATAGACTTTTGCACCTTTAATCACACCGAAGGTGGTCTTTAGTCGCACTGAACATGGTTGTTAGTGGTATCGAATGTGACACTCAGTTGTAGCCGAATTACCTGAAATTCTGTCACAACATGTTGTCATGTTTTAGCCGATTTCAGTCGGACCGATGGTTATTGAAATTATGCAGTTTTTTCTAGCAACACGGGACTTCTAAAGCCAATATATGGTTAGTTAATTTAGTCACCTATTGCTTAAGGGATGATCAATAAAAGGTTTACCTCTTTGAGTTAAGATCATCTAGAGGTTTATATTTTTTTGGGTCAAGGGTTAGGGTCACCAAGGCACATCATATCCCTGTTTTTAATCCTTGATGCTCCACCTCTACTTGTATCTTTAGTCTTCAGCTTCCAAGGTATCAACCCACTACATAACATAAGGACTCGCGTTATTGATGTTCAAAACCCCAAGTGTAGGGTCACGATGTAGTAATAACTCAGTGAGAATGAGGTCGAACCTATAGGGAATGGGGAACACGGTCTAAAACTAATCTAAGTCTAACTTGGTTTGTCTGAGTTTTAATCCAGTAATATAGAAAAAAGGTTTTAAATAATAAAGATAAAAGATTAAGGATCCAGGAATCCACCTATAGAAATCTCTATATTTAATCTACTTGATTCAATGATAACTCGATTGGAATCGAAGTCCTATCATATTGAATCGGATGATGGAGCAGTTAAAATAGAATCTGAACTTTTCATTAATTTGGTTCTCAAATATCCATCTAATTGCAGTGATAGTAGGGAATTCAATTATCCTACCATGCCTAAGAGATGATGGTGAACAACGACTTCTACACATCACACAATTTTAAAGTTAATAAGATCATATCAAAAGCCTTCACAACATCTACTGTAATTTCAGTCACAATAAATCATAGAAAACTGGAAATATATCTTAATTTAAACCAAAGCTTAATGGAAGTTCAACATATACTTGAATTAAAGTAAACTAAACATAAAAAAAAACTATAGGTTTCATCCCTTAACCTTAGCTAAGAAATTATCTCGAGAAAACTAACATCCTAGAAGAAAAACAAAAGAAAAATTAGAAAGATCTACTAGAACCATGAAAAAATTAAAGTGGAAGAACGTTGTCAGCACTCCACCTAGGCCTTTTCTCCCATTCCAAATCCTAAAAGATGCTTTGGAGCATCCTAGGGACTCTTATTTAAAGTTGTGGAACTCCAACTTTTGCACGGAATTGTAAAAATTTAGAAACCGCCTAAAATTTACACACTCCACGTAAAATCTGCGTGCGCCTTCGATGCCATGAACAACCTTCGATTGAATCTTCGATGAAATCTTTGATGCCATCAAAGATTGTCAAGAACTGTCCAACGAGTTTGACTTGACAAATCCTGAAATTCTCGATTGATCGAACTAGCTTCGATTGCACCTTCGATAGTACTTCGATGGAATTGAAGTCTATTTTGGCAATTTTCAGAACTATGTTTTTCTTGTCCCAGAATTTCAGAATATCTTTTTTCAGAGCAATTTTTAGGATTCCTTTTCTTCACTTTAACTCTTCGATTCTCTTCATTCCTCACTCGGTTTCCTTGGATCTTTGGCATGTGAATTCTTCATTAATGACTTCCAAATCTCTAATTTTTCATTATCTTCTTTTAAGCTCTAAATCTATCCTTTTAAGCACATATTTATCATAAGCTTCTAAATCACCTCGCATGACAAAAACATATATAATTAAATAAAATTATCAATTAAATGCCAAGAAAGCTAATATAATTGAAGGGTTAAATATGTAATATTTGAGTCTCAACACACCCCCAACCAACATTTTGTTAGTCCCGAGAAAAACATGAGAAAGATATTTCAAAAACCAATGTATAATTTCCATAAGCTCAAGCAGTTCTAAAAATAATCTATATTATAGATATCAAAAATACATTAATGTTGAGCATTACTTTCTCCTAAACTCTAGTACTTTGTAATTTTACTAATCAAGTTCAAAGTATTAATCCTCTAATTAGAACAATTCTAAACATTGAGTTCCATGGGTGCATAGTGAAGTCTACACTTATCATAATCAAAGGTTCAATTTTCTACTTTCATGATTACATTGATAATCAAAAGAGTTCATGATAACCTAAACCAAAACTTGCCTTACAATTCAACAATTTATTCTTCCATCTTTTAATTTTTCCATTGATGGCTTTCACACTATTTCACTTTTTTCTTCTTTTCAATAGTTCGTAATGAACTTTAATAGGTAACCCTTTTCGATGACAACTATTTTTTTTGCTGAGTATTTTCTTTTTCTCACTTTTTTTTTCTTTTCTTTTTTCATTAAACTTGATGGATAAATTCCTTAGATTTTAGATCCTATATTCTTAATAATCATCAAGTTAACAATTCAATATTGAATTAAAACTTTAATGTGTAAGCTAGATGTGACATGTGAAATTATGACTCAATCAACATTTAAAACTTCTAATTAAGAATTAATAACTCAACTTAATTTTGAAATCTATCAAATAACTAAAATCTAAGAGTCATAAATCATCAACATTAAGTATCTTATAATTCTAATATATGGATTAATTTCAAAATCACTTAAGTTCACAGAAATTTCAAGAATTTTAAGGAATTTTAGGTCAAAAATTTAACATTTTTTCTCAAATTCGAAGAATTTCCGATGGGAAACCTACCCCCCAACCTAAAATTCACATTATCCTCAATGCACAAACATATGCAATAAGATCAAAATTAAAAGTAATGAAAATAAAGGGAAGTAGATGAAGAGAACCTGTGAAGTGAATACGATCTTCCAATAAAATGTGGTTCTAGTGACTAAACTAAACTGAGAAAAGCATACTAATCCTAAGAAAGAAAATAAATTCTAATCCTAAGCTAGGAAAGCAAGGAAAAACTACTCAATCATGTAGCAAGGTTCCTCCTTTGGCCAGTATCTTGATAAATTTCTCAGTAAGTTTCTCAATAAGATCGTCCAAAAGTCATTTTTACAATAAGCTTGGATGCCATGGAGCATGAATGTCAAGAGAAATTTATGAACCTTAGCAAAACGTTTTCTTTTAATCTCTTGAAGTATCTAAAGTGGATAATATTCACCTATGATAGAAAAATTTTCAATGTTAGCACACCACGGTGAATCAGAGAGTCCAAGTAAATGAAATTCAAAAAGATTCTCAGTAGGTGGTGTAGTCTCAACACATTCTGAAGTTTCAGACTTCGATTCAATTTTCAGCTCTTTCGCCTTTAATGGTAAACAGTTAGAATATGTGAAGGAGGTTCCTCATAATAAGTATTCCCTTGGTCAGTAACAACTATCGAGGTATTATCTTGCAAGGCATTGACTATTTCTTTTATCATATTATCATTAGAATTTGCAAAGTGTACCAAGCAATCTTCTAGAGAGTTGAGAGATTCAGTTAAGAGGGGCTCGTTTTTGACATTGGGGCCTGTAATGATATGTCCAAGGATTCCTTCATTGTCTTTAAAAATAGAGGGAAGCATGCTCTCTTGCTCTTTATCTTGATCAAAGTGATTCATCACCGGATATATCTCTCCTTGTCTTGCATACAAATTGAGAATCAGAAGGTGAAGATTTAATATGAAGACTCGGTTCCTGGATACTAATTAGTAGAGGCTTTGTATCGTCAAGGGGTGACTGCTCAAATGGTAGCCTCCACTGGGTAGTTTTAAATACCGGAGTCGTATTAAGAAAGTCCTCCATCTCCCTAATCTTATCATAATTTAAGGGAGTGGGCCGAGCACGCCTCAAAAGAGTCATGTGCTTCAATTGAAAGGGGCTTATCCTCCACATTGGAATCAAGCGTATCATTTAGGTGGAGTGGGTTAACATTACTATATTTGAAAAATACCCGTGTCTCTTAATCATTACTTTGGATAGTCATCGAGATTGACACTTTGTGTAACACCCCGGATTTTTGCCAACCTGGGGTTAGACGTCCTTAGGCAATGGTTCAACCGAAACACCTAGGAAACCGCTCAGAACCCACTTCCAGAGCCAAAGAAATCACTTAGGATTAATTCCTTTAGAAACTAAGCATAAGTTAGCTAGCGCTACGCTGGAGTAGCTGTGAAATTATCCCTAATCACTTTAAATACATTCTACAAGACCCAAAACTTGTAGAACCAATGATGCTATAATATCCTAAAACCTTGGATCGAACTCTAAACCCGTTTGCTCTCAGGAACTCTTTGAAACTTTGTATTGGATCTAGACCGCATGACGAAAGTCTGATACCTACAATCTTAGACCGTTATGACCGCTTGGCTGGACTTGACAATCGTTTCAAAAATCAAGGCCAACCGACGTTCAGAGGCTATTTAATTGAGCCTGGAGTGAAGAGAGTGAGAATAGGGTTAGATTTGAAAATTTTAATTCAAATCTGTCATGTGACTTCACCCGTTATTATTAAGCGTTCTGACCGTCAGAATTCAACCAAATTACATCCTCGGATCAGGAAAAATTTCTCTTTCATATCATGAGACTTGTAGACCTGATCTAGGTGTGATGACCGCTGAACTGAAACTGGACCGCCACGTGCGATCTGGGAACTCTACCGGACTGAAAACTTGATGTGTGCTAGATCCAGTATGCATGAGCTTAAGTCCAACCGCGTTCGGCCAGGAGACCTCCAAAAATGCTCTTTTGGACCAGAACAGCCCCGATTTGGTTAGACCTCAAGTAAACATTGTTCCCAAGCCTAATTTGGGAAGTTTTAAGCTTATAAAAGGGGTTTAAACCCTCACTTCTCTCACCTATCCGAATTTGCTAGAAACCCTAGCAGGGTGAGAGAAAAAGTGAGAGATTGTGAGAGAGTGTGGGAGGGATCTTCCTACCACCTGCTGCTGCTGCTGCACGTGCTTAAGCGGCGTATTCCAATCACTTTCCCGGTGATTCCGCCACATTTCTAGGTAAGGAAAATCCTAACCATTTACTGATTTAGAATTCTGTCAATTTCATTAGCGGTGTAGCTTATGTAGCTTGTGTATTAGGTCGCCTGTTCACCGTAGACGAAGCGTATACGCTCCGTTCGGAACGATACACATCTAAAGTGAAAGGTGCAGATTTTAGATGCTTTGATTAGCTGTTTTCATTGCTTTCAATATCATTTAATAGTAGATTATCGACGACAACGCCATTTGACATGTACAACATGCTGTCCGTTTCCTGTTTCGTAAGCAGACGAAAAATATGAGATTTAGGGCATTTTAGTCATTTGTAGGAAATACTGTTTGCATCCATATTTTGCTGATATAATTGACATGGATTTTTGTCACCTTAGGATATTAGGAATGCGTGCATAATCAGTTTGGCGGAGAGATTCGTTCAAATGCGCACTTTGAGTCGACATACTATATGTAGACTTAAGTGTGTAGACTAAGTGTTTGTATAAATGTTTGTATTAGTATGTATTGAATTAAATGGTGTTATGAATTAGTTTGAGATTGAATTCTCAAATAATATGCTGATGTAAATGATTTCCTACATGTTGGCTATATGCATGATTTCATTATATGTATGAAATGCATGTGTTAGATGATTTACTTAAGTTGTATGATATAACATGTGTTAACATGCTCACATTGTTGTATTTCATTTCCATTACCTTTATATGATTGCTGATGTGGATTCATAAATGTTTGGGACTATACTTAGTCCAGGCAGTCGGTAACCGAGTAAATTCATGGTTAGCTTATCTTTGCCACGAAGGACGCGTCGATGAACGAGAGTCGTGGTTTGAGTTGGCGGCAGTGGTTAGGCCACACGAAGTGTTTCATGCACTTCATGCCGTTCAGCTTGAGATGCGCTCGTATTAGTCGAGCCCTTCAAGTAACCAAACTGGCCATTGTATGTTCATCATGTATGTGTCATAACTGCTTGAACCTAGGGTACTGAACTTACCATTGGAAACCTTGTTAACCATGGTACCTTGATCCACAAAGACTCATGAGCTGGGCATGGTGGTATGGGACACCGTGGTCGAGCTGTCGGCCTACGCTGGGGCCACAAACCTCCCCGTAGTGACCAGTGAGCACATTGACTTATGAGCAGATTATGGTGGTATGGGACACTATATTCTAGCTGTCGGTCTACACTGATCAGGCGACGAGCCCTTTGTAGTGACTGCGAGAGTATTCTAAGTCTACGGGAGGCGACGACCCTTCCATAGCAATGAGAGTACAGTAGGCGTGTATTGATAAGGTGATGGGGGAGCGGTGCAACGAGTGCGAGCAACAGCCCTGGCAGCCCTTGCAGCGACCTACAAAATATAACCTCGTATGTGATTACTAGGAGTGACGACCCTAGACAGGATCTGTGTTGGGATCGATATAAGCAAGGTACCCTAGTTTCCCAATCCTACTGTATGAAAAGGACTAATAATAACTCGGTAATCATATCACCATCACATTGCATGTGCCTGGAAGATGTGGAGCACTGTGGGAAGAAAGCATGACACGGGCGTAAGATGGTACCGTATTAGGGAGATCGTCGGTGAGGGCATCCATCATGTCATGTCATATTGCATTAACAATAGTATTAGGAATGTTTGATTTGTTGCTTTACTATTATCGCATGATTGATTTGATAACATACAAATCTTTGCTCTATTATTCCACTGAGTTGATCACTTACTCCCACATTACGGGATGGTGTTTTCAGACACCCACCAGTCCCCATTGTGATTGCAGATGATGGCGCGGCCTGCGAGGTGGAGCCGGACTTGATGATGATGAGGAGGATCCCTCCTTTATGCGTGTTCTGAGCGATGAGATTACAGGGAGATTCATTAGATGCCATGACACTTGTCATTTTATATATTCAGAGCACTCATGCATATTCTTTCTTTCTATTTTGAGGTATACATGTATATGTTTAACCTGGTAACATGTTCACACTCTGGAGACTTACAATCAATTATATATTATATGTATGTATCACAGTCTTTCGCTTGTTAATTTAACTGTCTCTGGAGTATGATATGCTGTTCTGGCTTAATCCCACTCATGTTTAATACATTAACACAGACAACATTCAATTATACACATTTATGTTGCATAAGTGATGTTCTGGAACTCGAGAGTGGAGTTTTTACTTGACCCCTCGATTTTTGGGATGTTACAGATGGTATCAGAGCATGATTTGGATTAAACTGGGCCTGGGTTGTGGACACGTGACATACGCTGTCACTCCTTTAACTTAGGTGGGTGCACGGAAAGTTTAGAAACACTCGTAGGATCGTAGTTTCGCCAATAAGCGAAGTCTACTCAAGTCGATCATTCGATCGAGTCCATAACGCATCTAGGGTCGTGTGAAGCAACCTAAGTAGCCAGCGGGACATCATTTGGTGGGTTCGAGATGTTCTCTGAAAGGTTCCAAATCCAAAAATATGAATCCTTGGGCAGTGGGGTAACCACAACCCTTACATTCAATCGCTAGGGCTTAAATCTTCAAAATTCTTCCTCTCACCGCCCCATTCTTCAATTCTTTTTCAGTATTTTCATGTTAGGCATTGATCCTAATATGAAAATGTATAAAATCATACTTAGGCAAAAATTTTCAATGAATAGTAAATATAAATAAAAATTGTCCTCTTGTCCATTCCAAATTTGAAATCTTTTGTAACTAATGGGTTAGTTGGATAGATTAGCTCATCCTACCCCAAAATATTATGTTACATGGCATATGAATTCATTCTTGTCTACATACTGGCCCTGGAACACCCTGAATGGAGTTTTGGGCCTCCCTAGGCCAATCTACAATGATCTGGGGTGGGGCCGATACATATTTGAGGTCCTTAGGGCAGGGGGTACCCAACCCATGTGGTCCCACTGGCCGGATTGGTGACCGGCCGGCGATGCCATCACCGATCCGGCGATGCATCGCCATATAGTGGGGCCCACTTGCTGTAAAAATCGGGCGCACACCCTTATGTGGCTAGCACACCCCTCCCACATAGCGCCCGTCCGTCGAAAACCTCTAAAAAGGATACTTCCTTCACAAACAGCCCCTCCCAAGCCTCCATTTTCATTTTTCTTGCTGCCCTATCTCAAAACGCAGCTCCAAATTCCTTCCAATCCCATTTCTTGCTAAAACCGATCCTATCCCATCCCTTCATAGTGATTTTCTACTCCTCCTCTTTCAAAACTCGTCCGTTGGAGCTCCTACAACCCTCAAATAGGGCTGAAATCATGTGGAGCTCCATTCCCCTTTATAGTTCTCTTTTCCCTTTGAAAATCCAGCCTTTGGGAGCTTGATGCATCCCTCTACAGGGCCTAGATTTGTTTCAGTCCATTTGGCCAACCATTTCTCCGCATTTCCTCCGTTTTCCATGGCTATTGTTAAGGCTATCTTAGCTTTTTCTCCCTTTCCACCGTCCTCTCTCTCATGTCCCTTTTATTTGCTCCTCAGACTCGTGGAAACCTACTTACCCATCCCATTTCTCCGCATTCTTAGCTTGTTCGATTACTATTTGAAAGATTTTTATATTTTGTTGTTGTTAGGTTTAGTGAAGTCAGAGGTAGAAAATGTGGTTGTGTTAGTGGTTTGGCCTTAGCATAGCCGAATGCATTCCTGTCATAATCCATGTGGAACTTTATTCCATGTATTGTGATAAATTTTGTTGAATGGAGTGCATGCCGTTTCGTTTGCTGTAAGGTATTGTCCCTAGATTGGGTGTATCCTATGGTTCTACTGCCATGTTGTAAATTTTGGGATTAAGCCTACAAAATTAGTTTTTATCCCACCCCACCCTCCTACCAAGCATGCCACACCCAATCCCGACGTGGGATTAGGAATGTAGTTCCATTTAATGCAACTTAATGCTGCTGTCCATATAGGCCCTTGGCATTTTGGACCTAGAGTTAAGTACTCCTGGATTTGAAGGATCTGACGATATAGGAAATCCAATTCCATTTAGATAATCTTGACCCTAAGAGATAGAGCAATTCCCTGTATTAGTAATGGTATGGAACTATTTAGCGTATAAGCTTAGACTTTGAATTATAGCTACTGAGTTACAGACTAGGCTACTAGTTACCTTAAGTAGTGTAAAGCCTGTATATGCTTAGGAATTGGAGGTTAGATTTGGTTGAAGTAGAACCTTATTCCTTCGATAGATCCCCTTATTACTTATAGACTTCTGTTGTAACCCATAGGAAAGTGGTTTTAACTTAGAACCATTCACTCTCAGGGAACATTTATAAATCCCTCAGACTGAACTTAGAATGAACTAGCACGCCCCTTAGAATTACCTTCCCCAAGGGCTTATTGCATTCGGGAACACGGAATAAAGGAAATGCAATTATCAGCGAAGTATTCGCGGTTTGAATCGACTTCTTAATCCTAGTAGTTACCAATGAATCCAATGCTCTGATCAAGCAGAAGATTGACATCGACTAGGATTGAGGACTGATACAATAACTTTTCTGTCATCGCGGGGCAGAAGGTTTATGTATCCGGCTTAGACCCATTACACAACTATTCTTCCGTGTTGGCCTGACCACCTACAACCAAAAGTTATTGCTTCGCCCTTGGTAAATGTTAAGGACATATAGTCGGTAGAGTAGCCAGTAGAGACTTAGATATCTTGCCACCAACTCATACCTGCCCCTGAACTTAACCACAATAGAGATTAGGCTCATCTCTATAATCATAGGTACCAATGCCATAGAACGCATCATTGGCAAGGGAAAACCACTATAATGAGAGCTTGTTTTCCAATTCATGTCAAGGATAGCCCCTAAGTTGCATCTCGTTCCGATATACGGAGCGATGCATAGATTCTTGAACTTTAAATAGAACCAAGTTTTAAGGGGGGTAGAACGTATTGAGTCCAATCCAGTTAGGTCAGCCCATGCAACCGTTCGATCAGAGTGGCACAGCGGAAGCATGGTTAACCTCTTCCCCACTAGCCCAGGATCGAAACAGCTGAGTTAGGTTCTACGTAAGGTTAGGTTATTAAATAGGATTTGAACCTTCCTTAGAAAAAGTACTCCTTACCCTTCGCCAATTTCGGGGATGAAATTATGTTTTAAGGGGGGTAGATTGTAACACCCCAGATTTTTGCCAACCTGGGGTTAGACATCCTTAGGCAATGGTTCAATCGAAACACCTGAAAAACTGCTCAGAATCCACTTCTAGAGCCAAAGAAATCACTTAAGATTAATTCCTTTAGAAACTAAGCATAAGTTAGCTAGCGCTACGCTGGAGTAGCTGTGAAATTGTCCCTAATCGCTTTAATACGTTCTACAAGATCCAAAACTTGTAGAACCAATGATGCTATAATATCCTAAAACCTTGGATCGAACTCTAAACCCGTTTGCTATCAGGAACTCTTTGAAACTTTGTATTGGATCTAGACCACGCGTCGAAAGTCTGATATCTACAATCTTAGACCGTTATGACCGCTTAGCTGGACTTGACGATCATTTCAAAAATCAAGCCCAACCGACGTTCAGAGGCTATTTCATTGAGTTTGGAGTGAAGAGAGTGAGAAATGGGTTAGATTTGGAAATTTTAATCCAAATCTGGCACGTGACTTGGCGCGTTATTATTAAGCGTTCTGACCGTCAGAATTCAGCCAAATTACACCCTCGGATCAGGAAAATTTTTTCTTTCATATCATGAGACTTGTAGACCTGATCTAGGTGCGATGACCGCTGAACTGAAACTAGACCTCCACGTGCGATCTGGGAACTCTACCGGACTGAAAACTTGATGTGTACTAGATCTAGTATGCATGAGCTTAAGTCCAACCGCGTTCGGCCAGGGGACCTCCAAAAATGTTCTTTTGGACCAGAACAGCCCCAATTTGGTTAGACCTCAAGTAAACATTGTTCTCAAGCCTAATTTAGAAAGTTTTAAGCTTATAAAAGGGGTTTAAACCCTCACTTCTCTACCCATCCGAATTTGCTAGAAACCCTAGCAGAGTGAGAGAAAAAGTGAGAGATTGTGAGAGAGTGTGGGAGGGATCTTCCTGCCACCTGCTGCTACTGCTACGTGCTTAAGCGGCGTATTCCAATTACTTTCCCTGTGATTTCGCTTCTAGGTAAGGAAAACCCTAACCATTTGTTGATTTAACATTCCGTCAATTCCATTAGCGGTATAGCTTATGTAGCTTGTGTATTAGGTCGCCTGTTCGCCGTAGATGAAGCGTATACGCTCCGTTCGGAACGATACACATCTAAAGTGAAAGGTGTAGATTTTAGATGCTTTGATTGGCTGTTTTCAATGCTTTCAATGTCGTTTAATAGTAGATTATCGACGGCATCACCGTTTGACATGTACAACATGCTGTCCGTTTCCTGTTTCGTAAGCAGACGAAAAATATGAGATTTAGGACATTTTAGTCATTTGTAGGAAATACTGTTTGCATCCATATTTTGCTAATATGATTGACATGGCTTTTTGTCACCTTAGGATATTAGGAATGCATGCATAATCAGTTTGGCGAAGAGATTCGCCCAAATGCGCACTTTGAGTTGACATACTATATGTAGACTTAAGTGTATAGACTAAGTGTTTGTATAAATGTTTGTATTAGTATGTATTGAATTAAATGGTGTTATGAATTAGTTTGAGATTGAATTCTCAAATAATATGCTGATGTAAATGATTTCCTACATGTTGGCTATATGCATGATTTCATTATATGTATGAAATGCATGCGTTAGATGATTTACTTAAGTTGTATGATATAACATGTGTTAACATGCTCACATTGTTGTATTTCATTTCCATTACCTTTATATGATTGCTGATGTGGATTCATAAATGTTTGGGACTATACTTAGTCCAGGCAGTCGGTAACTGAGTAAATTCGTGGTTGGCTTATCTTTGCCACGAAGGACGCGTCGATGAACGAGAGTCGTGGTTTGAGTTGGCGGCAGTGGTTAGGCCACACGAAGTGTTTCATGCACTTCATGCCGTTCAGCTTGAGATGCGCTCGTATTAGTCGAGCCTGTCAAGTAACCCGACTGGCCATTGTATGTTCATCATGTATGTGTCATAACTGCTTGAACCTAGGGTACTGAACTTACCATTGGAAACCCTGTTAACCATGGTACCTTGATCTACAAAGACTCATGAGCCGGGCATGGTGGTATGGGACACCGTGGTCGAGCTGTCGGCCTACGCTGGGGCCACAAACCTCCCCGTAGTGACAAGTGAACACATCGACTCATGAGCAGATTATGGTGGTATGGGACACTATATTCTAGCTGTCGGCCTACACTGATCAGGCGACGAGCCCTTTGTAGTGACCGCGAGCGTATTCTGAGTCTACGGGAGGCGACGACCCTTCCGTAGCAATGAGAGTACAGTAGGCCTGTATTGATAAGGTGATGGGGGAGCGGTGCAACGAGTGCGAGCAACAGCCCTGGAAGCCCTTGCAGCGACTTACAAAATATAACCTCGTATGTGATTACTAGGAGTGACAACCCTAGACAGGATTTATGTTGGGATTGATATAAGCAAGGTACCCTAGTTTTCCAATCCTGCTGTATGAAAAGGACTAATAATAACTCGATAATCATATCACCATCACATTGCATGTGCCTGGAAGATGTGGAGCACTGTAGGAGGAAAGCATGCCACGGGCGTAAGATGGTGCCGTATTAGGGAGATCGTCGGTGAGGGCATCCATCATGTCATGTCATATTGCATTAACAACAGTATTAGGAATGTTTGATTTGTTGCTTTATTATTATCGCATGATTGATTTGATAACATGCAAATCTCTGCTCTATTATTCCACTGAGTTGATTACTCACTCCCACGTTACGGGATGGTGTTTCCGGACACCCACCAGTCCCTATTGTGATTGCAGATGATGGCGCGGCCTGCGAGGTGGATTCGGACTTGATGATGATGAGGAGGATCCCTCCTTTATGCGTGTTCTGAGCGATGGGATTACAGGGAGATTCATTAGATGCCATGACACTTGTCATTTTATAGTTTCACAGCACTCATGTATATTCTTTCTTTCTATTTTGAGGTATACATGTATATGTTTAACCTGGTAACATGTTCACACTCTGGAGACTTACAATCAATTATATATTATATGTATGTATCACAGTCTTTCGCTTGTTAATTTAACTGTCTCTGGAGTATGATATGTTGTTCTGGCTTAATCCCACTCATGTTTAATACATTAACACAGACAACATTCAATTATACACATTTATGTTGCATAAGTGATGTTCTGGAACTCGGGAGTGGAGTTTTTACTCGACCTCCCAATTTTCGGGATGTTACACTTTGGAAAATTGAACTGTATATTCATTATCACAATCCAACTCAATCTCAGTACTCTCCACAAGCAAGCTAGGATCACTTTCATCGTATTGTATTTCTAGATTGCGTTGAGGTTGAGATATACTAGCATATTCCTTGTCAATAAGTCACGAATGACATTCTTGAATGGAGGATTCAATCGACTCTAATGATTTCGTAATGCCTGCGATGAGTTGGTTGAATTGTTCTTGATAATCCTTGAATTTCTGAAGTGAACCATCTTGGATCGTTGCTGGTTGGATCTCAAAGGTAGGGGATCCAAGAGAATAGTCACTAGAATTGATTATTGGTTCACCCCTCCAATTTAAACTTTGATGTTTCCATTGATTATAGTCATATGGGTCATATGTGGGAGAGTTTGATGGTTGTTAGTACGTGTTATCACCCATAATGTAATCACCCATTATTTTCTTCTTGCATGATGGGTAATAATCGTTCTCACTCCAATGATCACGTAATATTTTCTTAATCAGTTGAGTGTAATTATTCTCCCGCATATGATCATGCATAAACTTCTTAACTGGTGGAATATCATAGTTTGGTTAGCTCTCGATAATGGTTTCAGAAAAATTTTAAGACAGGTTGTTTCTTAACATAATCATCTGACAACCCTTCTTAATATCTCTCATCTTTTAGAAGTAGATTAGCATACTTACGTGCCCACTCTTGCATGTACATGGTGATACCGTAATTCTAAAGTTGTTCCTAAAATAAATTCCTACAAGAATATGAAAATTAAGTAGAGGGAAGAAGTTACCAAAAGAGAAGAACTAGAATTGAAGATCCTACAAAATCAAAACAATTAAACTATGTTAGCAATGTTAGAAGAAGAAAAAGAAAAAAAATAAGGTGAATCCTAAAAATAAAACTGAAAACTGAAAAATCATAAAAACCTTAGATTAGAAAAATTCAGAAAACAGGAAAAATCTAACCTAGAACTAAGATCAAACTTAGAAAACCTAAACCTAATCGTATCTAATGCCACTCCCTAGCAATGGTGCCAAAAACTTATTCATAACCCCAAGTGTAGGGCCACGATGTAGTAATAACTCGATGAGAATGAGGTCAAATCCACAAGAAATGAGGAACACAGTCTAAAAATAATCTAAGTTTAACTTGGTTTGTCTGGGTTTAATCTAGCGATTTAGAAAAAAGGATTTGAAATAATAAAGATAAAAGACTAAGGATTTAGGAATTCACGTATAGCAATCTTAACATTCAATCTACTTGATTCAATGATAATTCAATTGGAATCGAAGTCCTATCTTATCCAATCAGATGATGGAGTAGCTAAAATAGAATTTGAACTTTTCGTTAATTTGGTTCCCAAATTTCCATCTAATTGTAGTGATGGTAGGGAATTCAATCATCCTACCATACTCAGGAGACGATGGTGAACAACAACTTCTACACATCACACAATTCTAAAGGCAATGAAATCATATCGAAAGCCTTCACAGCATCTACTGTAATTTCAATCACAATAAATCATAGAAAACTGAAAATATATTTTAATTTAAACCAAAGCTTAATGAAAGTTCAACATATGCTTGAATCAAAGTGAATTAAACATCAAAATAAACTATAGGTTTCATCCCTTAGCCTTAGCTAAGAGATTATCCTGAGAAGACTAACATCCTGGAAGAAAAAATAAAAGAAAAAATAGAAAGAACTACTAGAACCATGAAGAAATCAAAGTAGAAGAATGTTGTCGGTGCTCCACCTAAGCCTTCTCTCTAATTCTAAACCCTAGAAGATGCTTTGGAGCATCATAGGGACTCTTATTTATAGTTGTGAAACTCGAACTTTCGCACCTAGTTGGAAAAATTCAAAAATCACCTCAAATTTACGTACTCCACGTAAAAGCTGTGTACGCCTTTGATGCCATGAACAACCTTTGATTGAATCTTTGATGTCATAGAAGTGTCTTTGATGGAATCTTTAATGTCGTCAAAGGGTCTTCAATAGCATCATAGATTGTCTAGATCTGTCCAACGAGTTTGGCTTAAAAAATCTTGAAATTCTTGATTGATCAAACTAGCTTCGATGGCACTTCGATGGAATTAAAGTCTATTCTAGCACTTTTTAGAACTATGTTTTTCTTGCCCTAGAATTTCAGAATATCTTTTTTCAGGATTCCTTTTCTTCACTTCAACTCTTTAATTCTCTTCATTCCTCAATTGGATTCCTTCGATCTTTGGCATGTAAATTCTTCATTAATGACTGGAGTGATTAAATATATAAGTGCTTAAGGGATGAAGATCAAGCATATTTGAGCATGTGGATCAAAGGAGATTAAGAGAAAATTAAATAATGCTTGAAAACAAGTGAAGAAATAAAAGAAATGGAGTCCTGAAAAATTCGGGGCCAATAAAATCAAATTATGAATTTCAGGGTATCACGCCCCAGACTCAGTAATCGGAATCACAAGGAACCCGATGGCTGGTTCTGGCCGTAACAGCCTCCATAGTATCCCATTCTCAGCTCCTGAGGCAGGTTCCGATCCTGGGATCCTACAAGGAGGATTTTCATAATAGTATAATCATTACTAATACGAGCATATCCAAGATCACAGTAAGTATATCTGAGAATAACAAAGGACACACATCACAAAATCCACTAAGAATTTAAACTTTTACAACCATCCATAAGGTCCAAAGGACATACATGAGATAAAAGGAAAAGAGAGAAAGGTCAGCAACACTAGAGTCCTCAAATGCTCAACTCTACTCCATGCTCTACTGCTACGACGCCTGCCTAAAATCTCCTACATGCATCAATCGTGCATAAGCTTATAGAAGCTTAGAGGGTGGTGTAAGTGTATGACAATGGTGCACAAAAGAATAGAGTAGGTGCAAGAAGGGAAACATGTTCGATGAGAATATCACTATCCTTACTAAGGCTTATTATGAATACGATGCAATGAGTACTAGGAGCTATACTAAGGTAATGCATGAAGGGGCTTACACAGCCAATGCTAATGCAATGCAAGTAATGCCAGTGCTCATAACCAAACCATATGTCAAGTACATTTCCAATCATAAGGAAATCACCGGGGTCCATTACACTGTTGAATGACTGCCGCTTTACAGACCCCACATAGTCAAACGAGCGTAAGAGACCTCACTACCCGCCTGTGGACAGCCAATCACCAGTAAGGTCTGATGGTAGCGGACCCATTTAAGAGCTGGTCAGACTCAGCCTAGCAATGCTGCCTACACACCAAGCAGGTAAGGCCACACCCCTATCCAACCGACTACACGATAGTGGGAGTCACAACCTAATGGTATAAGGCCCTCGTACGATCATGTATTCCACCCGGTCATGGCGTTGGAGCAGATCCTTGGTACATGAAAGTTTTGAGAATTTCACCTATGGGCATCCTATGCACCTGGTATGCTCAACTAATATTTTCAGTGTCCACATATACGGCCATCCACGAATACCCCTGTGGAGGCAAGGCCCTGATGAAGTAAGGGTGGATATCCACAAGCTATGCAATGCTAAATGCATGAATCACACAATCACCCATGCATCAATCTCAAGCATCCATCTCTCAGGGAGATACCAACAGGTCCTACACAATAGCATAACCATGGCCAATCATACCTCAACCAAGCATGCATATGATGTGTATGAGAGTGGGCTATGAAGATGAATAGGGGTGCCAATAAGGTGAAGATGGACTCTCTACCTAACCATGAAGGGTCGAGGTACTTAACCAATTCCTCATCAGGAATACAACCTCTAATGGGGGCCCATATACCTAGGGTATCCCACGAGACTAAGGAGAACAATGGTATGGGCCTCAATAGTGAAACGGCTTAGCAAGGGTCTATGGTGGGCTTTTAACCACCCATAGAAGCCCATGGACCTACCTTAGGGCCACCAATGTGGACATTCAACCACAATTGGTCTCCAAGAGGTAGCCCATCTCTAATTGATCATGGATCAAGGCCCAAGGCCCATGAAACATCAGAAGTAAGAAATGAGCAGCCATAATCATACCATAAACACTCATGTAGGACTTCAGAAAGGGCGGCCCAAGGCCTACCCAAAATATGGGTCCAAGGGGAACACACATAACCCAACCCATATATACCACTATGGGCCCATAGGGAAAAAGTTAAGGCCTAACATAAAGGCCACTAATCCCATATATTATGGTGGCCTAGTGGGCAGCCCATTGCTCAAATCACATGGACAAATGTCATGCTCTTAGTCAAGTAAGTTGGGCCTACAACCCAGCCCAAGTATAAAGTTTATTTGGTGGACAACTAAGGGCCCATCTACTTGTGTAATTTGGCCCACTAACCCGACATAATAGTATGGTAAAAATGGCCCAAGAGTTCAATGGGCCTATCTGGAAAGTTCCAACCCAATTGGGCCTAAAGAGTTCAACAACTAGCTACATTCATGGACCTAATTAAATTCAACTGTGGTGGGCCTCAAAAGTATGTTTATTAAGCCCAACATTTAAGAAACTAAAGGTATAAATTATTTTATCTAAGATCTTTATAATGTGGTGGGCCCCACTCCTCAAAATTTCAGCCCAAGGCCGAGCATAATTATAACAAGTTATTGTCCTAAATTTGGGCACTCCATTGGAGTGGGTCTAGGGCTTCTAAAACTCTAAAAATTGAGGGTCAAGGTCCCTCATCATGCATACAATGAGAGAAAACCCAAAAAGGTATCCCACCATTAGAAGAAATATTTTTGAATTATGGTTTTTATTAAGGCATATTGCTGGACTGCACAGCAGAAAAATCTAGGAGTCCAACCATCTTGACCCATTCTTTTGGATGCCCAAACGAGGTCATTTGGGGCTGAAATTTTATAGAGTGACACTTTCATAGGTGAGCCATACTATCACAAAACTTCAGAATTTTTATATATTTTTAAGTATTTTAATTAATTTAAACATAACAAACTGTCCAGAAATTCAGACAAACTTGGACGTCCCAACGTGGTGGGCCAGTCCGGCCCTTGTCACGGTGTGTACAGGGGTCCATTAGCCCTGAAATTTGGTAGGTGGGTCCTAAAATGAGTGGATCACACTCTTACAAAATTTTATAATTTTTTAACATCTATAAATATTTTAATTCATTTAAAGAGGTCAATCTATCCTGAAAATCAGATTGATCTGGACACCATATTATAGTGGGCCGGTCCGGCCACCACCCTAGTGTGTACAGCAGTCCATTGGCCCCAATATTTTGTAGGTGGATTCTAACATAGGAGAACCACCTCTCTTTAAATTTTTAGAATTTTTAGGCTATTACAAGTATTTTATTTAACTCCTACAATCAGTAAGGTATTTTTGAAAAAAAATTCTGTTACTGAAATAATGCTGCTGCCCCTGATTTGTGCACCCCATTAGAGTGGGTCCAGGTCTACCAAATTTTAAGAAAATATAGGATCAACATCCCTACACAAGTATACAACAAGGTGGGGTCCACAAAGGTGGCCCATTACTTCAAAAACAAGCTGATATTTATGTTTTTACAGTAAAATAATGGTTGGATAGTCCAGAAAAATTTGGACCATCCAACCTTCTTGGCCCACCCTTTTGGGTGATCAAACAGGGATGGATGAGGGTGAAATTTGGGAGACATTTAGGTGGGGTCCCCACCTTCAAGACGAATATATCAAATGGGACCAAACACCACACCAATCATCCCCAAAACTGAGCTCAAGACAGCTCAAAAATCTATTCAGATAGCTTCTGGACAGCAACATAATACTGAATTAAAATAATTATAATCATTATAAAAAGAGGAAATCAATCCATGGAAATTGTGGTATGGACTACCCTAGTGGGCCCCACAAACATATAGACAATTTCCATCAACAAATACCACTTGCATGTATCCTTTTTGGGTACATTTAGGGCCCTAACGTCCAAGGGTGGACTGTCAAGGACGTTCTCCCTCTTTGGACGGTCTGGATGGTTCTAGGCTGAAAGGTGGGTCACACACACATCTTGATTTTAGAGATATAAATAAGGAGAATAAAAGAAACTGGCCACAAGGGAAGGATCTTTGCCACATTGAGGCCCTTCCCCTCATCACACAATCACAATCATCCACTATATCATGATTTACATGGTTCCATATGAGCATAACTCATCCTACTCAAGATCTATGGTGGAGATGCCATCTCCACCAAGGATCAAGGGTCTAGATGACCCAAGGATCCTTGATCAAGAAAAGAAAACTATGTGGGGGGATCCATGGAGAATGACCCCTTGCATGGACCATGCATGCACAAAGGATGGGCTATGAGCAACATCCATGAAGACATGGGGGCCACCACCATCATTTGATGGGCCCCACAAGCTTCAAAATGAAAGGAATGGAAGGAACATCCATGGAAATTAAAGAAATCAGAAATTTACATCTAAGGAACACCCACCTTAAGATCTATCTATCAAAACTCTACTCCAAGCTTCTAACTATCCAAGGAAGCAAGATGAAGGGTTGAGATGGGTTTTCAATGGAGGGATTGAGGGAAAAAATGAGGAGAAGGGGCTAGAAAAGGGGGAAAATGGGCTGGATTTTTTTTTACAAGAGAGAAAGAAGGAGAGAAGAGAGTAAAGAGAAATGAGAGGGAAAAAGAGAGAAGGGAATTTTATTCAAAGTGATCATTACATTTGCTAGAAAAGAGGATATGGTGGTCTCTCTCTCTCCCTAGAGGAGAAATTTCAGAAAATTCAGATTGGGGAAGAGAAATTGCATGGGGAAGAAAAAAAAATCCCATGATGACTTCTAGAAAAGAGAAAAAGAAAGAGTCATGATGAGTTTGGAGAAGGGAGTCCATCATTGCTAGACTAGGCCATTATGACATCATAGAAATGGTGATGTCATCACCATTGGCAAGCGTGCACATGGAGAAATGTGCAAATCACATGGGTCCCACCAAAAATGTGATCAATGGTTCAAATGATGAGCGGCCCATAACTTTTGAGGGACACGTCAAATTTTCACACGAGATGTGTCGTTGGAACCGCGACGACGATGCGGTCACAACGGCGTAGGTCTCGGGTCAATCCGAGTCGAGTCTACATGACCAAACTCAGTGGTGACCGTAAATACTATCCAAAGGTCACGGGTCACCGAAATTTGACCGGTAAGACCGCAGGACCAAAATGAATGAAATGCATACTTATACATGCACACATGTGAACTCGGGTCAGGTCTCACACATGGCTAGAAAGATAAAATCCTAAAAACTGTAGGAAAAACCTTCCAATGCCACTGAGGACAGTTTCGATGCCATTCAAGACTACTTCGATCTCTTGGAACCTTCTTCAATCCCATCAAGAAATTTAAGAATTTTCTAATTTAGTTGCTAGACACATTCTTCGATGCCATCGAAGGAGTTTCGATGCCATCGAAGGAGTTTCGATGCCATTGACAAAGGTTCGATGAGAGTTTAATGCCATCAAAAGTATATGTGATTACATAAATTCAAAGTCAGTTTGTGATTTTTCTAAGGTGGTACGAAAGTTGAATCTCCAAAACTATTAATTGAGGTCCCTAGGAAGTCCTAAATCATCTTTTAGGGTCTGCTTTAATTTCCTTATGGGTTCTAATCAATCTTTAGTTTTTTTTTTTTTTTTAGTTAGTTATTATGATTAGCTAATCTCTTAGCTAAGGCTAAGGGGTGAAGTGTCTAGTTTATTGTTATGTTTTAGTTTATGGATTTATACTTTTGGATTTGAATGATAATTACTAAATTGAAGTTGGTTTGAATTTTCTTTAAAGCTTTTGTGTTGGTTCATCTTTGACTCATTGTTGACTTCGGGCACATTAGATGCTTGGAAGTGTAATTTGAATGCTTGATTAAAGAAGAAATCAATCCGTAAAATTTATTAATCTATTGTAGACTCCGGGCATAATAGATGCTTGAATTCCCTGTGATTGATGTCTAAGTACTTAATGAGAGAATCATTCAATTAATATCATACCTTATTGGATGTTAAGATTGGTTTAAATGTTTAATCTTCCGATTAGGATGAATTAAAATTTGATTCTACTTGAGTAATAAAAGATGAATCGATGAAGTATGCATCGTGATTACTAAAAGTGGATCCCTGGATCTTTAGTGCTTTATTTTTATTGGTTTTACTCTTAACTCATTCGTTTGATTAAAACCTAGGCAAAACGTTAGCTTTAGACTAGTTTTAATCGTGTTTTCACACTCCCTGTGGATCGACCTCAGTCTCACCAAGTCATTATTATATCGCAACCCTACACTTAGGGTTTGCTCCATAAAATTTTGGCACCGTTGACGGGGAGTGACATTGAACAAAATTAGGTTTAGGTTTTCTAGGTTAGATTTTTTTTTTTTCAGGTTAGATTTGATGGTTTGACTAGTCCAGACACTGGCTCAACCAGTCTAAGAATTCCCTTGACCAGTCTAAGGTTTGTTGTGAATTTTTGAGATTTTCTGTTGGACCCCGACTAGTCTTGAAGACTGCTCGACCAGTCGAGTGAACAGTGCTTGACCAGTTGAACGGGCTGGACTCAAAGTCCAACAACATTTCTAGGTCCCACTCGACCAGTCGAGTGCAGGGCTTGACCAGTTGAGCAAGCCACTCGACCAGTCAAGCAAGCCACTCGATCAGTCGAGTAGTGATCTTATCTTATCGCGCTAGAAATTTTGAAATGTTGTTGGTCCTTCGACCAGTTGAGCTGACCACTAGGCCAGTCGAGTGAACAGTATTTTGCCTATAAATTGAGGATGATTTTCAGAGCTTTTTATTTCATTCAAAGTTATTCAAGTCATAACTCTTAGAAACTTGTCCCCACATTCTAGTATTTAAGATTATTTTAATAGCTTTTTGCATTTGATTTTGTGATCTCTATTCAATTTTATTTCTTTTGAAAATGAAATATTGATTTTACCCTTTTTGAGATCAAAATCAAATCAACCTAGCCTAGGTTGATTTAATCTAAAAATCATTCAGACCTAAGAACCCTTTCATATGTGAGATTGGACATTGAACATCTACATCGAATTGGTTCTACCGGCCTTCATCAGAAGGAGAATCTTTAGATAAGTACATTTTAATTTTTGTATTTGGTTTATAAGATTGCCAGAAAATCTTTCATTTTTAGTTTTGACTGAGATAGCCAGAAAATCTCAGTGAATGGGGTTTTTAATTGTGCTAGCCCTTTTGAAAACACAATTGTTAAGGTTTTGGGTAAACCTTGAAAAACCTATTTTATAGTGAAAGTCAATATCCCGTGGGTGATGATATTGGGAGTAGAGTAGTTGTGTGGCTATTTCCTAACCGTTGGTGTACACACAAGCGAATCACTATAATTGCCGGAGTTGGGGTGAATGTTATTTTTGTACATTCGTGGTGAATGATTGTAATTTACTTTCTGCACATGTGGTGAATGTTGTAATAGCAATAGATATTTATTTCTATTTTATTCTTTATTCCTCTGTATCGATTTGGGATTTTGATACACAGACCGTTCTATTAATCAGGCTATCCTACCATAAGCCATTGGTTTTTAGTGTAAGGTTGTCCTTAGAACAACATCTGTATCAACCTCTCAATACTTGTGTATTTGAAGTTGCTATTTATTTCTTCTATTTGGGATTGTTAAGTGTTATCTTGTTTAAGTTCTTTCTTAATTTTGCATTTAATTTTTTATTTGGCATAGTCCTATTCACCCCCCTCTCCCCTCTCCTCTAGAACTCTTATCTCGGCCTTTTAAAGTGGTATCAAAGCCTAATAGCTCATTTATTTGGATTAATTTCCTAAGCTAACCGATCTGAGCTTATATCATGTCAAATTTTGATAACCTTTCAATTACTAGGCCACCACCATTTGATGGCTCCAATTATGCCTATTGGAAAGCCAGGATGAGAATTTGCTTGAAATTTATCAATGAAAAATGTGTGGCAATCCACAGTAACTAGATGGAACCCACCTACTATTGAAGTTCTAGGCTTTGATGATATTAAAACTCTTAAGGTTGCACCTTATAATACTTGGACCACTCTTCAGAAAAATGAGGACAGTGCCAATGCCAAGGCTTTAAATGCAATTACTTGCACACTATCACTAGATGAATTCAAAAGGATTATATCTTGTGATACTGCAAAACAAGCCTGGGATATGTTAGAAATGACACATGAGGGCATGACTACTGTCAAGAAATCTAAACTGTAAATCCTTACCACTAGGTTTGAGGAAATACGTATGGAAGAAAGTGAAACATTCATGGACTTCTATACTAAGTTAAATGACATAGTTAACTCAATGTGGAGTCTTGGAGACAGCATCCCAAAAAGTAAAGTCTGTCCAAAGATACTGTGCTCACTGCATGAAAGGTTCAATTCTGAAGTCACTGTCATTCAGAAACTTCGTGATACGGATAATATGCAGGTCGAACAACTTGTTGGTTCTTTACAAATCTACGAGTTAAATTTTAAGGCTCCTAAAGGTAAATCCATAATCCTAAAATCTTCTAAAAGTATTTCTAATAATTCTGATTGTAAAAACTCAGAGGACGATATGACACTTTTAGCAAAGAAGTTTTATAAAATTTTTAAAAGTAAAAAGAGAGTTGATTTTCAAAAACCCTTTGAGAAGAAAAAGGGTAAATCTAAAACTTGGAAATCACTTAAAGACAACCAATGCTTCAATTACCATGAATATGGGCATCTAGTAAACAAATGTCCTAAGAAGGACAAGTCTAAAAAGAAAGGTATGTTGGCTACATGGGATGAATCTTCCTGCTCTGAAGTCTCTATTGAGTCAGATGATTCTGAAACCAAGTCGGCTAATGATGTTAAAGCCCTAATGATTCTAGACAAGTTCACCTTCTCGGATAATGATGATTCAACTAGTGAAGAAAATCTAAGTAGTGACCATGAAAATGAAGAAGACCTTCAAGATGCTTATAATGCCCTATATAGGAAAAGTTGAAAAATAGTTGTTAAGTTAAAACTTCAGAAAGAAAAGTTTTTTAAACTAAAAGAGAAATTTGATAATCTAGTCTTAGAAAAATCATACTTTTCAGATTGCTTTGAAAAAACTAAGTACGAATTAGATTTCAAAACATTCCAAATTGAAAACCTTAAATCTAAAAATGAAAAGCTAAAACTAGAAGTCTCTTCGCTTTTGAGTTTGAAGGACACATGGAGGTATGCCTAAGGTGATCCTAAATTAGAAATTTTTTTATCCAGATCCAGAAAATGTGGCGATCAATCTGGATTAGGCTATAATAAAAGTATTCCTCCCAAATATAAGAATACTCCACTTAAATTTGTTAAAGGGGAGTCCTCTAGTTCAAAAGGGAAAATTCTGAATCAAAATAATTCTAAAAATACTAAAACTTTTCAGACTTTTAAACCTAAAAGTAATCATATCAACTATAGAAATCAGAATCATAACCCTTTAGCTGAAAAAATTATGGATCTACTTAAGGAGCTTCTAAAATCTACCTCAATGGGTAGGACTTATAACAACTGGAAACATAAGAAGACCAACTATGCTTCTAAATTCAAAAGTGTAATGAAATAGGTCCCTAAGGTTACTTGTTTGGTTGCTCACACTGCTTTCAAGGCTTTAAGTCAATCAAAGTTGTACCTTGACAGTGGATGCTCTAGACATATGATAGGTGACAAAGATTTTTTCACCAATCTCAAAGACATGACTGATGGTCCAGTCACATTCGGTGATGGTAGCAACTGCAGAATTGTTGGCTAAGGTACGGTCATCACTTTAACCTCCCTATATTTGAGAATGTTTTATATGTAGAAGGTTTAAAACATAATCTATTAATCATATCTCAAATATGCGATAATAATCATAGTGTAAAATTTACCAAGGATGTGAAATTTTAAATAAGAATGGATCTGTAATATTAACTGGTCGCAGAACTTCTGAGAACTGCTACATTGTCTATGATTCAAGCTCATCTAAGCTATCGTGTTACATGGTCCAAACCGATGAAACCAAATTATGACATAAATGCCTAGGACATGTACACTATCGCAACTTGTATAGATTGAGAAAAAATGAATTGGTAAGAGGTCTACCCAAAGTAAAGAAAGTGGATAAAATATGTGGCGAGTGCCAGCTTAGTAAACAAACCAGGAGTGCTCACAAAAAGGTGAACTCCAATGCCACATCTAAACCACTCGATCTTCTCCACATGGGTCTCATTAGACCAACTAGAACAGAGAGTCGAGGTGGCAAGAAGTATATTCTGGTCATTATAGATAACTTTACTAGGTATATTTAGGTAGTCTTATTAAGATAGAATCAGAAACTTTCGACGGAGTAAAAAGGGTACTTAAACGTATCCAAACTGAAAAAGAATCACAAGTCACTAAGATCCGCAGTGATCATGGTTTTGAGTTTAAAAATAGTAGTTTTGAGAAATTTTACAGTGACTAGGGAATATCACATGAATTTTTTACTCCCAAGACACCTCAACAGAATGGGGTTATTGAAAGAAAAAATTGTGTACTTCAAGAGATGGCTAATGTTATGCTAAATAGTATTTACGACTGCTTGTTATATAATTAACCGCGTTTATAATAGAAGATCAAATAGTAAAACTGCTTATGAAATGTGGTTTAATAAGAAGCCTATTGTCAAATACTTTTGAGTTTTCAGCGGCAAGTGCTATATCTTGCGTGACCGAGAAAATCTGAGTGAATTTGACACCAAAAGTGATGAAGAAATATTTTTAGGGTATGCTCTAAATAGTCGTGCGTATCAGGTTCTTAACAAGAGGACTGGTGTAATTCAGGAATCCATTAATGTTGTCATAAATGATCATCTGAATGCATCTACCACTAGTTCAGAAGATGATAAAGTCTCATTAATTGATAAACTAACGTCTTCATCCAGTCGAAATAATGAGACTGAACTATGATCAGTTAAAGATCATCCAACTGATCAAATCCTTGGAAACCCTCTAACTAGCGTGTGCACTCATAAACAATTAGAAGATATGTGCAACTACGTGTGCTTTACATCTTAGATAGAACTGGCTAACGTAAAGAAGCCCTTACTGATGAAAACTGAATTGTAGTAATGCAAGAAGAGCTCAATCAGTTTGTTCGAAATGATGTATGACATTTGGTTCCTAGACCTAATGATAAACATTTAATTGGAACCAAGTGGATTTTTAAAAATAAGTCTGATGAATTAGGTAACATTATAAGAAATAAGGTGAGACTGGTTGTACAAGAGTACACTTAGATAGAAGGCCTTGATTATGATGAAACCTTGGTCTCATTAGTCTAAACCATGTAACATGATAACTTAGAAGAGATTGAATCACTGATTATATAGCAGTTCTCAAATGTTTTGCGACCAGTTAATAACATAAAACATTCTAACCATGTTTATCATCTGAAAAGGCACTCTATGGTTTAAAACAAGCTCCCAGGGCATGGTACGAAAAGTTAACTAAGTTTTTACAAATTCATAACTTTGTAATGGGAAGTGTTGATAAGACATTTTTTGTAAAGAAATACAATGACCACATTCTAATAGTACAGATATATGTTAATGAAATTATCTATGGATCTACTTGTGATAACATGTCTGTTGAGTTTGCAGAATTAATGAAGTCCAAGTTTGAAATGAGCATGGTAGGAGAATTGAACTATTTTCTAGGTCTGCAAGTGAAACAGCTTGCCAATGGGATACTTATCTCTCAAACCAAGTATGCTCTAAACTTGGTAAAAAAAATTTAATTTGAGTGCGGTAAGAACTTTGATACTCCTATGAATACGACACTTAAACTCTTTAAGGATTCAACAGGTAAAAGTGTAGATACTAAGTTGTAATGTAATATGATAGGCAGTTTATTATATTTAACTGTAAGCCAACTTGATATTACATTCAGCGTAGGTATTTGTGCTAGATATCAATCGGACCCTAAAGAGTCACACCAGATTATTGTTAAGCGTATTTTACAATATGTCACTAGTTCTGCTAATTTGGTCTCTGGTATCCACATGATACTAGTGTGCAATTAGCTAGTTATATAGATGTTAATTGGGCTGGTAACATTGATGATCGTAAATCGACCAGCGGTGGTTGTTTCTATGTCAGAAACTTTTAGTTTCTTGGTTAAGTAAGAAATAAAGTTCCATATCGTTCTCCATAGCTGAAGCTGAATATATTGTTTCTAGCAATGCATGCACTCAGCTTGTGTGGATGAAGAGAATGCTAAGCAATTATGAAATTGTGCAAGAATCCATGGTTTTATATTATGACAATTCAAGCATAATTAATATTTCTAAAAATCTAATTCAACATTCACGAACCAAGCATATTGACATTAAATATCATTATATTTGTGAATTGGCGGAAGACAAGATAATTTTATTAGAATATAATTAGACCAAGAATCAACTTGCAAACATATTTACAAAATCGCTCGACAAAAATAGGTTTGCAAAACTGAAATTTGATCTTGGTATGTGCAATATGAACTAATGATATGTGCCTATTTGTATCATAATGTATATATTTATTAATTTAAAATTTTTAAAATTTAAATAAGATGCAAAATTATATATTTTCAGTGGTACACGACCAGTCGAGTACACACTCGTGAATCTCTGGTTTTTCCTTTTATTTAGGAAAAAAATACTTTTTTCTTCACTTGGTTCTTCTTCTCCAACAAGCCCTACAACGACCGGTCGAACCCATCTTCGATTTCTCTTTAGTTAGTGCATCATTTTCAATTTCCTTGTAGATTTGAGTTCTTTGCACTTCCATTTCCTTGTTTATGTTGTTTATTTCAAGGTTTATGGTTGTTTTGAGGGTTTTCTAGCTAAAACTCTAATTTACTTAAAACCTTCTTGCCTCTTTTGCAATCTTTGTATTCATTGATTTTCTTGTTGCAATGGAGAGTAGAAACAAGAAGAAAGGATCTTGTAGTCCCTCTTCTTCTCGTTCCTCTCCTATCACGGTGCGCCATCTTCGGTCACCCGAGGAAGATCTCGAGTATGTGCGGGATATTCGCTTACGAAACATGATAGTTGAACAGACAATTAACTCTAATCATTTGTCACCATTTGATATTATTCCACTCCTTCAATCTGTAGGTTGGGATAACGTTTTACTTTGGGGCGGTCAGGCATACCCCTCCATTGTGCAGGCCATGTATGCTTGCATTAGTGACTTCTCTACTGAGAATCTAACATTTATAATTACAATGAAAGAAGGTCCAACTGAAGTGGACCATCACTTAATTTCTGGACTAATGGACCTTCCAGTAAATGATGACGATATTCCCATTCATACACTTGCAATAAAACCATCTGAATCTGAGAAGAGAATGCTCACTACAGTCTTATGCAACATGAATGTAGAATGGAGTTATGGGAATGCGCTTGCTTCAAAGTTTATGTTACCAAGATACAGGTTTCTCCATCGAATTTTCATTTCAAATGTCCACCCTAGATCTGGTAATAAAACCAAGTTTACTACATTCATGGCTCGTATTCTTCATTTAATTGTTACTGGTATTTTCGTTTGTCTTCCATCCCTTATTTGTTACATCATTATTCAGTTTTGTCTCCACCCAAGTCATAGCGATATACCTTTTGCTTATCTTATGACCGTTCTAGCCACACATTATCTTATGGCAATGCCTGTTGGAGAAGCTCCGATTAACCATCTACCATTTAAAAATTTAAAAATAAATAAGATGAATTTAAGATTTGCTCCAGGACAAGTTGATGTAGGTGTTGGGGGAGCAGCTGAAGCAACTAAAGAGGAGGATACTTTGCCTCCAAATGATGTCAATATGGATGACATATTTGATGAGATTGACTCTGACTCTGTGGCTGATCCTGATTATCAACCTTCTGACTTGTAAATGTTATCTTATCCAACTACTAACTTTGTTAAATTTTTTTATGTCAAAACCTCTTAGAATCTGTATCTTGTTTAGCGGTTATTATAAGAACTTCATGTCATCCTTGTCAATCTTGTCTACATTCAAGTACAAGATCAAGAAGTTCAAGTACAACATCAAGAAGTTCACCTTCAAGAACAAGAGGTTCAAGAACAAGAAGTTCAAGTACTATATCAAGTCTTCAAGCTTCAACTATTTCAAGAGAATGATATGTGATGAATTAATCTCGCTAGTAAGGTTTGTTTGACCCCAGACTGACCTTAGGATAGGTCATACAATATTATAAGTCATTTGATAATTTTATAGGTCATTTTTCAACCAGTCCTAGTGATGGTTTGATTAGTCCAGATACTGGCTCGACTAGTACATGGTTTGTTGTGAATTTTTGAGATTTTCTGTTAGACCCTCAACTAGTCCTGAAGACTGCTCGACCAGTCGAGTGATCAGTGCTCGAGTGAATAGTATTTTTTCCTATAAATTGAGGATGATTTTCAGAGTTTTTCAATTCATTCAAAGCTATTCAAGTCACAACTCTGAGAAATTTGTCCCCACATTCTAGAAGGTAATGCATGTAAGATTATTTTAATAGATTTTTTGTGTTTGATTTTGTGATCTCTATTCAATTTTATTTCTTTTGAAAAGGGAATATTGATTTTACCCTTTATAAGATCAAAATCAAATCAAGCTAGCCCAGGTTGATTTAATCTAAAAATTATTTAGACCTAAGAACTCTTTCATATGTGAGATTGGACATTGAACATGTACATCAAATTGATTCTACCGGGTTTCATCAGAAGAAGAATCTTCAGATAAGTACATTTCAATTTTTTATATTTTTTTTGTAAGATTGTCAAAAAATCTTTCATTTTTGGTTTTGACTGAGATATCCAGAAAATCTTAGTGAGTGGGATTTTTAATTGTGGTAGCCCTTTTGAAAACACAATTGTGAAGGTTTTGGGTTAACCTTGGAAAACTTATTTCATAGTGAAAGCTAATATCCCCTGGGTGAGGATATTGGGAGTGGAGTCGTTGTGTAGCTACTTTCTAATAGTTGGTGTACACACAAGCGAACCACTATAATTGCCGAAGTTGTGGTGAATGTTTATTTTTGTGCATTTGTGGTGAATGATTGTAATTTACTTTCTGCACATGTGGTGAATGTTATAATAGCAGTAGATATTTATTTCTATTTTATTCTTTATTTCTCTGTATTGGTTTGGAATTTTAATACACAGACTGTTCTAGTAATCAGGTTGTCCTACCATAAGTCATTGGTTTTTGGTGTAAGGTTATCTTTAGAATAACATCTGTATCAACCTCTCAATACTTATGCATTTGAGGTTGCTATTTATTTTTGTTATTTGCGATTGATAAGTGCTTTCTTATTTAAGTTCTTTCTTAATTCCACATTTAATTTTTTATTTGGCAAGGTCCTATTCACCCTCCTCCCCCCCCACCCCCCACCCCCCCCCCCCCCCCCCCCCCCTCTCCAGGACTATTAGCTCGCCCTTTTTAGAATCAAACCACTGCCTAAGCGACAAGTTATACCATGACCTCTTATAAACTTTTTTCTCATCTCCTTTAACTTTGAACCACTTTGGTTCTTCATGTAGATCTGCTCTTCCAATTTTTCTTGCAAAAGTGCAAACTCTACATCCATCCTTTCAGCTCGAGATCACATTGGTCAACCATCGCCAATCACGGATCTAATAGACACCTACTATACTGTCAGCGCAAATATCTCTGAGAAGCCGATCCCTTTTCTTTAAGCATAACCCTTCGCTACCAACCTTCCTCTGTATCTATATTGTATCTTCCTGAAGATCCACTTGCATCCAACCGCTATCTTGGCCCACTAGAAGCTCCACCAACTCCCGTGTATCGATTTGATACAACAAGTCCATTATATCACCCATAGTCACCTTTCACTTCTCAGTACCAGGCTCACCCATAGTCACCTTCCACTTCTCAGTACCAGGCTCACCCATAGCCATTTGAATAGAAGATGAATTCTTTACGATATTGGAGTCGTCCATGTACATCGTCGATATCCTGTGATTATGCTTTGTGATTCTTCTCATAGGTGGCTACTTCGTATCTCTGTCCGTGTGTCACATCCTTCCTACCCTGATCGCTCATGTGGCCATGCTCAGCATGCCACACATGTGCAAAGGTGGAATCCGCTACAGCCACTGCAGCTCCACCTTTTGAAGTGCTCTCGATCAACCTGTAAATATTATCAAGTCGTTGTGCCTTCATGATTATCCGTACTCGCTTAGATACTTTAAGGACACCATTAATACTTGTGAACCTGCACCCTATAACCTCGAGTACACTAGGAGAAATCAGGCTCCTCTTCATGTCAGGAACGTGCCTCACCCCAATCAGGGTACGCTCTATCCCATCAAACATCTTGACATACATTATACTAATAGCCACAACATTACAGGCATTGTCATTGTCCATAAATACCTGTCCACCATCACACTCCCTGTAGCTAGTGAACTAACTCTGATAAGGAGTCATGTGAAAGGATGCCCCAATGTCTAGAATCCACTTACCCTTATGATCATCGTATGGGTATCTGATCATAGACACAGACAAAAAATCACTATCACATCCACTCAATCCTTCTGATGTGACAGTATTAGCCTCCCTGTATGAAGCCTCAGATTCTTCTTTCTTAGATTTAAGATTTGTACAATCCTTCTTCACATGCCCTTTCATCCCACAATTCTAGCACTTTACCTTTCCTTTTCCCTTGCCCTTGGATTTAGATCCAGAACCTGAAAAACCTATACCTTGTTCAGAATTTTTATCCCTTGTAACAGTGCATCAGAAGATATCCCCATGTCGACATTAATATTTCTTATAGCCTTCCCTTGAAGGGTTGAGATAAGGTGTTAACACTTAGAGTTTTATTCGTAGTTCACATTGTGTCCTTGAATGACTCATATAATGCCGGAAGAGAATTCAACAACATACATGCTTGTTCCTCATCTTTCATCACTTCTTCCATATCCAACAATTCGCAAACCAATTTATTGAAGTTACTAATGTGAGCCTCCAAATCTCCACCCTCTGTTATCTTAAAGTTATACCATTGCCGCTTCAAGTGTAGGCGATTTTTAAAGAATTTTTTCGCATAGACATCTTCTAACTTTGCTCATAACTTAGCCGCAGTTTTCTCCCTCATGACATTATAGAGAACCTTATCATGAGACAAACGGATCGAAGATAAGGCCTTCTTATCAAGAGTATTCTAATCATCATCAGTCATAGTAGTCTTTCGCTCCTCAAGAGCACCATCTTCGCCTTGCTTGATTAAGGAACTAATCATCTTGATCTTTTATAACTCAAAGTTATTTTTCCCTGAGTACTTCTCAATATCATACCTAGTGCTTACCATTATTGCTAATCATATAGATTCAGATCTGTGCCCCAACGATTGCTTTGATACTACTTGTTGGGATTTGCACTACAGAATTACACAGATCTAGATCTAGGATAACAATCTAATGACTCTAAGCAAACACAAGAGAACATAAAGATCTAACTTGGAAAACCCTTTTGGGAAAAACCACGGCACAAAGCAACAAAATTCTACTATGAAAGCATAAATTACAAAGAGAATGGACTTACCCAATTCGAACAACCTTGAATCTCACTCTTGATACACCCTTTGAAACCCTAGAACCCTTTTAGGAACCCTTAGAATACCTTTAGGAAACCTTAACATTACTTTAAAAAGCCTTAGGGACCCCTATTTATAGTTTAAGAAACATCACTTACGCGCCTTTCTGAAACCGTCTCAAATTTACGTAGTCCACGCAAAATTTACGCACCATCTGCGTAACCTCAACTGGTCGAGACTGGGCTTCGACTGGTTGAAGGGCACCTTCGACTAGTCGAGCCTATCTCTCCACCGGTCAAAGCCTCGAGATTTTCAGAAACATCACTAGTGGACTTTAAGTCGAGCGGGCTTCGATCAGTCAAAGGGACCTTCGACTAGTCGAGCAGCATGGTGAAACAAGATTTAAGAGATCTGTTTTACAACAGAGCCCCCATTGACCTCATTAGACCAATCCACATCAAAGAGTGGATCGAAGGTGAGGAAGAGATAAGCTATAATAAGGACTGATCACAGTTGGCCACAAGATTTGGCTCGTTTAAGAGCCACAGGGATCCGTTTGTAAAGAAATGAATTCCCATGGAACTAGTGAGCCACCTTCAGTTTCAATGGAGTCTTTTCATAAGTCACCATAAGTGGACCCCACGTCAAAGATGATCACAAGCGAAATCGATAATAATAATAATAATAAATTTTAAAAAATAATTTTTCTTAGAAAACTCTAAAAAGTGTGTCGCATAAAGAGCCAACTCAATTATAAAGACTAGTAGTCTATTTGCAATGGAATGAACTCCCGTGTGTGCATGAGCAGGCGAGTTGCAAGTTCGACGAAGCAAATCAATCACTGGGGCTTCGATCACAACAAATGGGCCCCACATTGAGAATGGGCAACAACATAAAGATCACATGATGGAGTCATTCAGGGATTTAAATAAATAAATAAACACCAATAGTGATCAAGATTTCCTACAGCAAACCCCCCACTAATATGGCCCAAGTAGGGGCTACAGAAGTGCAATTGAGATGAAACGAGATCCCCACATGCGGCCCCCTGGTCCACACGACCCAATCAAATCAAACACATTACTTAGGCAGGCATATGGCCCACCGATCAGTTTATGCATAGTAATTATCCGAATAAAGACCAATCATGATGTTGATAGTGATTATTTGAACACAAAACAAAAGAATGGATCCTTTCAAAAAATAAAAAATATTTCAATAAAAACTGAACTTGATTGCAAAGGTTAGATAAAGAGAAAATGGACCAGATCATTTTGATTAAAAAAAAAATCCTAATAAAAACCGATCTCGATTACAACTGTTGGATCGCAAGATAACGAATTACATTATTTTTTAAAAAAATAATCCTAATAAAAATAAACTTCAATCATTTTATTTTCAAGCAGGAAATGAATGGACAAGTCAGATCTATCCAAAATTCAGAAAAAAAAGTGGCTAAATAAAAAAACACCTAAGCATGCCTCCGAGCTAAATCAGATGGGTCTTTTCAAAGTAAAGAGCTTAGAGAAAATTTCCAAAGCATTTTACAATAAAATTCATATGGAACATTGTTCCCCAAGTGGGGCTTTGAAAAAAGCACAAAAACCAAAATATTAAAAAACTTTCAAAAATAGCATATGACATTCAAGGCACTCAAAAGTCACTAAGGAGTCTTCCATCATTTTTGTTGGGAACCAACGTAACAATAAACTTAAATTTGGTTTCCTGATCTTTTTTATATCACTAGTGATGTCGATAGGGACGTGATGAGGTCGTTCATCATCTTCCTCAGGGGATATCTATTCCGAATGTATGGAGCTCTCTGGACTTCTCACAGAGGTTCCTCAAATCCACCAGGTATGAAAGTAAAAATAATTTCTAATAAATTCAAAATAACTTGATCGATGATTTAATTAAAAAAGAAAAAAAGAAATTACAACTCTTTAAATGAGGAACTCAAACCTAGGATGGAGTTTTATACTTGGACTCCGACTAAAACACCCTAGAAAACATGACTTACCATAAATAGTAAACTTACTATTTATAGATGACCTCTATTCCTACTAGACTTCACACTTTTTGGCCAAAAATAGTAAGTGTCCAATTTAGCCTAACAACGTTATTCTCCTAACTTTTCTAAGCCCTTTTCACTATGGGCATGACTTCTACGAATCAAAAGGATCGAAAGTTATACTCAAACTAAAAATTTATTGTAAAAGTGAAACTAAACAAGACTTCTTTTTTTTTTTTTTTTTTTTACATACGCACACATACCCCACACACTCACACCTTAGTGGGATTTCACCGACCCTTGACCGGGTGTTAGAACTCCTAAGAGTCCACCATTAGAGCAGAAGTAAGGATCCAAACTAAACAAGACTTTTGACTGTTGATCTGATGAAATCTCACAAATTCGACATAGGCAATCCCATATAATGGGTTAGTTGGCTTAAGTAGGTTCTCATACCCCAAAATCATATATAATATGTCGAAAAACTCATCCCAGTTTACGAGAAATGACTAATTTAAGGTTATGATAGTTTGGATCAATTTTGCCTCCGATTGAGCCTTCTCTAGTCCATCTTTGCCATGAAAGTGTCTGCGACCCACTCTACATCAGTTCCCTCCACTTCGAAAGAAGTCAACTTCAAGTTCTCGTCCAACTTTAGTTCATAATACTCAATCAGGTCAGCAACATTGAAAGTATGCGAGATCTCCATGTCATCTAGAAGATCGACAATGTAAGAGTTGTCATTGATCTTTTGGATAATCGATAACGGTCAAATCTTCTTGTTCTTTAACTTGTTGTAGGTCCCAGTTGGAAATATCTCATTCGTAGATACACCATAACATGGTTGCCCACCTTGAACACATTTTATTGTTGATGCTTGTAGGCTTGCTCCTTCTACTTGTCGTTCGAAGCTTGCAACTTCGCTTGCACATTCGCTTATATGCCCACGATTCGGTCTGCCATATGTTATGCTATAATGCTTATGCCCGAGAGCTTGGGCAAAGGGACCAAGTCAAGCGTGTGGTGGGCCACTTGACCATAAACAATCTGGAATGGAGACTTCCTTGTCGTGTGGTTCACCATATTGTTGAATGCAAACTCCGCTTGAGATAAGGCTAAATCTCACAACTTCGGTTTGTCACTTGAAATACGCTGGAGGAGGTTTCCCAACATGTAATTCACAACTTCAATCTGTCGATCGGTCTGTGGGTGGTAAGCACCGTTGAACTGAAAATTGCATATTGAACTGATTCCACAGAGTCCGCCAAAAGTGGCTAATGAACTTCTGGTCATGGTTAGAAGTAGTGGTCTTGGGATCCCCTTGTAGCCACACAACCTCTTTGAATAATATATTCTCCATGTTGTTGCATCGATGGTCTTCTTATATGGGATAACGATATTTGAGAAACGATCTAACACCTCAAACACTGAATCCATGCCGCTCTGTGTTCATGGGAGATCAGGCACGAAGTCCATAAATAAGTCCTTCCAAGGGCAGACATGCATAGGTAACGAGGTATAGAGACTAATAATCTGAGACTGCCCCTTGGAGGTCTAACAAACATGACAATGCTGCATTGCTTTACCCATTGTTGTCAAATGTGGTCGCATATGCACATACATTGGATCGAATCGTGTATGCCATGATGACATATGCGATCCTGGCAAGTATGTCATAGCATACTTTTATATGCGACCAATATGCGATCACATGTGCGAGTATGTGATCACATATTTCCCAATAGCCAGAGCGGAAGTAATTTTTAATTTTTTCAATTTGGAGAACTTTTGCTTATAGATAGGCACTCGTATCCCCTCCATTTTCACTATTCTTTAATCCAAAGCTCTAAATCTCTTACTCTTTCTCTCTTACTCTAATCTCACTACAATTATTTCAAGTATGTTTATTTTTGTATTTTACAAGTTGTGCTTACTTTTTGTAAATTAAGTTGTAAGTTATAACTTGTAAGTTGTTTCAAGTTATCCATTTATCAGTAAAATTTCTTTGTTCGAAGTTTATAATAATTAGTTCTCTTTTAATGTAGCTTGATTGTTTTATTAAAAATTATATAATATAAGTAATTAAATATATAACTTAATGAAACACTCAAACTGTAATGAAATAAGTAAATTAAGCCAATCCAATCATGTGTGCTAATTAGGAAAGTTTTTCCTATTTTTTAAGAATTTTTTCAATTTTTTTTCCTTTTTTAATTTATAAAAAAATATGTCATGGCATTTTGCGATTGTGCGATCACATATGCGAATAGCATATACTAATCTCATACAATCACATATGCGATTTGACAACACTAGCTTTACCCACGTCATGTACCAATTACGGCCAGTAATATTGTTCCTCAACAAGAGCCCGCGTTTTGTCTCACTAAAGGTGTCCACCAAGGCCACCTCCATGTATCTCTTAGATAATCTGTTCCCTCAAATAACTTTGGGGGATGCATAGTTAATTTCTTTTGAAAAAGAAACCAATCTTGCATATGTAAGTCACTGGGATGACCCTCTTTCCACCTCATTCATGTATCCTTAAAGTCTTCATTTTCGGCATATAGCTCCTTGAGACAGTCAAAGATGACCACTTCATTGCTCATCATAACCAGTAGTGATGCACGATGACTAAGTGCATCAATCACCTTATTCTGCTATCTGACTTGTGCTTCAAAACAACATGAATTCTTGTAAAAATGTGACCCATCTAGCATGCACATGGTTCATGTTAGCCTGACTATTAATAAACTTTAAGACTTGATGGTCAGTGTAGAGAATAAACTCTCTGAATTAGATAATTCCGCCAATGTCGTAGTACTTAAACAACTGCATATAGCTTAAGCTCATTTGTCAATCATTTCTTTCGGGTTTTGCTGAGCTTCTTGTTGTAAAAAGCCACCAACCTATCTTCATGTGATAAGACTCATCCAATTCTGACACATGAAGCATCACACTCAACCTTAAATAGCGCGTCGAAACTAGGAAGAACTAAAACTAGTGTTGTAGACAATTAATGCTTGATTTCAGCAAAGCTCTTTTTTAACCTCATCGGTCCACTGAAACGGACCTTTTTTTATGCACTCCATAATGGGAATGACTATAGTGCTAAAATACCACATGAATCGATGATGGAATGTTAACCCATGAAAACTCATAACTTCATGAATGTTTGTTAGAATCAACCATTCGATCATTCCCTGATGGCTCGCACATTTTCATTGTCCATACGGATGCCCATGGAAGTCACAATAAATCATAAGAACAAGTTGTCCGTTAAAAAACTTCACTTCTTCAAGTTGATGTATAACTTGTTAACTGCCAGGACCTGTAGCACTGCCTGAGATGTTTCATGTGCTTCATCTCACCCTGGCTATATATCAGAATATCATCAAAATACACTACCACAAACTGACTAATAAATGGCTTCAACACTTGATTCATCAGACACATAAAAGTGCTCAGTGCGTTTAATAGACCGAAAGGTATGACCAACCACTCATACAACCCTTGGTCTTGAATGTCGTTTTCCATTCATCATCGGGCCAGATACAAATCTGATGGTATTCACTCCTCAGATCTAGTTTAGGGAACACCTTGGCACCTTCTAGTATATCAAGCATGTCATCTAACTATGGTGTTAGGAACCGATATTTAATGGTAATCTTGTTAATTACCTAGCTGTCAAAACACATGTGTCATCTCCCATCTTTCTTCTGCGTTAATAAAGCTAGCACGATGCATGGGCTCATGCTTTCTTTCAAAAGACCCTTACAAATCAATTCCTCCACCTACCCCCGAGGTATCTTACATTCATTCGGACTTATCTAATAATGAGGGCGGTTGAGCAAACTATCTCTAGGTACAAGGTTTATATGATGTTGTATGTCCCACATGGGGAGTAATCCATCTGGTAACTCTTCGGACCAGATTTCTTTGAATTTTCTCAGCAACGGCCTTAAACTTGGAGGAATGTTTAGGGGCTCCGATTCATCGCCCTCTACCACCACGGCGTTCACCTCACCAGTTTCCTTGGATTCCTTCCTGAAATCATGAATGGTTAAGAGGGAGCTCGTCTCCACTTTAAAAGCTTCGAAATGGTTCTCTAGTGTCATAGGGGGAAGGATCGTCTTTCGATCGTCCTTGACAAATATGTAAACATTGTCTCGTCCTTGGTGGGTCGTATTACGGTCTGATTACCATGGTCGACCAAGCAACATATGACATACTTGCATGTCAAATACTTCACAAAGTACTTAAATCTTTGTAATTCCTACCAATTGAAAATGAGACAGTGCATTGTTCAATTACTTTGGTCTCATTCACCTTTTTTATCCAGGCAATCGAATCAGGGGAATGATGCTTTGTTGTTGGTAATCGTAATTTGTCCACCGTCACCTTCGAGACAATGTTCTCACTACTACCACTGTTTATGACTACATCACAGACCTTGTCGTTGACGATGCATTGTATACGGAATATATTGTGTCGATGCGGGTGCACCTCTTTCCTTAGAGTGTACAATAACTGCCTCACGACCAAGGATTCTACATGATCCTCAGCCAACCATTCTTCATCATCAGCTCCTTATTCAATAGCTTATTCATCCTCATCAAATCTAGGACTTTCTTCCGCTACCTCACCTTCAGTGACCCCTTCGTTAATGGCCAAGTGGGTTGCAGGGCATTCAGAGCAGGTGTTTAATAAGTGGCCGGGTTGGCCACAACAGTAATAATTGTTCAGCCATTGTCGACCATAAGAATTTAAAATTCTACTCGAACCTGCTGTTGTGGCGCTGCACATTGAGGCCTAGATGGACTGATCCCTGTGTCAGGGTTTGCGGTTGTATGAGGTTGAGAATGCTATCCTACTAGTTCTTTTCCTTTGTCCAACGATGAATCCCATGTGAGACCCGTCATGGGAGTCGAAGGATAAGGCTGAGTAGGGACTTACAAGATACCTTTTCACCCTAACAGAACCGCTTCATCCACAATCTCAATCGATGCATCTAAACTAGGTCTTGAATTGTCAGTCGTAAGCCGCTTATGAATCGTGCTACCTTCTGCAATGTGGTCTCTGATGAATCATTCCTGTATTATCAACCGCTTGAATTCTTCGGTATAATTTATGATAGTCTAATTCCCTTGCCAACAATTTTGTTATTATTAGAACAACACATGCTCATAATCACTGGGGGAGAATCATGATCGAAGAAGGTGTCTCATCTGCAGCCATGATCAGATGGACGCCTTGTTCTGTCGGATACATGAGAGTTGTAATTGCTCTCACCATATACAAGTACCGGATTTCAATTTGAACGTAATCAACTTCACTTTTTTCCTTCAAGCACATCCATGTAATCAAAATACTGCTCTACTTTGGCTAACCAATAGAGGAAGTCTTTTATATGCAATAAACCATTAAAACTAAAAGTTTAGACTTACCTTAATAGTCTCGTTCAGCACGATTTAATCAATTATCCCCATGGACCGGCTGTTGGGCTCGAATTATTAGGGATAGCCCTACGACTTACCTTCAAAAGTGCTTTACGAAAATCGGGGTTGTGTTGTATAATGATCTCGGTCAACTGAGAATCACCTTAGGCTTGAGGTGGAATTAGCGCATCTGCAATATGGTCAAGGGTTGCATGCAACCCTTGCATAGTCAACTGACTCTCTCAATGGAAAGTTTCATTCTTTCTGATAGATAACGAATCCCTGGATCATCGTTCACGGGATTTTAGTTCCTTCTGTCGTTAGTTGCCAATGGCCCAAGGGGAGTCCTCACTCTAATACCACTTAACGTAGGGAGGGATGTGATGAGGTCAATCACTGTCTTCCCCAAGGGATATCTACACTGAATCCACGAATCTCTCTAAACTCCTCATAGTGTTCCTCGAATCCACGAGGGATGCAAGTAGAAATAATTTCTACTAAATTCAAAATAACTTGATTAATGATAAAATAAAAAACAAAATAACAACTTTTTAAATAAGAAACTCAAACTTAGGATGGGTTTTTAGACTTAAGACTCCAACTCAAACACCCTAAAAACATGACTTACTATAAATAGTAAACTTACTATTTATAGACAACATTAATTCATATTAGACTTCGTGGTTTTCGACCAAAAATTGTAAGTTTCCAATTTGGCCTAACCACATTATTATCCTAACTTTTCTAAGCCCTTTTCATGTTGGGCACAACTTCTACAACTCAAAGGATTAAAAGTTATACTCGAGCTAAAATTTATTATTTATAATAAAAATGAAACTAAACAGGACTTTTGACCATCGAATCTAATGAAATCTCACAAATTCGGAGTGGGCAACCCAGTGTAGCGAGATTGGTTGGCTTATGTAGGTTTTCCTACCTCAAAATCATGTATAATATTTCGAAAAACTCATCTCAGTTTGCGAGATATGACTGATTTAAGGTTCTGACGGTCTGGATCATTTCTGCCTCCGATCAAGCCTTCTCTAGTCCATCTTTTCCATGAAAGTGTCTGCGACCTACTCTACATCAACTAAGATTCATAAGTAACACAAAAGTGATTAGCCTGAACTTTGTGTCAGTCCAACAATCTCATTGAAAGAGAAGTTGAACCTAAGTCTAATCAAGGCAACGATCCCTCAAGCAGTATAAAGGTCTTATTACCAAAAGTCAAGTGGAAAAAGAACAACATGAGTCTCCATTTAGGGACACCTGTTAAGCCCAACGCATGGTAGTGCTGTAAATGTTTTGTCATAAGATCGCAGAAAGTGTAGGACAATTATTCATTTCAATTATCAGACTTAACAGACGATCCTAAGGGTATCGTGTAGCATCAGGAATCATTTTTCTCGATCCCAGTGTGTTAGGCGGATCCCCATAAGGCCGCGGAGCATAGGCGCACTAACCCACTAAAATCCAGACTAGCAGACAAATCTAATGCAAAAAACCGATCATGATGTGAAAATGCTGTAATTTTGAGGACCGTAATACCGTAGAAAACTCAGAACAAATCACAATATTTTCGTCTCCCTTGGGAGATAACCTAAGTTTCTCTTTAACTAGAATTTTTTATAATGACACTTCGATTAAAATAGATCAAAACACTTGTATGCCCCGCCAGAATGGTGGGGAATCCATTGGCTTTGGTATTTGGTTGCCTGCGACTTCTGTTAAAGAGGGGCCTGTAACCAACCACAGCAAAACCAGACCACGATTGAAGGCTTGCAACGTGGAATCTCAAAAACTTGAATCCTAGGAACCTTATAGCCCAAATTCATCTAAAAGTTAAAGCCCTAACACCAGGGAACCATAGAACTCAAAACCCTGAATCCTAGGAATCCGAATTCCCCAAAACTCCACCAGAAACTCCCTCGACCTGATCCAAGGTGTCTCAGGACCCACTCTCCATACTACTTCTCCATGTAGCTTGACTGGCCAAACAATATCTGATTAAGGTGATTTATAATTTATTAGAAAGCTCATCAAATTATTTATCCAATGAACTCAATATCACTCAGATCTAATGAGTATTGAAAGAGATTTGGTCAATTTACTGGAGTTGACTCTGTAAGAAATGCAGGTCACACCCATCAAGAACTTTGGCCCCAACCCACAAATGAGGTAATATCGATCTCATTGAAAAGCTTATAAGATTATCTTCCTAATGAACCCAAAATTACTAAAAACAGACCTATATAAAGAGGGATGTATGCATTTTTCCAAAGTCGTGTGCTGAGGAAAAAAAAACACTAGCAGTACTGATCAGCAAAAGATGCCCTTATCACCTAAAAGAGCCTCAAAATGCGTGAAACTATTTTAAAAGCAATAGGCAAGAATATGAGAGAGAGAGAGAGAGAGTTACCCAATCGCCTATCCCAGCCACACATCCAAGCCATCCAAACCTAGTTTCCAGATAATTCGAACCTCTTCAACGGTCCAAATTCGGCAGAGTAAAGAAAGGATTTGAGATATATGACCATCTTTTCCACAGAGTTTCGGGTCTTTCTTTTACTCTCTCACATCTCCGTTGTGCGCAGTCAGGCCTTTAACAGACATTTTTGCAAAAACTATGTGGTTATGTGTGGCCATAACCTTTTTATTAATCAGGCTTCAAATGCAGGCCACAGCCGGATGTATGGCCCTTTATTACATGCCTAGCCCAACTTGTACCAGGCAAAAGGCCCCGAAACCAGAGGGGCCACCCTGCCCGTTGTCACCCCTTAAATGTGAACACAAGGGATTGTCAGCATCATCATGGAGAATGGATTATGGCTACTAAACAGTGTGGGCGTCCCTAGCCCGGGGTGTGAGATATACTACCATCTTTTCCACAGAGTATCAAGTCTTTCTTTTACTCTCTCACATCTCCATTGTGCACGGTCAGACCTTAAATAGAAAATTTTGCAAAACCATGTGGCTATGTTCGCCCTAACCTATTTATTAAGCAGGCTTCAAATGCAGCCCACAGCTAGATCCATGGCCCTTTATTACATGCCTAACCCAACCTGTATCAGGCCAAGACACCAAAACCAGAGGGGCCACCCTGCCCATTGCCACCCCATAAATGTGAACCACAAGGCAGCATCATTACGGAGAAGGGATTATGGTAAACGGAGTGTGGGCGTCCCTAGACTGGGGTGTAGACTGGGATTAGGCATTCTTGTTGTTGTATTCCTTTCGGATTTTGTACCAACCAACCCCAGTTCATATCAATTTATTATCAGAATACATGCCAAAAAAAAAAGAAAAAGGCGAAAGCATAAAAAATCTTAGCACTAATGGAAAACCATTTAGACAATCAACAAGAAGAATCTCTGGTCTTGTTTACCATTTTCAAAAAATTTCCATCTTAATGTTTTTCCATCAGTAACAGGAATGAAAGTATGGTTTGTTCTTCGGATGATATGGATACAAACATTTGCTACTCAAATGCAAAGATAATTTGGAGAAAAATATCAATGCAACAAACATAGCAACAGACCTCATTCTGATAGCTATTCGACAATTAACAAATTGTTCTGCGTCATACCCTCACCAGTAACAGGGAGTTCTGGTGACAGCCGCCACTCGCCATCCACCAAGAACTTGATCTCATACTGTCCAGGCCTAAGCTTTAGGGTTGTTGAGAATTTGGAGAAATCGCCTGAATATTCTGATGACATATGTTCTCCTTCACTCCACCCATCAAAGGAACCCATTACTTGCACTGTCTGATGATCATGTCCAAGTGATAAATTTTTAAGTATTTCAGATCCAACCAAGAATGATTTCATTCCACTAGGAACAACTAGAAAAGCAGAGTCGAATGCCTAAATTATTTCTTTTTTTCCAGTGACTGGTTTGCAGTGTTACATTTTTTACTGTCAATCCTTGCACAGAGAAATGACATTATGCAGCTGGCATGTAGTTCTGCATCTCTCTCCTCATAGTACACATGGCAAACATAGTAATTGGGACTTCCATCTGGTGGACACCGTGAGTATTGTGTAAAGGCCAAATCTCACAGTGATTGGACAGCTAGGGGGCGTTTGGATCATAAGTTACTTGAGATAAGCTACTTATGCCTTAAGTAGCTTATCTTGATTTCTACTTATTAAACTAAAGTGATTAACTTAAAATATAAAAGCTACTTATAATTGATCATAAACCAAACTTATGTCAAATAAGTTGCTTATCTGCTGCTGTAAGTGGAAAAAGTAACTGATTTGATGCCCCCTAGTGACCAACTCTTTGTGAGTTTGTTCTCATAGAATATGGACCATTGTTCTATCCATAACTTTTGCATGCCACTGATTGAACTACCACAATCCAGATGATCACTTTGGTTTCCGATATAGCCTATCCACATGGTGCCCAACCAAAATCAACAGTCCCAATCATCACACATGTTTGCCACATGTACCCTAAGGAGGCAGCTGCATAGAACCATGACACAGTTGCATAAATATGGGCAATGAAATAAGAAAGAAAGGGTAAAGTACTAAATGCTAATACCCAAATGATTTATCCATTACTCAATCTCAGGACATGTTGCATGTGTACAAGATCCAGACTGCTCATCGGTTGGGCCCTACCTGGATAGGCCATGTGCCAAAGTAACACCAGTCTAATGATCCCAATTGTTGATTGGAGGGCTTTTGTCTATTGAATGTTGACCATTGGTTGGCCATTCTTTTTATTTTCTAACAACCCATTCTCATAAAACTGATGAGATTTTTGGTTTATGCCCAACCCACTAGAGGATCTAGGTCCCTACTCATGGCTTAGTGGAAGACTTACAAGAGTTTCAACAGTAAGGTCATGAGTTCGAGTACCCATTGTGGTGTGTGTGGAGTGTAGGGGTGTGCGTGTTAATTAAAATAAATAAATAAATAAATAAAAACCACTAGAGGATCTAAAAAATTAGTACAGATCTTGTACATGTTAGCCATGTGTATTTTAATTGAGTGCTTCAAAGATTAGAACTTTAGTTAGTATGCTTGAAATAAAAATCAAAGCATGCTGAGGATTCATACCTCAGCCATTCCATACCAGAACAACTCAATATCTTTCAATTTTATAGCCTCAACACCCTTTATCTCTTCCTTTATTTTTTCATGGACAGCTGCATGATAGATAAAGAATTAGCAGCTAGGAAAGGAGAGATGACATCCCAAAACTACAAAACAGTTCACATGCAGGTAAGATACACACCTTAGTATCACATCAGGAGGAAAATCATATTAAATTCCTAATCTACACAAAGTACTGGACTAGATACCTTCTAGTCTAGAAAGAAGATAAGATGGAATATATTTCCCATTGATCTTTCTTAAACCCTGCTGGGTGCCAGACTTAGCTAATTCTTCTGCCAATCCAACCAAAGTCTGCTAACCAAAAAAAGAAAGAAAGAAAAGAAAAAGTAAATAGAAGTTAAAAAATGGAAAGAAAGAAATAAGTATTAAAAAAAACTTATTAACATAGATTTTTATTGTCTTCCTTCAAAATGAAGTCATAATTGGACATGAGGATAGAAAGACTGAGAACAAATCACACCTACTTAAGAGCTATCCGTGTTAGGTTGGTCACATTGATTGCAATATCAATAGTAGGTATCGCATCTTGCAATACAGAATACCCAGGGAGTTGTGGACTCCCTGATATTGCGCAATATATTGTTGATAATCGCAATATCGATGATATATCGCAAAAAATCACTGGATTGTAGCTTGTAGGTCAATTTACAGATTGGCAATGGTTTCTTAGATTAGAATATATATATATATATATATATATATATATATATATATATATATATATAGCGGAACGCTCACCTGCGAACCGGTTCGTACGTACTACATACGAACTTTTTTGAAAACCCATCACACGTGATTTGGATCCAAAATCTGAACCGTTCATGTGAAACAGCACCTCGTGAAACCCCCCAGACCGAAGTTTTACTTTGATCTAAAACTTGATGGGCCATGAAAAATGAAAACAGTTTCTTCCCTTGATTTGCATTTCTCTTTGCTCTGGCCCACCAGAATTTTAGATTGGGGTGAAAATTTGTCACATGGGATTTCATGGAATTCCACATCACATGAACCATTCAGATTAGACACCCATGGCATGTGTGCAAAGGTGCGCACGTGCATAGGTGCGCAGGGGAGCATGACTCATATATATATATATATATATATATATATATATATATATATATAAAATTAAAAATAGCAACAAAATCATTTATTATTTTAAATGTTGATCAATTTAAAGTGGCTGATTATGTATATCAGCCACATGCTTATGATTTTTCATGAAAATAATTATATTTTTAATAAAATATTCTTAAATTATTTTTTCCAATGCACTTAATAGAAATTTAATTATTAAATTGTATACAGATTTATGAGGGCAGTTGATCCACTGGTGATTTAGTATAACAAATAACAGTGAATTAAATAAACATTAATGTGAATATTAAATAGTTGATGTATTGTTTTTGGCATGCTTGTATTGTATGACTTTGAATTATATGAACTCATTTTTTTATATTTGTATACCTATCGCCTAGTTTAGGATCCCATACAAAGAAACTTATCATGCATGCATGTTTCTTTGTGAATCTTTGAGTTGTGTGCAATCATCTCTTTTAGGGAGGGTTTGGATCGTAAGTTACTTAAGCTACTTATGACTCAAGTAGCTTATCTTGGTTTCTACTTATTAAGCTGAAGTGATTAAGTACCTTTAAGTAAAAAAGTTACTTATAATTGATCTTAAACCAAACTTACTTATGTCAAATAAGTTGCTTATCTACTGCTGTAAGTAACTTATTTGGTGGTATCCAAACGGGGCCCTTAACATCTCCTGAAGTTTCCAGAAAAAATTCCATCATTTTTCCAATGTTTCCTTCAGATAATGATATATTGCCTAATACATGTGATATTTCAATGTGATACCAAAATGATTCCCAAGGATGAGATAGATGCATCGATACCGATACGGCAAACAGTAGTTGGTCAGATTGAACATCGTATCTTGGGGTGTCATTGAATAGAATCTTCTCTCACAATAATGAGCTGATAGTAACAAACTTGGGCGTGACTGACCTTTCTTGGGTCCATTTACAAATTCATGCCATTTGCGTTGGTTGTGGACCCATGTCCAGCCACTCCCGCAATCCATTGCAGGCGTGCCCCATCTAACTTCATGGCAAGAGGCCTCTTGCCAAATGGTCCATTCTCGAGACCAACCTCCTTGGAACCATCCATACCATCATATTTGAGGCGTCAGTGTTATGTCAAAATTTCATCTGAGGGATTGGGATATATGTACTCTAATAAATAACAAAGAAATTCCAGAAGGAAGAACATTCATCATTGAAAATTTAATTTATCTAAGTTCTATTATATTCCTTTAATTACATTCTTTTGGACAGTCCCTTGATTCTAAAACGAGATGTATTCAAATATACATCATTAAATGAAAGCCAGAAAGCAATTTCGGCAACATTTCGACCCATGTTTGGAGTTGCGTGGTCTCACAACACTACTGAGTTGTGCGGCCACGCAACTCCTCAAGGCTTTAGCCTTCTCCTTCTTCCTTCCCGATATACAACTAACAATGGTCAGTGCATGACTTCTTGGGAAAGACTTGTCGTGTGGGTCCTCCTTGGTACCTTTCGGTTGTTCAGACGAAATCTTTGAGGAAGCTCTAGATTCTCTGAAGTCACCAAATGAAAGGGTTAAGGGGGTATTTCTAGGCAGTCACTGATTTCTTTGCATGGCCGTGCAACACAGCTTTGTTGTGCGGCCACACAACATGACCCTGGTGATTTTTTATGCCTTAATAGATGCCCCCACAATCCCCTTTGATTTCTTAGAAGACAGAATTGGATGTGGATCGATTTCCCAACAATCACTTTGATCAGAAGTGCAAAATGACATGCAAGTGTCAATTGTGCGACCTTTACTATTACTTGGCTAACATAGTTGAGCAGTTGACACAGTTGCGCAGTCAGGTCCAGCGCCTATATAAATGCCCTTTTCCATTCAATTTGCATTCACTCGCTAGATTTCCCGTTATTCCGTCTTTCACTGATACAGTTGGGCGACCGCGCAACTTCCCTCCGCTTTGGCAAAAAAAAATTAAGTATCGGAACTCCGCACAACTAACTTCGTAAACCTGCGCAACTCCTTCATTTCGTGCAACTCCTCTATTCTTGCGCAATTCCTTGGTGAACTCACGTAATCCCCCTTCCTTACCATTTCTCCCTTATTTCTTCTAAGTAATGCCCCCTTCTTACTCTTCTCTGAAGATTACTTTCCCTCTTCTAAAAGTTTTCAACTTCTTAACTCTCTCTCCCTTCCTGTTGCAGACCAAAGTGGCCAAAACCAAGAGGACCCCTGAAGCTACTTCGGGGTCTTCAACTCCTCTACGCCAAACAAGGAGCCAGACACAACCTTCACCTGGAACTTCTCGACCCTCCCAGTCACCTTCTCCACCAGAATGCCCTGCCAAAAGGGCCAAGACTACAGTTAGCAACCTGACTTTATTCAAAATGTTGGCACTGCAGGAGATAGATTTTCACAATGGGTTGATCATTTGCCGATTCCAATTCATAAAGCCATCATTATCAATGTAGAAAGACCACCCAGGAAGGGTCTCAAGTCTGATTGGGAAGAGTGGCTAAAGATCGCTTCTAATATTCGCACTGATAGCACCAAACTGCCAGCCAGGGAGGATAGCCCACCTCTGACTCTCTCGCAGAAGAAGTAGAAGAAGAGTAAAGATCAACAACTGCAAGATAAGATCAAAGAATTCAACAAACAATGCCTGCATAATTCTTAGAATCCCAGAGTATGATCAAGTTCAACGGTCTGTTCAGGGACGAGATGATTACGATTCCCGTAACTGTCTGTCTTCACCTATCTATCCTTCAAAGCGAGCCAACAGACAGAATGGCCCGCAACAAGATTCTTTTCACAACCCACTGGGTCATTAAGGAACCCAACATTTTGGAGGGCTCGTTGGTTGAAAAGGGTTCCAGACAACGAACCAGGAAGATTTCTTCAATGAGGTTTATGATGCCAAGCTACAACCCTCACCACCTCTTCTTGACACATTACTTCGAAACCTTGAAGCAGCAGTACCGTACTTATGACACCCCTACTCTCTAGGGCACCGAAGAGTTCCATACCCGCCACTTTGTTGGGCCATGCATATACCACAATGCTTGGGCAAAGACAATCATCAAGAGGCATTTTGAGACCCTGATCAAGATAGGCATTCTAGATGCCATCGAAGTTACATCCGATTATTTTTGCCATGATGTAACCGTCTTCAAAGAATTCTTAAGTCATTAGTGTCCCATCACCAATTCTTTCCACCGCCCGATTGGTGAAGTCAACATTACTCTTTTGGATCTCTTCAGAATGACAAGCCTGCTCATCATTGGTCGTTTTTATAACGAGTTCGTCCCAATGAATGAAGAGTTTGCACATTTTTCCTCAACCGATCGCAAACCTCAAATTACAGAAATCACATAGAACTTTTTAAGGAGATGGCCAAATTCCCTGATGTTAAGAAAATAACCAACTCCACATGGCTTGTGCATTTCACCTGCTGCCTTCAGTAGGTCCTAAACTTGTATTGGATGGCTTTCACTTTTCTTCAGGGGTCCTTACATAGTTGACCTCCCCCTTTTCAGCTTTGCCAGTAGCAATAATAAAGATCTCAACGACATCAGAAAGAAAATTAACCACTCTTATGGTTTTTCCAAATCATGCAAATTAGTCGTTTTTCTGGTATATTGGCTAGGTTCGGTAGTGCTTCTGAGCTCCAAGTGGGTTGATGCTATTAGGCCTACTTTGTTCGTGGTGATGGCAGAAAGGAAGAAATACTCACCGGTTGCCCCAGTACTTCGCTCTTTATACTGGGCTTTTGAAGATGTGGCAACGCTTTGTAAGCATCCTACTGTTAGAGCATCATCAGCGTACATCCCTTGACATTATTTCGCAGGGTGGCTCGGGGTATATTTTTCTTGGACTTATGAGGTGTCAGATAAGGCCTACATCAACCCAGACCACCTCCCTCTATGGCACTATCAAACGAAGAAGATGATAAAGAAGATGTGCAGCTAGATCATGGATAAGATTGAAATCATCGAATCTATCTTGTTATATCAGTTCCCAATCACCAATTGTGTTGAAGATAGAGCCATAACGGATGATGATTCTTTATCGCAGCCTGAGCGACAATTCTTTATTTCTATCATATCATGCAATTTTCCCTTAAGAGAAGGCAACGAATTCTAGTGCGAACCCTATTATCTGAGCAGATTCGCATGTCAATTCGGCTTTGACCAGACGATACTGGAAACCTGCGATGTGGTTACCCGGATAATGAGAAGCTAGGGAGTTGGCCCATACAACTGAGTCCTTATATGGAAGCAGTTGTTGATGATGTACACAGGAGCTCGTTTTGTTTTGCCAAGCCTCAATCATTCTGTTCAAGCCTCGTACAACTAGATGCACTGGTGGGTGCATTAAAATTATCCAGTGTCACAACCATTCAGTAAATCATTCTATTTGGATACCTCTTCCCATGCTTAAGAACCACAAGCCCGATCAAGGCATTGGCTATATGTAGAGAAAGATCATGCCCCTGCTGAAGGTCAAATGTGTCTTAAGATATCTACAAAGGAACCTATCTGTGAAATTAAACATGTCAACACTATGGAATGTTGGATAGCATATGGTAATTCTCTGAATGAGAGAAGATCTGAAGAGCGGCCTGTTAAAAGAAGGTCAGAAGAGCATCTAGCTATAGAGGCGGTCCCTGAGGTACAAATAAAGGGTGGTGAAGCACATTTGCAAACATCTATGGTCATTATGTACGCGCTGACCAGAGAAGCCCCACTCGTATACGCAGAAACTAGGCCAAGACCTCCCACAACTAGGCAAGACCGAACAGAGCGTCTCTTCATCTCCCACCCAATCGCGAATGCCAGTTGTCTCTCCTCCGACCAGGCCAACTAGGCATAATGCCTCTCCAGCACTTGTAGAACAGAGAATATTTACTGGTGGAACAAGCTCCTTTAGCAAAGGCAAACAAATAATGGTGGAAGAACTCACTCAAGAAGATAATACCAATACTGAAGATGAAGATGAAGATGAAGAGACCACTGCTAGTGATGACTCTAAGGAGGAGAGCAACAACGGTCCTAAAGAAACTGACAAAGAGGAGGATGAAGATGTTAACATAGATGATGATAATGATAATACTAGTGATCTGGAACTATTGAAGAAAATCCTTCAACAGAAGCCCCTCCAGCTAACAATTCAAATGCTCTAGTGGAAGTGAAAAAGAAGCTAATGGAATATGAGGTATTCACCTATTCTCCAGAGGTGAACCTCACCATATCATACAAGACCAACTACTCTCCTTTGCCTAGGGATAAACCGCCAATCCCTCCAATTACTATTCCTCCCGTTACCAGTTGTGGCGAAGGTGTCTGCACCAACACCAGTCGTGGCGGAAGCGCTGATTTTTCCTAACATGCATACTCTTATAAGCATAGAGGTAGACCAAAATGTAGCAATCACATCCACCCCCGCCATGACAATCGAAGCTAATGCCAAACACATCCCACCCAAGGGCGTAGCAATCACTTCTTCCATTGTTCCTCCTATTATTGCCCCAACTATTGTTCCTGAACCCGATACAACAACAACACCAGGACAATGGACTCGAGTACAGCTGCTGGGGAACCATCTTTCAACGTTGTTCCTCAAGCAACTATTCTAAAGCTTAATATTGACCTCGGTGCCGCAGGGTCTTCCATTGCATCCGCTCCTCCTCCACTAATGCCATTATCAATAGGTATAATTACAAATCCCAGCTTTCTTCCTTATACAACAATTCCTCTATCATCTCGTGGATTCGAGAAGGTAGTTATTGATTGAGGAAGATGGTGTTCGACATCATCACGTCCTCTCCTACGTCGGTGGTATCAGAGTGAGGACTCGCTTCGGGCCGACGACAACTAGCGACAGAATGGACTAAAATCCTATGGACGGTGATCTAGGGATTCGTTATCCATTGGAATGAATGGAAGCTTTCCACCAAGAGAGTCAGTTGACCATGCAAGGGTTGCAAACAACCCTCAACCGTATTACAGATACACTGATTCCGCCTCGAGCCCAAGGTGTTGCTTAGCCACTTGTGATCATTGTACGACACAACCCGATTTCCGTAGAGCGCTTCTGAAGGTGAATTGCAAGCCACCACTTTGATCGTGAGGGAGCCACTGTATATGCCAAAGGTAGAGATATATTTATAACAACAAAAGATCTTTCCAACAAGGTTCAGTGTCAACCAAAAAGTCTGTAATGTGATCATCAATGTCAGGAGCGGCGAGAATCTTGTATCGAAAACAATGGTGGAAAAGCTGCAAATAAAAATAGAAAAGCACCCATCTCTGTATACGATTGGATGGATCAAGGAGATTAACAAAACTAAGGTAACAGAACGATGTTGTATATCATTTTCCATTGGTAAATATTATAAGGATGAAGCAATGTGTGACGTGGTTGACATAGAAGCTTGTCACATGTTACTTGGTCAACCATGGCAATATGATGTTGACGCTACGCATAGAGACCATGATAACGTATTTATATTTATTAAAAACGGTAAAAAGATTATCCTCGTCCCTACGGAAACAGAGAACCAACCCAAGACTTCTAAAGTGGAGGGGCAGTCTCTCGTAAGCAAGAAGGATTTCGTCAAACAATCTGAGGAGATGGGAGATGTAGATGCATTAGTTGAAAAGGATAACGATGTGGAGTCCATGAACATCCCAGAGAATTTGAAATTAGTGTTGCAGGAGTTCAATGCAATTGTGCCGATGAACTTCCAAAGGAGTTACCTCCTATGCGACATATACAAAACCATATTGATCTTGTCCCAGGAGCAAGTCTGCCTAATTGCCCACATTATTAGAAAAAATGCGAGATCTTGTAGGCACGAGCAGAGGAACTGATCTATAAGGGACAAGGAGAGCGTGAGTACGTGTTGTGCTAGCTCAAGAGTCTAATGTCAAGAACAAGGAAGAGGCTAACAAACATTGGTGCCAGAAGGTGTTTCAAGTGAATGATAATGTTTTATTTCACTCGCGCAAGGAAAAGTTTCTGATTGTGGTGTAAAACAAGTTGATGAATAAGAAGATAGGCCATGTTCTGATCCTTCAAGAAAATCAGTGATAATTCTTAACCTTCTAGAGGACAAGACTTTCAATGTAACAAATCAATATACATGTTGTGAACCAAGTCCGTTGAAGTACTCGAAGAAGTTGAACACGTATTGTGAACCAAACTCGAGGAAGAGTTTTTTAAGTGGAGGAGTCTGATGTAGGATGTAGATCAAGCACATTCCTAACACACATGGATTGGAAGAAGCCTGAGGAGAAATCGACAAAATTCAGCATACTTTCGACAGGTCGACCTTTGTGGTCGATAGGTCAAAATTTTGCTTAAAATATCAGATTGCTTACTGGCTGATTTCTACTAGTTTAGACGTGTCGAAATACTAGTCTAGATTGCTTGTTGGCTAATTTTTGGCAGTTTAGACAGGTCGACAGGTCAAAATCCAATTCGACAGTTTGACAGGTCGATAGATCGAGTCAACATGTCGAAAATGACATAATTTTTTGTTTAAATCTCTGGACACTTTTTTGTTGTTTCGACCTGTCGACGGGCGTGGGAAATTTGAGCGGTTTTTTGAATTTGTTTCCTAGTTTGATTAGAACTCTCTGATTACTTTTTAGGGATTGTTTAGGGTTATTTAAAGGGTGTTAAACTTATTTTTATTCATTCATTAATTCAATATATCAATTCCTTAGAAGTTTTATTCTTTCTTCTCGTGGATTTGAGATTCTCTTGTGGATTCAAGGTAGTTATTGATTGAGGAAGATGGTGATTGTCCTCATCACGTCCTCCCCTACGTCAAAAGCAGAATGCAATACTCTCGAAGAACGGGGAAAGGCTTCTGAACAAGCCGTATCTGCTATCAACGAGCAGATCACCAATCTGCAGGCTCTAAAGTGAGATTGCTTGAAGAGAGTTTTACAAGCCTTGAGCATAGACTTTCTCCACACCGTGAAGGAGATTAAAGTGTTTAAGAATATTACCCGAGCATAATGACCCTAGGGAAAAACATAATATGCTGACCATGGCATCTGTTTCAGCATTGACTCTTGCTGATCTGATGAAAATTCAGTAACATAGCAGCCTCTTGGACTTACTTTTTTATACATGATGGATGGGTGGCCTGGATACATTGAAGAAGCTAACAAGCCCACATTTCCATCGTGCCATCCAATCTCCAATGTCATCTTTATCACCGCTTGAATTGCATTGTCTAGAGGTTAAACTCCAGCTAACTTATATAGTTTTGGTTCCTTTTCAATCCACAACTAGTAAGTCCATCTTATGAGCAGGCCATCCTTCATTATCATTGGGGAACAGCTATGAATATACTGCTTCAAGCCCTTGCTGAATATAATACTTGGTAGATGGTCCTTGCCTTGATAACACTCTAATTATTGGGAAAAAATCAATTTTTTACATCACTACGAGGGAAAAAAAAGGTTGCAGTAATCAGGACCAGTGTTATCTAAATCATACGATTTGCGTGTACACCAAAATCACATCTGAGACTGCTCTAATTATTGGGAAAAAATAAATTTTTTACATCATTGCGAAAAAAAAGTTGCGGTAATCAGGACCAGTGTTATCTAAATCATACGATTCAGATCGTATTGCATGTACACCAAAATGGCATCTGAGACTGGATTGTTCTATTCATATGTGAATTGCAATTTGCATCTGAATTGTACAATTCAAATCATGAATCATACAATTGAACAGACTGTAATTCACTGAAAAAATCTGTGAAATTTTCAATTTTTAAAAAAAATTTAGCCTTTTTTTAAAAAATTTTGAGAGAGAACTGGAAATTTATTAAGAAAGTGCCAAAAGATGGGAAAGAATACAAAAGAAAACTAGGTTAAAAAAAAAAAAAAATCAAGAAGAAAGATCAGTGGACAAAGCTGATTTTACATAAGTAGCCCATTTTAAAACGGAGTTTGGTTCTCCACAACAAAAAGGTCCGTGTTTTGAAAACAGCGACTATTTTGAGCCCTCCAAATATACCAAAAGATTTCCATCTCGACAAGAATCCAGATTGCTTTTCAAGATTTACCCACTATGCCTCAATGCCAAGCCCACAAGAGATGATCAACTGACTTTGGCATCACACAAGAGAAATGATAGATACCGATGAAGTGCTCCCAAACCTTTTGGGCAAAAGGGCAATGGATGAAGAGATGGCCGATCGATTCCACACCCCCCATGCACATCAGACAAATGTTTGGGAGGATAAGAGATCTTCTTTGCAAATTGTCAATACTTAGCACCCTTTTCCTTCCCACATGCCAAACAAAAGGTGCTATCCTCGGAGGGGCTCCATAAGACCACTGATAGAAAGGAAAAGAGTGGGTCAAAGACAGCTTAGAGATCAAACTATAGAATGACTGCACCGAAAAAAAAAACCCAGAGCTATGAACTCTCCAAACCATCGAGTTTACTTCTTGAGGCGAAGGAATTAGGAGTTTCAGATAGTCAAGCAAATTAAGGAACTCCTTAAATTCCTCATCCAACGAATTCCACCGACAAAGAGGAAACCAAACAACATTCCTGCTGACTAAAGAGTATTATCCATAGAAATAAGGCGATCCAAGGCAAGAATAGCCAGTCTCAGAAAAGGATACTGTAATGGTCTACTCTGAACCAAGTATCAATCGAAAATCGAATACAATTCCCCTTTCCAAGAGAAAATGAGATTCCTTTACGGAACAACTGCTCAGTGGACACAATTGCCTTCCAAACATTTGAGGTATGATAAAGAGAAGAAGGCTTTATGCTCCAATCACCCATCTGAGTCCAGTATTTGAAAACAAGAAGTTCCCTCCATAATTTGCTTGCTTCAGAGTCGAACCTCAAATGCCATTTTCCAAGAAGAGCGGGCATTGATCATGAGACCCAAGCTTTTCAGACCAACACCTCCCTCATTAATTGGCTTCCACACTCTTCCCATTTAAGCAAAATTGAACATTTCTTTTCCTCAGCCCCTTTCCACAATAAGTCTCCTCTAAGCTTATTGAGTCTATCCAATGCCAACTTCAGGAATTTGAAAAGAGAAATAAAATAAATCAACATGTTGGAAACAGCCGCTTTGATAGGAGTCAACTGGCCTCCCAAAGAGATACCAATGCTTCTAACTTGATAACTTCCTTTCCATTCTTTCGATGACCTTGTCCCATAAGTGCTTCGCCAGTTTCCCTATACAAAGAGGCAACCCAAGAAAAGTGGAAGGGAAAGATCCTCTTTTTGCATTTAAAAAAAAAAAAAATGTCGGCTATAAAAATCTTCTTGATTCACATGAATCACCAACATTTCACTTTTAGAAATGTTAACATTAGGCCCGAGACCTCTTCAAAGCAAACTACAATTTTCCAGAGGTTATCAACTGACGTGGTATCTACATCGCAAAACAGAATCATATCATCCACATATTGAAGATGACTAACTTGCACCCTCGCCTCCGCAACCTTGAACTTGCGAATTAAACCATTTTCCTTAGCTATGGAGCATCATACTAAACACCTCCCCGAATACAAGGATAAAGGGTCACCTTGTCTAATGCCACGAGAAGCCGAAAGGCGACCCGTTAATCAAAATGGAAAAAGTCAGAGACTGAATACATGATTCTATCCAGCCTCTCCACTTGGGGCAACATCCAAGTCTATCAAGCGCATAATCTAAGAATTTCCAGTCCACATGATCATAGGCCTTCTCTATATAAGGTTTGTAAACTAAACCACTCTTCCCTATCTATGCCTAGAGTTGATACATTTGTAGGCTATGACGGCAGAATCTAGAATCCGTCGACCTACTATGAAAGAGCATAGGTCTAAAATCTTTCAATGATTCTGCCCTTCAATTTTGGGAATAAGGGCTATGAAGGTGGCTCCAAGTTCCTTAGAAAGGAAATTTCTAGAAAAGAATTCTGAAATAAAGTCCATAATATCACTGCTAGTTGTCAACCAAAACTTCTGAAAGAACATCATTAGGAAGCCATCAAGTCTGGGTGCCTTATCACTAGTCCACACATTGAGTCAAGGGAAAATTTAACTTCTTCTTTCAAGAAAGGCTTCTGAAGAGATTATACATCCTCCACAAATCGGCGGGGAAAATGAAGATTATTCAGCATCGACCTCCTTCATTAATCACAAGGCAACAAATTTCTGTAAACTGGACAATGGAATCACCAATTTGATCCTTATCCGAGGTTCTAACACCATCCACCACCAAACTAATGATTTTGTTAACCCAAGCCTAAGCACTAGCCATACTATGAAAGAATCATGTATTCTTATCCCCTTTCCTTTAACCACAAAGCTCTAGACTGCTGACACCACCAGATTTCCTCTTCTTTTGAAAAAGATGCGTACTTTGCATATAAAATTGATCTTTCGGCCCTATCCTCTAACAAGTAAAATAAATAAATAAAAATGTTATTCGGTGATTTAGGACAACTGACAAACAATGAAATCTTCAGCTCCATAAGCCCTTACATACGTCGTCCTACTTTCTAAATGCAAATTTCAATATTAAGAGAACTATCATGCAAATTTAGGAATTAAAAAAAAATAAAAATAAAAATAAATAAATAAATAAATAAATAGAGAGAGAGAGAGAGAGCCTATATGATTGTACTGAAAGAATGGTCCTAGATTCAGGGAAAGGGGTCATCATTGATGAGCAAATGGACAAGTTTAAAAGGGCTTTTCACTTATTTGGAAGAGATACCTCAAAGTTAACAAGAAGGATAAAGCAACTAGTTAACTTATAAATTATTTTGTTTGTTAACAGTTCATTGCTACTTTAGTGTCTACTTTATTCTTGAATTATTTAGTTTAATATTTAGCTCTCCAAATTATGTGATATGTAGGTTTATGGTGAGAGACTTGTATAAATGCACAAAAGCTAGCAATTCATATTTTGAGCCTAACATGTAGTGGTACTAGTTATGAGCGCAACTGGAGCACTTTTGAATAGGTGAAAATTGTTTTACTCATCTCATGAATCACATTGTTCATGCCTTAGTTAATTATGAAAATATTTGTTCTTGTAAATACATAAAAAAGAAAAGAAAAATAAATAGAGTCGACCAAAAGAGATCGAGTGCCCTTGCAGTTGTAAAATACAAAATTAAAGTTGAAGTGCATCATGTGATGAGAGAAAAATCAACGGCTCAATCCAATTTGCTCATTAGATATAGATAATAGAATCCAATGATGAGAAGATAACCGAAAAGGAGAATCCTACCTTTAATAGAAATAACACTTGGATATGATTGAATGTTTTGTTGAGGCGGCAAAAGGTGATGCAGTTTAAGATCTAGCTCAAGAAGAGACAGGTGACATAGTATGATTTAGATTTATTGCATGTTGCATACTTGTACCGAATAGCGTGATTTATTTATGCTAAACCGATGTATAAAATACTTGTTAGATCCTAGAAAACTCTCAATTAAAGTAAAGCTAAGGAAAAAGCAAAAGGGGGAGATGAGAGAGAAGATGAGGAAGAATTCATTTCAACATACAATTCTGAAGAAGAAGAAGAAAATGATGCCAGCACTGATAATAATATTAGCGATGATAAGGATGATGGCGCCACCACAACTGGCAAGGGTGGGAGCCAAGACAATGATTCATAAAGGTTGAGGGTCGAACCAAATATTTTTTAGCCATTTTGTTCTTTCTGAATTATAAAAATGAACACGTGTAAATGGAAAAAGGTTTCTTCCTTTTCAAATTATACAGATGAATACATGTACATGGGCAAAGGATTGATGTTTTGAACCTGATTATGACACAATGACACACACATATATACTTATAGTTACACCGTATATCATGATTAGTAATGTATTTTGGAGGATTTTCATGAGACAATGGTTGATTTATGTTTTTTTCTGATCTATTTACAATTTTAGATTTTTTACATTATTTTTAAGAAATTTGGAAAAAGTCAAAATTTATGATATGATTCACTACACAATTTATCTCCGATTACAATTCAAGATATGATAATGAATATGACAACATTGTTTTCAACCGATATGAAATAAATTAATTGTTTAGGGCTATCGATGGGAATAAGGAATTGCCTTTGAAGTCTCTCTCTCTCTCTCTCTCTCTCTCTCTCTCTCTCTCTCTCTCTCTCTCTCTCTCTTGTGGCCAAAATGACTACAGATTACACTCGTAGCCATCGCTTCAGTTCAACAATGGACCATCTACAAAATGGATGTGAAAAATGCCTTTCTGAATGGAAAAGGAATTGATCGGAAAATGAATTGTTTTCCATCGGCAAATGAGATTATTACAAGCATATCCCCGGTTCAATAATGAAGTTGAAAGACAGAGAAAGCTTGTTTCATTTTTAGATGGTTATAACACTTGGGCATGGAGAAACAAGGTCAAGCTTTCGGCTTATCTAAAAGAAGAAACTTCATCTCATCTAACTATTCAAATCAAGAATAAGTAACAATCTTAGAATTTTATTAAGAGCTAATTAACATCAAGACACGAGTTTGCAATTATTTTTGGATACAAGGCTTTGGGAAATTTCGATGTTGTAGTTCATACCAGTTTGTCAACAAATATATCCACAAAGGCTTAAACATAAGCACAGTGTTTTAAATAGCACGTAGCTTATAGCATGCCGTTTGGGCCTCCATATCAAGTAGCGTAAGCTACATAGCGTATAGCGTCAGCTACATGATACTTAATATTTTTAAATTAAAATAATAGAACAATATGATAAATTTTTAAAAATGCATAATTCATGTGAGTTTTTTATTGCGAATCTAGGTCATCAACCACATATCTCCACGCAAAACCTCTCTATATCTTTGCCTTCAGACATCTGTAAGTGTGACCTCTTTTTTTATTGAAACATCACAAATTCACAATATGGACCGCAATTTGGATGGTTTAGATTGATCTAAGTGCTCTATCCATGATATGGACCACAATTTACATGGTCCAGATTGATCTAATATAGTGCCACATATAATGGGGATGAGTTACCACCATTTTAAAATAGGTATTGAACTAGGATAAAGAGAGAGAGAGAGAGAGAGAGAGAGAGAGAGAGAGAGAGAGAGAGAGAGATACATGCTTTATAGCTTACGCTATGTGCCCCGTAGCTTACGCAACCAGGGAGCTACGCTATATAGTGTTTTAGCTACGCTCTGCTACAAGCACTATCCAAAACACGGCATAAGCATAACAAAGCATATGGAATCACTAGGAACAAGATGGAACCAATTCTTATACGATCCAAGTTCACAAAATAGCACATTGGAATAAATAACTTAAATATGTATTCATGAAACAAAAAAGGACAATTATTGAAAATAATAAGTGAGACAACAAACCCCACATTCGATCTGTTCAATTTTAGGAAAATGAGCTCAGTCGTGTAACATAAGGGCATGCAGATAATCAAAAAGGTAGAGAGACCTGAAGTTCAAGTTCCAACATAGCAAGTTCACTTTTGAAGTTGATCAAAGCATCCTCCTTGAATTGCAACTGTAAAGTACAATATTAGCAGCTAAATTCAGTTAGAAGGCTTTTCTTATAATAAAAAATATTCCTGGACTACACATAATCCAATATAGAATATACATGCATGCATGCAGTGTTTTAAGTATCGACGTATCGGCCGATATATCCCACAATATATCTTGTATCCCACCTGTGCAATATGAAACACACAAGTAGTGGGATATATCCCACATATTTGATCCGATGAGCATTTTCGATTTTCGATCCTCTTTTTTTTTCTATAAATCATGTTAAATCAGTGTCAAATTGTTACAAATCCATGACTTCTCATGTTTTGCATGAAAAAACATTAATTGGGAGCTTCACTTTGAGATTTGGAGGAGATTAGCCGAGTTCCGAAAAATTGAAGAAAACCAAAATTTCTCAATTTCTCGCAAATCGGTTGCAATCTTTGTGTCCAAACATAAAATCAAACATGTATGTAACCTGATCCAGTGATTCTTCTTTTCCTTTTGAATGTATTGCTTGTGTTTCCAAATATCTTCTTGCATTAATAAATTATATGAATAGAATTTGAATATACTTGCATCAATTCAATTAGACAACGCATAGATTGAGACCCTATACAAAGAAAATGTATTATATGCACTTTTTTTTTGTAACGTTTTGATTTGTGTGTATTGATGTCTTTTTTAACAATCACTGAAACTTCATTGAAAATTTTGACCAATTTCCCAACGTTTCCACCAACAACGATACATTACGCGATACGACCGATATATCACATGTGATAACCGATACGTATCCTTATCCCAAGGGTGCGATATGTAACGCGATACCAATATTTAGAACATTGCCCCCACCATTAAAAACTTTCAAGGGCACACTGTAATGTTTCTATAAAAGTTTATTTGTCATCAAACCTGTTGATAAGGTCACATAAACCTGGATGAAGGGAAAATAACAAATATCAAGTTGATCCAAAAATGTATGGTCCACCTGAGATTTGATGGTCAATCACCACTATTTCCTACGGTATGGTCCACCTAAGATTTGAGTCTGCTGCAGTTTTGGGCTCATGTCCAAAAATGATTTGTAAAAATGGAAGGATGGCGTGGATATACGATAAATACATCAAGGTGGGCTCCATTGTAAGTGTCACACCATCTTAGGTTGGGCCAGGGCCGCACCTAATCTGCTCCCCTTACGAGTTACAACCTAAGAACTAACAATGTGGGTGGGAGTCCGTAGGGCCCACCTCGATGTATGCATTGCAAATCCACACTGTCCATCTATGTTTACAGCTTATTTTAGCGCATGGTCCTAAAAATGAAATAGATGCAAAATTCAAGTGGACCATACCACAAGAAACAGTGGTCATTGAACTCTCACTATTAAAAACTTCCTAGGGTCGACTGTGATGTTTATTTATCATCCAAGTTGTTGATAAGTTCATGCAGACTTGGGTGAAAGGAAAAAAAAAAAAAAAAAACAAATATCAACTTGATCCAAAAATTTTGTGGCCCACAAAAGGCTTTTAATGGTCAACAACCATTATTTTGTGTGGAGTCGTCCACGTCCACTTGAAATTTGTATCTGCTTCATTTTTGGACCATCCCCTAAAATAAGGTGGCAAAATAGATGGACGGCACGCATATACTATGCATACATCAAGGTGGGCCTTATGGTCAAGGTCCCACCCATATCGTTGGTTCCGTGTCACAACCAAGTTGTGCTACTTAGGGATAGGGACCAACTTTACGTACATCCTATCAGTGGCCCCACCGTGATGTTTGTGAGAGAAATCCACTCCGTCCATCCATTTTTCCAGAGCATGTTAGGGCATGATCCAAAAAATCAGGCAGATCTAGTGGGCCGATCCACAAGAAACAGTGGGGATTAAACGTCCACCGTTGAAACATTCTTGGGGCCATGAAAGTTTTTCAAGGGCATTTTCACACCGAGCTCGAGTGAGGTGGCCTGTGGGATGCAAGAGCACATTTGGGGTGGGCAGCTCATGTGCGGTGGAACCCATGTGATGTGGGGCCCACGAGGGGGGTTCAGCTAAGGACCTAACCCACAAGATGTAGGGCTTGCGCTATGAGATAAAGGGATTGATTCGTCATGCTCTATCAGTTTGAGCTTTTAGAGTAAGTGGCTAGTTATCCTGCATCAAAGTGGTATCAAAGCAAGAGGTTTCGTGTTCGACTCCTCACCAGGGGTGAGTAATGCAATGGCATTTTCAAACTAGGCTCGAGTGGGGTGGCCCGTGGGATGCAAGGGCACACTCACGGTGGGTGGCCCATGTAAGGTGGGTAGCTCGAGTGAGGCAGGCCCCACCCTTGTAAGGCAGGTGGGTTGTGGGAGGCGGAACCCATGTGATATGGGGCCCACGAGAGGGGTTCGGCCAAGGACCTAACCCATGGGATGTGGGGCCTGGGCTATGAGATAAAGGGATTGATTCGTCATATCCTATCAGTTCAAGCTTTTAGACCAAGTGGTTAGTTGTCCTGCATCAGTTATAGTCCTCTTGGATTAGGCTAGTAATTTTTTATGTTTTCAGTTCATCTTAGTAGGAATGACCCTATGAACGGTAAGGATGGGATATAAACATCACGGTGGACCAAGGGAGGTTTCAATGGTAAGCAATTTCATGCCCACATATTTTCGTCATGTGGTCCACTTGAGTTTTGGATCTGGCCGATTTTTAGGCTCATGCCCTAACATGATTTGGATAAATGGATGGACAGAGTGGATTTCTCACAAACATCACAATGGGCCCCACCAAGCTTCTAAGGTGTGGTTCATTGTTTATATTGGTGTGGTCATTAACCACTGTCTCTTGCGGCATGGTCCAATTGAGATTTGGATCTGCTTCATTTTTAGGCCCATGCCCTAAAACGAGTTGGCAAAAAGGATGGATGGCATACATATACAACACATCAATGCTCGAAAAGTGGGTATCATATTACATATTGAATTCTTCAGATACAAATATGTATCAGTTATCGCATGGGATATATCGTTTGTATTGGGTAATTTATCACACTTTTTGGGAAACATAAGGAAACATTAGGAAAATAGTTGAATTTTTCAATGAAACTTCAGGGATTGATAAAAGAGACCCTAATACACACTTTAAATTATAATATCTCAAAAAAGAAGTGCACATAATAGATTTCCTTTGTATAGGGTCCTAAGTTATGCGTTGTCTGACCAAACTAATGCAACTATATTCAAATTGAATGCATAACATCTACAGTTTATGTGATGATCATTTCATCAAACACTCCTAAATACTTCGAAATTAGTCTCAATTGACAGGTGGTTGAGGGAAATTTTGAGAAAAATAATATTTTAATAAATTTTTATTAATTTTTAATTAAAAATGATTTTTGTTTTCTAAAAATTGACAAGGACTTGACAAATTAGTAGATCACCCTCATGTGTACTTGATTTCATGTTTAGAGTGAAACAATACAAGCAATTTAGGAGAAATTAGGGAAATTTTAAAATTTTCTCAAATCGGACCACCTACACTCAAATTTCGAAGTTAGAGTGTATGTGATGATCATTTCATCAAATACTTCAAAATTAGTCTCAACTGACAACTGGTTGAAGGAAAATTTAAAAAAAAAAAAAAAAAAACATGGAGAACATGAAGAACCAAAGGATATCGAAATCAAAGCTCACTCCATGATTTTCCATGCAAAACATGAAGAACCAATAAATTTGTAACCATTTGACACTAATTTAACATAATTTCATTAAAAAAGGGACCGGAAATTGAAAATGCTCACTGAATCGAACATGTGGGATGTATCAGCACTACCTGTGCATTTCATATCACACAGGTGGGATACAAGATATATCGTGGGATATATCATCCGATATCGTCGATATTTAAAACATTGCAACACATATATCAAGGTGGGCCCATGGTCAGGGTCCCCACCCACATCGCTAGAATTAGGGTTGTAACCAAGTCTGGACGCAAATTGCCTACTAACGCTTCCAGTAGTGAGGTGGCTACTGGACGATGCTCTGTGGGCCCAACCATGTTGTATGTGTTTTATCCACTCCCAAATAATTTTGGGGCATGAGCTCAAAAATGAGACATTCAAATCTCATGTGAACCACACCACAATGAAATAGTGGTGATTGAATGCCCACCATTAAAAACTACCTAGGGCCCACTGTAATGTTTATTTGCCATCCAACCTGTTGATTAGGTCACACAGACTTGAATGAAGGGAAAACACAAGTATCAGCTTCATCCAAAACTTTTAATGGTGAGTGTTCAATCACCATTGTTTTCCTGTGGTGTGGGCTACATGAGATTTGGATCTGCCTCATTTTTTAGATCATGCCCTAAAATGATCTAGAAAAATGGATATAGGGTGTGGATAAAACATATACATCATGGTGGGGCCCACAGAGCACGTTTTGGTAGCTATTATTACAGAAAGCATCAATAGGCAATTTAGCTCCGACCGAAACCAGTAATGTGTGGGTCCGTGACCGTTGCATTGTATATCCAAATCATACATCTGTTTTTCTAGCTTATTTTAGGGGATGATCCAAAAAAATGAAGCAGATACATTTTGGGTGGACCACATGATAGGAAATAGTGGTCATTGATTGCCCACCATTAAAACCTTCCTGCAGTCCATCGTCATGTTTATTGACCATCCAACCCGTTGATAAGGTCACACAGGCCTGGATGAAGGTGGGTGTGTGTGTGTGTGTGTGTGTGTGTGTGTGTGTGTGTGTGTATCAGCTTGATCCAAAACTTATGTGGCCCAATAGAAGTTTTTAATGGTCAATCACCATTGTTTCCTATCGTATGGTTCACCCAGTGTTTTTGTTGTTGGCGAAAAATTGATATTAACGTTGATAATATCAGTGTCGTTAAACCGGCGACACCGAAACCTAAAAAAATTCTCTTCCTATTGTCAGCGAAATATCAACGATATTGTCCACATTCGACGTAAAACAAGGTATTCCATATCAGTAACAATGGTCGTAACAGTCACCACCATTATCGATACGGGGGCGTAACGACCGTTACAACCCCCGTAACAGTTGAAAATTTTCTTTTGCCCGAAAAATTCTGAAAAAATATCTAGAAAATCAAGAATAATGTAAATATTTCAAATATGTATTCATTTTTTGTTTTGAACATATTTATGATAGTGTAACGATCCACTCCTTGGTGAGAGTGTTGTATCGGGTTGTCTAGTGCATTGTTTAATATGATTATGTCTCTAATGTTTACACATCACAATTAAGCATTAGAACTAGAAATCCAAAAAAGGCATAAATACTATTTTTTCAATGTTTTGAAAAAAAAGGCACTCGGAGATTCTATTCGCTCAAATCACTTCAATCCACAATTTTAATCTTAAAAGTTATAGTAAGAGGAGTTGAAATCTATTGTAAAATGATATATGAGAGTTTTTGGAATGAAAAAAAAAAGAGGGGAAAATTAAATTTAAATAGAAAAACAAAGTGATTGTTTTTCGACCATTATGGGAGTATGGTCATTATGCCATGTAATGGTTATGGCCACTGTAATAGTTGATACGGTCTCGAAAAACTAACTACCCCTTTTCACCCCCGTATCGCGTAACGGTCATGGCCGTTACATATACGTATCGGCCTTTACGGGCGTATCGTAACAGATATGGAACACCTTGACGTTAAAATCTATTTATCCTCAAAATTTTCAACGATTTCGGCAACATTTCTCCTAGAAGGAGTGGATTTCGGCTGGATTTGTCTGGCCAATTGCGATTGACAGCACAAATTTTTCAGAGGTACGAAAAAAAAAATTCCTTCGAAGAGTATATTTAAAAGGAAATCGGATTTCAAAGAGATTTTAGGAATTTGGGTTGGAATTTAAAAAAGAAGATAATTTTCGAAGAGGTTTTTGGGATTTTTTTTTTTATGGGAATACGGGATCTCAAATCACCGTTGCCATTGTGAGTTTTTCGGTGAAGACGAGAGGGAGTAGATGAGAGACTTTCGTAAAAACGAAAGCTCTCCCAATCGCGCTCACTTAGTGGAGTGGATTAGGTGCAGCCCCAGGTTCACAGAAGACGGTGTGGCCCTTATGGTGGAGCCAACCTTGATGTTTGTATTGTATATCCATGTCGAACATACGTTTTTCCATATCATTCTAGGCTATGTGCCCAGAAATGCAGTTGATAGAAATCTCAGGCGGACCATAATCTAAGAAACAGTGGTGGTTTAACCTCCACTATTAAAAACATCCTAGGGCTCATGGGAATGTTTCTTTAATGTTTATTTGTCATCAAACCTCTTGATAGCGTCACATAAACCTAGTTGAAAGGAAAAAAATAAATATCAGATTGATCCAAAACTTTGGTGACCCATGAGAAGGTTTTAATGGTCAATCACCATTGTTTCCTAATTCCTACAGTATGGTCCACCTGCGATTTGAATCTGCCTTGATTTTGGGCTCATGCCCTTAAATGATTTGTAAAAAATAATGAACGGTGTGGATGTACAATAAATACATCAAGCCCCACTATAAGTGTTGCACTGTCTTGGGTCAAGCGAGGGCCACACCTAATCCGGTCCCTATACACCCAAAACAGAGATGTTGGTGGGAGTCCGTAGGGCCCACCTTGATGTATGCATTAGATATCAATGCCATCCATCTGTTTTTCAGCTTATTTTAGTGCATGGACCCAAAAATTAAGCAAATACAAATTCCAGGTGGACCACATCACAAGAAACGGTGGTCATTGAATGCCCACCATTAAAAACTTCCTAGGGTCCACTGTAATGTTTATTAACCATCCAACTTGTTGATAAGTTCATTAAGACTTGGACAAAAGGAAAAATACAAATATCATCTTGATCCAAAACCTTTTGTGGCCCACAAAAGGTTTTTAATGGTTAATAACCATTGTTACGTGTGGAATGGTCCACGTCCAAATGAAATTTGTATTGGCTTAATTTTTTTGGACCATCCCCAAAAATAAGCTAGCAAAACAAATGGACGATGTGGATATACTATGCATACATCGAGGTGGGCCCTACGGTCAGGGTCCCTCCCACATCGCTAGTTTCGAGTTGCAACCAAGTCACGCTCTTTGCAAACTAATTTTACAAGTACCCGTGTCATCCCATCGGTGGGGCCCACTATGATGTTGGTGAGAAATCCACTCCGTCCAACCATTTTTCCAGACCATATTAATGCATGGGCCCAAAAATCAGGCAAATCCAAAGCTCAAGTGGGCCGCAAAACATGAAACAATGAATATTAAATGCCACTGTTAAAACATTCTTGGGGCCACAAAATTTAGGTGCTTTTAAATGGGGCTAATATTTTTGTGTTTTCAGTTCACTCCAATAGGAATGACCCTATGAACGATGTTCATGGGATATAAATATCACGATAGACCCATGGGGGTTTCAACGGTAGGCATTTTCCTACCCACTTTTTCCTGTCATTTGGTCCACTTGGGTTTTGGATTTGCCTGATTTTTAGGCTCATGCCCTAACATGATATGGATAAACAAATAGACAGAGTGGAATTCCCACAAACATCATAGTGGGCCCCACCTAGCTTATGACGGTAAAAAGGCCTATTTATCCTTATTGAAAGAAACTAAAGATTTGAGGAGGTTTACTATACTCTGGTCGCAATTGAATCTTGATGCATAGGCACTCAAAACTTGTACATGTGACATTTGTTTATTAAAAAGTGGTTGACTAGAATGAGCAGACCTCTCTAGTCGCGTCACTGTCCCAATGCAAATTGATCAAACAATCCCATTTCATGGATGCTTGTTTATGAAAATAGGATGGTTGGATTTTTATTTTATTTTTTTCATTTTCACTGTCCAAAAAAATGTGCACCAAGCTAACCACTGTTTCTTGTGGTGTGGTCCGCTTGAGATTTGAATTTGTTTCATTTTTTGGCCCATGCCCTAAAACGAGTTGACAAAAAGAATAGATGGCATAGATATATAAACTCATTTTGGTTACTATTAGAGTGATTTCTTACTGCAACGCATGCTTTTAGGCCCCATTAAATAAAAACTTATTATGTATGTATTTTTATTCCTAAATATGCAAATATGTATATTTAGGCATTTCCTAAAGTTACACTGAAAAATTCCACTGTTTTCCCTATATTTCCCTCTGTTTTCCTTGTATTTTCGATTATCAACGATAACGATATTGTTTCTTTATCTCCACCTAGCAAAACTTATAACGATACCGACAACTCGAACACTGGGTCCACTTTAGATTTGGATCCACTTCATTTTTGAGTCCGTACCCTAAAATGAGCTAGAAAAATGTATGGACGGTGTGGATATAGAACACATACATCAATGTGGGTCACACGGTCATAGCCTAACCAAACTCGGTCTTACCTAGACCTGACCGAATCTGCTTGCACAAAAATCTCCTTGATGGGAAGCTAGATGAATTGACGGTTTAAACCATTAATGTGATGGGTGACAATTACGAGCCACCTCATCACTCCATTTGGGGATGAGGGAAGGCTAGAAATGTGAGCTTTTGAAGTTTATTTACTTTTATGTTATTATATGGTAGCTATATTTGTATTATATAAACTCATTTGGTTACTATTGGAGTGATTTCTTATGGCAGCACATGCTTTTGGGGCCGCATTAAATGAAAACTTATTATGCAAGCATTCCTTTTGCAATTTTTTTAATTCCTAAATATGCATAGTTAGGCATATCTTGAAGTTTCACTGAAAAATTCCACCGTTTTCCCCATATTTCCCTCGCATTTCCGATTATCAACGATAACGATATTGTTTCTTTATCTCCAACCAGTGAAACTTGTAGCGATACTGACAACTCGAATATTGACTACTCCTATTAGAAATAGGATTGACTACAAATTCAACCCATAGCACATGTTTCATAAAATCCAAAAAAATTTCCCAATCTAAATTGAGCATGTTTTACAAGAAGAAGATTTTGCTCAACATGTTTTATTCCATACTAGTAGAAGAAGAACCAACTCGGTCTTGTTAAAAAAGAGAGAGGAAGCATAACCAATTCAAGATGATATGGATCAGCCCCTCTTCATGTGCAAAAGATCTTACCCATTTCCGAAGAAATTGAAGCTACGTCCCTTTTTAATTTCCATTGAAGAGTTCTTATGTGTTTCCATGCCCTTTTGAGACCACGAAAAATGGACAAATTCCTTTTCTTAAGAACACATACAAGATTCATCGCTGCAAAAAGGATAATAGTAACTTGTCATCCTCTTGCCTAGTAGATAAAGATTTGCCTCCATGGAAAGACTGATTCATTCAAGGTCCAAGTCCATTGCATTGCTAGAATCTATGTTGTATACTTGAAACAAGTTGCTTTCTTATCCATATAACTCAATGGTGGGTCAATTATGGAGAAAGTGCACCTACTCTAAGGAGCATCGCCATAAAAATTTTGAGCTAGACAGCATCATTTGCCAATCATGAGAGAATCTGAAGTACAAAGTGCACCTACTCTTAAGGAGTGTTACCATAAATATTTTGAGCTAAACGGCATCCCATGCCAATTGCTAGAGAATTTGAAGTACATTCTCCCGCATCCATACGAAGCAACGAAAAAGGTTAAAGCGGATCAATGTGGAGAGAAATGTATTTATTCACTACAACATAAGGTTGTGGTTAAAATGTGTGTGTGTGTGTGTGTGTGTGTGTGTGTGTGTGTGTGTGAGAGAGAGAGAGAGAGAGAGAGAGAGAGAGAGAGAGAAGAAATCAAGAGGGCAAAGTGATAACCAAACACAATATTGTCCATTAATTTGAAGTATACTTTTGCTAAAGACAACCCTGTTTTATCATGGCTCGAGCAAAAGTAGAATAACAAAGAGGCAATTGACAATGAGGAACTAGGATTTCGTAGCAGAAACAACTCATCCTCCAAGCCATTCAGAACCAATTATTGAAGATGATGTTGATGTAGTAGCAGTGTAACTGAGTCTATCAATCGTGGCACTGAAAGGAGGAGATGATCATCATCATGGTGGTAATGCTAGCGGTGATGGATGTGGATTTGGTGATTCCAGTGAAAGTAAGATAGTAATGGGTAACAGTGTTTGCAGTATAAATAGCGGTATCACAAGGGACTGCAAACATGGGGGGAAACCAACAGAAAACATTCTTACCAAAGAATGGTTTGATACACCACTATATGCATGTCCAAATATAAACCAAAGAATGATCTCATTCTCCTAATTTCTTTGGCTTAAAAAAATCGATCGATATAGGCTAATATCATCCAATACAGGCCGCCGATGCCTGTTTTGATCAATATTCAAAACCATGATTGATACCGATATTGCAAACACTGGTGGCTAGCATGTATCCTTATCTACATGACACCAAACTTGGCCCACCCCACTCGAGTCAAGATCAAGGTAAGAAACTAGCTACAAGACCACCCATGGAGATTATTCAAAGTGCCTACTCAAGGAGAATATGATGGTGGTTGAGTGGTAGTGGTCAGAGGACAAATGCTAATGCTGATGATGATGAAGACGAGGATGCCGTGTAGTCTACACTTACGTCTACCTATCAGATTCTACAATCTCCATAGCCAAATTTGGCGGTGCCATACCCATATGGTCAATACAGGAATTATTCACAGCAACCACCACCACAGCCACCATCTCGTGCTGACATATGTAGTTATGTGACTGTCCTCAATACTATCAATATGGATATGAACAATACAACAACACCAATAAGAATAACGCTGCTAAGGCATCATGACCATCCTTTTGGTATTGACAAGGTAAAACACATGGACTTGGTCTTCAACAAATAATAGTGTATATTTTATTTTATTTTATTTTATTGAAGAATATAATAGGGTATATTTAATGTGTTTCACTATTAAGATTTTTCGTTTCTGAACAAGGTGTCCCGTATCGGTATCGGTTGGCGTAACGGTGCCCTCTGAAACCGATACGGATACGGGGGCGTAACGGCCCATAACGGCGCAAATTATTTTTTTTTGCCAAAAAAATATGAAAAAATATGACTTAAATCCGAAATATTCTAAGCATTCCAAATATGCATTCATTTATAAATTGGAACATGTTTATGGTGGTGTAACGGTCCACTCTTTGATCAGAAGTTGTATCGGACTGTCTGATGAATTTATAAACCAGATAACCTGAATTTGACTACAATGTATTTAATTTTCTAACTATCTACTATCAATGATAGATATATTAGAATAAATGTAATATGAAAATATCTTACATTTAGATGTTTGCAATTATTTTTGAGGGCCAAAATTCATGCACAAATAGAAAAAAAATATAAAAATAAAAAATAAAATGGCACGCCAAATATATAAAATGCACATTAACATGTTCTACTATGATTAACACATCACATGGCATCATTAAAACAGCAAAAGAATCATTAAAAAATGATTTTTCGAATTTTCAAAAAAAGGATCAAAATAAATGCGTAAATAGAAAAAAATATAAAATGGCACCCCAAATCTGTAAAATGCACATTAACATGTTCTACTATGATTAACATATCATATGACATCATTAAAACAGCAAAAGAATCATTAAAAAATGATTTTTCGAATTTTCAAAAAAAGGGCCAAAATAAATGCGTAAATAGAAAAAAATATAAAATGGCACCCCAAATCTATAAAATACACATTAACATGTTCTACTATAATTAACACATCATATGGAATGATTAAAACAACAAAACAACTATTAAAAATTGATTTTTCGAATTTTAAAAAAAAGGGCCAAAATTCATGCGTAAATAGAAAAAAATATAAAAATATATATAAAATGGTACTCCAAATCTGTAAAATACACATTAACATGTTCTACTATGATTAACACATCATATAGCATCATTAAAACAGCAAAAGAATCATTAAAAAATGATTTTTCGAATTTTCAAAAAAAAGGGCCAAAATAAATGCGTAAATAGAAAAAAATATTAAAAAAATATAAAATGGCACCCAAAATCTGTAAAATGCACATTAACATGTTCTACTATGATTAACACATCAAATGGCATAATTAAAACAACAATACAACCAATAAAAATTGATTTTTCGAATTTTAAAAAAAGGGACCAAAATTCATGCGTAAATAGAAAAAAATATAAAAAAATATTAAATGACACCCAAAATCTGTAAAATGCACATTAACATGTTTTACTATGATTAACACATCATATGGTATGATTAAAACAACAAAACGTATTAAAAATATATAAATACCTATTTTTGACAAATTTCTGAAAAATGGCCCACCGAGCTTTGATTCAAGAAAATCCATAATATAATGTGTTTTTATCTCAAATACCCAGCCAAAGTTGGTCGAAATTAGTAGTAAAGGGAGTAAGAAATAGTTTGGAAGCAAGAGGTTTAAAAAAAACAGCAAAAACAAAGCTTAAAATGGAAAAAGGTCGATACGGGCCTGTAACGGGCCCGTAACGGCCGATACGCCCCGTATCGGGCCCGTATCGGCCGATACGGCTACAAAAAAACGTATCGGCCGATACGACCCTGAAACGTGTAACGGTCACCACCGTTTCCGTTACGTATCGGCCGAAACCGATTTGACATTCCTTGTTTCTGAACCTTGAAAATAGTAAACCCGTAGATGGTACTGTCTTGGTAGTTGGTACTTGGTAGTACTCTTATAGTCTTACTCTATCTCCTAATTTGAATCTAAAAATCAAGGTATTCAAAGGCGGTTATGTAATGGTTGTTACGTAATGGTAACAGTGGTGCATGTTACATGATATGGGGTTGTAAGCGGCACTCCTATAAAAACAATGTCCTAATGGACCATTAACAGGATGTAATGACTGTTACGGGGTGTAACTATCACTGCCCCTGTAACAATCCAAAAAATGGCTTTTTCTTATATTTTGAATTTCATTGGTTTGCTTCCAAAATCCACATTTCTTGTTCTTTTTTTATTTCCTAAATTGTTCCCAAGGCAAATCCAATTGTTTGTGTGCATTCCTTGTGAATTAAAACTTCAAATAAAAGTGGTTCGGTTCGAGTGGGCAGTGGGCCATTTTTGGAAAAATTGAAAATAGAGGTAAGTACAATTTTTATTTTTATTTTTTTGTGATTTGTTGTTGGAATTGATGAAGTCGAAGATGAAAACACCCAATAAACATTAACTTCCTAGATTTTTTGTCAATTTGGTGTTTTGTTTTCATTATTTTCTGAAAAAAAAAATACTTTTTTCTTTTTTTTGAGAAAGTAGGTTTTTTTCCCCAAATTTGATGCTTTATGGTTGGAATACATGTACAATGGTTGCATCTACAATCACATGCAATAGATCAGTTGGAAGAATTTATTTTTCAATTTTCTTATTTTTATTTTCGAATGAATTTTTTAATGAATATTGAAATTTTCCATAAACTTAGAAAAAGTATAGGGATTTTTTGTTCAAATTTAATGCTTTATGTTTGGAATGCATGTACAATGGTTCCATCTACAATCACATGCTATACATCAGTTGTAAAAACGCATAATACTAATAATAATAATAATAATAATAATAATAGAAAAGGTTTTTTTTCTTTAATTCGATGCTTTATGGTTGGAGCACATGTACAGTGGTTGCATCTACAATCACATGCAGTAGATCAGCTGGAAGAATGCTTTTTCTATTTTTTTATTTTCAGGTGAATTTTTTAATGAATATTGAAATTTTCAAAAAAAATAAATAAATGAAAAGGTAGGTTTTTTTTCTAATTGGATGCTTTATGATTGATATATAAATGTAAAATGGTTGCATCTACAATCACATACAGTAGATTAGTTGGAAGAATGAGACTTTGCATTTTATTTCGAATTTCATAATTTTCCAACATATTCTGGAATGAATAGTGACAATTTATAGAAATTAGAACGAACAAAATCCTTTTTATTGATTTGATTTGCTTATTATTTGGTGGGACAAGAAGGTTGATTTATTTTGATTTTATATATTAAAGTAGTTTTGGGGATTGGAATTTGAATTTTGGGGTTGTATTGTAATTTGCAAATTGTAACATGTGACTTCTACTTTTGTAGAGTAACTTGTGGATTGGGATTTGGGTTTGTGTTATAATTTGTAAAGTGTAACTTATACTTTTGTATAGTTTGGGGATTGGGATCTAGTGTCATATTGTAATTTTTAAAGTGAGTTGGAGAATATGATTATTGGGGAGGGGGGTAGGCACGCAATGAAGTACATTTACCGAGTCGAGTAATAACTGGAGGAATCACTCAAGTAAAGCAACATTTGGCATGCCAGGTCGTTGGGTGCAACAGCATGCCAAAAGAAATAATAATTATAATGCAACAGAATTTGCAAGAGTCGAAGCAAAAGAAAAAAAACATTACAATGCAAAAGAAAAGACAGGATGCTTTTAATGCAGCCCTACAAATGTTGTTTGGTCCAAATTATATGGGTGTTAAGATGACCCATAATATTGAGTTTGTGATGATTAAGATCGGTAAGGTCATGTTGGCAAAGAGAGCATGCGCATTGCTCGTGAAGATGAAGAGCATTGGTGGAAATTTAGGGTAAGGGGCTCTGTACGTGATGTAGGAGGGGACAGTGGGAGCAGGAGTAGGGCTGGGAGAGCACGTGTGTGCTAGGGAATGGGGGATTTGCTAATGGTAATAGTGGAAGTGAGAGTATGTTTGGTAGTTTACAGCATGCCTTTAGCCGAAAAGAAACTTCATGCATTCCCATTAGGAAGATGATGTGGATAATGTTTTAGAGCCTCATACACCTTCAGGTAATCCAATTTTGTTTAGAAAGGAGAGGACAAAACAAAAGAATATCAAATAAATGTAGACCAGAAGTGCAGTTGGGAAACTTAGTAGGGCAACAGCTTAGCTATTCATAGACGGCAACATAGATCGAATTGTTGCCAACTCCCCCTACTGGAAAGTGGTGATTGATGCATCAGCAGCGATAGAAAAAGGAGTGAAGGCACCCACAGCTAGTGACATTAGGGGGGAGTCGACGAATGCAGAATATCATGTATGTGGCGACTAATATGGGATATCGGAGGATGCACTATTATTTGTGATGGTTGGATTGGCCCAACCAGACCAATTTCATGGTGTACTACCATTTAGGAATAGTATTCCATAAAGTGATTGATGCATCGAAGGTAGCAATGAACATAGATTACATATTCAACCTTATGATAAGATGGTGGATGATATTGGAAAGGAAAATGTATTGTAGATTATGACTAATAATGAAGCAATGTACAAGGCATCAAGAAAAAAGTTGATGAAGAAGAAACCACACTTGTTTTGGCCACCATATGCCACGAACTACATCGACCTAATCTTAGAAGATACGGGAAAGAAGAAGAATGTTGCAAATTTGGTTGAAAATGGAAGCAAGGTGACGACTTTCATCTACAACCACAACCAACTAGTCACCATAATGAGGAAGTTCACGAAGGGGAGGGAGCCCCTTAGACCTATGCCAACTAGATTTGCACCAAACTTTATAGCCCTTGAGAGTTTATACAAGCATTAGGGAGAGTTCAGCAGGAGATGTGCTTCGCGGGATTAGCTCAATAAAAAATATGGAAAGAGAACATCGGGGACAATGATTGACGTTGTAAAGACTATCAGGGACAACAAATATTGGAAAAGTGTTGCAAATATCCTCAAGGTGTTGAAACCCGTTGATGAGAACCCTTCGTCTTGTTGAATCTGACAAGATATCCACCATGGGCTCCTCTACAATTCCATGGTTAAGGTGAAGCTTGCTATTCATTGAGATTGTAAAGACTATTTAGATTGCTAGAAGATGATCGACAAGTGTTGGATGAATCAGCTTCACCATCTTCTTCATGCAGCAAGTAAACTCTTTGTTACTATGCACTTCATGTCATTGATTGTTAACTAAGTTGAATATTACTAAGTTAATTATTGTAATGTAGGATACTATTTAAATCCAAAAAAAAAAAAAAAAACATATATTCTCAATCATATGTGGAGGATGATGAGGTTCATATCAGTCTAAAGAACGTGATAAAAAGATTAGAGCCTCACTTAGATAAATAGATAAGGGAGTTGGATACATTATAAAGTCTTCGCTAATTGGTCTTTAATAAATTGTTGTTGCTGCTGTTGTTGTTGTTGTTATACAAATTGTATTATTAGTATTTTAGAATGGATTTTACAGAGAGTGTAAAGACTGAAGTCAATTGCGATCAAAGCATTACACTAGACAACTTCTTCCTCTATCTGTGAGAGGAACTGGAGTTGTTTTATACTAATTAATTTAATAGAAGGAATAGATTGCATGCCAAGACATGGGATTGGCTCATCCATATGCATTACAACATGAAGCTCAATATGCAAAGTGTGTAGAAAATTTAGTTGATGAAGGCGACTTATGTCCAATAAGCTTGGACCAAATTTATAATGAGGACCTATTTCTACCTTGGTCGGAACAAAGGGAGACCAAGGTAGAAGATGACAGTGAAGAAGTAGAGGTATAAGATCCAAAATACATACGATGCAACAAAAGAGTCATTCAGCTGTCTTGGATCCAAAGAGGATTCCATTTACCGAAAATTTGACTCAGGAAAGTAGCAGTAAAGAAACCGAGACAGATGGCGGTGGTGGTAAAATGATGATGTTGATGATGATACACCTGCCGGTCCTGCTTCTGGTGTTGCTCAGCACACCATATAGCCATCTACAACTCATGAGGCTGATAAGCATCAACATACTAGAGGCAATTGGACTAATGAGTGCATTGAGACATGATTACAGGTGTACACAAAGTGAGCTAGCTCAGTTAGCTCACTCGACTCGACTCAAAAAGGCTCAATTCGACTCGGTTCGAAGCTGAGTTCGAGCCGAGTCAGGCTGATTTTTTTAGCTCGAAAATGAGTTCGAGCTGGCCCCAACTCGACTTGACTCGGATCGAACCTACCTCGAATCGAACTCGGATCGAACCAGTTCGGTAACTTGGTTACTTAGATATTGATGTTGCTCACCAAGTGTTTAATGAAATGACTCAAAGAAGTGTGGCTGGTGGCAAGGAAGGTATGTATATGAAACCAACACCCTTTTTTTCTTGATTTTTATGTTGCTTAGAAGGTGCTTAGAAAGTGTTTGATAAAATACTAGTAAAACCATTGCTATTGTCTCAAATACAGTGAGATTTTGAAGGTGCAATCTAGGTGTTTGTGAAAATGTTGCAATGGAGAACTCGGCTCGATCTTGGCTCAAACTCAGCTCGAATTGGCCCGATCTGCTAACTGAATTGAGCCGAGCTGAGCCGAGTTCGAGCTAAGGCCAGCTCGACTCAGTTCGACTCGATGAACACCCCTAGTCATGATACAACCAGCCAAGAGGGGAGAGGGAGCATCACAAAGAGGCTAGCACCAATGGCACTACAACAGATGGAGCACTAAGACATCAAATGACTTATGCATATGGATATGATGATATATATGGAACCTGTTCAGGCATTTTCATGTTGGATTAGTCCTGTTCGAGCATACAATCCATTTTATGGTCAGTATGGGGGGGGCACAGATACCCGGATCCGAACTCAAGCTACATGTCGTCCCAATCTTTCTCTCAGTCTAAGTATGAGTAATACCAGGGGTAAAGGTAGGGGTACGACTATGATGGGGGCTAGGGGTCATCATCTAGCACTTATTCTTACCCTGGTTCCACATAGGAGATGCCTAGTGGCAATGAGGATCGTGGTTAGTCATTCTCGGGATTCATTAATATGGTCTTCCCATCCGAATTTGATTATTATAGTAGATGTGTGGCAACCGTTCCACTGCCTCAATCGGATGATGATGACATGGAGGTCAATGAACCAACCTAGCAAGATTTTCTTTCTGGTGGTGACTAGAGTATTGGATTGGTGTCGATGGTGTGAAGGACGCAAATGGTGTATGTAACTATAAGCTGTAATTTTGTAATACTAACATTTTTGTATTTATAACGCATTGCCCATGGATAGATAAATTTAAATAATTATTTAGATATCTTTATTAAATTCATCATTGATGATCATATTATCTTATTTAGATTAAATCACTGATAAAATATAATTACAAAATGAAATATAGACTTTTGTAGCCAATCCAAGCATATTAGGTTCATAAAATCAACAGACAAGCCGAGGCAAAGAGGGGACAGTTATGCTATCATAAACATGTACAAAACTATAAAAGATCCTCTAAATTTATGGGATTTTTTCCATATTTTTTTTACCAAAAAAAGAAAAATTTGTTACAGGGAGCGTAACGACACCATTACTCATAATAGTAATGGTGGGGACTGTTATCCGCACCGAATGTTCAAAATATCGGTATTGTGTTATGTATCTCACCCTTCGGATATGGATACGTGTCACTTATCGCATAGGATATATCGGTTGTATCACATACTGTATGGCTATTGTTGGAAACATGGGGAAACATTGGGAAATTAGTCAAATTTTTCAATAAAACTTCAGTGATTGTTAAAATAAAATAAAAAATAAATAAATAAATAAAAGACATCAATACACTATTATAAATTAAAATATTAAATTAAAAAAAAAATCACAAAAAACAAGTGCACATAATAGGTTTTCTTTGTACAAGGTCCTAATCTATGTGTTGTCTAACTGAATTGATGCAAGTATATTCAAAGTCTATTCATATAATTTATAGATGTAAGAAGACGTGTGGAAATACAAGCAATACATTTAAAAGGAAAAGAAGAATCACTAAATTAGGTTATATACATGTTTGATTTTTTATGTTTGGACACAGGTTACAACCGATTTGCGAGAAATTGGGAATTATTTTTTTAAAATTTTTCGCAACTCGGCCCATGTAACAACACACTGTACATTTTCATACTCGGGTGTTACCATTATAATCTAAATTAGCATATTGTACAAAGATATCACTATCATGGGATAAGTGATAATCCGCACATTTCAACCGTTAACTCTGATGAGAAACCATTACATCATCAGGTAAATCTATTTTTAGGATTTTAATCATTTTAATAGACAAATCAAACCGCTCATCAGGTCTTCAATTTCCCATAGGGCAATGCGCCACTTAATTTCAATAATCAAAACATCAAATTTTTAAACCCAAATATTAATTTGACCCACAGGAATAATTTAAGGAAGAATAAAATAAACAATTTATATAGAAAAGCCCATAAAACATCTTATAAAGGAAGAACTATCAAACATAATCATTTAGTGATTAAAAATATACTAATAATAAATTTAATAAAAATATTATGATAATATTCATTATCATAAATTCATATTAGTTCATTTGATCATTAATCAAGCTATTGACTTCCATCTAAATAGGCCCTAGAACCCTTTTACCATTGACGTTCAAATTTGAAACGATCTGACCATCGAATTGACATAATCGACACCTAAAGACCGCAATTCAGTTGGTTTGGCCCGCCTCACCAATGGATTTACCTCATCTTTGGATTGATGTCCTGTCAAGGCAAGTAGAAACATATTGACGGATAGGATTTCACAAAGCCTCATTGTGGGCCCCACAATCACTTTGGGTGTGCATCGGGGATGGGACTCCTGCAGAGCACCAAAATCGGATCCAAGTCAAACCAGGTTTTGCCGCCAACGACAGACAACCATCCGTTGTTTTAATTGGTGGACCATCATCATCACCCATTTGGATGATCCAAATCATCCATCATGTTGAGTAGGCGAATCTTACCAAAACCCGACCCACGCCGCATGATGGGATGCACATGTGTGCACATGAACTTCCGTACAAACAGGTGTGCTTGTGGAGCATTTCTGAAAAAAGAAACTTTCTGTTGCTGCCAGGTTGGCTAACAGCATGTGGGATCCTCCCTCAATCCTAGCCCTTGGTGCGGGAAAATCCTAGCCATCCATTCCTCTCCGCACGAGTTACGGCTTCCATCACAATAAGAGAGACGCCGCACCCGAGTATCTCATTCACCATCGAGATATTGGAGATGTTTCTCCAAATGGTGGGTCCCACAAGCATCAGTAAACAAATCCAACCCATCCATGATTCAGGGATTGAAGGATAAACCACTAAATCAGATTTTGCCATGATCAAGACTGTCGTCTTCTTTAATTAACCGAGGAGCCCATCATCTTCTAGTGGGCCCCATCTTCTGATATGATTCATTCATCCGGTGGCCCAAAACATCAAATAGCCATCTGTAATGCAGGATTCCAACCATGCAAGCTAGTTTAAGCTAAATCTGAACCGAGATTTGGAGAGATAGAAATGAGGCTAGATTTGAGGGTCACCCCATTTCAACTCAAGTTGTGCTCAGAAAAGCCAAATGGTGGTTTATCACGTTGTTCTCTAACCCCCAAAACTATTCAAATATGTTGTCGGCTGACCATTCTAATCTTGTCAATATTCTTCAATCCCATCCTACTCACCTTTCTCCAAAATTTACAATCGTCAAGTGGATCAGACCCAAATTGGGGTGGTACAAGCTAAATGTGCATGGGGTCCGCCCTGTCTAACCCTGGGCCTGCAGGGGGAGGTGGCATATGCAGAGATAACCTTGGCCTTATGATTTTCGCTTTTACCAACGGGTATGGGAATGCTACTAACAACAAAGTTGAACTTAGGGCCATTCACGACGGCATGGAGCACTGTATAAAGCTTAGTTTAAACAGTGTGATCATAGAATCAGATTCTAAATGGGTGGTGGACTGCATCATCGCTAATTCCACTTGCTCTTGGACATGGAAATGCTGGCTATCCAGAATTCGGAGACTCAATCTCAGGAGCAATTTTCGAATCTCTCATATTGCAAGACAAGCTAACGGCCCGGCCGACGAATTGGCAAAGCAGGGAAGTCTGTCTCAAGCCATCCAGCTCTTCAAGGAAGTTTCAAATCTCCCCAAGCTAGTTAAGGGCCACTACCTTTTGGATAAATCTAGTTTGAGCTCTCTTAGAAAAGTTTCGGAGTCTTTTTCTGTATAGATATGATAGGCGAGCCAGCCTTTGTATTTGGTGGCCGCCCGAATGAGGTTCATTTTGGTAAGGCCCGATCATTTTATGGTGCCCTCCCATACGTTGTAAACATCTTTTTGATCAATGAATCTCAGGTGGTGTGATCCCACCTTTCTTCAAAAAATATATATATATATCTGAACCAAGATGGGTGTGTTGTCTGGTAATCATTTCAACCTAATCGTAACTAATCTTAGAATGAGATTAATAGAGCCCTTAAAAGGCTGCCTTTTAGGGCAACCCTTTCCAGAAAAGGAAAACCGGAAAGAGAAAAGAAAGAGCGTCATTTGCGGTGCCACATTGAGTTGAGTCAACTTGGTCTGAGTTGCTGTGAGTTCGAGCTTGAGTTTGTGTGCTCCAACTCTTTTCAAGAGAGGAAGATGAGTCCGAGAAGGGAGATTGAGGAGAGGAAGAGATCAAGAGAGAGTGTGAGGACGCCCAAGATCGGATTGATGCCGAGTCAATTTGACTCGTTAAGATCGAGTCGGGTCTATGATGCAAGTACCCGTGCAGCCGTGCCATACTAGGTCAACTCAACTCGACTGGAACTGAGTCAAGCCAGCTCAGGCATACGTGGCTGGATGTTTCCAATAGGAAGAAAGAAAGAAAGGAAAAAAGAAAGAAGAAGATGAAGGGAGAGATGGATTCCAGATTCCTGATCGGTTATTGTCGAGTCAACTGCCTCGACTCACTGGGTCATAGACGCGGGTTGGAGTTGCTAGTCCAAATAGAGAAGAGAGGGAAAGGAAGTAGAAGAAAGAGAGAAAAAAAAGGAGACAAGAAAAGAGAGAAATCGCTGCCGGAATTGTCCTTCACACACCATTCACATCATCAACCGAGCCTGACTCAGTTCGATTGAGTCGAGTTGTTGATCTATCCAGATCTGTTGCTGGAGGTGTCTTGGGTCTGGAAAAGATGAAGGAAGAAGAGAAAACAGAGAATGCAAAGAAGAAAAGAGAGGGTGCGGTGGCAGGGACGCGGTCCAAGTCAGGACTGAGTCGCTGTTGCGAGTCAGCTGTCGAGTCACCATCCAAGTCTAGTGAGTTTGGGCCATGTCTAAACATGCCTGGTCAAGTCCAGGCGTTGCATGATTGTTAGAGAGAGAAAAGACGAAGAAGAAGAAAGAGAAAGAAACGAGGGAGAGAGATGATGTTAAGTCGACTTGTTGAGTTCTGATAGAGTTGAGTTGGGTTCATTACTGAAGTCTTAAGTCCAAGTGTGGGGCTGGACATTGCGATGGGAAAATAGAAGGAAGAAGAGAAACGAAAAAAGGAAAAGAGAGTAAGGATAAGGAGGTGGATCATGCCGAGTCAACTTGGTTGGAACTCGCCAAGCCTAGTCTGAGTTTGTTCTGACCCAATGGAGTTCTCATTTACCAAGCCGGGGTTAGAATCGTCTTGGACAGTCACTGCAGCAAACATAAGTAGTTTTGGGAGAATTTCAGCCCAAGTCAAGTTGATTCAGATAGAGGTGAGTCAACTCATCTACATTTGAAGTTCCTGTCTAGTTTATTTTAGTTGAAATCTTAACTCAACACTTGGATTCGAAAAATGGTATATTGTGTGTTAACCTTCTCAATTCAAGTGTATGGGACTAAAGACAATTAGATTTGTTTAGAAATATTTTAGATTTGAGGTGAGTCAACCCTTACTTTCCCTATTTGGGAATCAGAGATAGGGTTGTACATGAGCCAAGCTAGCTTGAAAAGCTCGCTCGGATCGGCTCGATCTAGCTCGGCTTGACTCTGCTAGAATGACGACTCGAGGCGAGCTAAGCTTCATATGACTCAGCTCGTTCTAAAAATGAGCCGAGTTCGATCATAGTGGATCTTGACTCGACTTGACTCGACGTGAACTTAGCACGGCTTAAAGCTCGAGCTCGACTCGAATATATATATATATATATATATATATATATATATATATATATATATATATATATATATATATATATATATATATATATATATATATATATATATATTAAAAAGAAGTTAAAACTTAAACCCTACCCTACCCGTCCATCCCTTTCTTACCCTTTCCTTTCCTTACCCAACCCGTCGCGCCCGAGCTCCTCTCTCTCCCTCTCTTCTGCCCAAGCTCTACAGTCCCCTCTCATCTCTCTCTCTCCACTTGGCCACTCCCCTGAGCTCGACTTGGCGTCTGCCTGACTCGTCTCAGCCATACAACCTGCACTCAACCACTTGTTCGAGCTCTATTTCTTTCTCAGCACCAACAACAAGGTACTTCTATAGCTCTATCTGATATATATATATATATATATATATATATATATATATATTGAATATTTGATTTGAGAGTTGAGAGTTAGGTCGGGTGTGGGTTGGGTCATTTGGGTCGGGTGGCTAGGTTAAGTCGGGTGTCGATTGGGTTGGGTTTCCAAGTTGAGTTGAGTGCGGGTTGGGAGCAAGCTCGACTCAATCCACTAGCTCGCCTCAAGCTCAACTTGAAAGGTTTGGCAAACAAGTCAAGCTCCAATGGTAAGCTCGAGACCGAGCTCGAGGAGAGCACGGACGAGTCAAGCCAAGCCTGGCCCACCTCAACTCGACTCAGCTCGATTTACAATCCTAATCAGAGAAGGCAATATTAGTCTTTTTAATTAAAATACTCACTTATTGTAAGAAATTTAGTCTTTCCCAAATCTTCCTTCTCTTAATTACTCAAGGAGGGCCTCAATTTAAGGTAAGGATTACCCTTCAAGCTTTTCTACATCATGATAATTATCTTAGTTCATTTATCTCATTAATTGCTTAATTTAATACTCAGTAAAAATGATGATGAATGCTAGTTTATACTTAAGTGAATTCTTCATAAATGATTAATCATTGGATTTATATTCAACCATTTAAACATGCTATGGATCGCAAATACCTCTATCCTAGTTTAAATGAAACATATTATATGGATAAGTGTTATTGATATTGTTTGTGGTATGTTTTACCACCTGTGATTACTTGATGGTGTTTTAGGAGATCCTCGAACTAGTGAACATCTATGTAATGGATTAAATAAAATTACGTTGTTGACTTACCATCTTGTGAATCATTTGTGCCTATGTAGCTTTTGGAAAAAATCACTTTCTATCGCATCCTTGAATTGAATATTTGCCCCTTGCAGCTTTGATTGAATAATTGCTCTATGTGGATTCAATAGATTATTTTCATACAACCTTGTGATGACAAGTTCCACTTATTAAACTATGATTTGCCACTAGTTGAAGAGATTACCTTTAAACATTTTATTTGTTAATCTCATGAGCCGGGGATGGTGGTATAGGACACTATACTCGAGTTGTCGGCCTATGCTAGGTGACAAGCACCCCCCCCCCCTTAATGACCTTTGAGCTTTCTAAAAATAGTTGTTCGGAATTTGAATAATAATGATTAGGTTAATCATTCATTTCATGGCATACGGACTTTACCAAGTGGTTGATGTAAGACACGGTTTCTTAGGGGACAATGGGCTATACCATAGAGTATTTTACCGGGTGATCCTAAGTTATTATCGCGTTCATTCAAACCACTATGGGTTGTCCTTGTTGCATGGACTTTTCCGAGTGCCTAGTCCTCCTTAGGGCGTACCTTTGAGTACTTTTCCGGGATACTAGTTGATGCAAGACATGAAATTCAAATATGATGTATAAGATTTCAGGCCTTAGATCACACTAGTTCAGAAACAATTACACAAAATTTCATAACCCACACAAAAGTTCAAACATTCAATCAAGGGGAATCTATGTGAGTCCAGGCCTAGACATGTTAGGGTTGGATCAATAAAATTTATAAACCAAACAATACTCAAAGGAAAGTAAATTCATCCACACATGCACAGAAACATGTCTCCCAATCTAAGGGATTCACAGGTTTCACTCAAGAGAACCCTAGGGTTGGGAAAAAGAGGCAAATCAATTGGAATTAATGCAATCTAGAGTTAGGGTAAGAGAAAGTAAGTAAGAGAGGAATGAAAGAGAGGAAAAACTGAACCTGATGAAAGTCCACGTGTGTGGACAGCGGGCCAGACTTGATGCACGTGTGCAAGGGCCTATCTGCATGTGCGTGGGGGCCACGAACCTGGAAGGCGACTCCTTAAGTCTGGTCGGCCAGGGGTAGACTCCAAAATCGCCGAATTTCAGCTCAATCCGATGCACGGTTTATGCGTAATGCTCCGCCGAAGTTTCAACCCTTTTGCAGGGCCAGATTCTGGAAATCTGCTATAGAGAGAAAAACACCTACAACAGAGAATGGATTTGAAGCGTAGATGATTGTAGGAGGAGAAATATGGATGGTAGAGGGTGGGGGCGATTTGAAATAGGTGTGGCTTCGCACCACGGTAGTCAGCCCTTCGAAGAAGGGAGGGTTTCACACCCACTTGTATTCCACAACTCAGAAACTCGGAGAACCAGAAAAAAAAAAAAAATTGTAGAAATTTTATTGATTTTCAATAAGAAAAAAAAAAAGGCTACAAGGGATGCCTATTTATAATAAAACTCTATACTGCAAAACTCATGCCATGTGCGCAACCTATTACTTGGAGACGCAGCAATCAAAAATAACAACTAATCAAAGGAATCTAAACCGTTCGTGATATTCCTAATAACAATAATAAGCAAAACCTAAAGTACCAGATTAATTAGAATAGTGGGTCACGATCATGAGAACCCATGGTGGGATTCACATGACTATCAGATCCACTCCAACGAACCCAAACGCAGTCCTCTAACTAGGAGACCCTCCCTGGACGTCGTCATTGATCTAGATCGATGGTGGAGGCCTCCTCCTTACATACGTGCGTAGAGGGGGCGTGCGTGTGCGCGTGATGTCCCCATCACTAGTTCACCTTGGGTGTCCTCGTTGCATGATCTTTTCCGGGTGGCTAGTTCTCCTTAGGACGTACCTTTGTGTACTTTTCCAAATGCCTAGTTCTCCTTGGGCAACCTTTTTACTAGCTGGATAAGTATCCCCAGGTCTGTGAGCATGTGCACGCATTCATACATTTAAACAAGAATACCATTATGACATTTATTTAACGATTTGCGCGTCTAATGAACTTTGTCCTATTATTATGATGGTCATTGTAAAATATTTATTTTATATTATTCCTGATAACTATGCTTAATCATCATGGTGTTTTGATAAATCTTGAGGGTTATACCTCACTGGGATATCCATTGACACTATCGAATCATATTCAGTGTGCAGGAGACGTAGTTGATGCACATGTTGGTGCTCGTGTGGAGTATGATGAGCTAAATGATCTTACGGTTCTAGATTATAGATTTCATTTACATTTAATTTGCATTTTCATGTATTTGTAAAGACTTAGGACATTGGTTTGTATAAGCCTTTGGGCAGCCACTCTAATATTTGGACATGTATATTTGGTATTTGGACTTTCCTTTATGCTTGATTTGTTTCTCTCCCGCTAAACTGCTCACTTTGAAAAAGAAAAGAAAAGGAAACCAAAAATATATATATATACACAAAATTTGGGCTACCTTTAAAGGTTAACACTTGGTTTTCGGAAAACGAGTAGTATACTCGGGTTTCAAGAAACAGAGTACTACAACCCATCTCCTCCAAATCTCAAAATCGAAGCACTCAATCCATGATTTTTTATGTTTTGCATGAAAAATCATGAATTTGTGACAATTTGACACTAATTTAACACGATTTATAGAAGGAAAAAAAAAAAAAAAGGATCGTAAATCGAAAATACTCACTGGATCGAACATGCGGGATATATCCCACTAGTGCATTTTGTATCACACAGGTGGGATACAAGATATATTGTGGGATATATCGGCCAATATTGTCGATACTTAAAACATTGCGCCCATCATTGCCATTACGGCATACCTTGTTAATAATCTATGCTTAATTGTTAAATTGTGTATATTATTTATTCTATAGATTTTAACTCAAAAACTAATAAAAATGATAGCTCAATAGCTGATAGATAATCATATTAGTAGCATAAAATATGTGACATATATCAACAATTCACAACCAATAGACTCAACATTACAACTTACAACAACTCAGCTCGACAGACAACATTCTTACCAAAGAATGGTCCAATACACCATTGAATATATGTTCAAAACACAAAAAATAATAGATTCTTGGATAACACTTTTCTTCCCTTTTTTCCTAATATATTCATGTAGTTTTTTAGCTTTACAAAAAATTTATTAAAAAATAAAAAAAATAAAAAAAAAAAATCGATAGGAATCAATACAGGGCAATATGGGGCTAATACCAGCACACAACTCCATATCGTATCAGTTTCCAAGCTGATATGCCCACTGATACTGATATTAAGAGCCATGAATATAAGGGAAGAGGGAAAATAAAATAGGGAGAAAGAAGTGCACCTAGGGTAAGTTTTTTTTTTCAACCAAAGCTCTGATTCCAAGTTTTTTTTTTATGACATCAAGGTTTTCCCGCCCCATTTTAAGGTGAGACTATTCCCTACTGATGCACACAATAACCCGCAAACTACATGCATCAGGTAATCCCAAGGAAGGGAATCAAGCTCCCGTCTGTGGGGAGCACACCCATGACGCTTGCCATTCACCCAAACCCCGTGCGGGTCTCTGATTCCAAGTTGAACTCAAGAAAAGAAAGATGGACGTTTTTACAACCCCTTTTCCAGTTAGCACTCTTATTTATAATGAATACAAGAGAAGCACTAGTGTAATACATTTAATACTAGTACAAAGTATGGAACTCCTTACTCCAATGCATAAAAATAGCATAAAATATAACAATAAAAAAATAGTTTGCACACCTGTCGTTTCAGGAATCGATTGTATTGATTAGCTTCACTAAGTTTCCTGATAAGCTTTGTTCTTTCAGAATCAGCTAGCAATGATTTTAACTGACAATGAAATAAAAATAATATGTCAAGAACCACTGACCCTTTGGCATAACACAAATTTGCAAATTGCAATTTACTACAAAAAATCGATTGAATGCAAGCAAGTGAAACAAGAATTCGAGTAAAGACACTACAACTTATGATAGTTATCATCAAAGCTTGTATTGGTCTGTGATGCTCCGTAGTATAGCGTATAGCACAAAACCTATATGTTTACATCTTGATGAAGACACTGCAAATCTTCTAACATCTGCATGGTTTAAAAATTCTCACCAATACATATATGTACATTATATATATATATATATATATATATATATATATATAGAGAGAGAGAGAGAGAGAGAGAGAGAGAGAGAGAGGGAGAGATGCTCACATGCCAGTAGTTGGACGTCCAACTACTTGGCATGTGGGGCCTACCATGTTGTTTGTATGACATCTTGCCAGTCTAGCATGGTTGTCCCACCATGAAAATGGAATGCCCTAAAAATCAGGTCGACCTGATCATTAGAAACATCCCACATGAATATAGAGTTTTTTTGGGTGGCTGTCTATAGTTTTCTATGATGTGCCCCACCTAACAGTTGGATTGACCTGATTTTTGGAGCATCCCATTTTCATGGTGGAACAACCATCCTCAATGGGCAAGAAGTCATAACAAACACCACAGTAGGCCCCACACGCCAACTAGTTGGATGTCCAACTAGCTGCCTAATTTCAAGGCTACTTAATGCTATTAAATGTTGCCTAGATAACAGTTATTTCTAAGGAAAAAGGAGTTTTCCACTTGAGTAGGCCCCACTGTGGTGTTGATGTTTAATCCACCCCAACCATCAAGTGCGGAACCACATTTTAGTCCTGGGGTCCAAAAATCAGCCCCGTCCATGGTTTAGGTAGACTACAAGATTGGACACAGTCATTGTTTAAATTATACCCAATATTATCGAAATATCTCCGATATTATCTTTATCTCTAGTTCAACTATACCGCTAACGCTGGTAGCAATACCAATAATACTGGTAGTAAAAAAAATTTCAGGTATCAACAATGTATCTCTAAGTATCGCCAATGTATCGATATAGCCAATCTAATCACAAATATTTTCAACTGTGCAAATTCCAAGTATCGCTTGTATTGCCAATGTATCAATATCGCCAACATTTTCGACTGTGTAAATTCTAGGTTACGCTTGTATCACAAGTCTATCAACGATATTTCAATAATATCATCAACGCATCGATGTCACCAAAAATTTGTATATTAAAAAAATCATTTCAATTTTTTTGATGGGCACATGGTTGTATGAAGTGTTCAATTTATAGTTCATAATATTGATAATATCTCGATATTATCATCATCGCAACATGAGCGATATCAAGACCACAATCTTTCATTTCCTATCCAGTTGTTGATGATTTCTTGGCAAAATATTGTGTTATCGATATTCTGCAATATCAATGGATGTTTAGATGGAAGGTTAGATGGATGGTTAGATTGATTTCTTATGACGGCACATGCTATTAGGCCCCCATTAAATGTAAACTTATTATGTATGCATTCTTTTTGCAATTTTTTTATTCCTAAATATGCAAATATGTGTATTTTAGCATCCCCTAAAGTTCCACAAAAAATTCCACCGTTTTTCCTATATTTTCCCGCATTTATGGTTATCAGCAATATTATCAGTGATATCGATATTGTGTCTGTATCCTTGACCAATGAAACTTGTAGTAATACCGATACTTCGAACATTGGACACGGTGTACATAGAAAGCACACCCTTCAAACTAATTCCCATGGTGTGGCCCACTTGAATCATGTATAGACCTATGTTTTGGGCCTCAGGCATAACTTTTTGTGTGGAATTTAATGGTTAAAGTGGATTTTACATGTTCATCACGGTGGGCCTTGTAAAAATCAACGGTGGATGTCTCTCTTCCAATGGTTTCCACTGGTATGGCCCACTTGAATAATGGATCAACCTAATTGTTTGCCACTGGGCCTGGCATAGGGTTCCATATCTAATGGTCAGAGGGGATCTCACATGCACATTACAGTGGACCTTGTGAAAAATAAAGGGCAACTTCCTTCTCACTGTGTCCAGAATCCCAAAAATTTTGGGGACTTTGATTGTTGAGCCTGTTTCGTGCCCCAAAAGTCTCAGGATGTAGGGGAGTCCCGTGTTAATGTGGCTAAGTGTTGTGAGCCCCGCCATGATGTATGTGTTATATCCACACTGCCTATCCACTTTTCCATATCATTTTAGGGCACAAGCCCAAAAACGAGGCAGATCCAAAGCTCAAATGGACCACACCACAGAAAACATTGGGTATTGAACGCCTACCATTATAAATCTTTTGGGTGCAACAGAAGTTTTGGATCAAGCTGATATTTGTGTTTTCCCTTCATTCCTATTTGTATGACCTCATGAACAAGTTGAATGGAAAATAAAGACCATGAGTGCGTTTTTTGGCGATAATTTTTTTTTTCAAAATTGTGGAGAGGTCAGAATGTACTCAATTCCTCATCAAATTCAGAACTACGAGTTGGGGGATTTTGACATGTCCCCCCTTACTCAATTCCTCACAAGTATCTCGAAGGTGAATCAGAGCAGGCAATAGTCCTCATCCTATAGGGGCGTTTAATGTCAAAAACAGAAGAGAATTTGACTACATAGAATCTTCAGATGAAGCTTCTTTGTAATACCATCCATCATTGGGGTATCTGAAATGAAGGTTTTATTAAAGAAAAGTGGCCTTTCATATCGTTCCTTTCCTCATTAAAATTGTCTTTAAGGAGTTTAGATTAGGTTACTTGACCATAATTCTGTCTCTCAAAATGAATTAGTGTTCACAATGTGCTCCTAACTCATTCCCCTTTTGCCTAGCAATTCAATTTGGGAATTTATCATTCTTTTTACGGGTGTTCTCAATCAACGAAGCCTCACATTTGAACCACAACTTTAAAACACCTCAAATCTCTACACTTTGCTTCGCTTTCCTCGCATACGCACGCATATGAGTATCCTGGAGGTGAATCAGAGCAGGCAATAGCCCTCGTCCAATGGGGGTGTTTCATGTTAAAAACACATTTTGAACACCAACTCATTCATTTTGAAAGATAGAATTATGATCAAGTGACCTAATCTAAGCTTCTGAAAGATAATTTTAATGAGTAAAGGAATGATCTGAAAGGCCACTTTTCTTTAATAACCTAGGAAGGTTCAAACCATGGGCGTCACTGTCTCCAATGCCATATATGGTGTGGTCCACTTGATCTTTGGAGCTGCCCATTTTTTGGATTATGCCCCAAAATTGATCTAAAAAAATGGATGGATGGTGTAGATATAATATATAGAACATGGTGGGGCCCACAGAACTTTGCCACATCAACACAATACCCATAAGGTTCTATGCTACGCAATCCACACAATCCCAGTCGGGCTACGGTGTGTAACACCCCGGATTTTTGCCAACTTAGAGATAGATGTCCTTAGGCAATGAGTCGATCAGGACACCTTAATTGACTTCTCAGAAGTCAATTCTAAAGCTTCAAATCCCCTTTCAACCCATTTCCTTCAAAATCTCACCTTTCACCACCTATTCTTCAAAATTTTCCAAGTACTTTCATATTAAACACTAATCTTAAAGTTTAGGTGATGAAGAACAATAACTAAAATAAAACTTACTATAAATGATAAATACATAAATAAAATGGGCTTCTGACCATTAATCTTTTTGGAATCTTAAGATATAAATAGGTTATTTAGAAAGATTAGCTTCTCCTACCCCAAAATCATATATTGCACGTTGTGTAACTCATTCCAAATTGAAAGATGCATCCATTTCAAGTACCGGATCAGCGAAACCACATAAAACGGACTCCGAGGGCCAAACGGCACAAATCATGGAGACCTGAGGTGGGTCCCGCACTTTTCCGGCATCCCCCCGGGGGGGGGGGGGGGGGGGGGGGGGAGGACATCGCCCAAGGGGCAAGCCCCCGCGAAAAAGTCCAGTGACCGGCGAGGGGCTCGCCAGTTTGGCGAGGCCTCGTCTGTACAGCGAGCCAAGGCGGGCCGCAGTTCATCGGCTGGCCCGTTTTCGGCAATATTTTTTTACAATTTTAGTCCGACTTCGAAAAATCATATCTCCCTCGTTATAACTCCGATTTAGGTGATTCAAAAGCCAGATTGAAGCTTAATAAGTCTAGTTTCATATAAAAATAAATGAAAAATATAATAAAATATTTAATATAGTTAAAAGTAGGTCATTGTGACAACTATCTGAAAATCATTAGTTTGGACAGCTGCTGCTTCTGAAATTTTTAGAATTTTTCTACAACATGAAATCTCATGAAATTTGATGGAGATGAAGTAGACTTGATGATGAACTACTAAAAAAATAATTAAAATAATATAATATTAGAAATGCCAGGAAAGGGCGTAGAACTTCCTAGGACCTTATTCTGTCATAATTAGGGCAGGATTTGGTTAAGTACTGAACTAAACAATCGATGGATTTAGCTTGAACTACTTTAAATATGATCTATAAGACTGAAAATGAGTAGAACCATTAACGCTACATTACCTAAAAACCTAGGATCAATCTCAAAACCCAGTTGCTCTCGGGAGCATCCCGAAACTTCGTATCGAACCTGGACCGCACGTCGAAAGTCTGCTTACCCCAAAGCTATACGGTTATGACCGTCATGTTGGACTTGACAATCACCTCAGAAATCAAGTCCAGATAGTATTCCAAAGTCATTTTCTTGAGCCCGGAGCGAAGTGTGTAAGAAACGCAAACATCTTTAGAAAATAAATCCAATTTTAAGTAAACTGAGTCGTGTTGCTTGCGGACCAAATATAAGGATTCAGACCATCAGAATCTGACCTGGTTACACCATCGGATCAGGGATATTTGCCAACACATGTCAGAGCGCTTGTGGCCCTGATCGAGTACCGGTGACCGTTGAACTGAAACTGGTCCGTCACATCTGATCTGTAATCCGATCGGACCAAAAACTTAGGTTGACCTAGATCCAATGTCAGAGAGCTTAAGTACGACCGCATGCAGAAAAGGGGCCTCCAGAAGTGCTCCGTTGGATCGGAACAAGCCCCCTTTGGCTATAACCTAAGTATACCTTGGCCTTGGGGCCATTCCCATCAGTTCTGGGCCTATATAAAGGCCTAAACCCACCCCTCTCTCATTCCATACGAATTCCTAACCCTAGGAGAGAGAAGAGAGAAGGAGGAAGTGAGGAGAAGTGAGAGAGAGTGGGAGATAGTTACCGGGATTCGTCCCCGCCGCTCCACACCTCTAACTACCACCTCTGTGTCGCAAATCCGACGATTCCGACTCCATACTTGGGTAAGAAATCCTAACCCTAACCTGTTTTAGGGTTTTCAACTAGTGTAATAGATGAATTAGCTAACCTATTCCTTGTTATAGGTTATTGTGGTGCCGTAGACAAAGACTTAACAATTAAACTGATTTCGTTTCGCGTCTACCGGCGTAAGGTGCGGACTATAAATGTTTAGGTTAAGGTTTTCAAGGCTTTTAATGTCAGTTAATGATTTATGACTGACTCGATTGCTGTCACATGTGCTTAGATGCAATGGTTTCCGTTTATTACATATATATGTGAGATATGTTGAATAAAATGCATTTCATGTGTTTGTTGAAATGTTTGAACGAATATGAAATTATGATTTGTGCTTGTTATGATTGATGTGGGAGAATACATGATTGTTGTACGTATGACAACTCCTATGTAGAAGGAATTGCTATAATATGTGGTTTATCTAATTTATTACAAGTATGAATATGTGTATTCTAAGTGTTTAACAAATTGCCTAAATGAGGAAATGGTTGTTTAATGTATGAAATGAGGGTGCTGGGATGGGATTCTCAATCCCCTTATCTATAGTTACCGCTTCCTTCATGTAACCTATCTTACTGCTAAGTGCTTTATGTATGGGATGCCTTTGTATGATAATATGTACAGTATGAGTTTGTTAGAATGCTCAATGCGATTTATTCCTGAAACTAGTCGCCACATACTGCTTAATTATCGCATAGGAATGCCTACTATGTTTGGACGTGATTGGGGCTACGATCTAGTCCAGGCAATCGGTAAAAATTCCTATTTGAGTGGCCTAGTCTCACCACAATTGATGCGTTCGATGAATCCGAGTCGTACGATGGTTGTCGACAGTGGTACCTTGTCGGCTACTTTAGGGTACGCTCGTACCAGTCGAGCTTGTCAAGTAACCCAATTGGCCCAATGTGTGTTTACCATGTATGGACGCTACTGCTTGAATCTAAGGTACCAAACTTACCAGTGAAAACCCGTTTAACCTTGGTACCTCGGTCCGCTAAGACTCATGAGCCGGACATGGTGGTATGGGACACCGTGGTCGAGCTGTCGGCCTACGCTGGGGCGAGGAGCCTCCCCGTAGTGACCAGTGAGCAACCCAAACTCGTGAACCGAATACGGTGGTATGTGACACTGTATTCGAGCTGTCGGCCTACAACGAGCCATTGGTAGTGACCTCGAGCATACTCTGAGTCTGCATTTATCCACGTCGTCCATTAGTTTTCCCGACTCAATTTAGGTTATGGTACCAAAGAGGACATAGATCCAAATCTCATGTGGACCACAACATAGGAAGCAATGGTGATTGACCATTAAATACTTCTTGGGGCCACACAAGTTAGATCTAGCTTATATTTTTGTTTTCCCTTTATCCAAGTGCTTGTGACCTTGTCGACAGGTTGGATGGCGAGTAAAAATTATTGTGGGCCCTAAGAAGCTTTTAATGGTGAGTGTTCAATGTCCATTGTTTCCTATGGTGTGGTCCACTTGTGATTTGGATCTCCTTCATTTTTAGGTGGGGCTCAAAGTTAGGGAGAGTTCTAATACGGTGCTACCCAAGTAAAACCTGATCCACTCCATTATTCTCGGGAAGGTGACACTTTTACAGGAACTAACATTCACAGTGTTGTGGCCCGCCCTTCATTTTTTAAGTGGCCCACCATGATGTATACGTGAGATCCACTGTAACCATTAGATGTGTAATCTTATGTTGGGCTCAAAGCCAAAAAAATCGTGTTGATGGGTGGACAAGTGGGCCGTACTAATGACAACAATTGGGGGAGATGTCCACCCTTGATTTTTACATGGCCCACCGCAATGGTCATGTGAAATCCACTCGAACCATTAGATGCCACACCAAAACATTGGCCAAAGACCCAAAATGCAGGCCTATACACTATTCAACTGGGCCACACCAAGGGAAACAGTTTGGAGGGTGATCTTTTTATTATACTATTTCCAATCTTGTGGTCCACTTAAACCATGGATGGGGCTGATTTTCAGGCCATGGGTTTATCATGGGGTGATGCAACTGACAGTTGGGTGGATTTTGCCTTAATGCCAAAGCGGGCCCACCTAAGCTAACAATTCCTTTTCCTCCTTGAAATAACTTTCATCGAGGACATTTATTGACATTAATTTCTCCTTAAATGAGGCAACTAGTTGGACGGTCCAACTAGTTGTGTGTGAGCATTTCTCATATGTGTGTGTGTGTGTGTGTGTGTGTGCATATGTACGGAAATGGTACTATGAGGTCAACCTCATGGGAACTTCCCATGAGGTCGAGTTGTGGATCCAACCGTGATGTGTGTCAAACATCCACCCTATCAATCAGATGCACCATTCCATGGTGAACCAAGGGCTTAAAAATCAAGTCAATCCATGCACCATTCCATGGTGGGCCACAGACTTAAAAATCAAGTCAATCCATGACTTGGGTGGACCACACCACATACAACAGTTGGGAGGGGTTACCCTCCCATTAAAACATTCATAATCATTTATTGGGCCTACCACCGAGATGTGGTTCACAAATCCAGCCAATCCATTGTGTGTGTCCCACTTGGATGAGGGGTCAGACCAAGTTTCAACCGCATCCAAAACTCAGGTGGGCACTTCCAAGTGCTTTTGTATGTTTTAGGCATGTCTTCATATGGTTTTAGATGGTAAGGCCCACCTGAGTTCCATATACGGTTGATTTTTGGGATATCTCATAACCTAAATGGGAACCATCAAACGCACACTGTTGATGTTTGACGCACATCACAGTGGGGCCCACACAGCTTGACCTCATGGGAAGTTTGCATGAGGTCGACCTTATAGTACCATTTCCCACACACACACACACATATATATATGAAATAGTTGATACAATGAGTCTGCTATGGATACCCCAAACACCAAAACTTTTTAGATTGTGAGATCTGATTCATTAAACCTTTGGCATTCTTTTCAAATCCATTAACATAAGGAAACAAAATGTAAAAATAAATAAATAAATAAAACTTTTGGCAATTTTTACTTGAATGCACACCATTGCTGCATTTTCTCTTGAGTATCTATTTTCTTCTGGCAATGGATGAAGGCTGCGAATTTTTTTATCAGGTTATTTTTTTTTTATGGATGGACTGTCCATAGTGGACACATTTTAGAAATGGCTCAATGAAGCATATATAAGCTGGCTTTGAACCATGAACATCATGCTTGCACGGTACACTCAACCTCAGGATATGCCAAGTATTCTCAAGTTTTCAGCTTAGCAAGTGGGACCCAAGCTTCCCATGATCTAGATAACTCGTCCGTTCAGTGGATAGAGAACTATCAAACGAGAAAATCTCAATTAAGGATAATGTTAATGTTCTACTTAGTGGCCTGCAAATACCGTTAGTAAGAGAAACAACAACAGTTCACATTCAACTGAAGAACAACCAAGATCTAGGATCTCCCAATCTATGAGAGCTTAGGGGGATCTCATGGTCAGATCCAAAGTGGGACCCACACAAAATCTGGAAGATTTTAACATTAGCCCACCAACTCCAAGCTATTTGCCCCTACAACATGGGTAAATGAAATATCAAACCTCAAGGAATGTCCTGGAGCTTGTCAATATGTAAGATGCATTCAATGACTCCCAACTAATATTTGAGCACCAAAGCAAAGATTTTCATAGAAACTCCCTCAACAATCACCAACCTAGAGAAGATTTGGAGAAATTCTACCTTCCCTAAGAGCCAACCGTTCCACTTCTAGTAATTATCCCTTCCAGCAGGTTTGGGAAAAGACTAGTGAATCCCACACTTGCCAATTTCTCAAATTATTGTTGATCCCACAAGGCCATGAATTACCTAGAGGAGAACCATCAAAATTGAACTTCCACTACCTAAAAGGTGGACAATGCCACCCATCAATAATAATTTCTTTAGTGGCCTCATATTTACAACCAAAGGATTTATAGTAAATGTGAAAGCGGGAATGCTATGAAAATTGGATTTGATAACAACCCATTTGATAGGGCCACTCTTCTATATTTTCCACCACTCGAGTCTTCCTTTTGTTGAATATCCAGCTGTTTCCTCCCTTCCAAACTGATCAGCATAAACCCAATAGAAGCATACACAAAAGAATTATCCCCCTAGCTTTAAACAGTTCACCATAGGTCCTAACACAAGCTTCCACCCCATGTGGCATTGATGAGCCCTGAATGAAGGAACATGGAGGAGCACCACCTTCATTAATTGAAGAATGACTGTTTTTCCTTTTCTGTAGATAAGAAGGCAACCTCTTTGGGCTGAGGGGTATATGGATGACCCACACTCTACAAGTTGTATAAGACTAGGAGCCTTTCTTTTCCTTCTTTTTTTCTTCTTTTTTTTTGGAAGATCCCATTATGTGGGGCAGAAGGGACTACATTCACAACATGTTGAACAAAGGTGAACTGGAGGCATTCAACGGCCTTTTGTTAGTTCTTCAAGGGCCTCCTTCGCTGTAGTTGAAGCGAAAACCATTAAAGCATTGATCTCATGGGGTCCATTTCTATCAAATAGGAGGGTTGTTGCACAAAATATACTTCTAGGTAATTGCCCCAAAGATCTATCTATATTATATGGAAAAAAAACCACATATGGGGACTCTTATTTGTACAAATCAAGGTATCCTATATCGGTAACAGTGGCGTAACGATCACCAGTAATGGAGGCGTAACAGTCACCACCATTACCGATACGGGTATCGGCCATAACAGCCAATATGAGGGCGTAAAGACCATTATGACCCCCGTAATGGTTGAAAATTTTCTTTTGCCAGAAAAATTCTGAAAAAATATCTAGAAAATCAAGAATAATGTAAATATTTCAAATATGTATTCATTTTTTATTTTTTTTTGAACATGTTTATGGTAGTGTAATGGTCCACTCTTTGGTAAGAGTGTTGTACCGGGCTGTCTAGTGAATTTTTTTAATATGATTATGTCTCTATTGTTTACACATCACATTCAAGTATTAGAACTAGAAATAAGAAAAACAAAAAAAATTTATTTGTTATTACATCAATCTTACCATCTTTTTTTTTCTCACTTCGTTCACAAATTGTTTTGATTGACCTATCCATAAAGAGAGATATCTATTGATGTTGATATTGGTTGATGCAAACATATTATTTCTATTTTATTGGTTGTTTGTCGTTCCATTTTTTAGCATCCTTATTTAAAGATATTGTTTTCAACTCATTCGTTTTTTGTATCTTTTTTATAGATGAATTCTGCCTATTGTCAGTTTTCACACAAGGGTTTACATATACAACTGCATCATCGTCACGAGCAATGTTTTAAATATCGATGATATCAGCCGATATATCCAACGATATAACTTACATCCCAGTTGTGTGATACGAAATGCATAGGTAATGCCGATATATCCTATATGTTCGATCCGGTGAGCATTTTCAATTTTCAATTCCTTCTTTCTCTTGAAATTATGTTAAATCAGTTTCAAGTGGTTACAAATCCATTGGTTCTTTGTGTTTTGCATGAAAAATCAGGTAGTTGGAGCTTTGATTTTGATATCCATTAGTTCTTCATGTTCTCCATGCTTTTTTTTTTGAAATTTTCCTTCAACCAACTATCAATCAAGACGAATTTCAAAGTATTTAAAAGTATTTGATGAAATGGTCATCACATACACTCTTATTTTGAAATGTTAGTGTAGGTGGTCCAATTTGGAAAAAAATCAAAATTTTCCCAATTTCTCCCAAATTGCTTGCAATGTTGCATCCCAAACATGAAATCATGTATGAGGGCTGATATATTAATTTATTAAATCCTTGTCAATTTTTTAAAAATAAAAATCATTTTTAATTTAAAAAAAGTTATCAAAATATATATTTTTGAAATTTCCCTTCTACCAGCTATCAATTTACACCAATTTCGAAGTATTTAGGAGTGTTTGATGAAATGATCATCACATACACTCTAAATGTTATGCATTCAATTAGAATATAGTTGCATTAGTTCAGTCAAATAGTTCATAGCTTAGGACATTATATAAAAGAAACATGTTATGTGCACTTCTTTTTCCAAATGTCATGGTTTAAAAGTATGTATTAAGGTCTTTTTTAACAATCCCTGAAGTTTCATTGAAAACTTCAACCATTTTCTTAATGTTTTTCAAAAAGTGTGATAAATTACCCAATACAAATGATATATCCCATGCAATAACCGATACGTATCTGTATCCTAGGGGTGCAATACGTAACGCGATACCGATATTTCAAACACTGGTCATGAGTAAATTTCCTACAAGTTACCAAAGTAACCAGTAACACTAATTAAATGAGGGAAGGGGCTCTGGTGTATAAAGAGGGCCTCACTCTTTAATAAGTAACCATAGAAATCATGGAAGCCACTCTTTATTTACTTATCCATTTACAAAATAGTGATAGTTTGATTCTTCATCGCTGTAAACAGGGATATTGAAAATCAAATAGGTTTCTTAGTCTTTACAAAAGGGGAAAAAAGAGAATCAAAGGACTGACAGATGAACAACAGGGATTGAACCTGCATATGGTGGATTCACAATCCACTGCCTTGATCCACTTTGCTACATCCACCCCCCTCTATATATAAAGGATTCAATTTCAATTGTTCATGATGTTAGTGCACTGATTTGTACACCTTGTTTCTCAATCACGTGAGCCCATGTGTCATGTAATCGATTGAGCCCTTGGAAGCTAAAAACCGAAGATATAAGTGGATGTGGAGCATCAAAGAGCAAAGAACGGGTAAATGAGGTGCCTTGGTGACCCTAACCCTTGAACTTCTAGATGATCCTAACCCTGTAGGTAAACCTCGTTGATCATCCCTTAGCCTTAAAAGCTTAATTGGAACATGATAAGTAAGGCTACAGGATGTGCGAAGCCGCTGTAAAATCATATGCCCAAAGCAGCAGTTTTCATGTAGTGTTCGATCCCATCGAGTGATCCTCGATCGGTCTCAATCAATCAAAGGTAACCAGAAATGTGCAGCAACAAATTGACAATTTTCTGGAATTTTTCAATGCCATTGAACCAGCCTTCAATCCCATCGAAGGGGAGTTCAATCGATCGAAGGCATCCCTCGATCAATCAAACCAGCCGTTTTCTGCCCGTTTTTTTACCGCTGGAACTTGATTTCTTTATATAAGGCATTTGAACCTATAGCATTTAATAAGGGTTTTCAGTGCGAATAGAGGCTATGTGTTTTTACACTCATACCACACATCATAGAGGCTATGTGTTTTTACACTCATACCACACATCATAGACCTCCATCCAAAGAATTTCATGTCAATCTTCATGTGATCCTTCACTCTAATGAGCATTTCATGCTCCTATTCGAAGATGTTGATGAATTCTCGCCTTTCTAAAGATTAGACATTACACCTATAATCAAATCCCTATCTAAACTCTCTATAAGACCCTTCTAGGTGACTTCCCTAGCATTTCAACTTTCCATCAATTGTAGGAGATTCACCCAACCTCTCATCATCTTGGTCACCTCAAAGGAGCATCGCATGTAGGGTGTTTGATCTTGGAGTTGAAGCATCGGTATCAACGATTGGAGGAGCACAATGGGAGCTGAATGAAGCATGGGAGAGCAACAATCAAGCTACTCGAGAAAGTGCTACAAAAGGAGCCCAATTCAATAAGTTTTCAAATTATAAGAGTTCACACACTCCTTATGTAGAATTGAATGTAGAGTTTGTAACCCAAACTCACATAGGTTCTTGTGTACGACAGTATCGCCACCGACACAGGTGACTACGTCTGCAAGTCCTTGTGTAGGCCACTAACACGGGTGTATACGTGAGTAAGTCTATGTAAGCCACCAACACGGGTGTGTACATGGTAAGTCCTTGCATAGACCACCAACACGGGTGAGAATGTGGGTAAGTCCTTGTGTAGGCCTCTGACAAGAGTGTACGCTTGAAAAGGTTAGAAGTGAACCTGATTTAAAACCTCCGATAGTGAAATCCAGTACACTTATGGGTTGAGTACATCCGCCGAGAGTGGAGTAAGAAACCGAACCACTATGCATGCCTGTGTTTGGGATTGTCTTTTGAGCACTTGTTTAATTATGCTTGTGGATTTAATTTGATAAATTATATGTATGCATGATTAGATGAATGTTGGGAGTTAATAGTTAGCACATCCCACACGCACACGTAATTGCATTACTTAGTTTTATTGGCATATTAGTTTAAGTAAGCAATTGTGTGTTAAAGGCATAACTTTTATTTGGTCCAAATAATCCCAACACCAACCACTCACCCCCCCCCCCCCCCCCCCCCCCCCGATAGCCTTCATTCTATAACTCCACCAAGCTTCCTCGCGTAGCCACACCACGTGCAGTTTCACATGATTATTGTACCTAGTCTTTCTTACTTTCCTTCATGCTGAGGTACAGATATTGAACATAAAATGCCAATCCTGAATTACTAAATTTAGCTTTGTCCCCTTTCCCCTTACATTCAATGCATTTTCAAATACCATTGTATCACCAATCTCACAAATCGTGCACTCATTTTCTATCAAAAATCCCAAATCAGTCCTCTTAATTTTATGTACCTATCTCACTTTCTTTATCATTGCCTTCTAGTCCCTTGAAGTTGAACCCTAACAGGTCCACCTCTTCTCTCATATTTAAACCTAACCATCCTAAATGAAGTGCAAATCAAACCCTAATTAGCAAAATCCATACATCTCTCATAAACTGGAAGAGCCAAACTCGAACCAGCTAACCCATCTCTTCACATTCATCAGTCAAGGGCTACGACAAATTCCTAAGTTTGATATGTTGACTACGTTCATATTAGTATAATTCAATTTGGATATCTTATTAATCTAATTAGTGATTAAAATGCTAGGTGTTAGATTACATGGTAGAGTGAAGGGTGGAAGGAGAGAGGAGAAGAGAGGGGTGCGGGAGAGAGGATGCAAAAAGTTTCATTCTCTGTCACCTTATGCATATTATTAACAAGGCCCTAATAACAAAATAACGCGGTGCCCAATAGTAGCACATATAATTATACAGCACCCCAACAATAATAGCCCTATATCCCACACATACGCTCACATCCACACACACGCACACAATCTCTTACAATCCCCCTCAAGTTGGAGCATAGATATTACAAATGCACAGCTTGCCAACAATCTCCTAAAGGTGTGAGGGACTATTAGCTTTGGTGAGAATATCCACTCACTGAGCATTGGAATGAACAAACAGATGCACAACTCCTCTGATAAGATCTTTCCTCTCATGAAAATGATAGTCAACTTTAATGTGTTTGGTCCTCTGGTCTAATACTAGGTAAGAGGGAATATGGATGGTAAGTGTCACAATATAAAGGACAAAAGGTGGGGATCACAAAACCCATTTCCTGAAAAAGAGAGCAAAGCTAGATAATCTCATATATCGCATGGGCCATCAAAAGATGTTTTGCCTCAGCAGAAGAGTGAGCCAAAACAGTTTGCTTTTTTACTTTTCTATGTGACAAGATTACTCCAAACAAATGTACAGTAACAACTTATGAGCTTACCTATCGTTAGACTTTAGAGGAGCATGCCCAATCTGCATCACAATACCCACTCAAATTAAGGTGACCATGATCGGAATATAGTAATCCATTGTATGGAGTGGAGCAATCTTCAAATAGCAAAGAATATGTTAGACAGACTCGAGATGATGAGAACAAGGGGATTGCATGACTTGACTGGTGACACTCACAACATAGGCAATGTCTTTACGAGTCATTATTAACTAAATGAGCTTTGCCACTAAATTTAATACATTCCTGAATCACTAAAAGCCTTTTGACTCTGTATCATGGAGGAGATGATTTACCTCTACAGGATTCTCTGATGAACAGTGCCCAACATCCCCATTTCTGTAAGGAGATCAGAGAATTTTTTTCTGAGAAATGACACCCTTTTTTTATCGAACCACTTCAATCACAAGAAAATATAATAACAAACCCATGTCCTTAATATCCAAGGTACCGGTCTGGCCAAGAATGATTTAACAATTGCTAATACCACATCACTATCACCACTGATAATAATATCATCAACATGAATGATGAGAATGGCTATGTACCAATCGATGTTTGACATATCAGTATTGCGCTATGTATTGCATTCTTGGGATACAAATACATATCGGTTATCGCACGGGATGTATCGTTTGTATCGCATAATTTATTGTACTTTTTAGGAAACATGGGGAAACATTGGAAAAATGGTTGAATTTTTTAATGAAACTTCAGGGATTTTTAAAACATACCTTAATACATACTTTTAAATCATAACATCTCAAAAAAATATGCAAATAATAAGTTTCCTTTGTACAGGATCCTAAGTTATGCGATGTTTAACTGAACTAATGCAACTATATTTAAATTGAATAAATGACATTTATAAATGTATCAAAGACATGTATGAAAACACAACCAATTCATTGAAAAGTAAAAGAAGAAGTAAAAATTGAGAAATATACATATCAATGATGTGGACTGGTTGTGGCCAATACCCACATAGAGTTGCACGGTGGCTCGTAATCATCGTCTCCATCTCGACAGGGCTGAAAATAGTATTGCTCCACGAATCAACAATCTTGTGCCCATAGGAACTAAAGAATGAGGTCGATCCAAAGTTCAAGTGGACCCATCATGATGTGGCCACGACCCTAGCGCGGATTGCCTACTGATAGTGAGGTGGCTACTGACACTGCTATATGGGCCCCATCATGATGTATGTGTCCTATCTAGGTCATCCATACATTTTTTTCAAACTATTTTATGGCATGAGATAAAACATTAGGCAGATCCAAATCTCATATGACCCACATTGTCCATAAGTATTGAAAGCTCATTTTAGGGATTGATTTAAAAAATGAAGCAAATCCAAGTCTCAAATGGACCATAATACAGGAAACAGTGGTAATCGATCACTAAAAACTTCCCGTGGGCCACAAAAGTTTTAAATCAATCTGATACTTGTGTGGTCTATTCATCTAGATCTTTACGACCTAATCAACAAGTTCGACAGCAAATAAACATTATGGTGGCCTCCATAAAGTTTTTAATTGTGGGGATTCAATCACTACTGTTACTTGTAGTATGGCTCAGTGTTTGCAATATTGATACTATCGGCCGATATATCAGCGGATATTATCATTATCGCTGGCCAGCGACACAATATCCACCGGAAATCCCTCAAAATTTTTCCAAAAAAAAAAAAAAAAAACAGATTTCTATGAATCGTGTGATATATCGCACGATATCACACCATTTTTTGCGATATCATAGATATTATCTGTAGATTTATTCCTTTTTGCTTCCATAATTACCAAAAAAAAAAATCCAAAAAAAAAAAAAGGAAGAAGAAACTGGAAAAAGCTTTGAATTCAACAATCTCGATTTCTTACCTTTTTGCTTCAAATAGAAGTAAGATTCAAACTGAGCACGAGGTTTCGGCAAGAAATCTGTCAAAAAATCCTATAGATTTGGGTTTGAATGAGGGAATTTGGGGATTTTTGAGAGATTTTAGGGTTCCGGTCCTTCCAAAACCCTTTCTGTTTCGAAAATGGCTGCGGATTAGCTACTGACAGGTAGAGTGGCGCAACTAAAGTGACGTCGAGATGTTTAGTGGGCCCCACCATGATGTATGTGTTGTATCCACACCATCCATCATTTTAGGGAATGAGACAGAATGAGGCAATCCCAAATCTCGAGTGGACCCCACCACATAAAACAGTAGAGACAATGATGTCCACCATTGAAACCTTCCTAGGGCCATCATGAGATTTATTTTTTTTTGTGATCCAACCTGTTAATAAGTTAACACGAACATGAACGAAGGGAAAACATAAATATCAGCTTGATCGGAAACTTCTGTGGCCCCCAAGAAGTTTTTAATGGTGGGCATTCAATCCCCATTGTTTTTTGTGGTGGGTCCACTCAAGCTTTGGATCTGCCTCATTCTTTGGCTAATGCCCTAAAATGATCTCTCCAAAATGATGGATGGTGTGGATATAACACATACATTATGGTGGGCCCACGGAACTTGGTGGCATCACTTTAGTAGCCAATGGCTACTCAACTGGTGTGGTATGTGTCTTTCCAACGCACGCTCCTCAACTCCGAGTTGTACGAATGTTCCAGAGGAGATCAATGTAACATGGCCACCAAAATGATGTATTTATTATATCCACACCATTCATCCATTTTCCAAGATCATTTTAGAGCATCAGCCCAAAAATGAGTCATACCCAAAGCTCAAGTGGACCACACCACAAATAGAAGTGGGGACAATTATTCTCACCGTTAAAACATTTGTAGGGCCCACCATGACGTTTATTTTCCATCCAATCTGTTAATAAGGTCACACAAACCTGGATGAAGAGGAAAAACAAATATCATATTGATCCAAACCTTTTGTGACCCCTAAAAGGGAATTAATGGTAGATGTTCAATCTCAATCCCCCACTGCTTTTTACAATATGGTCCACTTGATCTTTCGATCTGTCTTATTTGTAGGCTCAAGCCTTATGACAAGCTCGCCTAATGGACAGATGGTTTGGATATAACACATACCTCATGATGGGACCCACAGAACTTGGTGACATTAACTCACCAACCAGGTCAATGGTGTGTGGTACACCCGCCACTCAGCTTCCCCTTCTTCGCGGCGTTAGCTAGAGACGAACTCCCCTGCAGGGTTGTGGGGTCCACTTGATGTATATGTTTCATCCAATCTGTCCATTCAATCTCGAAGATCATTTTAAGGCATCAATCATAAAAAATGGGACCTTTTTAAGGCTCAAGTGGACCACACCACAGGAAGCAGTGGAGATTGAACACTTGCAATGGATAACTTTTTGGTAGGGACAAGTTTTGGATCAAGCCGTTATTTATTTTTTACCTTCATTTAGGTCTATATGACCTTATGAACAGGTTGGATAGCCAAATAAACATCAGGATGGGCCCTACAACGTTTCGAACAGATTGGCGGCAAATAACTCAATCACTATTTAATGTGGTGTGGTCCACTTGAGCCTTAAATCTACCTCTTTTTTAGGATCATGCCCTAAAATGACCCGTTAAAATGTATGGACGACGTAGATAAAACATATATAATATAGTGGGCCCCATACAGTCCCTAATAGGTCCGTCTATCTCTTGCTAGGTACCAGTGAAGCCTAACTTGAGTGAGACCTTCGAACCAACAATGTGAGTAGGACCCCTTACTGTAGGGGCCACCTTGATGTATGAATTGTATATCCACACTGTTCATATGCCTTTTCAACTTATTTTAGACCATGGTCCCAAAAATGAATAAGATAAAAGAGTCAGGTGGACCGCACTACATGAAAGAGTGATTAATGACCATTGAAAACCTTTTGTGGGCCACAAAAGTTTTACATCAAGGTGATACTTGTTTGTCTTTCATCCAAATATATATAACCTTATCAATTGGTTGTATTTTCATATATGTCTTAATACATTTATAAATGTTTTACATCATATTTAAATATAGTGGTCTTAGTTCAATTGGACAAGGCATAGTTTATGACCCTATACAAAGGAAACCTATTATGTGCACTTCTTTCTTGAGATTCTATGATTCAAAAGTGTGTATTAAGGTCTTTTTTAACAATCTCTGAAGTTTCATTGAAAAATTCAACCATTTTCCCAATGTTTCCCCATGTTTCTCAAAAAGTGCGATAAATTACACGATACAAACGATATATCCTGTGCGATAACCGATACGTATCTGTATCCCAAGGGTGCGATACATTGCGCGATACCGATATTTCGAACACTGGTATGGCCCACGTAAGATTTGGATCTGCTTCATTTTTGAGAACTTTCAAAACTGTTGGACAATGTGGATTTGAGACACATACATCACCCTGAGCCCCACAATCAAGGTCCCACCCACCTCCATGGATTCGAGTCTTACAAAAGCGAATTTCACACAAAATCCTTTGGCATGAAGTTCCTACGCTGGGAACCTAAGTGGGGCGCACTGTGATGTTTGTGAGAAATCCACTTCGTCCATACGTAAAAATGAGCTCATTTTACGACATCAGGCCAAAAATGAGCCGGATCCAATACTTAAGTGGGCTGAAAACTTGAGGATTGAACATCCACAGTTGAAATATTCGTGGGGCCATGGAAGTTTTGAATCAGGCTAATATTTGTGTTTCATCCCAGCAAGAATGATATTATGAACGGTATGGATGGCATGTAAACATCACTGTTGACCCATGGAGGTTTCAACAATAGAATTTCCCTACCCATCTTTTCCTTTAGTGCGGCCCGCTTGAGTCTTGGATCATGCTCACGTTTTGTTTGAAGTCATAAAATGAGCTCACAAAACGAATGGATGGAGTGGATTTCTCACAAACATCACGGTGGGCCCCACCTAGGTTTCCTGCTAAAGGCTTTTGCAGGAAGTCCACGTTCGAGTCTCACTTAATCCCTCCCCATGTGGATGGAAGTTGATCGGCTGGTGTACCACACACCACCAATATGGTTGGTGTGTTGACATCACCAAGTTATGAGGGTCCCATCATGAGGTATGTGTTATATCCAAACCGTCCATCCATTTGGCAGGCTTGAGCCGAAAAATAAGGCAGATCCAATTATCAAGTGGACTACACTGCAAAACATAGTAGGGGATTGAACGTCTACCATTGAAACCATTTTGGGGACACAAGTTTTGGATCAATATGATATTTCTTTTTCCTCTTCATCCAGGTATGTGTGACCTTATGAACAAATTGGATGGGAAATAAACATTATGGTGGGCCCTATAAACGTTTTAATGGTGAGAATCATTGTCCCCACTGCCTTTTGTGGTATGGTCCACTTGAGCTTTGGATATGACTCATTTTTTGGGCTCATGATCTAAAATGATCTCACCAAATAGATGAACGGGGTGGATATAATAAATACATCATTGTGTGGCCTATGTAACTTTGATCTTCTTTGAACCATTCGTACAACTCGAAGATCGAGGAGTGTCAACGCTCGTCTTCGCACGACAAGTAACCACACATCTAAGTAAACTCTATGGGGTCCACCGTGATTTATATATTTTATCCACTCCTTCCATCTATTTTTACCAAATAATTTTAGGGCTTGAGCCCAAAATTGAAGCATATCCAAATGTCAAATGGACCACACCATGGAAAACAATGTGAATTGAATGTATACCATTGAAAAATTCTTGAGGGCCACAAAAGTTTTGGATCAAGCTTATATTTATGTTTTACCTTCATCCATGTTTTTGTGATCTCATGAACAGGTTGGATGACAAATAAACATCATTGTGGGGCCTAGCAAGGTTTCAACGATGGAAATCATTATTCTCATTGTTTCTTAGGGTATGGTCCACTTGAGCTTTGGATATGCTTCAATTTTGCTCAACCCCTTATATGAGCTGGAAAAATGGTTGGACGACATGGATAAACCACATACATTCATGATGGGGCCCACGGAGTTTTCTCGATACGATAAGAGCATACCAAGTAACTCAATACGCAATCCGATTTCAACAAACTTCAGGCGGAAGCCATTTTCAAAAGGGAGCCCCAAATCCTCTTCAATCAAACCCAAATTTTGAAATTTTTTACAGATTTCTTACCGAAATCTTCGTTGATGTATTTCTGATTACATAATCTTCATATACAGGCAGTGTTCGAAATATCAATATCGTGTTACGTATCACATCCTTGGGATATAGATATGTATCGGTTATCACACTGGATATATTGTTTGTATCAGGTAATTTATCGCACTTTTTGAGAAACATAGGGGAACATTGGGAAAATGGTTGAATTTTTCAATGAAACTTCATGGATTGTTAAAAAAGACCTTAATACACACTTTAAATTATAACATCTCAAAAAATAAGTGGACATGATAAGTTTCCTTTGTATAGGGTCCTAAGTCATGCACTATCTGAGTGAACTAATGCAACTATATTCAAATTGAATGCATAACATTTAGAGTGCATTTGTGATCATTTCATCAAACACTCCTAAATACTTCGAAATTAGTCTCAATTGATAGTTGTTTGAAGGGGAATTTTGAAAAAAATTATTTTAATAATTTGTCTTCTTAATTTTAATGAAAAATGATTTTATTTTAAGAAAATTGACAAGGACTGAACAAATCAATAGATCAGCCCTCATGCATGCTAGATTTCCTGTGTGGAGTGCAAAGTGCTTGGGAGAAATTGGGGACATTTCAAATTATCTCCATTTTTTTTCCGAATTGTACCACCTACACTCAAATTTCAAAATTAGAGTGTATGTGATGATCGTTTCATCAAAAACTCCTAAATACTTTGAAATTAGTCTCAATTGACAGCTGGTTGAAGGAAAATTTTGGGAAAAAAAAAAACATGGAGAACATGAAGAACGCTAGGAACCAATGGATATCGAAATCAAAAATCCAACTCCATGATTTTTCATGCAAAACATGAAGCACCAATGGATTTATAACCATTTGACACTAATTTAACATAATTTCAACAAAAAAGGGAATCAGAAATCAAAAATGCTCACCAGATCAAACATGTGGGATATTTCGCACTACTTGTGCGTTTCGTATTGCACAGTTTGTATACAAGATATACCCTGGGATATATTGGCTGATATCGTTGATATTTAAAACATTGTATACAGCTAGTACTAAAATCTCTCCGGTTTTTCCTCTTTTAAAAAAAAAAAAATCTTTTTCGATTGCATGATAGTATGATAATATCAATGATATCAAAGAACATCCTGCGATATCCTACGATATATCGCGCGATACAAATATTTTTGCTTTTTTTTAAACTTCCGACTGGTTTCGTGTGGGTTTCGTGTCGCTCGCCAGAGATACCGATATATTGACCGATAGTATCGATACGCGAACATTGGTACCAATGCACTCTATGAGCACAAAATGATCACAAGGGCTCATATGGAAACCAAATTGCTCTACTAAACTTCTCGAACCATACTCTGGGAGACATACACTTCTTTGTGAAGATCGCATGTAGAAAAATATTCTTCATGTCTAACATCCAGTTACGAAATGCAGCAACAGGGAGAAGCGCGCACAATTTAACTTGGTGACAACCGACAAGAGAAGAATATCCATTTGGTGATAGTCAACAATAAATTGTTGAGTGGGCCCCTTCACCACAAGATGTGCTTTGAACCTTGCAACTAAGCTGTCCAGATTATGCTCCAAGGTGTACATCCATTTGCATCCAACAACATGCTTCTCAACTGGCAACTCTACCTGATCTCATGGTCCTTGCATTTCAAAGGTTGCCATTTCCCCCATTATACTGCTTTCCAACAAAGATCAACCAAGGCAACTGCAACTCTAGAATGAAAAGAAACAGAGAATATGGCAGAAATGAATGCTTTAAAAGAGAGCGAAATGGATCAGCAAGATGTGAAGTTACTGATTGGGTGTGAAATGCATGAGAAAAATCAGTAATTTGGAAGAAGATCAAGGGACCAAATTCGAGGACGAGTAGAGGTCATTGAGCATCCGTAAAGGCTGGTGACTGTTTTCCTCCGAGTGTACACCTTCAGTGGCTTCTCCACAGATGTAAGCTGGGCTAGGAGAGGACTCGTAGAATCATCAATGATCAGAAGAGCAAAAGCATCATCACAACAAGGGATAGATCGTAGCCACCTGTGATAAGAGATTCTAAAAGAAGGTAACATCCTTGGAAATATACCTCTTTTCGGTCACAGGGAAATAGCACCTATACCCCTTTTTAGTGTTAGCATACCCTAAGAAGATGCATTTCACGTATTGCGGTCTCAAGATATCTCTTGATGGTCCTAACATTTGAAGGAAAAACACACATCCAAAAGTTTTTTGGATGAACACTAAATAGAAGAAGAATAAATGCTAGGGGTTTTAGAGGATAACTATTTCCGAGTTAGGGGAGTCAACGTCCTATTGATCATGTAGGAGGTTGTGTGTGCACATGCATGTGTCGGTGTGGATGTGCAGAGTATATTATTATGGTGATGTGTGTGCATAGTATTTAACTAGTCCTACAGTAAACCATTTATTTTTTTCATTTTTAGGGTTTTACAATAAAAATCAGTGTTTTCAAATAGCATGTAGCATAGAGTTCACCCCTCTAAAGTGTGAGGCATAAGCTACATGCTAGTTCTAGACCTTCAATTAAGTTTGCGCTTTGTTGCATCAAATATCATAAAATTTCTTGATATTTTGCAACAAATTGCTGATTAATAATGAAATTTCAGGAGAGCATCAGTTATCAAAGGTGTTGTCAAAATACCAATTAAGAAAATATATGAAATGGGAATCGCAAAAGAAACTCTAATAATATGAATTAGCAAGTTCTAATTTCAAACCAATCTGTACCAATTACATCCTAAAATCAGGTTGGCAAATAATAGCAAAGTCTTGGAACCATATATAAAATAATGCTTTAAATGCTACCATAGAAAGTGGCAATTTTAGGCTAACCCACACATACCAGAAAAGAATAAAGAATAAGAGGGTCTCTAGAATAATAGCTTAATTTTTCAAAGTTTACCACATTAGAGGCTGGTGGTTCAGAGAGAAGCTTTTGAGATAAATCTTCTACAATAGATTCCTCATTATCGATTGAGCCATCTCCTTGTGGTACTAAGGAAGTGTCCTTCTCTAGATCAACAGACATGGCAAAAGTTCTCCAAGATGGATGTCTCCAAACCAATTGGCGTATGGGATATTTCACACTAGAAAGTACAAAATTATGTGGGGCATGCCTTAGAGAAGATGACCTCTGAGGCCCCATCTGTAACTTGGCACAAGGAACATTACATGGATATTTATGTAGATGTTCCCACTGGTGCTTTCTTGAATGGCAAGAAACCCATGATCCAGGTTTGTCAAAGCAATGCCTATCAAGAAGAATATGCAAGTTATCAAAAATCTAGAAGATGTAGCTAGCATGGAGACCCAATTCATAAAAACATTGAGAAACTCAAATACAGCAGCTATATAAGAAGTATAGGCTGACAAGTTGTGACAAGTTATGACCAACAAAAAAGGAAAATACTTTTGAAATTGTGTCATGTCGACACGTCCATATTTGCAGGTGCAACACTCTTACACATTCCTCGTATATAAAAATAACAATTAAAAAAATAATAATCTTTTATATTTAATTATTCACATCTTATAATTTTGGACATTTTTATGCATTTAAATAATTGATTTTTATGTTTGCTAACTAAAAGCCATCTGCATTGACATGTGGACCACGATATTCTAATATGCATGACTAATATATAAATATAATAATAAAATTACCGTCCATAATATCTGAAACTCCTCAAAAAATAGTAAATTAAGTAGGAACAAAAAGGAAAAAAAAAATTATATATTCACATTATATATTAACTTATTTTCTTTTCACTCCAATAGCTTTAGTAGTCACAGTGTGTCTGAAAGTTAATAATCATCTAAGCCTTATCCCAATTAAGGGGTTGGCTACAGGAATCCTGTGTTGCATTCCACTCTACCGAGGGACATACCTTCAGTTAGATCATAGGCCATACCTTCTGAGAGTTAATAGATTGTTTTTAAAAAGTTAAAAAGAAAAAGCAACCACTCTTAGAAAATACAGCTCAAGCATGCATACAATATAGGAGCAAATCATATGTAGTTAGAACATGTTAAACTCAGGAGGTTCAACAAACTATCAAGACTGTCAACTTGAATTTAAACCAAGTTGCTTATATGATTGCGTTTCAGCCCACTACAAAAGATGTTCTTCTTTTTTTTTCTTGTTAGAAGATAAAAGATGGTATGGTTACAAATGATAATAAAATACTTCATCAATCACCTTTAGAAATTTCTAAAAGTAACTTGTAACCCCTGGACACCAATTCACGTATAATGTGGAATGGATCCATGTCTAAAGGTAACTTGTAACCCCTGGACACCAATTCACATATAATGTGGAATGGATCCATGTCAGAAACATGCAAGGATTACAATTCAATTAAAGATCTCACAAGAAGACCAGAAAATAAGAAGATAAAACAAAGCAAGAGAGTAGCGTAGAGAATACAGAGGCCACAAAAGGGTGTCCTTCTTGCCTTCTTATCAAAAGTGGCATGCACCTCCTCTTCCTCTTCTTTTTCTTCATATATTTCTGTGTAATATTTAAGAGATCTCCAAATTTTCATCTTTTGTAAGCTTTATAAAGCCTCATCTAACACAAGAGACCATCAATTAGTTCCCCACCTCAGATTGCACATTGAAAAGGGGAAGTTCCTAAAAATAATGGAACCTAATGCTCAAGGTTTGCTAGCCGTACGCCTGTACCACCCATCCACATGTACCTCTCCAAGAGGACACACGTGTCAACCTGGCACGACTGTAGGACATCTGAGACATGTATCATGGGGGCAAACCTTGCAAACCATGATCTAGTATGGTTAAATCAAAGCAACCTTAATATGAAGTTTTGGGTTTCAAACCACGTCGAACTGGAAACTTCAGGTTGAAATGCACTACCAATAGGAGCATCACAACCACAAGTTAGTCCAACATGGATTAGAAGAGAAGAAGAATAAAAAGAAGTAGAAGAATTTTTTTTTCTTCCCGTCCACTACTCACCAGTCCTTCATAAAAAGCCTTTACATGTTATGAATGCTTTTCCCAAAACAAAAGAAAAGTTAAAGTATCTAGCCATCCATGGTTTCTCATCTTACCATCTATTAATCACTAAAATAGCCTAATCCAGTCACAACCAGAGTTCAAAATATCAGTATCATGTTACGTATCACGCTCTTGGGATACAGATACATATTAGTTATCGCATGGGATATATCAGTTGTATCGCGTAATGTAACGTTGTTGTTGGAAACATGGGGAAACATTTGAAATTGGTCAAATTTTTCAATGAAATTTTAGTGATTGTTAAAAAAGACATCAATACACACTTACAAAAAACAAGTGCACATAATAGGTTTTCTTTGTATGGGGTCCTAATCCATGCGTTGTCTAACTGAATTGATGCAAGCATATTCAAAGTTTATTCATATAATTTATAAATGTAAGAAGACGTGTGGAAACACAAGCAATACATTTAAAAGCAAAAGAAGAATCACTAAATCAGGTTACATACATGTTTGATTTTATGTTTGGACACATATTGCAACCAGTTTACCAGAAATTGGGAAATTTTTAAATTTTTTCAATTGATTGTTCCTTCTCCTCCAAATCTCAAAATCGAAGCTCCCAATCCATGATTTTTCATGCAAAACATGAAAAAACATGGATTTGTAACAATTTGACATTGATTTAATATGATTTACAGAAGAAGAAAATAAAAAATGCTCACCGGATTGAACATGTGGGATATATCCCACTACTTGTGTGTTTTGTATCACACAAATGGGATACAAGAAATATCGTAGGATATATCGGCCGATATCGTCAATATTTAAAACATTGGTCACAACCAAAGAATCCTTTTGTCATTCAATCTCAACTCACTAAATTTATGTCGAAATCTCAAGATCTTGGGCTAATTTTGAAAGCTAACTCAATAGGCTTTCAAATGGACCAATTTCATGTCATTTGGACATTTTTTAGTACCAGAAAATGGCCAGGAAAATAAGTGACTAAAGAAGGAAACCTAAAGACTTGCTGAATTATTTTCTTTTTTTCTATAAAAACAAACTACTAAAATAGTCCAATAGTCTGTGCCATATGGAATCATAGTTCAATGAGGCCATGATGTGGGGTTCACTATGTGGGGCCCACTAATACATCGGAAAATTTCTTGGCCCAGCACTGATTGGATATCATGATTGTGGCCACTACTCAATTGCATCAGCCCTCCTGGTTGGAAGGAAGGAAAACAACAAGTTGGAACTGTCAAACAAGCTTATCAGCTCAGATAGCCTTTATGCCAGGATTGGGTTGGTTGTCAAACGAGTTAGAGCTGTCAAACGAGTTTATGTCAAACGCCCAACCGGTGGATTGGGTCGGTTGTCAAACAGTTGGTTTTGCCATCTTATTGTAGATCATAGCTGTTGCCATAGTCTCCATCTCAGCATTAGACCTTGAAGCATCAGTTCAAATCATTAGGCAGATCACAAGACATGCATATCATTGATTGGACTGCTGAGCCATCAATCAATTCTATCATCAATCCAGTCATTGATCAATCCATCAGCTCTTCTCCTAATCAGTTGGGGAGACCCCTTACATTGATTCTCCTAACCTAGCCATTGATCCATCAAGCAATTTTTTTGGTCAATAATTATTGATCCATCAGTAGATCCATCCACAGATTCATTTGTTGAGGCCTCCTTTTGGTTCTCAATCACACTTGTACTTTGTCTAGTGGCTTCCTAGGACTTCTGATGTTCTTAGTAAATAGCTTCATAATCTGTCTGCTTTGAATGAACAAGTATTCTTCTCCATATCGTGGGAGATTTTCCCATCTAGTATCCATCTTCTAAGAAGAATATGGCAGTGACCCATCGAACTGCAACTTTGATGGCTGTGCATCTTTAATGTTTAGGTGAATGAAAGATAAACGGCAAGATATGATGATAGATCTGCTGACAGATTGACAGTAAGATTCATTATGGCGGAGAATCCATTGCAGATGGATCCAGTAGAATAATATATGCAAGAGGTAAAAATTCTAAGAATTGGCTTAGATTTTGAACACACATCATATATGATTCGTTAGTCCACCATAAGGGATGTCTAATTATCTAAGTGATTAGACCCTTGTTATTAAACACGAGATTCTCGATATAGATCTTGCAGATTGTCTTGGAGAAGTACTGGATCACAAGGGTCCAAGTGATCTATGAAGATGTTGATTACAAATTACAAGTTTGACAAAGATGAGGGGAATGGGAATAGATTGTCAAATAGTGAACTTGAGTCGTTGCAAAGTTCATCAAATAGAGAGAACGAGAGCTAAAGTGATGAACTTAGTAATGTGGAGGATGCTGGGTCGGGCGAAGAGGGTGATGACGTCAATAGGGCCCTAGCTACAATTTTTATACATTTGCAAGTGTTTAGTGATGTATATGCTTTCTGCGACCCACTTCTACATCACTCTATAGCATGGTAACGGTTACACCTTATGGGGTCGTAACGCCTGTAACAGCTGTTATGCAAAAAAATGACTTGTGATCGCCATTAACATACCGTTATACCCTCTATAAAGTGACGCAGAGAAGGACGTGAGGTCGAGCACCGTCTTCCTCAAGATGATAAATATTCCGAATCCACGGAACTTCTCTGGACTCCTCACAGAGACTTCTCGAATCCACGAGGAAAGGAAGTAGAAAATAAGAATAATTTCTAATAAATTCGAAATTGATTAATGAAATCCTAAAATCGAGTTCACAACCCTTTAAATAAGGGAACCAAGCAATAAGAAAGAAATCAGACTCAAACTACAACTAAAACTCATAGAATTCGCAACTTACTATAAATAGTAAACTTACTATTTATAGATGGTGGTGATGTCTACTAGTGCGCAAGGTTTTCGGCCAAAAATAGTAAGTGTCCTATTTGGCTTCAAACCGTTCTCCTAATTATCCTAAGCACTTTTCATGTTGGACACAACTCCTAAAGCCCAACGGATGAAAAGTTATACTCAAACGAAAACTTTCTATTTATAGTAAAAACAAAATTAAAACGAGGAAACAACCGTCAATCAGGGGGTTTCTCGCAAATCCGGGCTGCGCAACCCAGCGTAGCTGGGTTGGTTGGCTAAAGTAGCTCGTTCTACCCCAAGTTCATATATTTTACGTCAGATAACTCATTCCGGATTGTGAGATACGCCCGATATAAGGTCCGATGGTCCGGATCACTTCTGTCGCCGACCGTGCCTTTTCTGATCCATCTTGGCCATGAAATTGTCCGCGACCCGCTCTACATCAGTCCCCTCCACTTGAAAAGAACTCGTCCTCGAGTTCTCCTCCTGCGCTGGTTCATGATACTCGGTCAGGTCCGCAACGTTGAAAGTCCGTGAGATCGCCATGTCATCTGGAAGATCAACAACATAAGCATTGTCATTGATCTTTCGGATAATCGGTACCGGTCCAATCTTCTTATTCTTCAGCTTGTTGTACGTCCCGGTCGAAAATCTTTCTTTTCGCAGATGGACCATTACCTGGTCACCCACCTCGAACACCTTTTGTCGACGATGCTTGTCCGCTTATTCCTTGTACTTTTCGTTCGAGGCATGTAGCTTAGTGTGCACCTCCGCATGAATACCCATGATCCTGTCTGTCATATATTCTGCTACAATACTCATGCCTGGGAGCTTAGGCAGAGGGACCAAGTCTAGTGTGTGGCGAGGTACTCGTCCGTAAATAACCTGGAACGGGAATTTTCCTGTCGAGCGGTTCACAATGTTGTTGAATGCAAACTCCGCTTGAGACAAGGCCAAATCCCACTGCTTCGGTTTCTCTCCTGAAATACATCGAAGGAGGTTTCCCAAAGTGCGATTCACAACCTCAGTTTGACCGTCAGTCTGTGGGTGGTAGGCGCTGCTGAACTGAAGTCGTGTATCGAATCGAGTCCACAAAGTTCGCCAAAAGTGGCTTATGAACTTCGTGTCAAGGTCAGAAGTAATAGTCTTGGGAACACCGTGTAGCCGCACAATTTCTCTGAAGAATAGATTCGCCACGTGTGTTGCATCGAGAGTTTTCTTACATGGAATAAAGTGCGTCATCTTGGAGAAACGATCTACTACCACGAACACCGAATCCATGCCACGTTGTGTTCGTGGGAGACCAAGCACGAAGTCCATAGATAAATCCTCCCAAGGGCCATCAGGCACGAGCAACGGAGTATAGAAGCCCGTATTATGAGATTGTCCCTTGGAGGTTTGACAAATATAACAACGTTGGACTGCCCTTCCCACATCACGTACCAACTGCGGCCAGTAATACCGTTCTTCCACAAGAGCTCGCGTCTTGTCTCGCCCAAGGTGTCCACTGAGGCCACCTCCATGTAGCTCTTGGATTATCTGCTCCCTTAGCGAACTGTTCGGGATGCACAATCGATTTCCCTTGAAAAGGAACCCGTCTTGCATATGTAAGTCGCCGGAGTGACCTTCTTGGCATCTAACCCATGCGTCCCTGAAGTCGTCGTCATCGGCATATATGTCTTTGAGGCACTCGAACCCGACGACTTCATTGCTCATACTTACTAACAAATTTGCACGGCGACTCAACGCATCGGCTACCTTGTTCTGTTGTCCTGACTTATGTTTTAGCACGAAAGTGAATTCCTGTAAAAACGAGATCCATCTAGCATGCATACGGTTAATGTTAGCTTGACTATTAATAAATTTGAGAGCTTGATGGTCCGTGTAAAGTATGAATTCCCTTTGAATCAAATAATGTCGCCAATGTCGCAGTGCCTGGACCACCGCGTATAACTCGATCTCGTATGTAGACCACTTCTTGCGTCCATCGCTAAGTTTCTCACTGTAGAAGGCTACCGGCCTACCTTCTTGAGACAAAACTCCCCCAATTCCGACATATGAGGCATCACATTCGACTTCAAACAGTTTGTCGAAGTTAGGAAGTACAAGAACTGGGGTCGTAAATAATCTGCGCTTGATTTCGGCAAAGCTCTTGTCGGCTTCGTCAGTCCACTGAAACTGCCCTTTCTTCATGCAATCTGTGATTGGTGACACGATAATACTGAAATTTCTCACGAACCAACGATAGAATGTCGCCAGTCCATGAAAACTTCGCACTTCGTGAATATTTGTGGGAACTGGCCATTCTCTGATTGCCTTCACCTTTTCCTCATCCACTCGAATGCCCGTGGACATTACGACAAAACCCAGAAACAATAGGCTATTAGTCATGAAGTTACACTTCTTTAAATTGAGATACAGTCTATTTTCAGTAAGCACCTGAAGGACCTTCTTGAGGTGTTCCATATGGGTAGTTTCGTCTTGACTGTATATCAAAATATCATCGAAATAAACCACAACGAATCGTCCAATGAAAGGTTTCAGAACTTGGTTCATCAATCTCATGAATGTGCTAGGCGCATTCGAAAGACCGAAGGGCATGACCATCCATTCATACAATCCTTCCTTGGTCTTAAAGGCCGTTTTCCACTCATCACCCGGTCGTATTCGAATCTGATGATAGCCACTCCTTAGATCCAATTTAGAAAATATTTTGACACCCTCTAACATGTCCAGCATATCGTCCAACCGGGGTATAGGAAACCTGTACTTTATGGTGATTTTGTTGATGGCTCGGCTGTCGACACACATGCGCTAACTCCCATCTTTCTTTGGAGTTAACAGAGCTGGTACAGCGCATAGACTCATGCTTTCTCGAATAAGACCCTTACGGATCAACTCTTCCACTTGCCCTTGAAGAATCTCGCACTCATTCGGACTCATTCGGTAATGAGGCCGATTGGGTAGACTGGACCCGGGGATAAAGTCGATATGGTGTTGGATATCCCGCATGGGAGGTAATCCATCGGGAAGGTCATCGGGCCAGATTTCTTTGAATTCATGTAGCAGGGGCTTTAGTCTTTTAGGGATGATGGTAGGCTCGAGTTCTTCCCCTTTTACAATTAATGCATAAGCCTGTCCTGTTTCTTTGGATTCTTCCACGAAGTCCCGTATAGTTAAGAGAAAACGACCCTCCACTTTAGAAGTTTCAGGTGGTCCCTCTGGATCCATAGGGGCCAATATGGTCTTCCGACCATCCTTGACGAAGATATATATGTTATCTCGCCCTTTATGAGTGGCATCACGGTCAGATTGCTAGGGTTGACCGAGTAGTATGTGACATGCTTCCATGTCAATCACATCGCATACTACTTCATCCTTATAATGTTTACCAATTGAAAAGGATATGGTGCACCGTTCAGTTACCTTTGTTTCACTGACCTTCTTGATCCAACCGATTGTATATGAAGAGGGATGCCGCTCTGTTTTCAATTGCAATTTCTCCACCATGACCTTAGAGACGATATTCTCGCTGCTGCCACTATCAATAATCACGTCACAAACCTTTCGATTCACCGTACACCTAGTGCGGAAGATGTTATGCCTCTGTGGATGCACTTCTTTTCTTGGCGCATATAAGAGCCGCCTCACGACGAGTGACTCGCAGCGATCTTGTTGAACCCAACTTGATTCATCTACCTCATCCCCGGTGGTATGCTCCTGCTCTTCATCATCTGGATCTTCATCGGCGTTATCAGCACTACCATCATTGATGGTGAGGTTCGCCACCTTTCGCTGGGGACAAGTATTTGATAGGTGGCCCGGTTGGCCACAACGATAACAGTTGTCAGGCCGGGGTCGAGCGTAAGGGTTCGGGATTCTACTTGGACCAGCAGCAGTCGATACGCCCCTTTGGGGCCTAGCTTGTCCGCTTCCCTGATCTCGGCTCTCAGACGTAGGAGGTTGAGTGCGTGCTCCTACGAGTTCCTTCCCCTTAGCCTGTGGAGCTCCCTGGGGTGGACCCGCCGTAGGGATCCTCGCGGTAGAATAGGGCCGTGTGGTAGAACGTTCAAGTTGTGCTTCTGCCCGAGTAGCCAACTTAATCGCATCATTCATCGTCCAGACGGGCTTCATCTAGACCCGATCCTGGATCGCCATACGCAGTCCACCGTTGAATCGGACGACTTGCTGCGATTCAGTCTCGACTAAATCGTTACGCGCCGCCAGACGGTAAAATTCTTCTGCGTATTCTCTCACCGACCGACTACCCTGTCGACAATTTTGGTATTGTTGAAATAATACCTGATCGTAATCGCTAGGAAGGAATCGAGCACGTAATAGCTGCTTCATCCGCTGCCATGTGTGGATTGGTGCTTTCATCTGTCTAGTTCGTGCAAGTTGCAGTTGTTCCCACCAAGCTGAAGCTCCTTTCAACTTGTAGGCCACAAGTTTGACCTTCTTTGCTTCAGGGATATCCATATAGTCGAAAAATTGCTCAACTTCAGAAAGCCAATCGAGGAAATCCTCAATGTGTAGTTGGCCATTGAAGTTAGGAATATCAACCCGCATCTTAAATTCTCGATCTGTCCGATCTACTCGATCGCCGCCTTGTCTGGGGTGTTGAAAGATTATGTCATCGATTTCCTCCTCACTGGAGCCCCCTTCCTCAGGAATAACCCGTGGATGCATCGCTAGTACTATCCCGCGATCAGGGCGATTGCGAGTTTCAATAATCGGCGGTGGAAGATTACCACCAGGAACACGGAGTTGCCCTAGGGTTTCCGCCAAGAGATTCGCTATGCGGTCCATAGAAGCCTGCAACCCTTGCATGGCTTGTCGATTCTCTTGCATGGTTGCTTCGAAAACTGCCGCCGTTAAAGGTAAATTTCCTGGGGCACCACCCATGGGATTGTTGCCCGACCCGTCGTTAGAAGCCATCGATCCGAGGAGAAACCTCGCTCTGATACCAAACTGACGCAGAGAAGGACGTGAGGTCGAGCACCGTCTTCCTCAAGATGATAAATATTCCGAATCCACGGAACTTCTCTGGACTCCTCACAGAGACTTCTCGAATCCACGAGGAAAGGAAGTAGAAAATAAGAATAATTTCTAATAAATTCGAAATTGATTAATGAAATCCTAAAATCGAGTTCACAGCCCTTTAAATAAGGGAACCAAGCAATAAGAAAGAAATCAGACTCAAACTACAACTAAAACTCCTAGAATTCGCAACTTACTATAAATAGTAAACTTACTATTTATAGACGGTGGTGATGTCTACTAGTGCGCAAGGTTTTCGGCCAAAAATAGTAAGTGTCCTATTTGGCTTCACCAAACCGTTCTCCTAATTATCCTAAGCACTTTTCATGTTGGACACAACTCCTAAAGCCCAACGGATGAAAAGTTATACTCAAACTAAAACTTACTATTTATAGTAAAAACAAAATTAAAACGAGGAAACGACCGTCGATCAGGGGGTTTCTCGCAAATCCGGGCTGCGCAACCCGGCGTAGCGGGGTTGGTTGGCTAAAGTAGCTCGTTCTACTCCAAGTTCATATATTTTACATCAAATAACTCATTCCGGATTGTGAGATACGCCCGATCTAAGTTCCGATGGTCCGGATCACTTCTGTCGTCGACCGTGCCTTTTCTGATCCATCTTGGCCATGAAATTGTCCGCGACCCGCTCTACATCATAAAGCCATAACAGCCCCCATAATAGTCTATTACAAGGCAGATACAGGGTTTTTCGGATTTATTTTTTCAACATTATGGAGAAGATGGAGGTTTTTCAGTTTTTTCTTTTAATAAAAAAATTGATCGTGAAGGCCATTACAGGGACCGTAACAGCTGTTACAACCCATATCGTAAAGGTAACGATGTTGGCCATTATGGCCACCATTAGCATTACGGAATACCTTGCTCTGTAGTCCAAGGATTTGAACAATCTTTCAAGAAGAATGACAAGACATGTGTAACTGTAGTATGTTGAATGGGAAATTTGAATGTTAGGAATGTTATCGATGTTTCAGGTGAATGAATGTTATGAATGTTAAACTTCATGGGATGTTCGTATGTTCTGTATGTTGAGCTATGGTTAATTAACATTGGATTCCATAGGTTTACTTCATCGTTTGTGTTCATGGTATGCACTAGAATATTTTGCTCATGTGAAGCGGGGCAATGTCTCCTCATGTCAAAGACCCCCAATAACTTTGGATGGTACTTTTACAAATGTTCCATTAAAGAAAGTTTCATATGAAATTTCACTCATTTCAATATGATAATGTAGAATTCATTTTTCTCCAACATTTAAATTCACAGGAGAATAGAGAATAATTTATCTGGTTCAGTGAAGATACAACTGGGGATTTGGATGCTCCTATATTTACTTCAAAGGCATCCATCCACTTCTAAAGAATTGGTTGGGAGGCACAACTGTAGGTACCTATTCAAACAAGTGACAAAGTTGAGTCCAGCGCTCTAATGTCAATGGTTTTGAGGGATTGCAATAAGGATGGCATTCAGAGCACATGGCTGATGACTAACAATCTCAAGTATTATTTATGTTCGGTATTTTCTTCTTTTTTTGTTCCATGTTTCTTAGGGCCTGTTTGATTTTCTAAATCCTTGGTAAATACCTGGTAAATGAGCAATTATTACATTTTCACCCTATTTGAAAATGCGATGGTATTTTTGCTTCAAAAACCAGTCCAAAAGAACTGGTTTATATTTGTGGGGCCCACTGTGATATATATGACAAATCCGCGCCGTCCACCCTTTTTACCAGAACATTTTGATTTATGAGCCGAAAAATGAGGCAAATCCAATATTCAAGTGGCTCACACCAAAGGAAACAGTGGCCCCAAGAAGTTTTTAACGGTAGGTGTTCAACTCCCTTTTTCTTGTGGTGTGGTCCACTTGTGCTTTGGATCTGCCTCATTTTTTGGTTCATGCTCTAAATTCAGCTGCCATTACGTATGGATGGTGGGGATAAGCCACATATATCACGGTGCGCCCCACATATATTTCGCACCTCCTTGGCTTTAGTGTTCAAAAAGTAGGCCCATCAAATCCAAGGTGTCCCGTATCGGTATCGGTTGGCGTATCGGTGACCTCCAAAATCGATACGGATACGGGGGCGTAACGGCCCGTAACGGCGCAAAATTTTTTTTTTTGCCAAAAAAATATGAAAAAATATGGATTAAATCCGGAATATTCTAAGCATTCCAAATATGCATTCATTTATAAAATGGAATATGTTTATGGGGGCGTAACGGTCCACTCTTTGGTGAGAAGTTGTATCAGACTGTCTGATGAATTTATGAACCAGATAACCTGAATTTGACTACAAAATTCATATATTTAATTTTCTAACTATCTACTACCAATGATAGATATATTAGAATGAATGTAATATGTAAATATCTTACATTGGGTGCGTTTGCAATTATTTTTGAGAAATTTCTCAAACATACCTGTGCAGTGTGTACGTGACTGTGATTCTTGTATATGACCTGTCATCCTCAAGTCTAGAATATTTAAAAAAATAAAATTAGTAGTGTCTGATATACTCTCCTGCAACTTGATTAAGGATTACTTGATTGGTTGTCAGGGGAGCTATTTTAAATACAAGTTCAGCAGTGTCAAGTGTATGCATAATTGCATGGCTTCTTGCAATAATACTGTTGTGAGCTGTCTGCTGCAAAATGCAAATACTTACCTTAATACAAATATATACTCACAATCACAAGTCACCACCAAAATGAAAATCTGTTTTTTTGTGGTTGCTCGACCTCCACATCATCGTCATTGTCACCATCAGGCTGAAGCTGTCCAATAGGTGTAGGTTCTGCATATCCATAATATCCAGTGCCAGAAGGAAATACTAGATCAACGAAACCAGAGGATGACTGATCCTGACTAGGTAACAACTCTGACCCTAAGTAAGGATATCCACCAGTGCCCGTCGAATAGCCATACTGGTAACCATACTCAGGCTGTTGAGAATCTTGAGATTGAGAGTGCGTCTGTTGTGATGAGTAACTTGGATTTGGATCTGGATATCTATAATCATATGGATATTGATCGGGAGGGCTACTCCAACATGAATGTGATGGAACGGGCTCAGTATAACCATCATAATTATAATCCAATTGACCATAAGAATATCCATCATAATAACCAAGACCATGAGCCTGCTGATGTTCCGGACCTCCCGGACGCGGTGCACCACTAGATGTACCCTCCTGCTGGCTGTATCGTGACTCGGTACACTCGTAGGTTCGACCTCGTGTACCACATTGTCGATGTTCATCGGCATCGCGATCTGTAGACGGCTGAATAGGGCGTTGAGCAACACCAGAAGTGCCAGCACCAGAGGTAGGAGGGTCATCGTCACCATCATCCGACACGGACACGCTACCACTACTCGTACTCTTTTGTTGATCTCGAGCCGTTTCCGTACGTGGCATAAACGCTGCCCCTCTTACTGGGTCCAACACATCTGCACGACTCTCTTGTTGTGCTTTGCGTATTTCTGGGTCATCAATTTTCAATTCTTCACTATCCTCTTCAATTTGTTTTTCCCTTGTTTCCAACCAAGGTGGAAGTGGGTCATCCTCATCATAAATATTGTCCAAGTTTATTGGACAGCAGTCTCCGTCATCGGCAGCTGTAATGCTCCTATGATGTCGTCTCATTCTTAGTTTTATATTGTAGTGCATGAAAACAAGTCTATCTAATGTTCTAGTCTGCAATCTATTCCTATTCTTTGAATGAATGAGCGCAAAACAACTCCAATTCCTTTCGCAGCTAGAGGAAGATGTTGTCTGGCTCAAAACTTTTACCGAAATTTTTTGGAGAGCCTTCGTACTCTCTCCGAAATTAATCCACCATTTGGCCGGTTGCAACCTAGATACCGCATGCTGTGCAAGAGCATCTCCAAAACTACCAAGACGATTTCCAATTGTATCTAATTCATTCAGCGCCTTTATTTGCAGATATAAGTCAGGTTCTAATCTCTTTATCACATTTTTTAGCCCGACACGAACTTCATCATCCGCAACAAATGATTGGGCATATCTATACCTAGGATTTAAGTAATAACCTGCTGCATGAAGATCGTGATGGAGTTGTTTTGTCCATCTCTTGTCGATCATCTTCCAATAAGTCTCCCAGCTTCTACAATCACGTTCAACTGCAAGCTTTGCCTTATCCATGGCATCATATATGAAGCCCATGGTAGGTGCTTCATCGGTTTCAACAAGACGGAGTACCCTCATTAGTGGCTCCATCACCTTTAGGATCGCCTTAACCTTTTTTTCAATATTTGTTGTCCCGTATGGTGTTCACAACGTCGACCGGTGTCCCTGATGTCTTCTTCCCATGTTTTGTGTTGAGCCATTGTCGGGAAGCGAACATTTCACTCAACTCTCCCCTATGCTGGAATAAACTCTCTAATGCTATAAAGTTTGTTGCGAATCTAGTCGCCGCAGGCCTCAACAATTCTCGTCCTTTCGTGAACTTTCTCATTATTGCGACTACTTGATTATGATTGTAAATAAACGTCGTTACTTCCCTTACCCTTTCGACCATTTCCTTAACATTCTTCTTCTTCCCAATATCTTCCAATATAAGATCAATACAATGGGCAGCACATGGTGACCAAAAAAGATGCTTTCTCTTATTCATCAACATATGTCCTGCAAGCTTATATGATGCTTCATTATCTGTCATAATCTGCACTACGTTCTCCTCTCCAATCTCATCCACAACTTTATCCATTAGTCCAGTAATATAATCAGAATTTTTTGTTACTTCTGAGGCATCAATTGACTTGCGATATATAGTTCCCAAGTGGCAGTACACCATGAAGTTGATCATGCTGCGTCTGGTTGGGCCAGTCCAACCATCGCACATGATCGTGCATCCTCTGGCTTGCCATACAGGTTTAAAGGTATCCACGTATGTTTTCACATCCACATACTCTGCATCTATCCATTTCCCCCTAATCTCCTTAGCCGTGGGAGCTTTTATTCCTTCACCTGCTTCTGCTGCTGCATCAATTACCACCTGCCAATATGGAGAATTGGCCGCGTTAGTAGGTATGTTAGCATGTATAAATAACTTTGCTGCTGCTCTACCTAATTTCTCAACGAAAGTTCTACTCCACATTTGTTTTATCTTCTTTTGTTTAGTTGATTCTTTCCTAAACAGGATTGGATCAATAGAGGGTCTCATAGGCTCATTTACTTCTTCATCCAAATGTATATGGGCATCACGTGAAGATGTCTGTCGTCGGCTCCCAAATACACGTCGTAACCCACCAAACCTACCCCCCTACCCTCAGTCCCAGCTGCAGAAGCAGTTGCACTTCCAGTTGCACTCCCTGTCCCACTCTCACTCCCACTGCCCCCTCCTGTATCACGCACTGACCCATGCGTGTCAAACATGCGGTGACGTTCTTCCTCTTCACGAGCTAGACGCACGCTCTCTCTCCTAGCTATGGTTAATTCCCGATCTGAATCTTCGTCAGAATCAATAATATCTTCATCACGAACGCCCATATATTCAGGACCAAACACCTCCTGTCGAGCTGCTTCTAAAGTATCATCTCTCTTCTTTTGTACAGCAGCACGTTTACCCTTCGACTCATCCAGACTAGCTTGCATTAATAGCATTATCTCTCTCGGTACTCTGACACATGGCGCAACTTGACCCTTTCGATGTGTCAAATGTTGTTTGAGACGGGTAATTCCACCAGACACTATCCTATCACAATACTTACACTTTATTTGGTGCCTAGTACCACCAACCCTCTCACAATATTGCCATCCAATATCCTCACTTACTTGTTGTTGGCCAGACCCAGACATTTCTTTAGGTTTAGGATATGAGTATGAGTGTATGACCTATGTTAATAAAGATAATTTTATGTTCTAACTAAACCCTAAGAAGCTCCAAAACCTGTCCAATATAAGCAAATAAAAATATAAAGTCACTAATTCGAAAATACAAAGAAAAATTTATAAAATGACACCCCAAATATGTAAAATGCACATTAACATATTCTACTATGATTAACACATCATATGGCATGATTAAAACAGCAAAACAACCATTAAAAATTGATTTTTCAAATTTAAAAAAAAGGGGCCAAAATTCATGCGTAAATAGAAAAAAATATAAAAATATATATAAAATGACACCCAAAATATGTAAAATGCACATTAACATGTTCTACTATGATTAACACATCATATGGCATCATCAAAACAGCAAAACAACCATTAAAAATTGATTTTTCAAATTTTAAAAAAATGGGCCAAAATTCATGCGTAAATAGAAAAAGATATTCAAAAAAAATATAAAATGGCACCCCAAATATGTAAAATGCACATTAAAATGTTCTACTATAATTACCACATCATATGGCATGATTAAAACAGAAAAACAACCATTAAAAATTATTTTTTCGAATTTTAAAAAAAGGGGTCAAAATTCATGCGTAAATAAAAAAATATATAAAATGGGACCCCAAATATGTAAAATGCACATTAAAATGTTCTACTATGATTAACACATCATATGGCATGATTAAAACAGCAAAACAACCATTAAAAATTGATTTTTGAATTTTAAAAAAAGGGGCCAAAATTCATGCGTAAATAGAAAAAAATATAAAAAAAATATAAAATGGCACCCCAAATATGTAAAATGCACATTAAAATGTTCTACTATGATTAACACATCATATGGCATGATTAAAACAGCAAAACAACCTTTAAAAATTATTTTTTCGAATTTTAAAAAAAGGGGCTAAAATTCATGCGTAAATAGAAAAAAATATAAAATATATATAAAATGGCACCCCAAATATGTAAAATGCACATTAACATGTTCTACTATGATTAACACATCATATGCAATCATTAAAACAGCAAAACAACCATTAAAAATTGATTTTTTGAATTTTCAAAAAAAAGGCCATAATAAATGCGTAAATAAAAAAAAATATAAAAAAAATATAAAATGGTACCCCAAATCTGTAAAATGCACATTAAGCTGTTCTACTATGATTAACACATCATATGGCATCATTAAAACAGCAAAACAACTATTAAAAATTGATTTTTCGAATTTTTAAAAAAGGGCCCAAAATTCATGCGTAAATAGAAAAAAATATAAAAAAAAATATTAAATGGCACCCCAAATCTGTAAAATGCACATTAACATGTTCTACTATCTGTAAAATGCACATTAACATGTTCTACTATGATTAACATATCATATGGCATCATTAAAACAGCAAAACAACCATTAAAAATTGATTTTTCGAATTTTAAAAAAAGGGCCCAAAATTCATGCGTAAATAGAAAAAAATATAAAAAAAATATAAAATGGCACCCCAAATCTGTAAAATGCACATTAAGCTGTTCTACTATGATTAACACATCATATGGCATCATTAAAACAGCAAAACAACTATTAAAAATTGATTTTTCAAATTTTAAAAAAAGGGCCTAAAATTCATGCGTAAATAGAAAAAAATATAAAAAAAAATATTAAATGGCACCCCAAATCTGTAAAATGCACATAATCATGTTCTACTATGATTAACACATTATATGGCACGATTAAAACAGCAAAACATATTAAAGAAAGTAAATACCTATTTTTAAAGAATTTCTGAAAAATGGCCCACCGAGCTTTGATTCAACCAAATCCGTAATATAATGTGTTTTTGTCCCAAAAAGCCAGCCAAGGTTGGTCGAAATTACTATTAGAAGGAGTGAAAAACAGTTTGGAAGCAAGAAGTTTGGGCAAAACAGCAAAAAAAGTGCTTAAAAAGAAAAAAAAAAAATAGCCGTTATCTGACCGTTACGGGTGACCGTTACGCCCCCGTAACGGTCCGATACGCCCCGTATCGGCCCGTATCGGCTGATACGGCTACAAAAATCGGTAACGGCCGATACGGAACCGATACGCGTATCGGCCCTTACCGATTCCGTTACGTATCGGCCGATACGGCCGATACGTAACCGATACGGGACACCATGATCAAATCAAGCATTGGAACCATGGGGTAATTACTTAAGGAAATAATCATTACTCATTTACAAGGTATTTACAGCTGATTTGGAAAATCAAACAGGCCTTTAGATGAATGTTTTGTCGTGTACTTCGCTGTTGTATTGATGACTGGTTGTAACCTGAATGAGTATTTTCTGTAGTTCAGATGAAGCTCATTCTCTGTCCAATGGGTGTGGATCCAAATATACATGTTGTGTGACTCAGATGGACAGTTTAGATCAATGCCCAGGGACCTATTTCACCCAATCAATGGTTCGGATCATTGCGCTTGGACCGTTAAAAAATTTTGACAGTTAAGATTGCAAAGGTCTTATTTGGATGGTTTAGATCAGTTTAAAGAAACAATTTGACCTAGTCAATGGTTCAGTTCATTGCTCTTGGACAATTTAAAATTTTAGACAGTTAAGATCAGTGCACAGGACTTTATTTGTCCAGTTGATGGGGCTTAGATCAGTGCACAGCGAATTATCTGTCCAGTCAATTCAGATCAATGCTACCAGGGCAAAGTCAACATTTGGACAGTTTGGATCCGTGCCTAGTGCATTATTTGCACAAGCAATGGTTTGGATCACAGAACTAGGCACAGTCAACATTTGGACAGTTTGGATCGGTGCCCAAGGCAGTATTTGCATAATCAATGATTTCAATCGTCAAAGTAGGGTAAAGCCAACACTGCGACAGTCTGGATCAAAGCCCAGGGCACTGGTTCGCAAAATCAATTGTTTCAATCATTTTGCCGGTTTCAATCAATGGTTTCAATCACTAAACATGGATCCCATGTGCCCAGCCAAAATTCCAAGGGTCTTACATTAGTGTACAGGGCCATATCTTCCATAATTACTTATTCAGATTGTTCAGAAGATTTGGATCAGTGAACAGGGCACAATTGATGGTCTGGATCAATCAAGATGGGTCCCATGTGCCGAACAAAAAATCGATAGTTGCAGGTGTATTTAACTTACAAGTACAAAAGAATCATTTGAGGACTTCTTTACCATTTCAAAAGCAAAACAGTCTTTTCTTCTTCTTCTTCTTTTTTTTTTTTTTTTTTTTTGGGGGGGGGGGGGGGGGGGGGGGGGTGGGGGGGAGTGGGTGGGGGATCACTACATTGTCTCTTCCAGCTCATCTAACAAGCAGGAGAGAAAAGCAAAACACTCATTTCATATGCAGAAACATTCAAACTTAACGTCATCTATGCATTCTATCATGGAATTTAATCACACAGATGATGTATGTTAAGTTATACAGATGTATGTGAAAGGAAGTTTACCGTGCAATACACTTGCTTTCCATTGTGACAATTTCCATCTCCATTGTCAAGATTCCCTACTACCAACAGAAAAGCATAGAAAACAAGAAAGGTCCTCAATCATTTGTAGAAAATCATGAAATCACTTTTTCAAGCTTTCCAAGAAAAGATGCAAAGAAGAAATGAGGATTTAAATAGATAAAGGAATTAATTCTAGCAATATTTCAGAAATGCAGATATGGTGAAGGATTAGCTTATTCAATCTCAAGAAAATGCCGTTTGTTTATCATTAATTATAACCAATGTTTTCAATATCTTGCGATATCACTAATATATCCCACAATACATCTGTTATCCCAGTTGGGCGATACGAAACCCAGCTTTAATATCCATTTTCTTGGTATCGTACAATATATCACACGATATCACGATCTATTGTGGATATTGCAATATCGTGCGATATATGCACACTCCCCATTTATAAATTCTTAATATATCACGTGATCAATGTTTTTAATATCTTGCGATATCTCCAATACATGGCAATACGAAACAAAGCTTTAAAATCCATTTTTCATGGTATTGCACAATATATCACACAATATCGCGATATAATATGGATATCTCAATATCATGCAATATATTCACACTCCCTCATTATAAATTCTTAATGCATCGTGTGATATATCAATATCGAGTGCAATATCGTAAGGGATAAAAGAAAACCAATGCTGTTTTGTTTGGAAAAATCCTTTCAAAAAATCATGAAAATCGATTTTTATTATTGCAAAATAAATAAATATAAAAAATAAATAAATAAATAAATCTTCCTAGTACATTGTAAAGTGATTTCAACTAGTTCACTCTAGTTTGTTGGAAGAAAATCTTCGAAATTTCTCCAAAATCGTGAATGGAAGCTTCGTGGGGCCGGATTCTAAAAGAAGTGTCTTTTTAGTTTTGATTTGCTTTTATATATTGTAAATAGTGTCAAATGGTAAGAAATTCTTGATTCTTCATGTCTTGCATGAAAAAAAAATACATATATGAATTTGGAGCTTCAATTTCAATGTTTGGGTGAGATAGGCTGAGATGCAGAAAATTGAGGTCCAATGGAAATTTATCCAATTTTTCCCAAATCGGTTGCAATCTTAATCTCCAAACATGAAATCAAACATATATATAACCTGATTTACACATTCTTAGCAATTTGGAGATTTTTTGGATGAAGAGATGATCAATTATTTCCACAAAAGGGCAATGTATGAAGAGATGATCAATTGTTTTCTCATTTTTCATGCACATCAAACATATGTTAGGAAGAATCAAGGCTCTTCTCTAAAGATTATCTATCGTGAGGATTCTCTTCTAACCCACAAGCCACACAAAAACCACCACCCGAGAAATAGCTCCGTAGAACCAATAATGAAATGGGTGAGGGTGACCAAATGGCGATACGTCTATGAAATCAAGCTAAATAGCAACCCAATCGAAAACTTTCCGAAACAATTCCTCAACCAAACTATCAAATCATCAGCTAGAACATCAGTCTTGACATTCTGTAGAACATTAAATAGCCCGGCAAACTCGTCAATCTCAGCTTCTAAAAAATTCCTACAACAAGGGGGAGCCCACACCACTAATCCTCCTACAATAGAGAAACAGTCCACCACCAAAATAAATTGGTCAGGAGCAAGCCAAGCAATCCTAGGGAAAAATATCCCGGAGCACATGAACAACACACCAAATGTCAACCCAGAATCAGATACAATGCACATCACCCACTTCAAAGGATATCCCCCTACGAACCAAGTGCTCAGTCGCCACCACCAGTTCCCAGATAGTTGAAGCCCTGTAGATGGAAGATCCTTTCACAAACTAACCGTCTGTCTAAGTGCCATACTTGGAAGTTACCAGCTCCCTCCAAAGGGCGCCCAACTCAACATCGAATCGACAAACCCACTTCCCAAGCAAAGATGAATTCATATGACCCAACAGTTTTAGGCTGGCCCCACCCTCCTTGATCGACTTGCAAATCTCATCCCATCTAAAAAGATGAAACTTCCTCCCATCAATAGCACCTTTCCAAAGAAAATCTCTCCTCAACTTTTCTAGTCTATCCAACACTGATTTAGGGCATTTGAATAGAGACATGAAATGAGCTGGCATATTGGAAAAAGCTGCCTTAATAAGAGTCAGACACCCTCCCATGGAAAGATGGCAGCACTTCCAAGAGACGAACTTCCTCTCAATTCTCTCAATAACTCTATCCCATAAATGCTTGGTCAGCTTCCCAATACATAGGGGCAGCCTGAAGTACATCGACGGGAAAGAACCGATTTTGCAACCAAAAATGCTCACAAAGCAACTGATATCCTCTCCCCCAACATGAATACTTAGCACTTCAAATTTCACCACATTCAGCTTCAAGTCAGAAACTGCTTCGAAGCAAACTTTTGAAGATTATCAATTGCATCTGCCTCCACCTCACAAAAAAGTAACGTAACGTCCACATCTGGAGATGGCTAATATGATCAACATCAGCTATACCTTTAAAACTGCTATAGGGCCTGTTCTCCACACCTTTTCAAAGCATCATGCTAAGACCCTCTCTGACCACTACAGACAGATAAGGTAAAAAGGGCCACCCTGCCTAAGACCTCTAGAAGCTTTAAAATAGCCTTCTGGAAATCCATTGACCAAAATAAAGAAGGTAGCCGAATGAGTACAGGCTCTGAGCCACTCCCTCCACTTATGGCCTCAACCCAATATATCCAACGTATAATTTAGAAACTCCCAATTGACATAGTCGTAAGCCTTCTCAATATCTATCTTGCAGATTAGCCCGCTTTATCAGATACAATCAAACTTATCTTATAGACTATCTGAAGAAAAAAAACATGTCTTATTGTAAAGAACGCATTTCTTCCTAGTAATCTCCTAGAAGAGGTCTATATGACTCCTCTTCACAAGTTAAGGGGTAGAAAAATCATGTTTATTGTCTTAAAAAAGACACATATGGGTTGAAACACTCTCCAAGAGTTTGGTCTGACAAGTTTAGCACTGCACTTCTCGACTTCAAGTTTACTTGATCTAGCATTAATCATCCTATGCTCATTAAACATCATGGTGCCGAAACAACTATCTTCATAAGTCTATGGAGTCCTCTCAGGAAATGATGAAATCACCATCAAATAAAATATCATCCATGACGATGTTTTCACATCAAGGATACTGGTCTATACTCCACAGAAGTACTTCTTGGTATAGAAGTTGCTCGACGGAAGATGTTTGTTCACTGCAGGGCCCGCATCTGACTCATGCATGTGGCACTTTTTCATTGGACCATGTCAGGGGTTACCGAGGGAGCCTCACAGCAATTCGCGTCGCATACACCGCACACCTGGCATACATTCAAGACAACCCGCACAGTCCAAACCATGGCACTATTTCTCAATTGCATGAGTTGAAAATCACACCGATCCAACAATCCTAACCATCCAATTCGTGGGTATCAACTAAATGATTAAGATAGAAATTGTCCATAGTCCGAAATCAACAGAAGAAATCAGATGGCTAAAATCATACAAACCGTGTAATTTTCAACTTTGCCAGTGGACTATTAGGCCCACAATTCGGACGGTCCAGATAAGCCATACCTCAATGCCATCTGCAGGGTGGACGTGTAACAACCATATCGAAATGGCGAAACCATCTCCATAGTCTAGCCCTAATTTGAATAGCTCGCCCTTCTTTAGAAATTTCAAACACGACTGCTTGAGAAATCTTTGCTAATTACACTACATGAAGATGCGAATGAAAAGCTTGTCGAGAGAGAGAGAGAGAGAGAGAGAGAGAGAGAGGAAGGAGCGGCCATAAGCGAGAGAGGGAGTGGCAGCTTACTATGCACAGAGAGAGAGAGAGAGAGAGAGAGAGAGAGCGCTCTTTGGACGACCACTCTCAGTGGGATCTCACAGCCACAGGCTCCTTACCCCTCCGCATAGCCGCACATCCGAAGCCGCTAGTACAATTCGCGCGACGCATTGAAAACGCGATCCGCGATAGACTGCCAACATGACATACGTTTGCGAGATCTGGACCACTCACCGGATGGCCCCTCTGAGATTTGTTGAATATGGACTTCTTCCTACTGTCCACTTCTTGGAAGGTGTGTGGCCCACCTACCAATGGGCTGTTGAGCACCATTATTTTAGGCAAGGGCTGATAATAGGCACGGACATCGCGTTACACGTGTCGCATGTTCACGCTTCAACCGCCGGACGTGGCTTGCATACTGGCGCCGCCGCAGCGAGACGGCTATTGAGCAGTGCTATGTAGCCCACCATGATATTATATATATATATATATATATATATATATATATATATATATATATATATATATATCCACGCCGTCCATCTATTTTTTCAGATCATTCTTGGAATGAACTTAAAAAGTGAGACAGACCTAAATTTCAAATGGACCACACCACAAGAAAATAGTAGTGATTGAATGCTCACCATTAAAAACTTCCGAAGGCCCACTATAATGTTTATTCTCCATCCACCCTGTTGGTTTAACGCAGACATGGATGATGGGAAAATATAAATATCAGCTTCATTCAAAACTTTTGTGGCCCCAATAAGTTTTTAACTATGGGCGTTCGTTCACCACTGTTTCCTGTGGTGTGGTCCACGTGAGATATGGATCTGTCTCATTTTTATGCTAATGGCCTAAAAGGATGTGTAAAAACAGATGGACGGCGTAGATAAAATGCATACATCATGGTTGCTCCCACAGTGTCAATAGGCAATCCGCCTCCTCGACCGCCTCACTGCGAATCGACAGACCTCTACTTGTCGATCCTCTTCTAAGAGTCTTTAATCCTGTGGCGAGTGAAGATGCCGCGTGGGGCAAGAGGGGTGGCGTTTAAAGCAAATGAGCATGACGAGCACGTTAGCAGAATCCAGCAAGTTGTGGTGGACTATAAACGTGCCAAAACAAATGGTAGATCTGTAAAGGAGAAAGTAGAAGAATATTCACCGTCCATCTTTCTTCGACCCACGAGGCTTTCCTCAGGTGCTCGTGTGGTGGCACCGTTACCTGATCTCCAGTCAAGAGTCATTCACGTAGCGTACCGTTGATTTGGTTGGCCTTTGGCCGTTAGAATTGGTTTTTTACCCGATGGTCCATGCCGTTTATTTGGTAGGCCTTGGCTTACATGGGATGCTGTTCTACATTCTTTTTTTTTTTAGCGTTCGTGTAACAGCTTAGAAATGAGTACATGTTATTTCATGAGATATAGCGTGGGGATATTTCGATCGCCTCGTGGAATTACAGTGGGTGATAATATAAATGTTATACATCGTTGATAAAGGGGAGTATGGCATGAGAAGCTCAAAAGCAGGACGTCGCGTGAAAAACGATGATGAAGCGTTCAAGAAGAGTCATCAAAGCTCACGAGGCAAAAAAAAAAAAAAAAAAACATTTGGATAATTAAGTATCGCAAGGAAATTTATAAATAATAAAGAAATTTAATAAAACAAAACAACTTATACCAATCCGATCAAATTTATTTTTGAATTATTTTTTATAATATTTTGAATAAAATTATCCTTTCAAATTATGCGGTGGAACGTCATGACTATGTAGAACTTTAAGGGGTGTTTGGACTAAGGGATTAGATGGGTTTAAGTGGGATGGAATTACCGAAATGTAATGATTAAGGGATTGTTGTATAATCCCATGGCTTAGAGGCTATCCCACTTCATGTTTGGGAAACGAATTGGCTACTCATCTTGCCACTACCTATCAGTGCTCTATGGGCCCCACCATCATGTATGTGTTTCATCCATGCCATCCACCCATTCTTTCATGTCATTTTCTGGTATAAGCCCAAAAATGAATTTGATCCATATCTCAAGTGGACCTCCTAATTGGCCTTAGGAGGTTTTTAATAGTGTAATTCAATCACTATTGTTTTCCCATGGTGTGGTCCTGAGATTTATATCTACCTCAATTTTTAGATCAAGCCTTAAAATTATATTTCAAAATGGATGGACGGCTTAGATAAAACACATACATCATGGTGGGGTCTACATGGCACCGACTATTAGCTACATGAAACCCAAAGTAGGATTGCAGAAACCCTTGTTGTCCCGGTGTTGATTCCAATAAGAGGCTTCACAACCCATACCTTATATGAGTTTGAAACAGGACATTGCAACCATCCATGGGATCTTAAAACCCACTCCCACCTAATCCCATTTAAACTCATGCGCCAAACACCCCTTTATAGAAGATATGGAATGAATGGCTATATCTTACAGGGGGGTAATTAGGAACAAGTAAAAATTATACAAATTAGATTCAATTATTTACTTAAACAATTTATCAATTAAAACTAAATAAAGTAAATGACACTAAGGATTTCAAGCCAATAGTGGGTTTAATAACATAAATTACAATAGTGAGCTTGTGTGTGCATTAGAAGATAAATGTCTAATATACAATCCAATTCAAGATTCATATAATTCAACCAATCAAGCACGTAAGCATGAATGCAAATGTAAACAATTTGTAATCATAAATACAAGCATGTATAGTGGTTCAGTTTTTCTACTCTACTCTCAACAGATGTACTCTCCTTGAGTGTACCAGTATTAACTATCGAATGTTTTAAATCATGTTCACATCTAACCTTTATAGCCCTACATGAGAATCTACCATATATTCATTCGTGTTGACGACCTATGCAGGGACTTACTACGTATACACTTATATCGATGGCCTACACAATGACTTACCTAGTGTACACTCCGGTCAAAGGCTCCCGCAAGAGACATTAGTTGATTTTCTATTGGCTAACCAACAACTTTGGTCCTAGTCCAATGACGTATGTTTATTCCCATCAGAGGCTTCTACAGAGACTAACACGTACGCACTCATGTCCGATGAATTCGACCTTATACACGATTCTAGATCCTACACAATAACATATTCAAATTTAGGTCATAAACTCTTACCATCAGTCTTACACATGGAAAAAAAGAGTATAAACTCACTAATTAACACTTATTTGTCAAATTGAGCTTATTTGATGCGTTGTGCTTGAGTCACTTCTTCAAAGCTTTTTCGTGCTTAAATATGTTCCTTAATTGCTCCCCCGATTGTTGATGTCGATGTTTGCTAATACTTCGGCTCCTATGGTTGTTTGCCTTGCATATGTAGTGTCAATGAGATGACCAAGGTAAGGGAGGTTGAGTGAATCTCCTACAACTCATAGGAATATTAATATTCTTGGGATTCACTTAAAATGATTTATAGAGAGTTTAAATAGAGATTTGACTATAGGTATAGTGTATAATCTATAGAAAGGTGAGAGTTCATTCACATCTTCGAATATGAGCATAAAATGTTCATTAAAGTGAATAATCATAAGAAGATTGGAATGAAACTCTTTGTATGGAGGTATAAGATGTGTGGTTGTAACGCCCTGTAAAAATCCGTACTTGGACTCGAGTACCAACTCGACCAAAAATCGCGTAGGATTAATTCCTTTAGAAATTAAGAGTAAGTTACCTAGCGCAATGCTAGAGTAGCTGGGAAATAGTCCCTGATCACTTTAAATACGTTGTATAAGACCCAAATCGAGTAAAACCAATGACTCTATAATACTCTAAAACCTCGGATCAAACTCTAAGCAGGTTTGTTCTCTGGACCACTCTGAAACTTTGTATTGGATCTATACCGCGCGTCGAAAGTCCGATACTTACTATCTTAGACCGTTAGAACCGCCTAGCTGGACTTGACAATCACTTCGAAAATCAAGTCCAACCGACATTCGTAGGCTATTTCATTGAGCCTGGACTGAAGAGAGTAAGAATAGGGACAGATTTGGAATTTGAAATTCAAATCTGGCACACGACTTGACGCGTCAGTATTAAGCGTTCTAATTGTCAGAATTCAGCCAAATTACACCCTTGGATCAGAAAAAATTTTTATTTCATATCATGAGAATTGCAGGCCTGATCTAGGTGCGGTGACCGCTGAACTGAAACTGGACCGCCACGTGCGATGTACGAACCCTGCCGGACTGAAAACGGGATGAGAGCAACATCCGACGAGCGTGGACTTAAGTCCGATCGCGTTCAGCCAGGGGACCACCAGAAATGGTCTTTTAGACCGAAACAGCCCCGATTTGGATACACCCTAAGTAAACTTTGTTCCCGAGCCTATTCTGGGCATTTTTATGCTTATAAAAGGGGTTGAAACCCCCATTCCTCTCTCCCATCCGAAATTGCAAAAAGCCCTAGATTGAGAGAGAGAAAAGGTGAGAGTTTGTGAGAGAGAGTAGGAGAGGATTTTCCTGCCGTTGTGCAACCTGTTGTACGTGCTTTAGCAACACGCTCCGATCACCTGGCCGGTGATTCCTCCGCATTTTTAGGTAAGAAAATACCCCATTTAGTCACTGATTTGAGGTTCCTTTCGTTTCATAGCTTGTTAACTGTTAGAACTTGTAAATCAGGTTCTCTATTCGCCGTAGACGAAGCGTATACGCTCCTTTCGAATTCACACCCCTAAAAGGGAAAAGGTGCAGATTTGAGACGCTTTGATTGACTGTTTCCAACGCTTTCAATGTCGTTTAATAGTAGATTATCGACGGCATCGCCGTTTGACATATACAACATGTTGCCGTTTCCTGTTTCCCTAAATGCGCACTTCGGGTCGACATACTATATGTAGACTTAAGTGTGTAGTGTAAGTGTTTGTATAAATGCTTGTATTAGTATGTATTGAATTAAATGGTGTTATGGATTAGTTTGAGATTGATTTCTCAATTAATATGCTGATGTGAATGATTTCCTACATGTTAGTTATATGCATGATTTCATTGTATGTATGAAATGCATGTGCTTGATGATTTACTTAAGTTGTATATTATAACATGTGTTAACATGCTCACATGGTTGTATTTCATTTTCAATACTTTTACATGAATTGCGGATGTGAATTCATATGTGTTTGGGACTATACCTAGTCCAGGCAGTCGATAATCGAGCGAATTCGTGGTTGGCTTATCTTGGCCACGAACGACGCGTCGATGAACGCGAGCCGTGTTCTGGAGTTGGCGGCAGTGGTTAGGCCACACGAAGTGTTTTACGCACTTCATGTCGTTCGACTTGAGATGCGATCGTGCTAGTCGAGCCCGTCAAGTAACCCGACTGGCTGTTGTATGTTCACCCTGTATGAGTCATAACTGCTTGAACCTAGGGTACTGAATTTACCATTGTAAACCCTGTTAACCATGGTACCTTGATCCACGAAGACTCATGAGTCGGGCATGGTGGTGTGGGACACCGTGGTCGAGCTGTCGGCTTACGCTGGGGCCACAAACCTCCCCATAGTGACCAGTGAGCACCTAGTCTCGTGAGCAGATTATGGTAGTATGGGACACTATATTCTTTCTATCGGCCTACACTGATCAGGCGACGAGTCCTTTGTAGTGACCGCGAGCGTATTCTGAGTCTACGGGAGGCGACGACCCTTCAGTAGCAGTAGAGTACAGTAGGCCTGTATTGATAAGGTGATGAGGGAGCGGTGCAACGAGTGTGAGCAACAGCCCTGGCAGCCCTTGCAGCGACCTACCAAATACACATCGTATGAGATTACTAGGAGTGACGACCCTAGACAGGATCTGTGTTGGGATTGATACAAGGGAAGTACCTTAGTTTCCCAATCCTGCTGTTTGAATGGACTAATAACAACTCAAAAATCATATCACCATAACATTGCATGTGCCTGGAAGATGTGGAGCACTTGAGGGACGATTGCATGCCGCGGTCGTAAGATGGTGCCGTTGAGGGAGATCGTCGGTGAGGGCATACATCACGTCATGTCATATTGCATTAACAACAGTATTAGGAATGTCTGATTTACTGCTTTACTATTATCGCATGATTGATTTGAGAACATGTAAATCCTTGCTCTATTATTCCACTGAGTTAGCTACTCATTCCCATGTTTCGGGATGGTGTTTGCAACACCCACCAGACCCTGTTGTAGATGCAGGTGATGTAGAGATCCAGGAGGTAGAGCCGGACTTTAATGAGGACCAGGACGAGTTCTCATACATGCAGTACCACGACGGCTTTGCCTAGGTGGCCTGGGTTGACGGGACTTCATAGTGGGACTCTTTTGTACTTTTGATTTTGTTTATTTACATGTATATGAGACTCAGAGATGTATTCATACTTTAGTGACAGTTGAGATCTACTTTGTTTTTCCATACAGTGATATATATAGTCTTCCGCTTGCTTTTATCGTTGGATCTGAAGTATGAATTGCAGTTTTGGTACACTTTTACTCATGTGAATGCTTTAACTCAGACAACATTGAATCACAATCATTTTTGTTGCATAAGTGATGGTTTGGAACTCGGGAGTTGAGTCTATACACGACCCCGGAATTTCAGGGTGTTACAAGTTGGTAACAGAGCATGAATAAGATTATACCGGGCCTGGGTTATGGTCACGCGACGTACGCTGTCACTTCCTTTTACTTAGGTGGGTGCGAGAAGGGTTTAGAAACACTTCTAGGAACGCAGATTCGCCAATCGGTGAAGACTATTCATATCGATCGCGTGATCGAGTCTGTAACGCATCTAGGGCCGCATGAAGCGACCTGAATAGCTCATAGGTTGTAGGTAGGTGGGTTGAGACGTTCCTTGAACGATTCTAAACCCTTAAATGTAAATCCTTGGGCTGTGGGACAACCACAATCCCTGTATTCAATCGCCAGAGCTTAAAAACCCCGTTTCACCTAAAATCTTCAAAATTCTTCCTCTCACCACTCCAATCTTCAATTCTTTCTTATCCTTTTCATGTTAGGCATCAATCCTAATGTGAAAATGACATAAAATCATACTTCGATAAAATTTTATAGTGAATAGTAAAATTTCATGAAAAATGGCCATAAGGCCATTCTAACTTTGTTTTCTTTAACAACTAATGAGCTAGATGGATGTACTAGCTCCTTCTACCCCAAAATCATATGCTACATAATAGGGATTCTATTCAGGTTTGCAGATTGGCCCCGGAAAGCTCCGAACGCATGTTTGGGCCTCTATAGGTCAATATACAATGAGCCAAGGTTGGGACCATACATTTTTGAGGTCGTTAGACCATGGGGGACCAAACCCATGTGGTCCCACCGACCGACTAGAGGGATGGTCGGCGATGCCATCGCCTATCCGGTTATGCATCGCCGGCCACTATGGTCCACTTGATGTGAGCTTTGGAATCTGGTGGTATTTTGGGTAATACACCCCCCTCAGGTGTGGTTCGTCCATAGAAAACCCCAAATAGGGGTACTTCCTTCACAAACAGCCCCATCCCTAGCTCCATTTGCATTTTCTAGCTGCCCTCTCCCAAATTCGTGGATCCAAACCACTCCCAAATCCATCCTCGGCTAAAAACGACCACACTTCACCACTCCATTGAAGTTTGCAGCCTTCCCTCTTGTAGATTTCTTCTGTTAGAGCTCTTAAAACCTCCGAATCGAGCTGAAATCGTGAGGTGCTCCATTCTCCTTTTTCATCCTCTTTTCTTTCTGAAAATACATCCTAGGGAAGCTTGAAGCATCCCTCTACAATGCCTATATCTCCCTTTTCCAGTTTGGACAGCCATTTCTTGGCATTTTCTTCATTTTTCATGGCCTTTGTTGAAGCCATTTTGGGTCTTTTGTCACTCTCCACCATCCTCTCTTTGATGGGTAAGAGAAAGACCGCAACGGATGAGGCTGGGCCTAGTCACCCTGCTCAATCAAGAAGGCCGCGGGGTGGCGCCGCTAGCTCAAGTACCGCCGCAAGTCCAACCACAGCCCGAGAGTTCCATACAAAGCAGGATTTTGATCCCCATACTCAACTTGGGTGAGTGATTTTAGCAGAGATGCCTCACGGCCAATACACAGACCGTAAGGTGTTGTTTAAGGCGGACGTGGAAGGACGACTATTCGGTGAATTTCTGTTGTTCGAGCGCATTGAAGCTTGGCATTGGGGTCCGATCTTTGAAGCTCGTGCTCGTGCTAATGTGAGCACCATTCGTGCCTTCTACGCTCATATCCAGAATCCTACACTGGAGCCATTACAGTTCAAAATTCCTTTTGGTAGAGATCGGATGGCCACGATCGATGTTCGGTTGATTGCGCGACTTCTAAACGTGCCTCTTGGTGATGTTCATCCCAGCGCAAAGAATTTGAGGAGTAGGAGTGAGCGAGATCGCCGTACCAGGTTTCTATGTGGTAAACTGGTTCCATGGCAGCCTAATAACAGCCTCAAGGCGTCTCACATGTCTGATGATTTGCGCCTGTTGCACCACATTTGCACATTCAATGTGTATCCCAGGTCGACAAATCGCATTGAGTGTACGCGCCTTATGGTTGATTTCTTGTATCTGGTGGCCCAGGGAGAGAATGTGTGTATGGCCACTTTCATCTTGCGACAGATTATCCTCATAGCAAAATCAAGAAGAACGTCAGAATCGCTTCCTTTTGGCCGACTTATATGCAAGATCGCGCTTGAGTTTGCTTACAGACTTAGGCCGGAGTTGCCAATTTCGATTTCATAGCATTGATGAGTCTACCATGGTCAAGATGAAGATCGGGTCTCAGTACCGTGAGACTCAGCTTGAGGAGGATAGCGAGGACGACTTTGATGATGAAGAGCATCCAAGTGAAGGAGAACCTGGAGCAGAAGTTGAAGAAGTAGTCCAGGAAGAGGCAGAAGAGGAGGCTCAGGATACAGATGAGAGCCCTCCTCCTTCTGCTCAGGCTACTGGTGATGATCACATCGCCCGAATTGAGGAGAGTCAGGTCACCTTGCAAAGGAAAGTTCAGGAACTTCGTGCTGAAGTCGAGGATGCCAAGGCCATTACGAAGAGAAAATTCGGTAAGGTGACTCGCACCTTGAAAACGATCCTGTGCTGCTTGCAGGATAAGGGTGCTCCTCCTCCGTCACCCGACTCAGACTAGCGATGAGATCTTTGATGTTGTTGTTAGTAGTTAGTCATTTCCTGCTTTAAGTTGTGTAAGCCTGTTAAGGCTAGTAGTTTGCTTATGTTGCTGTTGTAATTTTAACTGCCTTAGTTCCTATGTATTCTCGTCATGATGCTTGTAAGGACATATCCCTTATATTGTGACAATTTTGATTAAATGAAATGCATGGAATGCCTTTGACTCTTTATGTGAATGATTGCGGTGTGTTGTGCTATTGAGACTGACAAGGTTGCGCCCTATTTTGAATATAGGGAATGCCGCCGAAGACTACCCAGAGCACAGCTCGGCTTTCATTGAGTGAGCCTATGGATCAGGCTCCTTCGCAGTCGGATACTCATGCGGACCCTTCTGTGGGCCCGATTCCTGAAACAGTGCGTGCGTCTCAGCCTATTGCTGGTCCTACAGTTGGACCACTGCCGTTTACACCGCCCGTCAGAGAGCCTTACCGTGGGTCTTCTTCGACATGGTACACGCCACAGCCTGCTCTAGCTCCAGATAGATTTGAGCAGATGATGGCTATGATGCAGCAGCAGCAGCAGCTCCTGACAACTATTGTGGGGACACTAGCCCAGGGTGGGGGTGTACCTCCACCTGCACCACCTGCACATCCAGCTGAGGATGCTGATACATATGCCCAGGATGAGGGCATGGCTCATCCTGTACCACCTGCTTATCTTGCGGGGAATGCCGCAGACACACAGGGCTTGTTAGAGCGATTCCAGCGCTTACGGTCTCCCACTTTTACGGGTTCTCATAGACCCGAGGAGGCCGAGTATTGGCTCGACCGTGTGTCGAAGATACTGCAGATGCTACATTGTACAGAGGCTGAGCAGGTCGAGTTGGCTACGTTCCTGTTCGAGCGAGAGGCCAGCCTGTGGTGGGACAGTTTATTGCGGACCGTTGCCGACGACTTTATATGGACCTGGGCAGCGTTTGAGTTCCATTTCCACGAGAAATACTACCCCCAGACATACAGGCATGATCGAGAGAATGAGTTTCTCTACCTCAGATAGGGAGGCATGACAGTCACGGAGTATGAGCATCGATTCACGGAGTTGGGCAGATATGTCCCGACCATTTTGGCTTATGAGCAGATGCGCATACGGCGCTTTTCAGAGGGTCTGCGACCGGATATTCGGTCGAAGATGTGCTGCGTGAGCATTCCCTCTTATGCAGAGCTGATTCACATGTCCATGCGGGCAGAGCAGGATGTGGATCGACTTACCCGGTCTCGTGGCCCTGTTGCTCCTTAGCCACGACCAGAGATGCAGGACAGGCCCTTTACAGGCAAGAGGCCTCGCGTCGACCCTCCTATTAGGGCTACAGCGCCAGTAGCCCTGATGCAACGCCCTGATTTACTATGCACATATTGTGGGAAGACGGGCCACTTGGCGCAGAGTTGTTTTTCCAGGATGCGGGACAGTGGGTTCTCGCCGCCGCAGAAGATCGACCGTACACGCTCACAGGCGATATCAGCACCACCTTTACGGTTGGCTCCTATGCACCCTTCCTTCAGACCTTCGGTATCGCAGATCAGGCAGCCTCCATGGCCCATGACACAGCGGCCGAACCGGCCACAGCAGGCACGAGTGCATGCCTTGACAGCAGAGGCAGCTGCGACACCGACTTCTCAGCATTCGGCCTTCGAGGTCACTGCCCATATTGGAGGTATTCCTATTCTCGTGATGGTGGACACTGGATCCATGATTTCTTTGATATCACGTGCTATAGTCAGGCGTCTTGGGCTACAGACTATTACTATGGATGGGGTGCGAGTTTATACAGCTCACGGGTCCTTTACAGATGCCACCCAGATGTGTGAGGGCTGTTTGGTGGATCTGGGGGGCAAGACGATGGCCCTATATCTTGTTGTCGACCCCGCTCTTGTTTATCTCGACGTCATTCTTGGCATAGATTGGTTGACTGCAGCGAGGGCCGAGATTGACTGCGAGACTCATATAGTGACAGCCTACGAGCCAGAGGGTGCATCCTTCACGTTTCCAGTGCGGGTAAATCTCCCGTTCCGCATACTTAGCTACGCTACATTACTGCGAGATGCTGGTGCCCAGATACTTCAGCATACGCCAGTCGTTTGTGAGTTTGGGGATCTGTTCAGGAAGATCTCTGGTTTGCCGCCCCGACGAGAGATCGATTTCACTATCGATCTAGTGCCTGGTTCCTCGCCCGTCTCACTGCCGATGTATAGCATGGCACCGTGTGAGATGGAGGAGTTGAGGACACAGATTGATGGTCTGCTGGAGCTTGGCCTTATACGGCCTAGTGTGTCTCCTTGGGAGCACTAGTTTTGTTCGTGAGGAAGAAGGATGGTTCGATGCGATTGTGTATTGATTATCGCAGGCTGAACCAGATCACGGTGAAGAACAAGTACCCTTTACCCAGGATCGATGACTTGTTTGATCAGTTGAGAGGAGCGCAGTACTTCTCGAAGATTGATCTTCAGTCAGGATATCATCAGTTGCGCGTAAGGGATGAGGACGTGCAGAAGACAGCATTCAGGACCAGTTTTGGCCACTACGAGTTCCTTATGATGTCGTTCGGTCTCACGAACGCACCAGCCGTGTTCATGGATCTGATGAACCGGGTATTTCGGCCTTTCCTCTATCGATTCGTCGTTGTATTCATTGACGATATTTTGGTGTACTCCAGGAGTCGAGAGGAGCATGAGGAGCACTTACGTTTGGTCGTGGATACGCTCAGACAGCATCAGTTGTTCGCACAGTACAAGAAGTGCCACTTCTGGAAGCAGGAAGTGAAGTTCCTGGGACACGTGGTGTCCAAGGATGGCATGACAGTTGACCTGTCTAAGGTGGTTGCGGTTCCGGACTGGGAGTAGCCTGGTTCTGTTACTGAGGTGAGGAGTTTCTTGGGTCTCGCTGGCTATTATCGACGCTTCATTCAGGATTTCTTGAAGATCGCGAGACCCTTATCTCAGTTGACACGGAAGGACGTGAAGTTCGCCTGAAATGACAAGGCGGAATTAGCTTTTCAGGAGCTGAAGGACAGACTTACGTCTGCCCCTGTACTAGTATTGCCAGAGCAAGGGGTTAGATACACTATATACACTGACGCGTCTAGCGTTGGTCTGGGTTGTGTCCTTATGCAGAGGGACAGGGTAATTTCGTATGCCTCGAGACAATTAAGGAAGCACGAGGAGAATTACCCTACACACGACCTGGAGTTGGCAGCCGTCATATTCACACTGAGACTCTAGAGACATTACCTATATGGAGAGGAGTTCGAGCTCTTTTGCGACCACAAGAGCCTCAAGTACATATTCACGCAGCGAGACTTGAATATGAGGCAGCGGCGATGGATGGAGACTTTGTAGGACTTCAAGTTCGAAGTCTCTTACCATCCTGAGAAGGCGAACCTTGTGGATGACGCGTTGAGCCACAAGAAGGCTATAGAGTTTGTGGCTCCGCTGATGGTTGCTGAGTGGGATATAGTTGAGTTTTCACGAGACTTTGAGCAGAAACTCATAGTAGAGGAGCCGTACGAGTTCATCGCACACGTACAGGTGCGATCTCAGATCGATGACCGAGTCATCGAGGCGCAGAGGGACGATGTGTATCTGACTGAGCTTCGAGAGCAGGCCAATGATGATGCAGACGCCGAGTGGCGGGTTGGCATGGATTGGGGCTTACGTTATCATGGCCTCCTATGCGTCCCAGATGTCCCTGACTTGAGACGAGAGATTCTCGAGGCTGCGCATTGTACCAGACTCGCGATGCATCCAGGCAGTACGAAGATGTATCGTGACATGAAGAGGACTTATTGGTGGGAAGGTATGAAGACCCATATAGCAGAGTTCGTGTCCCGTTGTCTCACTTGCCAGCAGGTGAAGGCAGAGCATCGCCGACCACCTGGACTTTTGCAGCCTATGCCGATCGCAGAGTGGAAGTGGGATTTCATTTCCATGAACTTCATTTCTGGGCTGCCGAAGACGAGGAAGGGACATGATTCTATATGGGTGATCGTCGACCGTCTGACGAAGTCGGCGCACTTCCTACCGATCAGAGTTACGAACTCTGCAGACGAGCTGGCTAGACTGTACATCAGAGAGATCGTGCGTCTGCATGGAGTTCCGTTGGAGATCGTCTCGGACAGAGACACGCGGTTCACTTCTATTTTCTGGACTCGCATTCAGGAGGCTATGGGTGTGAAGTTGAAGTTCAGTACTGCCTTCCACCCACAGACAGATGGACAGACAGAGCGGGTGAACCAAATCTTAGAGGACATGTTGCGAGCTTGCGCATTAGATTTCAATGACAGTTGGGATGATTGTCTTACATATGCGGAGTTTGCGTACAATAACAGCTTCCATGCGAGTATCGGTATGGCACCTTACGAGGCGCTGTATGGGCGACCTTGTCGCGCACCGCATTGCTGGGCTGAGGTCGGTGAGCGTAGCTTGATTGGCCCAGAGTTAGTGCAGGCGACCTCGGAGAAAATTGACATTATTAGACGTCGGCTTCTTACAGCGCAGAGCAGACAGAAGAGTTATGCCGATACGAGACGGAGGCCGCTAGAGTTCACAGTTGGGGATCATGTATTTTTGTGAGTTTTCCCTATAAAGGGAGTCCTTCAGTTCGGAAAGAAGGGGAAGGTAGCACCGCGATTCATTGGTCCATTCCAGATCCTTGATCGTGTGGGAGCAGTGGCTTACCGATTGGCTTTACCCACGCCTCTCACGAGCGTTCACAACGTATTTCATGTTTCTATGCTGAAGAAGTACGTTGTTGATCCTTCCCATATCATCAGATGGGAGCAGGTGCAGTTAGGAGAGGACGTTACATATATCCTGCGACCGACACGTATCCTAGACAGGAAGGTGCAGGTACTGCGTAGCAAGGTGATTCCCCTTGTGAGGGTATTGTGGACGCATCACTCTGAGGAAGAGGCTACCTGGGAGATAGAAGCTGAGATCAGAAAGAACTACCCATAGCTTTTCGAGGAGTATGCAAAGGTACAAATTTCGAGGACGAAATTATTTGTTAAGGGGGGTAGATTGTAACGCCCTGAAAAAATTCGTACTTAGACTCGAGTACCAACTCGACCAAAAATCGCGTGGGATTAATTCCTTTAGAAATTAAGAGTAAGTTAGCTAGCGCAACGCTAGAGTAGCTGGGAAATAGTCCCTGATCACTTTAAATACGTTCTACAAGACCCAAATCGAGTAGAACCAATGACTCTATAATACTCTAAAACCTCGGATCAAACTCTAAGCAGGTTTGTTCTCTGGACCACTCTGAAACTTTGTATTGGATTTAGACCGCGCGTCGAAAGTCTGATACTTACTATCTTAGACCGTTAGAACCGCCTAGCTGGACTTGACAATCACTTCGAAAATCAAGTCCAACCGACATTCGTAGGCTATTTCATTGAGCCTGGACTGAAGAGAGTAAGAATAGGGACAGATTTGAAATTTGAAATTCAAATCTGGCACACGACTTGATGTGTCAGTATTAAGCGTTTTGACCGTCAGAATTTAGCCAAATTACACCCTCGGATCAGGAAAAATTTCTATTTCATATCATGAGAATTGCAGGCCTGATCTACGTGTGGTGACCACTGAACTGAAACTGGACTGCCACGTGCGATCTACGAACCCTGCCGGACTGAAAACGGGATGAGAGCAACATCCGACGAGCGTGGACTTAAGTCCGATCGCGTTCAGCCAGGGGACCACCAGAAATGGTCTTTTAGACCGAAACAGCCCCGATTTGGATACACCCTAAGTAAACTTTGTTCCCGAGCCTATTTCGGGCATTTTTATGCTTATAAAAGGGGTTGAAACCCTCATTCCTCTCTCCCATCCAAAATTGCAAAAAGCCCTAGATTGAGAGAGAGAAAAGGTGAGAGTTTGTGAGAGAGAGTAGGAGAGGATTTTCCTGCCGTTGTGCAACCTGTTGCACGTGCTTTAGCAACACGCTCCGATCACCTGGCCGGTGATTCCTCCACATTTTTAGTTAAGAAAATACCCCATTTAGTCACTGATTTGAGGTTCCTTTCGTTTCATAGCTTGTTAACTGTTAGAATTTGTAAATCAGGTTCTCTATTCGCCGTAAACGAAGCGTATACGCTCCTTTCGAATTCACACCCCTAAAAGGGAAAAGGTGCAGATTTGAGACGCTTTGATTGACTGTTTCCAACGCTTTCAATGTCGTTTAATAGTAGATTATCGACGGCATCGCCGTTTGACATATACAACATGCTGCCGTTTCCTGTTTCGTAAACCAACGAAGAATATGAGATTTAGGGCATTTTAGTCATTTGTAGGAAGTACTGATTTCATTCATATTTTGCTGATGTGATTGGCATGGCTTATTGTCGCATTAGAATGTTAGGAATACGTGCATAATTAGTTCGGCAAAGAGATTCGCCTAAATGCGCACTTCGGGTCGACATACTATATGTAGACTTAAGTGTGTAGTATAAGTGTTTGTATAAATGCTTGTATTAGTATGTATTGAATTAAATGGTGTTATGGATTAGTTTGAAATTGATTTCTCAATTAATATGCTGATGTGAATGATTTCCTACATATTAGTTATATGCATGATTTCATTGTATGTATGAAATGCATGTGCTTGATGATTTACTTAAGTTGTATGTTATAACATGTGTTAACATGCTCACATGGTTGTATTTCATTTCCAATACTCTTACATGAATTGCTGATGTGAATTCATATGTGTTTAGGACTATACCTAGTCCAGGCAGTCGGTAACCGAGCGAATTCGTGGTTGTCTTATCTTGGCCACGAACGACGCGTCGATGAACGCGAGCCGTGTTCTGGAGTTGGCGGCAGTGGTTAGGCCACACGAAGTGTTTTACGCACTTCATGTCGTTCGACTTGAGATGCGATCGTGCTAGTCGAGCCCGTCAAGTAACCCGACTGGCTGTTGTATGTTCACCCTGTATGAGTCATAACTGCTTGAACCTAGGGTACTGAACTTACCATTGTAAACCCTGTTAACCATGGTACCTTGATCCACGAAGACTCATGAGCCGGACATGGTGGTGTGGGACACTGTGGTCGAGGTGTCGGCCTACGATGGGGCCACAAACCTTCCCATAGTGACCAGTGAGCACCTAGTCTCGTGAGCAGATTATGGTGGTATGGGACACTATATTCTTTCTGTCGGCCTACACTGATCAGGCGACGAGTCCTTTGTAGTGACCGCGAGCGTATTCTGAGTCTACGGGAGGCGACGACCCTTCAGTAACAGTAGAGTACAGTAGGCCTGTATTGATAAGGTGATGGGGGAGCGGTGCAACGAGTGCGAGCAACAGCCCTAGCAGCCCTTGCAGCGACCTACAAAATACACATCGTATGAGATTACTAGGAGTGACGACCCTAGACAGGATCTGTGTTGGGATTGATATAAGGGAAGTACCTTAGTTTTCCAATCCTGCTGTTTGAATGGACTAATAACAACTCGAAAATCATATCACCATAACATTGCATGTGCCTGGAAGGTGTAGAGCACTTGAGGGACGATTGCATGCCGCGGTCGTAAGATGGTGCTGTATGAGGGAGATCGTCGGTGAGGGCATACATCACGTCATGTCATATTGCATTAACAACAGTATTAGGAATGTCTGATTTACTGCTTTACTATTATTGCATGATTGATTTGAGAACATGTAAATCCTTGCTCTATTATTCCACTGAGTTAGCTACTCATTCCCACGTTTCGGGATGATGTTTGCAACACCCACCAGACCCTGTTGTAAATGCAGGTGATGCAGAGATTCAGGAGGTAGAGTCGGACTTTGATGAGGACCAGGATGAGTTCTCATACATGCAGTACCACGACGGCTTTTTCTAGGTGGCCTGGGTTGACGGGACTTCATAGTGGGACTCTTTTGTACTTTTGATTTTGTTTATTTACATGTATATGAGACTCAGAGATGTATTCATACTTTAGTGACAGTTGAGATCTACTTTATTTTTGCATACAGTGATATATATATTCTTTAGTCTTCCGCTTGCTTTTATCGCTGGATCTGAAGTATGAATTGCAGTTTTGGTACACTTTTACTCATGTGAATGCTTTAACTCAGACAACATTGAATCACAATCATTTTTGTTGCATAAGTGACGGTCTGGAACTCAGGAGTTGAGTCTATACACGACCCCCGAATTTCAGGGTGTTACAGTGGTATAAGTGAAAAAATACTTAGCCTCTATTAGCACCAAAACCCCTCCTTTTGTCAAGAATTGAATGCCCTTTATAAGAAATCAATTTACAACGGCTATAAAATGGCTAGTTAATAGTTCTATCGATCCTATCGAAAGGCCCTTCGATGAGATGAAATGTCATTCGATAGGATTGAATAGTCCAATCCCATCGAGAAAATTCAATAATTTATATGTTAAACTGCTGGACTAGATCTTTATCGAATCAAGTGGTCATTCGATTCCATCGAGTCTTATTGACAGCCTATCAATGAGATCGAGGATCACTCAAAAACTATTATTTTGAGTGTATAATTTTGTAATGCCTCGACTTTTCAGGACCCAATTATACGACCCATTTCCTAAAAATCCGATTGTTAACCTTAAAGGATAGTCAAATTTGTGTGTGTGTGTGTGTGTGTATATATATATATATATATATATATAATTATTAGAGTAAGCAGATGAGCGTAAAATGGACAAATCATACATAATGAAAATTTCAATTATGTTTAGGATATATAAGAGATTGCCCATAATGACTTATACAAGCCAATGTCTCAACATTTACAATTACAAGATATATATACATAAGAAATGGCAGAAGTATATAAATGTAAGCCGTAAGGCCACGCAGCTCCATATAGCAATACGGCCGTACATCTCTGGCACTCGTACCCGGTTCCTCATCAGTCTGAACCTGAAAATCACTTAAGCCACATATGTTACCTGTGCGGTTATATATTTCATAAATAAGTGGCCAACTAAGTGTGAATTCTCCTCAAGATTACAAACCACCGCATCAGGTAAGCATAGTTATAAAGCAAAACATACAAAACAATACATGATGCAGGTCTTATTAGATGCATGGATGCGCGAATGCAGTCATCGTCCTGGAGATACTTATCCATGCGGATAGTGGGTTCGTCACCCATGTAATCATCGACCAGGGAAAAGCATTCAGGCGGTCTATGCCCTGGGAAAAACATCCAGTCAGGCAAATACGTACATCACGTATGATAACAATAGATGTTGGTTTGTGTCATGTATGCATGATTAACCAACCCATTATTATTCTAGTTACAACCAGCCATTTTAAATAAACTCAAAGGTCAGTACGGGGGCTCGTTGCCAGCGTAGGCTAACAGCTCGGGCACAGGTCTCATACCACCATCCTCGGCTCATGAGACTACCACCTTAGGATGTTTAATGGAACTCTGTTGACTAGTGGCCAATCATATTACAATATATGGGGTGTACCATCACATGGTTGTATAGAAATGGTACATCAAGCCACATAGGGAAAATGTCAAAACTAAGCCACATATGGTGAATTTTGAAACTAAGCCACATATGGCGATTATTAAAACCATGTGATAAAGACCATCCTTGAAAACCACTTAGCACAACAATTCATGGATGGTAGGTTCGCATTAATATCCAATTCAAACCGCCATTCAACAACCACTAAGTCGACCCATTATAATGGCAATCAATCAGGCTACATCCCAAGTATGGGTGTACATTTATAAGTAGGGATTTCTCACTAATGTACCAGTTTTAGTTCCATAAGAAAACCACAAGTAATCCACAAGTATGAGAAAATATGCAGGATAATTATTAAGCATGTTATCTAGCGCATATCAATTTCAACAATTATCACATGCACTCACAAGGTAAGATATTAATTAACAATTCAAAGTTAAAATAAAACTATTACTTATGCTAATGAGAAAGTGTAGACACTGAAAAATAGGCGCCCACGCTGATTTATATTTATGATGTGATTAGGGGGTGCTAGGATGATTATGAATGTTGGAGTCGCCACTAGTCGAAAATTTTTAAAATCTCACGGTCGGCTAGAACCATGAAATACGCAAGGTGAGAGAAATGCGAAGACTTCTCTACCTTAAATTGACTCCTGGTCTGTGATCCGAGATTCCAGGCAAGGGACCTTGGTTACAATGGGGGAAGGTGTTAGGCACCCTCTCTGTCTATACAAATGTATAGTCTTTACTCAGTGTGGTAAAACAATCTCAAGGGATGATGGATGTTGTGGTCGAGATGGGACTAGGTACACACGTGAATTTCTAATGTAGCAAGATCCGAGATTTCTGCAAGCCACAGAGCATATGTCCAACGGCGTGTTTAGAGGGTGGATGTGATGATGCTTATGAAAAGAGGTAAGAAAAATGGACTAGATCACTAGAAATTTCTGATGTGACAGGATCCGATATACGGTAAGTCACAGAGCATACGTTCACTAGAGATCTAGAGAAGCAAGGGGGTTGAGAAGGGAGTAGATGTCATGATGAATGCTTGTATGTAAAATGAATGGATCTTGGCTCGATCTTGAGTAGGCTAGGACATGGACCAAAACATGACCAATCCAGGCTAGGCTTATGGGTTGGAGAGGTTGAGAGGAAGGCTAGGGGGTAGGTAAGGAAATCTAGACTTGAAGGCTTGGGAGCTCCTTCCCATTCCTTCACTCTCTTCTCTCACTCTCTCTTAAGCTTGGGAGGAGGTTTCTTGGTTGTTGGGGTGTGTTAAAATGAGAAGAGGAGAGGGCTATTTATAGCCTTCTCCAATGGTATGACTATAAATAGGGGGTAGGTAAGGGTTAAAAGGATGACATGGAGGCTTGTGATTGGTTGAGGGGAGAGGAATGCCATGTGGCATGCTCTTATTGGCTCTTGGTGGTTGGTGAGGTTGGTAAAAATGGTAAATAGGGTGACCTATAGGGGTAAATCCATATGAAAGTTAACTTTTGCTTGGTAGGATTGTAAATAGGGTGAACTAGAGGGGTAATTCCATATGAAAGTTGACTTTTACATGTGAGGATTGTAAATAGGGTGAACTAGAGGGGTAATTCCATATGAAAGTTGACTTTGCATGGTAGGATTGTAAATAGGGTGAACTAGAGGGGTAATTCCATATGAAAGTTAACTTTTGCTTGGTAGGATTGTAAATTGGGTGAACTAGAGGGGTAATTTCATATGAAAGTTGGCTTGGGAGATGATTTAGGGTTTGGATTAGGGTTTAAGCTGGGTTTAAGGTTAGGTTTAGAGTTTAGGCTAGGTTTAAGGTTAAGACTAGGATTTGGGTTAAGGTTAGGTTTAAGCTGGGATTATGGTTTAGTTTAGGGTATGATCATGGTTCATGGACAGTCTTAGCCTTCTAAGTATATTATCCTGGTTTGGGTGTCTACAGATGCCCCTCTTTGACCGAGGTTGCGAGCAACCGATAGTCAAAGCGAGTGGACACCCCACCCTTCTGGTCAGAAAAAGGGATAGTGACTCGAATATGTTGCCTATCATTGTATCATTGTCAGTCGACCGTTTGAAAAAGAGATGACTTGCACATATCATGAGGGTTGAGAAAAATGTTGTGATTGCTTCCTGTGCGTTTGTCGCGGCTTTACGGATCATCAATCACAACCTTTTCACATCAGATTGTTAATAGCATTGGAGGGTAAGTCTGAAAAGTAAGGGCCTCTGCGCATTTATCGCGGCTTTATGAGGATTTCCATACTGTTTAGTCTGTTGTTCTTTTACTGCGTAATCACCCTAGGAATATTCGGTCTGTTTGATTGTTAAAGTGGTTAGCTGCCCTGTGCGTTGGTGTGGCCTTACGGGGAACTCACTACGCCGACTTGGACTCAATCAAATTTTTCAAAGATTCCGGACTAAGTATGTGCAGGTAATCTGTTGTTATGCAGTCTGCTGATTTTGATACTTTAGTTACAATGGATTGTTGTCAATTCGAGTTTGATGGTTCTTTACAAAGACAGATCCACTCATTTTACTAGCATTCGTATGACTGTCCAGATATAGAGATCAGGCCAATCGTACATGTATCATGTACGGATTCGATCATCCACTAGGGAAATCAGAAGAGATCGAATCTTATTTAGTTGTGTGCACTGGCCGCAACTGGAGAATATGGAAGATTCCTCAGTATACTGCGCACCGCGTGCGATTTTTTTTTTTTAAAAAAAACTTTGTTTTAAAGCTATTCCCTTTGGAGTTAGACTCCTTAGGGATTTTATTTAAAAATATATTTTTTAAATTTTTTGAAAAATATCCGTTCGATTTCGCGTGTAGGCGTCGTCGTTCAGTTTTTTTTTGTACAAGTTAAAGTAGATAGTCGCGTTACCTCTACTGTTGAGTTGGTGGGGCTAACGGTTTTTATTTGAGGTAGTTTAAAAATTTTTGAAACATCCGTCCGATCTCGCGAGAGGGCGTCGTCGTCCGGTTTTTATTATACGATCTGGATCGAATAGCCAGATGGCCTCCACTAATAAATTAATAGGGCAATTGAGGAACATAGGCCTGATTTGGACATGTGGGCCTAGGACCATGTGCCTTGAAATCGGGCTTGTAAAGTGGGCCTTTCTTTGGATATGTGGGCTTAGGAAATGGGCTTGAAAACATGGGCTTTGAATCATGGGCCTTTGAACAATGGGCTTGGTGGGCTTCTGACATGTGGGCCTTATGGACTTTGAACTTGTGGGCCTTATGGGTTTTGAAATGTAGGCCTTGTGAGCTTTGAAATGTGGGCCTCCGGGGCTTTGAAATCTGAGCCTCGTGGGTTTTAAAATGTGGGCCTTTGTGGCTTTAAACTTTGACTTTTTAGATCCCTGACTTTGTTGGTATGAATGCTTCTTCTTTTTTTTGTTTTTTTTTTTTTTGTAAAGAAAGGAAAGTGTATAAAAAGACTTCTTTGAAAGGAATGATTTTTTTTATTTGTATCAAATTTGTCGATATTTTCTTGTGTTTGGATTTGTGCTTTGGATGGTGGAATCAGAATATTGAACTTAGCCCATGTTGAATCCGATATTTTGAGTTGTTTACTAGGGATCCCGATTCCTTAAGAGTAGCGCATACTAGGATCATGCCCCTTGGATTTGGGTAGAGTTTGACAGAATTCTGATTCGGGACATATCTTTTCCTTGTGCTTCTTCACTCTGCTTGTTGCCTTGGCTTCACCTGTTCCTATATTTTTTTTTATTATTTTTTTAGTCATTTTTGCCCGTAGCGCCTTTTTAGGTTTTCACCACGATCGACTTTCTCGTCATTTTTTCTCATGGGGTCCTTTCAGATTTTCACCATGTCCCGAGTTTTTGCTCTTGCCTGCCCCTTAGCAGCTGTGTTCTTTTTACCCTTGGTGCCTTTTCAGGTTTTCACCAAGTCCGCTACATGCCCGCTATTTTTACTCGAGGCGCCCTTTCGGGTTTTCACCTCGCCCGTTTTGCTTAGGCACGTTACTTTTCTTTTGATTTCTCCTTTTCTTGTACAAAGGCGGGAGGTTAGACTCTATTCATTGTTGGCCGATTGGTGAGCTACCTGACTTTGTCACGATCGTGCAGCTGTTGACATTGGGTTAAACTATCCTGAGGGGAAATAGGTTGGTGACTTGTGTTCTCACTCATTAGGTTCGACTCTTCTTTTCTTTTTCTTTTTTCTTTCTTTTTTTCTTTTTTTGACTACGCGCCTTCTGTCACGCCCTAAACCCAGAAATCGGATTCACAGGAATCCCGATCACCGAATCCGGTGCCGACAGCCTCCGTAGTACCCCATTCTCGGCTCCTAGCATTCATATACCAGATTTTCGATCCTGGGATCCTACAAGGAGGATTTTTTTTTTTGTACATTTAACTAGTAATAAGCATAACCACAAGTTTACCCAAATCATAAAGGCAACATCATCATTACATATCCACTAATATAATCAATCGAATACAATGCTGAAAGGGAAATATATATGTCAAAATCAAAGCTCCAGAAAACAGTTGCACGCTCCAAGCTCAATGCTGCTGCAACCTAACATCACCTGCATGCATCTATCGTGCATAAGCTTATAAAAAGCTTAGAGGGTGGTGTAAGTGTGTGCACAAGATAAGCGCCAAGTATTCAATACAATATCATAATCATATAATACCGGAAAACTATTAATTCATAAACCATACAATGACTGAATAAGCAGAAACACTGATAAGAGCAGGAATTATCAGCATAAACAGAAATACTGACAAGATTATAATCATGCGATAACAGAATAAGCGGAAGTATGAACAAGTCCATAAGTTAATCAATATCAGAATACGTAATATAGGACAGCTATGCAAATGATAAGTCATATATAATCAAATGTCGAATGACAAGGATATAATGTAATACTCAATTCGAAAGAGCTAACAAATATCATCACTCTCATCTAAGTCACAGGAATACAGAAACATCACAACCCACAATGTCACACGCCGAAGATGTAATGGAATATGCAGTATATGGTGCTAATGGAATGACCATGCTGGAGTGTGATGTCGGGATGATAGTACGTAGTATCACAGGCTATGAGGTCCACCACAAAGAACCTCTATCCAAACTAGTCCCATACCTAAAATTGGATAGTCTGACTCAACATAGTAAACTCCTGATCTCAGGTTAGTCGCGCGCCCAACCGAAATCCTTGCCATAACGAAGATACACAATAATTAGTTGGGCACCACCAGCCCGAGTGGATAATAAATGGATGAATGAATGAGTATGCAACTCCTACTCAGTAGCCTGTCAGCACAGTAGCCTGCCAACCGCTGGTAGCTCGCCCAGGCCTCAGTCCCGCCCACATCACACCTGCCCACATCAGCGTCCGCCTGCGTGCGCCCGCCCACATGCACAACAGTGACGGGGTGTCATAATATCATGTCAGTCCTCATATCAGTACGGTTCCTCTCTGGGAAAATCACCGGGGTCTATTACACTTCACACCACCTGCCGCCCCAATCAAGCTCATAACTGGGTAAGTGAAAAAGACCTCACTATCCACCTGTCAGTAGTCTGTCAATACCTACCCGGCTCACCAATAGCGGACCCATTCCTCAAGCTGATCAAACTCAGCCTAGCCATGCCTAACCCCTCGGGTGGGTAAGGCCGCACCCCCTTCCAACCGACCATGACACAGTGGAGAGCACAGTCATCTAGTAATCGGCACTCAACGCTCATTACCCACCGGTCTAGTCGTTGGAGCATCCTCTGGAATCAAGAGGGTGTTTAGGGATTTTCACCCAGGGCCATCTATGGTGGCCCGATGCTAGAACAGATTTTCGGTGTCCCATCTGGCCATCTACGATATGCCTGTGGAGGCTAGGGCCCTGATGTGACTAGGGCGTATAGTAATCACAACGCAATGCAAGATGTATGAGTCATACAATCCAATCATGCATCAATCATGCGCATGTCATGCGCTCATGTGAGATAATCTCAACCTATCAGGGAGTCTCACATTATCCTGCCCAATGACATATGCAATGGTCAATCACATTTCATAACAAACATGTAGATGATGCGAATAGGCATGTATCATGATGTTATGATGTCACATACTCATAAACGGTATCAATAACCGGCGTCGACAATGTGGACTTTTAACCAACATTGCCCCCAAGGAATGGCCCACATAGAATCAAATATATAATGGGCACATGGCCTTACATAAGGGCCAAATATACGAAACAGGTGGGCCCTGGTCATGGGCCTAACACATATCACAATGGGCCTTGCCCATAGGCCTCAAATATACTTCGCAGGTGAGTCACATACCTGGGTCTAATACACATCAGTATGGGCTACATCACATAGGCATAATATACATCACTATGGCCACAACCCATGGGCTTTAAATACACAATAGGCGGGCCCTACACATGGGCCTCAAATATATACCACGGGTGAGCCTCAATGGACGGGTCACCAATACAATAGGATGGGCCTAATGACATGGACCTCATAAATATATCGAATAGGCCGCACCAATTGGGCCTTACATATATTGCAATGGGCCATGACCCATGGGCCTTGCATACATCACAATGGGCCTTGCAACATAGGCCTCGTATATATTTAAGGCGGGCCTCAACAACGGGCCTCATACACATCAAGGTAAACTCAACAACGGGCCTCATACACATTAAGGTGGGCCTCAACAACAGGCCTCATATACATCAAGGTGGGCTTCAACAACGAGCCTCATACACATCAAGGTGGGCCTCAACAACGGGCCTCATACACATCAAGGTGGGCCTCAACAACAGGCCTCATACACATCAAGGTGGGTCTCAACAACGGGCCTCATATATGGCCTTAGCAATAGGCCACAAATATATTAAGATGGGCCTAATCAATCATATGGGCTAAATCAATCAAATGGCCGATACGAGTAGACCGATCAAATGGACCGATACAAATGGGCTGTGCGTCATGGAGTTATACTAAACATGTTATAAAGTAATGCCCTATCCTTACAATGCAGCTAGCTTAGACAGCTTGCATACAACAAGTACGCGCCTACCAATGGGCCCTAGAGAGAGTCGCAATGAGGACATTTAACCAACATTATACTCGCAATGTGGACGTCAAACCAACATTGCTCCCAAGGTGTAGCCCGTAGTGAATAACATTACGTAAACCAGGTTGGGATCACACATTGCAATGGACCTTAGGTACACCCCATTGAGCCTTAAATACATCAAATGGGCCATGTTATATGGGCCTTTTACTCATCAAATGGGCCACATCAATGGGCCGCACCAATGGGCCTTATGTGCATTGCAATGGGTCATAACCCGTGGGCCTTAGATTGCATCAAATGGTTCTCGACCCATGGGCCTTATACATATCAAATGGGCCTAATCCCATGGGCTTTAAAATACATCAAATGGGTCCAATCCCATGGACCTTGGAACACATCAAATGGGTCCACTCTATGGGCCTTAAATTACATCAAATGGGCCTAATCCCATGGGCCTTGGAACACATCAAATGGGTCCACTCTATGGACCTTAAATAGTTCAACAACTAGTTAAATTCATGGATCCAATTAAATTCAACTATGATGGGCTTCAAAAGTGCATTCATTAAGCCCAATATTTAAGGAACTAAAGGTATAAATCATTTCTTCTAAGATCTTTATAATATGGTGGGCCCCACTCCTTAAAATTTCAGCCCAAGGCCAGCATAATTATAACATGTTGTTGTCCTAAATTTGGGTACTCCATTGGAGTGGGTCTAAGGCCTCTAAAACTATGAAAATTAAGGGCTAAGGTCCCTCATCATGCATACAATGAGAGGAAACCCAAAAAGGTGGCCCACCATCAGAAGAAATATTTTTGAATTATAGTTTTTTATCAAGGCATATTGCGGGACTGCACAACAGAAAAAATTTGGGAGTCCAACCATCTTGGCCTATTCTTTTGGATACCTAAATGGGGTCACTTGAGGCTGAAATTTTACAGAGTGATACTTCTATAGGTGTGCCACACCTTCACAAAATTTCATAATTTTTAGATATCTCTAAGTATTTTAATTAATTTAAACAAAATAGACTGTCCAGAAAAATCAGACAGACCTGGACGTCCCAACGTGGTGGGCCAGTCCGGCCCTCACCACGGTGTGTACAGGGGTCCATTGGCCCTGATATTTGGTAGGTGGGTTCTAACCTAAGTGGACCACACTCTTAAAAAATTTTAAAATTTTTAAACATCTTTAAATATTTTAATTCATTTACATAAATCAATCTGTCCTGAAAATCAGACTGATCTGGACACCATATTATAATGGGCCGGTCCTGTCATCACCATGGTGTGTACAGGCGTCCATTGGCCCCAAAATTTTGTAGGTGGGTCCTACCATAAGTAGGCCACCCTCCTAAAAATTTTTATAATTTTTAAATACCCATAGGTATTTTAATAAATTTCAAAAATCCAACTGTCCATGGTGGAATGTTGCTGGAATAGTGCAGAAAATTCAGACTATCCACCTCACTTGGACCACACCTTTGGGACCCCAATGAAGGTCAGTTAGGGCTGAAATTTGGAGGACATCAAGATGAGATCCCCACCTTTTAGAAAAGTATATTTAATAGGTATGAATATTCCCCCAAACAGTCCCAAAATCTGGTCCAAAAATAACCAGAAACTGTCCAGAAAATTCTGGACAGCAACATGTACTTAGATAAAATTTATTATATAAGTTAAATAAAAAGGAAAATACATTAATGGGCCACACACATCAGGAAATAAAATGAGAAAAAAGAGAGATAGAAGGACAATCCGGCCATAGAAAAAGGGGCTCCGCCACTATTGAGCCCTCCCAAGATCAATCACACCCGCACATCATACCTAGATTTACATTTACAACATGGATCTTGCACATGCATGGCCTATAATTAAAATGCATGGTGAGGATGTCATCCCCACCATGGTTATAAGGTCTAAATGACCTAAACATAATATGATATGAAATAAAACTACCATGATGGAGCCCATAGAGAAAGGCCCCATGCATGGATCATGCATGCATAAGGTAGGCCATTAGGCCATAACCATGGGATTGTGTGGGATCTCCACCATTGATTGGTGGGTCCTACACTTCCCTCATGAAAGAAAGAAAACATCTAGGCTTAGAAATCAGATTTTTTACATCTAGAGGAGCACCCACCGTTCGATCTTCTTACTCCTATGAGTTCCTTAGCACCTTAGCTTTGATTCTAATGGAGGAAATGGGGAATGGATGGTTAGGATGAGAGATCATGGGGTAGGAAAGTGGGCCACACTTGAAGTTTTGAAAGAGAGGGAGAGGCTTGGAGAATTCTCATACGTATGGAGTTTCTCTCCCTTGGAGATTTGAAAATGAGAAAGAAAGAAAGAGTTGTAAAGGGAGAGAGAGAGAGTGATGGGTGATGGAGTGATGGATGGGTGTAAGAACTTTTTGACTTTGGTGGCCTTTTGTGTAAGAAAGGTATGGGTTTGTAAGACCTTTTTGACTTTTATGGCTTATTTGGGAAAAGGTGAAAGGTGATGTGTACTTGACATGTGATGGATTGATTGATGAGATTGATGTGACATCTCGTAGAGATTCTCTTGGGTTTCACAACGCACGGCATTTTCCTCGCACCGAATGCTGGCCTACATCTCCTGACCAGGGTATCGTCTCGACGCGCGAGTCACGGCATTGGAACCGCACCGACGGCGCGGTCGCTATGGTAATGGTCTTGGGTTGAGTCGATACGGGTTGACGGCATATGAGTCAGGGTCGCGCGTTAATATCGGTTAAGGGTCGAAGGTTGCTGGAATTCGACCGGTAAGACCGCGGAAGTCTATGGAACGGTACGGTCTAGGATACGGGGCTTACACCTTCTGTCCTTTTTTTCTTCATCTTTATTTTATTTTTATTTTTTTGAACCCTTTATTTTTTGAAACACTTATTAGAGGGAAGGAATGATGATGGAATGTACCTTAGGATACTAACCTTTTGTCATTTGACTTTAGCTTTACGATTATGGTTGTTGACATAATCAGGTAAGATTACCTATGTTATCGGCATTGATGGGCTCTGAAAGATCTTTGCCCCTAATGATGGTGAGACGAAGGGCACCTCTCGGAAGAATCCTCGCGGATGATCAACGGACTGTCTCAGGATGGCCTTTCTTTCAGACTTGCTTGTCATTGGTCCTAGTGATTGTTGTGTGCTTTATGTTTGTAAGATGTAGTTAGTTGTATCAAGATTACCCACCAATCATTTTCCTTGACTTCTCTTCTTTTATTCGTACTGATGATGTAGGATGTTGTCGGTGCCCGCTTTTGTATGCCACGAGAATGCACTCATGACCATTGGATGCCTTCGGGTTCATTCTTTCAATGATGTCTACACCCCATCATGAAAAAGGGTTAAGGTGTTGTCAGGTTATAAAGACTCGAATCATGCACATGGATCCGTTGTATAAGCTTTAGATACTTGAAGTACTTCCTGATATACTACAATAACTTATCTTCATCGTTCATCAGTAGGACTCCATCGTGGACTTCAGACATGATCTTGACAGCTTTGCTTGATGGGCTTGACTTCAGGCTTCATAGTAGATGGTGTATGACTAACTATTCATTCGATTTGGGTAAGGCTTCATAGGAGAACCTAAAGTTAGATAGCCCTGGGTCTCAGGAATTCTGTCATTTTCTGCTTGCATTTAGGAGGTGAGGATCTCTTGATGCATACTGTTCTAGGGAGCTCAAGGGATCTTAAGTTCACAATTTTAAAATCATCCGTGACGACTTTGGCCTTTACCTTAAACTTTCGGAGGGAATCCTCTAGCTCGAGAGTTGGATCATCATTTTTCACATTTTGGGCTTCGTCTAAATCCCTGAGTTTGAAGTCTAACTCCAGATCAAAATCTATGAGTCGACTTTAAACTCGGGTGTTGTAACAGACGTATTTGGCACATTATTGCTTGTAAATTTTGAAAGATTTTATATTATTTTTGTGTTTTGAGAATTTTTTGATTTTTTTGGATTTTGGCAAATATATGAATTTTTGGCATTTTGACAAGTATCTAAATTTTTTTGGTATTTTGAAAATATCTAATGTTTTTGGCTTTTTGAGAATTTTCTGATTTTTTTTTTGACAAGTATCTGATTTTTTTGGTATTTCGAAAATATCTAATGTTTTTGGCTTTTTAAAATTTTTTGATGATTTTTTTTTTTTTGGATTTTGACAAGTATATGAATTTTTTATGTTTCGAAAATATCTAGTGTTTTTGGTTTTTTGAGAATTTTCTGATTTTTTTTATTTTTGAGAAAGACAACGATGTGAACTAGGGATTGCTTGATTCGACTCGGAAAGCGAAACACTATTTGCTTTTATTGTGTCGTTTTGGGGATTGCGAACAAGTTATTGCCCTGCACTCCCTCCCCTCAGGAGGCAGGGCCAGATAAATCTGTAGGTGGGCCCTGATTGTCGTGTCCAAATGTCATGAGTTTGGGATTGAGCTCTAAGTTAGTGTTGGATGTCACTTTCCTCAGCTCATCCTCAATGCATTGTGAGTCTTTGCATTCTTCCTACTCAGGTGGGACCCAGACTATGGTCCATTCAATCAGAGAAAATTCTTGCCCCTTGCCCGAGTCATTTTCAAAGAGCCCAGTTGGGCTCATTCCGCTCACTTGATCCTCCATGGTGGATCTTGGCCTGCCAGCCGGATAGATGATCCCTTCTCCGTTGGATTTGATTGATGCATGGATGAAGGTATCATCCTCCTTTTGCCGATCTTGCCCTCCTCCCATACATTTGTGCTTTGCTATCTCATCCTTAGGAGGCTGATATCCCAGTCCTGTCATGCCTGCATTTTCTTGATATTCAAAAATGTCGGTGTTCGATTGGAGGGAAGACATAGTTTGATCCAATGGGACATGCAAGAGGCATGCAATTCACAGTCTCGAGCTCGAGACCATGGTATGGGATATCCTCATCAGAGCATTGTATGTCTATGATCGGGATATCTAGCTCTTGATGGTTGGCTGCTTCTATTGGAAAGATTTGTTCAAGATTATCCAAAACAATCAGCGCCTTATCTCCAAAAATGTATTTGACCTTTTGATGAAGAGTCGAAGAGAGAGCCTTGACTTTATGGATCCAAGACTGATCAGAGAGGAGATGAAATGAAGCTGTGATGTCAAAGACCTGAAAAGTGATAGTTGATGTCTTGGGGCTAATCAAGATCTCGACATTAATCTCTTCCTCGACCTTTCTCCTAGAGGCAGGAAGTATTCGTCCTAGACTCTTCTCTTGAAGGATTGAAGACTGAGTAGAGCTATGTAAATCCCTTTGAGTACTAGAATGTCCTTCCTGGAAAGTTACTGTATGATTAAAGCTGGGCTTTAATTTTGTTAGGGCATGTGGTATATTGATCGGGGAATGAGCATTTTCTTGGATCACGAGGGTTGGAGTAGGGGCTGAATAGGCAGGTGGTGCCCCTTGTGAGATAAAGGATGTATGGACTGGATTGATCGGTGGTGGCTCCTGTAGACTTTAGGGCATGGAGATTAGACTGGATGAAGATGCCCCTTGCATATTTGAGAGCGAAGAGATTGGACTGGCAAGGTGTGCCCCTTGTAGACTTGGGGGCATGGAGACTGGACCTGGTGGAGATGCCCTTTGCATATTTGAGAGCGAAGAGATTGGACTGGTAAGGTGTGCCGCTTGTAGACTTGGGGGTATTGTTGTTGGGCTGATGGTGATTGAATGAATACATTGGACTGGATTGACCGGGGGTAGCTCTCCTTAATTGATATTGTTAGTAGGAGTTCCTGATGAACTGGGACATACTTGATACGATGGCAGGCGATTCTGGAGAGTGTAATTGGTGGTAGAAATAACAGGAGAGGTAACCACAATCGTTTAGTTGTCAATCAGATCTTGGATCACATATTTCAGGGCGAAACAACGGTCCGTTGTGTGGCCTCGGGATTGGTGGTATGCATAGTACTCATTCTCATTATAATTTGGTGGCAGAGGGTTTAGGGGGAGCCTAGGCAGTAGCGGTGTAAGTATTTGCCTTTGGACTAGCATGGCTAGTACCTCACTATATGTTTGGGCTATCGATGTAAACTGCCTAGGTTTTCGGGTCATCCTCATCTGCTGACCATGATTGGGGTACTGAGGAATCTCCATTTTCTGTTGTTGTTGCCATTGTCCTTCTTGAGGAGCAAATGAGCACCTTGGGAGAGGCGACGAGATTGTCTTCTTCTGTTGGATGGAGGTCAGGAACATTTCTATTATTGTTCTCGTATCCAGTAAACCTTCCTTCCACTGTTCGCTGTACTAGGGAGGCCTGATGAGGCCACCAAGGGAAGATCATTCCAGCCCTTATTCTGGCTTCGACTCGTTCCCCAGCACGGATGGGTTGGGTGAAGTTGGCATATGGATACGATACGAGGTATCTGGAGATACTCGGGTTTGCTGAGTGGATGATCATGTAGATTTTCTCCTCGTCATCAATGGGTGTTTTCATTCTGGCGGCCATGGCCCGCCACCGTCTAACATAAGCTGACAATGACTCATCATTCCTCTGCCTTAAGGCAGTAAGATCCGCCCTTTTGGGTGCTACATTAAGATTGTACACAAAACGATCAATAAAAGCTTGAGAAAGTTATTCCCAAGTCTTAATTCGATGGTAGTCTAATGATGTGTACCAGTCTAATGATGTGTACCAATCTAATGCATCACCTTTCAAGGATTTTTGAAACAAATGAATCAATGCTCCGTTATTACCTGTAAGAGTATTAAGCTCCCCACAAAATGTTTTTAAATGGTCCATAGGACACCTCGTACCATCATACCTTTTGAATTTTAGTACCTCAAAGTTTTGAGGTACTATTGCACTAGGGAAGGGACAAAGATCCCTAAACTTAGTGGATGGGAGATCCACCCCTTGCTGCTTACGTAGCTTCCTCTGTATATCTTGCAATTGCTCTCGGAGTTCTGTGAGTTCAGAAGGATCATATGACAGGGGTTTTGCCCCATGAAATTGACCAGATCTCCTGCTAAGAAGAGGATGTTGGTGATCTTGTGCTGATTCTATAGGGAATGGTAGAATAAGATTTGCTGGAGGAGGAAGGGAGGAAGCAAAAAGAGGTTGTGGGGTTGAACTATTTTGAGCACTAGGCTGTGTTGCCCGTGTATTCGGTGTGACATTTGGTACTAGGCGAAGTAACAGCTCTTGCAGTGGCCGGAGACTTTGGGCCATCTCTTGCATGGTTACATTAGCTGACAAATCTGTTCGAGTTGTCGGAGGTGTCGGCGGCGGTGCCGGTACCGGTGCCGATGCTGATGCTTCAGGAGCTGACAGAGCTGTCGGCTCTTCTTCATGGGTAGCCATAGCTGCATGGGATCGAGTGGTCGTGGCTAGGATTGATGCCCAAACAAGTGTAAGCCAAAGATTTTTGTTTTTGTAAAAAATTTCTATATGAATGTAGTAATGATGTCCCTTGAGATTAAAGTACCACACGTTTTCGAGTCGGGTCTCAGCTAGTGCGAGCTAGCAAATCCCCAGTGGAGTCGCCATTCTGTAGGCACTGAAAAATAGGTGCCCACACTGATTTGTATTTGTGATGTGATTAGGGGGTGCTAGGATGATTATGAATGTTGGAGTCACCACTAGCCGAAAAATATCGAAATCCCGCGATCAGCTAGAACCATGAAATACGCAAGGTGAGGGAAATCCGAAGACTTCCCTACCTTAAATTGACTACTGATCCGCGATCCGAGATTTCGGGTAAGGGACCTCAGTTACAAAGAGGGAAGGTGTTAGGCACCCTCTCTGCGCATATAAATGTACGGTCTCTACTCAGTGTGGTAAAACAATCTTAAGGGATGATGGATGTTGTGGCTGAGATGGGACTAGGCACACATGTGGATTTCTGATGCGGCAAGATTCGAGATTTCGGTAAGCCACAGAGCATACGTCCAACGGCGTGTCTAGAGGACAGATGTGATGATGCTTATGCAAAGAGGTAAGAAAAACAGACTAGATCACTAGGAATTTCTGATGTGACAGGATCCGATATACGGCAAGTCACAGAGCATACATTCACTAGAGATCTAGAGAAGCAGGAGGGTTGAGAAGGGAGTATATGTCATCATGAATGCTTGTATGTAAAATGAATGGATCTTGGCTCGATCTTGAGTAGGCTAGGACATGGACCAAAACATGACCAATCTAGGCTAGGCTTATGGGTTGGAGAGGTTGAGAGGAAGGCTAGGGGGTAGCTAAGGAAATCTAGACTTGAAGGCTTAGGAGCTCCTTCCCATTCCTTCACTCTCTTCCCTCACTCTCTCTTAAGCTTGGGAGGGGGTTTCTTGGTTGTTGGGGTGTGTTGAAATGAGAAGAGGAAAGGGCTATTTATAGCCTTCTCCAATGACATGACTATAAATTGGGGGTAGGTAAGGATTAAAAGGATGACATGAAGGCTTGTGATTGGTTGAGGGGAGAGGAATGCCATGTGGCATGCTTTCATTGGCTCTTGGTGGTTGGTGAGGTTGGTAAAAATGGTAAATAGGGTGACCTATAGGGGTAAATCCATATGAAAGCTGACTTTTGCTTGGTAGGATTGTAAATAGGGTGAACTAGAGGGGTAATTCCATATGAAAGTTGACTTTTGCATGGTAGGATTGTAAATAGGGTGAACTAGAGAGGTAATTCCATATGAAAGTTGACTTTTGCTTGGTAGGATTGTAAATAGGGTGAACTAGAGGGGTAATTCCATATGAAAGTTGGCTTAGGAGATGATTTAAGGTTTGGATTAGGGTTTAAACTGGGTTTAAGGTTAGGTTTAGGGTTTAGGCTAGGTTTAAGGTTAAGACTAGGATTTGGGTTAGGGTTAGGTTTAAGATGGGATTAGGGTTTGGTTTAGGGTATAATCATGGTTTGTGGACAGTCTTAGCTTTCTCAGAATATTAGCCTGGGTGGGGTGTCTACAGAAAGATGGAAAGCTTAATGGGAAGAATCATCACCCTATATATCGGATCGCCATTAATGTTGCTAGGAAGCACGTGTGCCCTTAAAGTTGAATCCTACCATAAATCATGAACTTATACAATTAGACCCAAGTTCAATACACTATCTAGGTTTAAGGTCATAGCCTAGGGCTTGAGTTATTTATCTTTGAGGTTTTTAAACACAAAATTAGGATTTTCATCCTAGGGTTTAGTCAAATGCTTAGATCATAGGATTTGAATCCTAGATTATTATTAATGTACCATAGGCCAAATAATATTCATGATAGAGGTATTAATCCATCCATATTAATAATGATGGTTCACAAGTTCATATTTAATCATATCGACATTATCTATTATTCTTATAATGGCTAATAATCTCTTAAATAATACAAGTAATAATAATAAAACTTTTACTAATGATAATATAATAAGGACTAATACTAATAATCATGTTTAACAAGAATTATACTAATCCCAGACGGAAAAAGGATAACCTTTTCTAATGATAATAGCCCTAACCATCTATAATGAACCTAATCATAATAATAGATACTATGAATTACAAGTTTCTACAATTAGATCCAAATTTCACACACTATTTAGGTTTAGATTTTTAAATTCAATTACTAATGGATGTAATAATAATATAAATAATGTTACTAGTTTAAAATAAAAATCCAATAATGGCTAATGATGTATTGTCGATCGTAATGCTAATAATGTCAATAACATCATCATTAACATTAACGATTAAGTTAATATTAGCTAGCATGGTGACGATAACCATTACGATGGTAGTAAGTGGTATGATCTATTGACCATGATAATATTAAGGATGGTAATTAAAATGCTACTATTTAATAATTGTAATTATATTTATAATATTTAATATTAGTGTAGATAGTCTAACAATGGTTAATCATGTTTGATAATTACAACAATTATTGCAATAACAATTAATGGTAAATTAAAACAATCTAATTTAGGGAGAAAAGTTAACTTACGTTAATTAACTCAATGGGTCGACTCAGTTAGAACCGAATGAGTTGATTCTCCTTCTCCCTCATCTTTACTTTCTTTCTTTCTAACATGTCCAACAAGGTAACTGGCTGAGCAAGTTTCCAAAATGGTTGGGGATTTAGGTCAGCCCCCGACTCAGTGAGTTGACTCAGTCGGAACCGAGTTGGCTCCATCTCCACCCTCTCTCTCCTCTGTCTCTTCTTCTTCTCCCTATTTTTCTTTTCTTCTCTCTTTCTTTCACTTGCCTACTGGTTAGATGGTTGGACTTGGTCTGGCGACTCGGTCGAACCGAAACTCTGCTGTTGAGTTGGTTCAACACAATGCAGCAGCAGCTGCCTCTTGCTTTCTCTTCCTCTCTCACCCTCGTTATCTATCCTTCTATCCTCAGCACTGCCAGCGAACTCGCACCCAATGAGCCAGTAAGCCGCAACTCGGGCAACAGACCAATGCGGCACAGCTCAAGTCGTTTTACCCTCACTATTCTCCTCTTTCCACCGTCTTCTTTGTTCTTTTTTTTTTTTTTCATTTTTGACATCACCTGTAAACTCAAGATTCGAACTGATTGGCCGAACTCGGCTTCAGCTTGCCTACAACTCAGCCGATGCAGTGGAGGAGGAGGTGGTTCTCTTTGAGAAGAAGCTCCAGCTCCAATGGTGGATCGCCATCTGCTAGATTTTCCTTCAATCTGAGCCTTTGGAAAAGTACGAATCAATCCAAGGGATCTTACGAGAGGGAGGTTTCCGAGCTTTGGGGTGATTTTCCCGGTGGGTTTGGTGAATGAATGCTCCGCCGATTTTTTTTGTTGTTGTAAGAACGAGGAGGAATACCCGAATTGAACTCGACTTCTGTTATTCCCATAGTGTCGCCCTAACCCACACAAGACCCTTGTATTGAAGACAAATGCCCTTGATTTGCTCTATTGCAGGGAGATGGTTATAAGGAGCCAACACAACCAAAATCGGCCGTGGTTTTCGTTTCCTACAGATGGAAACGCCATCCCACGTGAAGATCCATTGGATGGCTAGGATTAAACCACGTGGATGGCCGAGATTGATAGAAAGACCCTTCACGCGGATTGCCACTGTGGCACTGAGAAAAGTTTCCATTTTCAAAAACATGTGTTTGTAGGCCCTGTTTGCACTAGAAAGTGTGATCACACACATGCATCACAACACCTGAGATGGGATAGATTTTGGTCAACTCCACCTCCCTGATTGGATGGGCGGTTTGGATCGTCCGGGCGGATGATGATGATGGCCCACGAATTTACACAAATGGGACAGTCCGTTTGAAATAGGTGCTGGCGAAAGAAGGAGATTTTCCTTCTTAAGGAAATCTTGGTCAAACCTAGTTTGACTGGTTCCTTTAATCCAATGCACAGTAGGTGCACCTCCCCTGATGCACACGCACTAGTGTGGAGTCCACCACGATGTTTGTGATAAATCCACTCCGCCCATTTCCTTTAGAGGCCCCACTAAGGGCCTCTGACCAAAGATTGGTCAGATCCAAAGCTTAGGTGGGCCATACTAAGTGCTTCTCGGCCTTGATTATGGATTCTTGCTGATCTGCTAGTCGGATCATCTTGAATTTGAACGTCGATGGTTGATAGATCTTAATGGGTCATTTTACAACTTTCATAATAGATTACCAATTTAATATTAATATTAATATTAATTCTTTAATTATTATTACTTTTTCATAAACTAGTTATTATTGTAATTGTTTTTTTCCATTTTATTATCATTATTTTCATTCCACATATGTATGTCTTCTTTTATCATGTTGTGGGTTCCGCTATGTAGGTTATTAGGACTATCTGTCTCGTATTATTATTATTATTAGTACTATTATTTTTAATATTAATATTATTGTTATTATTATTACTATTACTTTGGATTAAATTATAGGGCCTATTTTAAGGTGGTCATGTAAATAAGTGGCCACAAGATGTTTTAAATAAAGTCCCTAGTAGTTGCTTACAAGTCTTTAAAATCCTACGGTTCCATTGGTTTCAAATCATTGGCCCATTCAAAATGGTTGGGATTGACTAATATTCGACTAATATAAATGCAATGGTCGGATTGAATTAATGTTGGCCCATATAAATCCAATGGGTGGATTACATGGTAACACTTGAGTACTGGAAGTACGGGGTGTTACAAATTTTATAGCATCTTCACATCTCTTCTAGCCTTACTTACCATGTTCCAATTAAACTTCTAAAGCTAAAAATGATCAACAAGGTTTACCTATTAAGTTTAGGATAATCTAAAAGTTCAAGAGTTGTCTTGGGTCAAGGTTAGGGTCACTAATGTAACATCTCGAATTTTCACAGTTAGAGTTTATACTCATGCCTGAGAAAACCGTGTGTTAATAATGTATAAATTAGATGTTTTAAAAATCATAACTTTTTTCATTTAGATCACATCCTGATACATTCATGAAGGTAACATTCACGATAATAAAATCGATTGTATCAATTATTTCATTAGAGTAAAAGAATTCAATATATAATCAAATGTCCTCTCGATGGGAGCTTATTACACCGATCGAGTTTGCGGCGAAAGTATAAAACTAAATCATATAACTATCTTTTTAATCTTTCAGTATAATCTTCCATAGGGAGATAGTCCTCTAGGTCTTTATTTTGTACGTCATCTACATCATTTGTACGGTTGGAGTGGGTCACTGCCCTACTCATAGTGATGGTCATCCTTTAAGATTAATAATAATTCAAGAGATTCATAAAAGCAATATAAAGGTTCTGATACGTCATGTACTCCACTACTACGAGAGGTACCAGTATAAGCAACCAATATATATATGAATGCGTGCCTAGCAAATGTGTGGCTCATCATACATAGTGATCATCACAATGTAGAATATAATTCATAAAAAACTCAACTCGGCACGCATCCCATAATTACGGATATTCGCCGACATATCCAATACTAGTGTGGATTTAAGTGAACACCTCGAGGCAGCACAACGCATGAGTCGGATAGATTACGTGACATGATTTGTTCATGGAACGATTATTTGCGACATCTAATCCCGGAAGCGATGTAACATGCATTGCGAATTACTTACATCGACTTGTGCACCACTACCCAAAAACTCCATGGAATTATGTGACGACCAAGAGAGTCTCTATCCAGAGTGCATTATGTCCATGATATAATAATTGAATCACTAGTTGTGATACCTTCAATACATCACTTGCACAAAAGAGAATGTAAATTGAATCATGTGGGTTTTGAAATATCAAGAGACATCGCAAGCCATAAAGGTAGATAGCACAAGGCTAACAAAATAAATAGGAGAGTAGCAATGACTAACTCAACAAAGAAGAGAGTGGCAATGGCCAACCCAACAAAAAGGAGAGTAGTAATGGCTAACTCAATAAGAAGGAGAATGACAATGACCAATCCAATAAAGAAGAGAGTAGTAATGGTTAACTCAACAAAGAGGAGAGTGGCAATGACCAACTCAATAATAAGGAGAGTGACAATGGCCAACTCAACAAAAAGAAGAGTAGCAATGGCTAACTCAACAAGAAGGAGAATGACAATGGCCAGCCCAACAAAGAGGAGAGTAGTAATGGCTAACTCATTAAAGAAGAGAGTGGAAATGGCCAACTCAAAAAAGAGAAGAGTAGCAAGGGCTAACTCAACAAATTGATAAAGGCAAGGGCAAGCTTGTATCCATCGCCCCACATAAATAAATATATGCATAATTAAATTTAGGTCTTACCATCATTCCCAAAGGATAAATAATCATTGTTGGTAAATAAACAATTGTAAGAAGAGAATCATAATAGCATGATAACAGGACATATAAAAGGTGGAATAAAATATATCAACTTAAATCAAAGTAAGCTTAAAGGAAAAATCCTTACATAAATTTAGAAGAATCATGCATAATTAACATCATATCTTAACCATAATTCTAAAAGGATAAATAATTAATGAGGGTAAATTAAATATTTACATGGAGGATTCAAAGAATGTGAGGGAGCAGAATAATTCATATCAACTCAAGTTAATATAAGCTTAAAGGTATCCCTCACCTTAGCCTTAGATCTAAACCTTAGGTAGATATCCATGTAGGAAAGCTTCTACATTAATCATGACATTGCTTTAGTAAGAGGGAGATAACAGATGTTTGGAGAAGGAAGCGGATGATGGACGTCTAGGCTTCTCTTTTTCTTTATTTTTTCTTTTTCTTTTTCTTTTTCTTTTTCTTTTTCTTTCTCTCTCTTTCTCTTTCTCTCTCTCCTTGGACATTTGAGAGGTGAGCATGTGAGTGGAGAGGGGAACGCACGGCCCCTTTTTAAAAGGGACTGGGTGTATGAGAGGGACTTGTTTCACATCACACTTGGATTGGGTTTCTCTAATTTTTTCTTTTCTGACGATCTTTCTTTAAATCTAATTCATCCATTATGTCAGGGTCGTCGAATAGAGCCGTGGTATATGATTTTCTTGGTGATCCAAAATTTAGATTGACAAATCTTGAAAATTTTTCTAACCAATGCTAAAATGAACTTGATCTCAATTAACGGTCCACACTTAATAATCAGGGCCCAATTTTAAGAGAAATGTGTAGTCAAGATAGGTAAATGGTTGAAAAATTTTTGGTGGTCGATCGATGGTGGAAAAGGCCTATATCTAAAATATCACCTTTTGCATCAAAAGGAAGGAACTGGCTTCAACGTTCAATGGTGCAAGATCATAGATCGGGGTCTAAATTTTGTATAACCTCATATTCATATGAAACTATTGTGTGGTCCAAATTTGAGTTGTAATGGACAGAAAAAAGTGGTTAAATCGGAATATCCATATTTATAAAGAGTTGATAGGCCTTAAAAGGATAACTTCGCGCGTAAGGAAAAACTTACCAAAGTGGGGTCGCACTTGGTACATATTATGGGCAATCTAAGTAGTTTATATGAAGGAAAATATCCTACTACAACTAATCACAAGGTTTCTTTACTCGATGGACATCAAAATTAATGGTTAAGGGAATGATTTGTTAATTGAGTCACTTTTACACTGATTTAAGGGTCAAAATTTGACATGTATAGTTAATTTATGATACATAGGTACGGTATAAAACTTTACATTAAACGGATTGTGGGAACTATATGATTTAGAATTCAGGGGTCTAAATGAATGATATTTTCATAATTATTGCTGACATGAGAGTTTTGAAAAATCTAATGGTTCTTCATTGTTATAGGCAAGTTTCTAAGTAATTCTTACAAAAGGACTTTAACTAAATCATTATGAATAAAGAGTTATTTACCAAATTAATTAGGAAATATACATATATCAAACCACACAATGGATGGTCAGATGACATATTTAAAATAGAAAAACTTGATGGTTGATACTCTAACAGTGTATATAGGTATATGTATGACCATTTTTATAAATGGAAGAACATAAGGTGGGTTTCTGGAGTGATTAGGGGTAGGACATGTATATCGTTAGATTTGAGTGCTTGTTCACATGTGTAAGTTTCTCAGATTATAGATGGTGGGTTAAGCATATTCATAGGTTCTGAACAAGATAAATGGATTAAAATATCAACTTGATGTGTGTATGATCAAATGTAGAGATCAAGTAGCTAGTTTACTATGATCGTGTGGTCCAAAATCAAAGTGGACGGTTAGATGTTTCTATCCAGTAGTGCATATTTGACTAAGCAGTTGGTTATGATGGAAAAGTGAGAATATTTAGGTATATGATGATCCTATCTTAAAATAATGGTCAGATGACTTGATGTATGAATGAAGATTATTCTCACTTTTAATACGCGAGTATTGAAAAGTTCAGGGTGTTACAATCTATCCCCCTTAAACAAAATTTCATCCCCGAATTTTAATTGCTTGTACCATTTACACTAATTCATTTAGTTTAATTGTTCACTATATTCCTCGTGAGATGAATATATATGTCTAGGTGTGCGTATAATTGGCTATATGAAATCGGGATGCTACAACTAAGGCACCTAATATACTTATTTTTTACTCCTTGATGATTCAGTCTTCATGTGTCTTTGGTCTTCAATTTATAAGGGCTAAACCGACTCCCTGACACACCGATGCACATGATTGACAAACAAGGTATACAAATAAGTGCACTAACATCCTTTACGTTCCTTGGTATAACCAGTAGCCTAATCTTACATAAGAGTAGCATAATCCAATAGTTGTAATCAGTAGCTGTAATTCAAGTCTACGCTCATACGCTGGCCAATTTCAATTGCAACACAAGCAGTTCATCTCTTAAAAAGGTGTTTTACAGTTACCCCCTACACTCGACTATAAGTGTTTCCTTTTTTATTGGCTTTTGTGTTTGAAAGTTCTTTCATATGGAAGGCAATATGCAACCAATTCTCGAAGGACCAACCCTATCTCTGGTAATCGCTCGATCATTTTAAACAACATCTTACAAGTGGTTAAATAGGTGATTGGTCTTCTCAGATCTCAATCATATATTGTCAATTCTGACATACCTGCCAATATTAATGCATGGGATCAAAGTTGTTCGGTTGGAATCGATCCGCATAGTCAGTTCTAGCATGCCCACAAATATTGTACATGACCAAATTTTGTATCCAAGGGGAGCAACAATTTTTAGCATGCCTATGGGGCACCTAATTTGGTATACATATCGGTGTGACATAAGCACATTTAATTAAACTAACTTTGAAAATATGAGTCGAAGGGTTACCCAAAGCTCCTTTGGGCTAACGATCCCCTTAACACCTTCTTCACTACCTCAACTTAAGGAAATACATGTGTAGCCAACACCTAAACACTTTAGGTCACCATCAAACCCATGCCCAATCCTCCAAACTAAGATCAAGTATCCTCGTCTTGAAGTGATCCTCTTAAGACAATATCAATTAGGTTGCACAATATGTGGTTAGGAATTTAACATATCGCGGAGCAAGGGAGGGCTGAATTCAAGCAAGCACGAACTCAAGTGGACTAATCATAAATTCAGGTAGACTCATTCAATGGGTGGATTCTAGCCAAACCGAGAACTTGAATCGGATGATAGTTATCCTTGCTGAAAGGGTGCCCACAACACCTTAGTAAAATGTTGAAGGTAGTTCTATTGGAAACTTAGCGTTAGTACTGTTAGTGCACTGATTTGTGCATATTATTTGTCAATCACATGAGTCTGGATGTTATGTAGTCGGTTAAGCTCTTGGAAGTTGAAGACCAAAGACACAAGAGGATGTGAGTGTCATGCCCCAATCAGATTTCCAGCGCTAATTCGTCGTAAACCGAATCCGGTGCTAACAACCTCCATGGCACCCCAATTTCGATTCCCAGCTTACACCAAGTTCCAAAATCGAAATCTCACAAGGAGGATTTTTAGGGTGATTTTTATTTTTTATTTTTAGGAGAAGCATAACCATGAATGTATCATAAGCTAAATTTCATCACATATATCCATTATAAAAGGATTGAGTACAGTACTGGAAGGGAAATATAATACATATATAAAAACTCCAAAAGGTCAGGCATGTATTCCTGCCTCACAACTGCTACTGTCTAGCAAAACCTGTACGTAAACAACGTGCCTAAGCTTACTATGAAGCTTAGAGAGTGCGTGTGTGTGTGCACAATAGGTATGACAAGTATAACGATATCAAGAGTATGTGGAAATGATAGAGAGCTATACTCTTAAGTCCATGAATGTTAACAGTCATACCAAGGTTATACAAAGTAAAAGGCCTATCAAGCCAATTATCGTATATAGATATGCAATATGAAAATGCATGATGAAGGAATGAGTTGTAGTGCGTAGTATCGTATGTTGGTAGGGGCCTCGCACCTGGGGTTATAACACATGTTAGTCCTATATCAAACATGTAATGTAATTCCAGGATGATGGATTCCTAATTCTGAATAGTCCCATACCTATTGGGGATCGAGCCCACAATTGTATAACATTGAATTATAATTACGCATTTACAATCTCGAGTGTTACATGAATGTATGGTTACCATATGTCACATGTCAATCCTGATGCCTAGTCCACATCTCATAACAGTTCACAATTGGATCATTACTGGGGTTTAGTACACTTTCGACACTACTTGCCGCCCATTGCGCGCGAGACCAAGTGAGTGCAAGAGACCTCACTATCCGCCTCGTCAGTGGTATACAAAAACACACCCGGCTCGCCGATAGGGAACCCATTTCACAAGCTGGTTAAACTCAACCTAGCATATAGCCCTCTTCATCGGGGTGGGTAAGGTCAAAAGCCCCTTCCAATTAACCACAACACAGTGGGAGATGTGGCCTACCAGTATCCAATCCTCATGCACTCATGAATCTACTCGGTCTATGCATTAGAGTATCCTACTGGTACCATAGGGTTTAGGGACACCTGTGATGCCTTGTAACCTTAAAAGTTTCCAGTATCCATACTCATATACGTCGACCATATCCCGACTGCGGAACTACTTCCCTGGTGTCATTAGGGAATAGATGTAACGTACCATACATAATGCATTATGCATAAATCACACCTTCAAGTCATGCATCAGGTCATATGATGATCATGCGGGCGACCGTCTTATACAAGTCCCCTAAGTATATCAATTTGAAATGCGTAGGCTATGATCAATCGGAATCCATAACAAGCATACAGATGATGTGTGTAGCATATGAATGAGCATGATATGCCTTATACTAAGCATATTATTAGTGTCGACCTTATCAGGGCTAGGTATCCTAGCATGTGACCGATCCTGGCACATACACACATATTCTCATTCATGTATATAATGTAGGGCACATAATATCTATGATAATCCTCCTTAAATGGCTTAATATGAAGAAAATGAGAGTCAGCCAATCTTGGTGTGGTTTCCTTTTAAGAATAGAATTAGCCCCACACGTCGGCCTTTGCACATAACATGATATAGCAAAATGAATGTTTGGTGAGAATGTAATATATAGATCAAGGTAAGTATCATGGTGGCCCCAAACAAGGATGATAAGGCGACTAGTCAAAAAGCTCATAGTTCAGTGGTGTGGCCCACTTAAACTACTGTTTTGCCTCATTTTGGATCCAAGCTCTAAAATGAACTGACAAAATTAACAGGCACCGTAGATATTCAATACATTCATTAAACTGGCCACACAATAACCCACACCCATTAGATGGTATGGCTAAGCACACACAGAGCAACATGCCCGATGGATATGTTGAGTAGATGGATGGTGTATATAAAACCCATGTGTCATAATGGACTATAATAAGGTCTGAATAGTGAGAGGTATTGTCACCACTTACAGTTGTTAGAGTGAGGTTCACCACTAGATTGATTAAGTCGATGCATGTGATTTCCTTTCTTCTAGGTCTATCTAATCTTATCAACATGTTTGATAGAAAATAAACACCAAGGTGACCCCAAAGAAGGTTTCAATGGTTGGCATTATTGACACCACTGTTTCCTATCACATGACCCACCTCAACTATGGGTAAGCCTGATTTGTGGGTTCATGGCCTAAAATGATTAGACCAAGTACATGAATGGTGTGGATTAAATAGATGCATCTTGGTGGGTCCAACTAGCGAACGTACAACATAGATAAAGTACAACACGACAGTTAGGCCAGCGGGTTTCTAATAGTGGTTAACCCCAACTCCTCCCTACTTATGGTAGGACCCACTGTACTTTGGATCAAAATGATATTGTGTGGTCCCTTAACCCAGGTCGGTGTGACCTTATCAACAGGTTGGTGGTAAATAAGCATCATGTTGGGACCTCACATGCTATAACTACGGTGGGCCCAATTGATTCCAATGGTAGCCGTTCAATCTCTGTTGTTGTAACACCCCGGATTTTTTTCCAACATGGAGTTAGACGTCCTTAGGCAATGGGTCAACCATATCACTCTCAAAGCTCAATCCCAAAGTCTAAAAATTATTTTTTAACCCACTTCCTTCAAAATCTCACCTTTCACCACCTCATTCTTCAAATTTCTCCAAGTACTTTCATATTAAACATAAGTCCTAAAGTTTAAATGGTGAAGAACTATACTTAAACTAAAACTTATTGTAAATGGTACGTACATGAATAAAATGGGATTTTGACTATTAAATTTTTAAAATTTCATAATGTATATAGGTTATTTGGATGGATTAGCTTTTTCTACCCCAAAATCATATATTGTACATCATGTTGAGGGTCAAATATTGCATATCATACCCCATTTATTACCTGGATTTATGAACATGTACTGTTTAACAGGCCGATTTAATCATGTTTATGCTGTAAGTTGAATTTAGGAGCTTGAGCTGAAAAAGGATGCTAAAAGCTAGAATTTAGCACTCAAGATGCACCAAGGCAAGTTACGGGACTCCAGGGGACCAAGATCGACGAAATTGCATGCCAGAGATTCGAGAAAACCGAGAAACTGAAGCTCAAATGGCCTAAAAATTGGTCCAAAATGTAAGATCACAGAGTTCCCACCATCCGTTCGACTTGAAACTACATACATGGCCTGAAGACCATAAATGAACCGTACACGTCAAATTTTAGCTACCGGATCCCTCTAGAAGTGGTTCAATGGACAGATCAGCCATTGAATCCTAAAGTGGGGCCTGCCTGATATCTGGATATACTTCAATTTGGTCTCAACCCCTTAAATTAAATAAGTAAAGGGATGGATGGAGCAGATTTATCATAAGAATCACGATAGGACCAGACTTGGGTTGCATGTGTGTATAGCACACGTACACGTGCACAACACTGGATAACACATCCAGTCAAAACACCAGAGACCCGATATTTTCTTTTTAAAAACAGATTTCTGCCAGCGTCTTCATGCCGTCCGACTGGTTTTTGATAGTGTGGCCCACCCATCATCCAAATGGATGATTTGAACCGTCCATCCACTCAAGAGGGTAGCCAAAACCATTGCCTAGCTTTCCTTTTTAGCCCATGCACGTGTACGCACGTGAATCGTCGAAAAATGCAGGATGGACGATGGAAGCAAAATATCAGTATACCACACCAAAACTCGACCAAACCCACCCATTCCTAGCTGGTTTTCCGCCAGGAATTTAATGAACGGGTCAGATTTCATCCAAAACATCACTGTGAGGCCCACCGATCATCGCAGCGTCGGTTTTACGCAGGTCGTGCATGCGAATAGGGCCCGGACGCTGTGGTCCAATAACGTGATCAAGATCACGTTTGGATGCGTGATCTGGATCGTCCTTTGGTCTTCCATTGACCTTCTTATCACTGCCTAGGTGGTAGAATTGCAAAATACTATGAGGATTGAAATCCAGTTGTTCAAGCGGAGGATAGACGGTGAAAAAGAAATTTTGTGGGCCACACCGTATCCAACCCAAACTTGACCATGTTCGATTGGCTTTTCGAGCTGAATCCAGTGGACGGACTGGATTTCACTGCTGATTCGGATCATGGGCCCACCAACGTTCACAACGCAGGACTGCGAGCTCTGTTTCGTGACAGAGTTGCGGTCAATCTAGGTGGGTCACCATCACCGATCAGATGGCTGATCCAGGCCGTTCATCTTCCATATCACTTAAAAACGACCGCAGGGAAGCCTTCCTTTCACTAGAACACATTTGTGTGCAAAGATTAGGTTCAATGTAATAACAACTTGCGTTCTTGGCTGCGTAACGGGCTGCGTAAAGTCTCCGCGGAAAGTTTCCAAAAAATGATTTTTTTTTCTAACTCCAGCAAGGTCTACACACAGCTTCTACACTGACTTTCTTGCTCTATATAAGGAGAAGAAGAAGGGAGACGGGAGGGATTCACGTGGAGTTTGGCTCGGGATTGAACAGAGGGCTCGAGCTTGAACGTGGGAGAGGAGGAGAGAGAGATTTTTTTCTTTTTCTTTTCTTTTTCTTTCTTGTCTTCTTCTTTTTCTTTTAGTTTATTTTGAATTTTGGCCACATCATGTTGGGCTAAACCTCTTAGCTAGGGCTAGGAGGTGAAGCTTGTAGTAAGATGGGAGATATTATTTCATGTTTTCAATTTAATTTTAATTCATGAATTGATGTTGGTTTTAGTTGATTATTATGGGAATGTTTTTAGTTCTTAATGGTCTGTTGTGACTGAAATTACAATGGGTCTGCAATGGCTTTGAGCATGTCCTTTTTCTTTCCATGTTTATGACGTCAGGAAGCCCTGTTGTTCGCCATAGTCTCCTGGGCATGGTCGGATGTCGGTACCCTTCCTAACCTTCATACATGTGATTCGTTGGTAATTAGTTTAATTCTGTTGGTTGCCATAGTCTCTTGGGCATGGTTTGGTGATGGAATCCATTCTAATTCATATACCTTTCATCTCTTGAAAACTAGATCAATGTCAGTTCAGTTAATTTCCATAAAACATGCATAAGATCTCCCTGATCACTACAAGTGGATCCTCTGAATCCCTAGTTTCCTATCTCTGATTTTCTTAAGCTTTCGATAACTATTCCATCATTATTTCCCAAATCATAATTAGTTTAGAATTCATTTTATTCTAGTTCAAATCCTACTTAATTTTAGATAACGTACAAGTTTCAGTCCCTTGGGATTCGACCTCCGTCTTACCGAGTTATTACTACATCACAACCCTGCACTAGGGGAGTGAACATATCACGTAACTTATTCCGGTTTGCAAATGAGACTCGATAAACGTCTCGACGGACTCGTGGGACCAAACGGCTCAATTCGGGGGGACCCGAGGTGGGTCCCACATGTTTTCGGCATCCCTGGGAGGGGGGGGGGGGGGGGGGGGAGGAAGACATCATCCCTGGGGCGAGCTCTTGCCAAATTGATCAGTGACCGGTGAGGGGCTCGCCGGTTTGACCGACTCAGGCAGCCCATTTCCTGCATTTTTTCTACGCATTTCATCTAACTTTGAAAAATCATATCTCCTTCGTTATAACTCCAATTTAGGTGATTCAAAACCAGATTGAAGATAAATGCATCTAGGTTTATATATAAATATGTGAAAAATATAATAAAATATTTAATATAGTCTAAAGTAGGTCGTTGTGAAAACTGTCCGAAAATCACTTGTTGGACAACTGCTGCCTCTGAAATTTTTAGAATTTTTTTACAATATGAAATCTCATGAAATTTGGTGGAGACGGGGTAAACTTAATGATGAACTACTATAAAAATAATTAAAATAATATAACAACTAGAAGTTCCAAAAATGGCGCATAGAATGGCCCTAGGACAATATTCTGCCATAATTAGGGTAGAATTTGGTTAGGTACTAAACTGAATACTCAGTAAAATTAACGTGAACCACTTCTAATATGAACTACAAGACCCAAAATAAGTAGGACTGCTAATACTACGTTACCTAAAAACTTAAGATCAATCTTTAAACCCAGTTGCTCATGGGAGCATCGTGAAACTTCGTATCGGACCTGGACCGCACGTCGAAAGTCCGATAACGACGAACTTAGACGAATACGACCATCTGATTGGATATGACGACCACCTCGAAAATCAAGACCAAGCGATGTTCTGAGACCATTTCCTTGAGTCCGGAATGAAGAGAGTGAGAAAGCGAAGATTTTTAAGAAATTAAATAAAAATTTAAGTAATCTGAATCGTGTCGCTTGCGCGTTATTTCTAACCATTCTGACCATTAGTTTTTATCCCAAATTCACCCTTGGATTAGGGAAGGTGACCCATACATGTCAAAGTACTTGTGGCCCTGATCGAGTTTCGGTGACCGTTGAACTGAAACTGGTCCATCACGGCTGATTTGGAAACCCGATCGGACTGAAAACTTAACTTGCTCAAGATCCTATACTAGTGAGCTTAAGTCCGACCACATTTGATAAGAGGACCTCCAGAAGTATTCCGTTGGACCAGAAAGAGCCTGATTTGGTTATAACCTAAGTATACCTTGGCCCTAGGGCTATTTCTGTCGATTTTAGGCTTATAAAAAGGCCTTAAACCCCCATTCTCAAATTCCATACGAATTCTAAACCCTAGCCAATCCAAGAGAGAGAAAGTAAGAGAGAACCTGTTGTTCCTTCTTGAGATTCTTCCCAGTTCTTCTACACATCAAATCCATCGTCTCTGAATCATTAATTCGGCGATTCTAATTTCGTTCTTGGGTAAGTTAATCAAACCCTAACCTGTTTCTAGCTTAGAATAGTTTAAGTGATGTTTTAGCTAACCTGTTTCATGCCTTAGGTAGCCTATTCGCCGTTGACGAAGACTTATCGTCTAAATCATATCTATTACGCGTTTTCTGGTTTAAGATGCGGACTATATACGTTTAGGTTATGGTTCTCAAAACTTTCAATGTCGGTTAATGATATATTACTGATGTGGATGCTATTTCACATGTATAAAGTGTTGTCCGTTTCATTTTTCAATTATACGTTAACTATGTTGAATATACTGTATTCCTCGTATTTGTAGAAAATATCATATACGTATGAAATTCAGATTTGTGCTTGTCATAATTAATTGCTATGTATGCTAGATGCTTGTGTATCAACTTCTGGGTGAACAGATTAGCCTAATACATGTTTTATCAATATACATTGCGTATGTTGTATGTGTAGTCTAAGTGTTTGTAAAAATGTTTGAATGAGTTAGTAGTTAGTACGGTGTACCTGTATGTGTGTTGAGTTATGCGTCTCAACTACCTTGTCTATGTGTATGACTTCCTCCATGTATTTTATATTATATGCGTGTGGATTCATGTTTAAGTTGTATTCCATAACATGTAGAAACAAAGCCGTGAAGGGTGTTGGGGGAGTGGTGTAACGATTCCGTGCAATAGCCCTGACAGCCCTAAAGCGGATAATATCGGACCTTTGATTGTATAATTTGAAATATAATCCATTTATTGCTTTGACTATATCATCGGATAACATGTCATAATTGAATGTGATTGGGGCTACTGTATAGTCCAGATAATTGGTAACAGTCTTTAAACTGGTGGTTGAGGTCGTTTTCACCACGTAGGATGAGTTTAACGAATCTGAGTCGTGCTTGGGATGTTCGACAGTGGTTAGGCCACATGGAGTGCTTATGCATTCCATGTCATTCAACTCAACGTGCGCTTGGCCTAGTTGAGCTTATTAACTAACCCGATTGACCAATGTTTATTCACCATGTTTGGTCGCTACTGTTTGAATCTAAGGCACCAAACTCACTAGTGAAGATCCCGTTAACCTTGGTACCGTGATCCCCTAAGACTCATAAACCGGACATGGTGGTATATGACACCGTGGTCGAGCTGTCGGCCTACGCTGGAGCGACGAGCCTTCCCGTAGTGAACAGTGAGCACCCCACTCTCGTGAGCCAATTATGGTGGTATGGGACACTATATTCATGCTGTCGGCTTACATTGATTGGTGACGAGCCCTCTGTAGTGACATCGAGTATATCCTGACACTGCATAAGGGCGACGAGTCTTGTTGCAGTATTTAAGATATAACTAGACCTGTATTGATTGGTGACGAGCCCTTTACAGCGATCTAGAACCGTAACATCGTATGAGATTTTCTAGGACTAACGACCCTAGAATGGATCAATGTTTAGGAATTGATATAAGGGAGGTGTCTTAGCTTTCCAATCCTGCTGTATGAAAAGGACTAATAAGAACTAGATAATCATGCTCATATCATCGCACTGCATGTGCTGTCGGTGTTGGTATAAGAGCATTGAGGAAGTGACTGACATGCGCGACCGTAAGATGAAGATCGCAGAGGGAGATTATGGTGAGGGCATGCATCATTCCCTCATATCATTCTTACATTAACAAGGGTATCTAGGACATGTTTGATTTTACTGCTTTATCATTACTGCTTGATTGAATTGATAACATGTTAACCTTTGCTGTATAGCTCCACTGAGTTGATCACTCCCACGTTACGGGACGGTATTTGTAACACCAACCAGTCCCTGTTTTAGTTTCAGATGGTGGCGATGCTTGCGAGGCAGAGCCGGTCTTTTATGGTGATGAGGAGGATTTCTCTTGTACGCAGTTCTCAGGCGGGTTCATGTGAACCATGCCCTGATTGACGGGGATTCAGGGCTATGTTGGTAATGATTCATCACTTTTTGATATATGTATTTTGAGACACGACTTGTAATTTTGACCTGACAGAGCATACATAGCTTGGGGACTTATGTTGATTTATATATGTATTTCAGTCTTCCACTCGTGTTTTCAAACCGTCTCTGAATTATGTTATGCTGTTTTGGTTTAATCCACTTCATATTTTACGAACTAATATAGGCGACATTCATCCATCATTGAAAATGTTGCATAAGTGATATTCTGGAAATCGGGAGTGGAGTTTATGCTCGACCCTCGATTTTCATGGCGTTACAGTTGTTTTGTGGTGGTGGTGGTCCACCTAAGATTGGGATCTACCTTTTCTAGTGAACGGGACCATGCCTAGAAATGACTTGGCAAAATGGATGAATGGCTGGATGAGACACATGTAGGAAACTGGTTCTTGGAAAGATTTCAGCAGTGGACGTCACTATCCCCACTGTTTTCTGCGCTGGGGTCCACTTGTGATCTAGATTTTCTTCATTTTTAGGCCATAGCCCTAAAGTTATCTGGAGAAATGAAGGGACGGTGTGGATTTGGTACATAGGTCACAGTGGGGTCCACCACTGCTCCTGGTAGTGGGGCTCCTGAGGTTTGGATGTTGACGAGGTTAGCTCTAGAAAGTTACAATGGTAAGTGTTCCATCACCACCATTGTTGCCTATGGTGCAGCCCATCCAAGCTTGGATCTGGCTCATCTCTTGGGATGGAAAGATAGATGAACCGTGTAGAGTTCACACATGTGGGATGGGCCCCATAGTCACCTCAAACAAGCTGGAAAAAGAGATGGATAGCGTGGGTAAAACACCTATAGGTTTTAACGGTGTCTCATGCAACTACACCATTTTCAAAGGTAAGGCCCGCCAAGCTTGAAAATTAAGCTGATATTGGTGGTTTACTTTTAGCCAGGTCAGCGTGACCTTATGTAGATTGGATGAAAAATAAACATCATGGGCGAGCCTAGGGAGTATTTAATAGTGGATGTCTTGTCCCAACTGCACCCTAAGATATGGCTTATCTAAGGCTTGGATTTGTACCAACATTGGGTCCAAGGCATAAAAGGGTATAGAAAAATGGATGGATGGTTTGAATTATACACATACAATAGGGTGGCTCCCATGGGTCGACCACCTATTGTCTGGGATGTTACTAGTCCAAGGCTGTATCTGTAAGACCCGTATCTTAGTCTGTACCATTCCATATATTCCCGCGATCCTCCCTGTCGAATTCCAGTAACCCACGACCTGTAATCGGTGATTGCGCGCGACCTTGAGTTGCACCCTATCAACTCGAGTTGACTCAACTCGAGACTTGTACCCTTGTGACCGCGTCGTCGCCGTGGTTTCAATGTCGCGTCTCACTCGCAGAGATGATACCCAGGCGAGGAGATGTGTGCCCGCGTTTAGTTCAAGGAAAAACGCTGTGCATTTACAAAACCAAGAGAGAGCTTTCAAATCAATCCCATCAATCACATCTCATGTTAAGTACACATCACCTCACACCCCATCCCTAAGCAAACTCAAAGTCAACTCTCTCTCTTACAACCCATCCCCTATCAAATACATGCATCACTCACCCATCACTCACATCTCTCATCTCTCTCTTCTCTCTCATTCTCCCAAGCAACCCAAACGTCCCAAACTCCATAAGAGAGCTTGGTGTGGCCCACCTTCCTACCACCCAGTCTCACCATCCAAAGTCCATCTCAACCATTAAAATTCACCCCTTGGAGCTCTATATCATGTTGATGGAAGAAGGAAGAGGAGATTGACAGTGGCGTTAGGTCGCAGCAGCGTTGAGCTTGGAGCATGTAGCAGACTTTTGGAGCTTTGATTTTCGACATATGTATTTCCCTTTCAACATTGTATTCAACATTTATATTAGTGGATTGGTGATGATGATGTTCCCTTTATGAATTGGATAAACTTATGGTTATGCTTCTTACGAGATAAATGTACGTTGAAAAATTCTCCTTGTATGATCCCAGGATCAAAATTTGGCGTATGCACGCTGAGAGCCGAGAATGGGGTACTACGGAGGCTGTCGGCACCAAATTCAGTGATCAGGAATTTTGTGAGCCCGGTTTTCGAGTTTGGGACGTGACAACACCTTATGAAAAGTCAAGTGCAATGAATGCCATAATAATTAGTACGTGGTTGTTTTCAATAGTGGGCATTCTTGTCCTAGAGTGTGGCACATCCGAAATCCGAGTCAGGTTAATTATTGAAACCAAGGCCTAAAATGAGATAGGACATCTGATGGATGGTGTGGATATCACTTAAACATTGTAGTGCTGTCCATGGTGGCTCCACGGTCCTCTTAAGAAAACACCATGCAAAAGAAAAGGTTAGACATCATTTCCCAACTATTCTCTGTGGTTTGGCCTGCCCAAGATCTCATCCTTGTGCCTCAGGCTTAAGATGACCTGTACAAAATGAATGGACGGATCGGATAAAACATATATGTCACGCCCCAAACTCGGAAAGCGAGCTCACAAAATTCCCGATTACCGAATCCGGTGCCGACAGCCTCTGTAGTACCCAATTCTCGGCTCCCAGCACCTATACGCCAGATTTTGATCCTGGGATCCTACAAGGGAAATTTTTTTGTACATTTATCTTGTAATAAGTATAACCACAAGTACACCTAAATCATAAAGGCAACATCATCATCACATATCCACTAATATAAACAGTTGAGTACAGTGCTGAAGGAAAAATACATATGACAAAAATCAAAGCTCCATAAGTCCATTGCACGTTCCAAGCTCGATACTGCTACAACTTAACGCCACTTGCATGTATCTATTGTGCATAAGTTTATAGAAAGCTTAGTGAGTGGTGAAAGTATGTGTACAAGATAAGTGTAAAGTAAGCAATATAAGAAAAATCAGAGTAAGCGGAAATACTAAAAAGCTCATAAATTATACAATATTAGAAATACTGGCAAGTTCATAAATCATATAATATCAGAGTAATGTAAAAACATATTGATAGGTCCATAAATACATTCAACCTTATACAGGTTATGCGAAGCCGAAATATAATAAAAACAATATCTTATACTGATGAAGCAATGCAGATCAGCTATACAATGTGGAGACAGTAAGCCAAATATCAGATACCGATGATGCAATGCAATATGCAAATCCTGATGAGTCTACGAATACCGTTAGTCGTATCTAGGCCGTATAAATGTAAAAACATAGTAACCCAAGATGTCATATGTTGCGGATGTAATGCAATATGCGGTGCGAAATGGAATGACCATGCTGGAGTGTGATGTTGGGATGATAGTACGTAGTATCACAAGTTATGGGGTCCATCACAAGAGATTTCTATCTAAACCAGTCCCATATCTAAATTTGGATAGTCAGACTCAATGTGGTAAACTCTTGATCTAAGGTTAGTCGCCTGGCCATGCGAAGGTACATAATAATTAGTTGCGCACCACCAGCCCGAGTGGATAATAAATGAATGAGTATGCAACTCCTACTCATAAGTCCACATATCAGTATGGTTCTTCTCCGAAAAATCTTCGGGGTCTATTACACTCCAAATCAGATTGCCACCCCATCATGCGTAACAAGGTGAGTGGAAGAGACCTCATTATCCGCCTGCTAATATCAAGCCCAACTCGTCGATAGTGGACTCATTACTCAAGCTAGTCAGACTCAGCCTAGCATTGTCCCCTCCCCTCGGAAAGGTAAGGCTATACCCCCTTTCAACAGGCTACGACACAGTGGGAGACGCAGCCTAACGGTATACGGCTCTCATGCACTCATACATCCACTTAGTTTAGACGTTGGAGCAATCTATGGAACCAAGAGGGTTTAAGGACTTTCACCCAGGGATATATATAACACCCCATGTAGAACAGATTTCTAGTGTCTCAACTGATCATCCACGAAATACCTATGGAGGCTACGACCCTGATGTCGCTAGAGCGTACAATAGTCACAACACACAATGTAAGATGCATGAGTCATACAATCCAGTCATGCATCAATCTGCGCATACCGTGTACTCATGTGGGACAATCTCCACCTATCAGGGAGTCTCATAACAACATACCCAATGACATATGCAATGGTCAACCACATCTCATAACAAACATGCAGATGATGCTTATGGGCATGTATCGTGATGCTATGTTGTCACATACTCATAATCGGTATCCATAACCGGCACCGATAATCGGCCTCGATAATGTGGACATTTAACCAACATTACCCCCAAAGAGTGGCCCACATAGGGCTTAACATATAGTGGACCCATGACCTCACACAAGGGCCTAATACACATCACAATGGGCCTTTCACATGGGCCTTACATACATCACAATGGGCTCAATCGCTTGGCCCTTAAATGCATCATAATGGGCCTCATCACATAAGTGTCGACAATCAGCCTCGGCAATCAAAATCGGTTTTAACAAACGAAGTCGGCCTCAACAATCGGAATCGACACTCGGAATTGGCCTCGACACTCAGCCTCAACAATCGAAATTGGCCTATACAATCGGTTTCGACATTCAGAATCGGCTATAAAATCGGCCTCGATAATTAAAATCGGCTTCGATACTTGGCCTCGACAATCGGAATCGACCTATACAATCGGCCTCGACAATCGGAATCGACCTCGATACTCGGCCTTGACAATCGGAATTGGCCTATACAATCGGCCTTGACAATTGAAATCAACATCGACAATCGAATCTGCCTCGATAAATCGGAATCGGCCTATACAATTAGCCTCGACAAATTAGAATCGGCCTCGATACTCAACCTCGACAATCGGAATCCACCTATACAATCGGCCTCGACAATCGGAATAGGTCTCGATACTCGGCCTCAACAATCGGAATCGACCTATATAATCGACCTCGACAAATCAGAATCGGCCTTGATACTCGGCCTCGACAATCGAAATCAACCTCGACAATTGGAATCGGTCCATACAATCAGCCTTAACAATCGGAATCGGTGTCGATACTCGGCCTCGACAATCGGTACCAATAATCTGCATCGATAATCAGCACCGACAATCAACATCGATAATCGACACCGAAAACCAGCACATAAACAAGGCAGGGTCCATAGGTAGACAACCAATCAACCATAATATAACGATCGGCCCTCGGCTGTGGTTATATCAAATCCAATAGTGCGAAACTATTTGTTTATGGTGAATGGGGCCCACTTATTTGGGTTAACCCATAAGAGAATTCTGAGAATAGACCTAACAAGGCCTAAGGGAAGGTTACAATGCAGACATCCAACTATCATTGCCCATCAATGTTGACATTCAACTAACATTGCTCCCAAAGAGTGACCCACATAGGGTTAAACATATAGTGGGCCCATGGCCTTACACAAAGGCCTAATCTCATCGCAATGGGCCTCATATAAGGGCTACATACACATCACTATGGGTCGCATCACATGGATCTCGAATACATCACAATGAGCCTCACTCATGGGCCTTGAATATGTCACATTGGGTCTTGCCCACCGGACTCAAATACATCACATTAAGCCTCAAATACACATCACAGGTGGGCCTCATCACATGGGCCAAAAATATAAACGGGCGGGCCTCACACATGGGCCAAAATACACCATGATAGACCCCATGGATGGGCCGCACAATGGGCCTTAAATGGGCTTGGACCACACCAAAATCTTTTTACTAATTGTGGGTGTAATATGTGTATCAGTGCACACTGTCATTCCGTGGGGCACATGGCCCACTAATGATGATCAACACTATCCAAACATTTCCCAGGTAAATTAGCACCATCCAAACATTATCCAGCACCATCCAAACATGTGGACAGTGTGGATGAATACATATAACATGGTGGTGTCCATATGGGTGTGGCCCACAACAGATGGACGACATGAATAACACATATATATTGCGGTGGGATCCACAAGATGGACGGTGTGGATCTTGAAACAGATACATCACGATGGACCCCACTGTCTAAGCAATGGACGACGAATATCACATGTGTCAGGTGGGGCCACGTGATACTAGCACTTGCATCAGGTGCATCTCCATCGTCCATAATCCCCTGGACGGTAGAGATAAAACATATACATCATGCGGAACTCCACGTGGTGGCCCGTCTGAGAATTAAATCTGCCTCAGTTTGGGCGAGGTGGGTCCCACCGTCCCAGGTAGTGGATAGTGTGGATGAAGGCACACATCATGGTGGGTCCCACGTGGGGCCCACATAATATTATATATATATATATATAATACAGGGGGTACGTCCAGCGTCCAGGTGGGGTACACCACCCATCTAAATGGACGGCATGGATGAACAACGCATGCATCTTGGTGGGTCCCACCGTCCAAGGTCTAAATGGTGAGGATCCACACATGCAGGGCCCCACACAAAAAGGATGGTGTAGTATAAAATTCATACATCTGGTGGGTCCCATGGACGGTTTGGATGTAAAGTATATCTATCATAGTAGGTCCAGCAGATGGACGGTTAGGATGTTGAATTCATACAACATGGTGCCCCACGTACATGGCCCACCAGAGTGTTGAATCTACCTCAGTTTTGGGATGGTGTAGATACTCCACACGTGCCCAACAGGTGGGGCCCATGATCTGGACAGTGCTCCTCCTGAGATTTGAGTCTATTTCATTTCCCAGGAGACCTGGATGGACGGTTTTTGTACAAAACACATACATCAGGTGGTGTCCCACCTTGGATGGACGGTTGGGATATACACCCGCCTCGTGATTGACCATAGAACTTGTGGGTGTCAACACAGTGGCACAGCTGTTGGGACCTACCGTCCCTGCTAATGGACGGTGTCGATATAAGGTGGGTCCACACGTGTAGGACCCACCAGCTTGTAAAGCCAAGCTGAGATATGTGTTTTCTCTTCACACAGGTGGCCTACTCCAGGCGCAGCATTGTTGCTGGACGTCTGCAAGATGGACCCTACAACGGGCAGCGTACATACATCACGGTGGGCCGCTGCCCTGGACGGACGGTGTCAATATAAGGCACATGCATCACATGTGTGTCCCATGCGCACGTGGCCCACCTGATTGGATCAAACTAGTATTGGTGTTTTCCTTTCATCCAGGCTAGTCCAAAATGGACAGCATGGTAGGCCCCGGACATGGCAGCGAGTTGGGCCCCGCTAGACAGCAGTGTGGCCCACGTGGTAGATGACATGGATAAAATACTTGCATCATGGTGGTGGGTCATCAACAGAGAGAGAGAGAGAGAGAGAGAGAGAGAGAGAGAGAGAGAGAGAGAGGGGAGGGAACCCGCCACTATGGGCCCCTCTAGCTTACAATTACATACATCAAGATGGGTCTCACCACAAGTGTCCATCAAATATAAAAATTGATGGATGAACACCCACCTTGTGATCTTCTTAGACTTCTTCTTCCATCAACGCACCCTAGAGCTCTGAGGGATGCATTTCAATGGTGGAGATGATTTTTAGACGGTGGAGATGGGAAGTAGGAAGTGGGCCACACAAAGCTCTCTCTCATGGAGCTTGCTTGGACGTGGGTCGCTTGGGAGGAAATGAGAGAGAGATGAGAGAGATAGGTGTGAGTGATATAAGAGGGTGATGGGTGAAAAGGTGAGTGATGGGTGATGTGTACTTTGACATGTAAGGGATGGGTTGCTTTAACTTTGGGGTTGCTTGGGGATGAGGTTTTGTACTTGATATGAGAAGTGATTGTGGGATTGATTGATGGGACATGTTGTAGAGATTCTCTTGGGATTACAAATGTGCGGCGTTTTCTTGAACTGAACACGAGCCCACATCTCCTGGTTAGGGTATCACCTCGGCGGGCGAGACGCGACATCAGAACCGCGGCGACGACACGGTGGCTAAGGTACAAGTCTTGAGTTGAGTCGACTCGGGTTAAGATGACTCGGCTTAGGATCACTTGCAAATGTCGGATAAAGGTCGAATGTTGTCGAAATTTGACTAGAAGGACTGCGTAAGCCTACGAAATAGTACTGGCTAGGATAAGGGTCTTACAATATACATCATGGTGGGTCCCACAAGTGGATCAACTATTATTTGAGATGTCACGTCCCAAACTCGGAAACTAGGCTCAAAAAATTTTCGATCACCGAATCCGATGCCGACGGCCTCCGTAGAACCCTATTCTCGGCTCCCAGCTCCCATTCGCCAGGTTCCGATCCTGGGATGCTACGAGGAGGATTTTCAAGATCAGTTTGAATCGTGATAAGCATAACCAAAAGCATAACCAAAGGCATAACCCACAAACAACAACCAAAAACTCCATTACATTTTCACTATGATCAAAAACTTTACAAGTATAATGAGCATAAAGGAAAATACAATGATAATAGACCAAAAGCTCCAAAATAATCTGCCACGTGCTCAAGCCTCAGCGCTGCTACGATCCAACGTCATCTGCATGCAACGGTCGTGCATAAGCTCATAGAAAGCTTAGAGGGTGGTGAAAGTGTGTGCGCAAGGTAATAATATGATCATACAATATTAGAATAATTCGAAAAATACTGATGGTTCCAAGAATACCTTTAGCCGTACCAAGGCTATGCGATGCAAAGCATGAATGATGTCGGCCATACTAGGGCTATGCGATGCAAGATGCAAGTCAAGCATACAATCCTCATCTAAGTCCACATATCAATACAACTCAAATCTGGGATATCACCAGGGTCTAGTACACTCTAAATCAGATCGCCGCCCCATCATTCACAATAAGATAAGTGGAAGAGACTTCACTATCTGCCTGCCAATATCGAGCTTGGCTCGTCGATAGCGGACCCATTCCTCGAGCTGGTCAAACTCAGCCTAGCTTTGCCTCCTACTCTAGGGCGGGTAAGGCCGCACCCCCTTCCAACTGACCACGACACAGTGGAGAGCGCAACCATCTGGTAATCGGCACTCAACGCTCATCTACTCACTCGGTCTAGATGTTGGAGCAACCTCTTGGTACTATAAGGGTTTAGGGACTTTCACCCAGGGATATGTATAGCACCCCATGTAGAACAAGATTTTCGGTATCCAATCCTGCTAACCACGATATACCTGTGGAGGCTATGGTCCTAATGTCACATGTCACGTAAATGTGAGATGCATGAGTCATACCATACAATCATGCAACAATCTCGTGCGCACTATGCGCTCATGTGAGACACTCCATCTCTTAAGGAGTCTCGTAAATGTCTTGGCCCAACGGCTTATGCGATGATCAAACATTCCTCATATCAAGCATACATATGATGTGTATGGTCATGAATAATGGAATTATATTAAGCATGTTACAAAGTAATGAATTATCCTTACAATGCAGATGGGCCTAGACGGCCTACACACAACAATTACGGCCTACCAATGGCCCTAGGGAGAGTCATAATGCGGACATTTAACCAACACTATACTTTCAATGTGGACGTCAAACCACCATTGCTCCTAAGTCATAACCCGTAGTAAACATCATTACACAAACCATGTTGGGTTCACACATTGTAATAGACCTTAGGTACATCCTATTGGGCCTTCATTACATCAAATGGGATACATTAGTGGGCCTTACGTTCATCAAATGAGCCGCATTACTGGGCTTCACCAATGGCCTTAGGTACATTGTAATGGGTCATAACCCATGGGCCTCAGAGTATATCATAATGGGTCTAATCACATAGGCCTTATGTGTCTTAAATGGGCCTAATCCCATGGGTTTTATACATATCAAATGGGCCAAATCCTATAGGCCTTATATAAATCAAATGGGCCTTAACCCATAGGCCTTATATATCAAGTGGGCCTAAATCCATAGGCCTTATATAAATCAAATGGGCCTAAATCCATGGGCCTTATATAAATCAAATGGGCCTAAACCCATATGCCTTATATATCAAGTGGGCCTAAATCCATAGGCCTTATATGTCAAATGGGCCACATCCAAACATAGGTGGCCCAATTGATCATAGATCGGTCTCATTCTTCAACTCATGCCTTAAAATGATCTTTTCAAGTGGATGGACGGTCCGGATGCATCACATGCATCATGGCGGGTCCCACTGTCACTGGACAGTGCAGGCAAAACACATGCATCACAGAGGGCTCCACTGTCCGCTGGTCGGACGGTGTGAATAAAACAAATATATCATGGTGGGTACCACCGTCCGCCTGGATGGTGGATGTAAAACACATACATCACTGTGGGTCCCATGTGGGGCCCACCATAACATTTTTTTTGCATCCAAACCGTCCATACGGTCACAGAGACCTGGACAAAGAGGAAAAACAAATTTCATATTGATTCAAAACTTTTGTGGGCCCGAGAACAGGTTTCAATGGTAGATGTTCATTCACACTGTTTCTTGTGATGTGGGCCACCGGAGCTTTGGATGGCGCTGATCTTCGGAGGAGACCCACCTAAGGAGGGGGTCCACCGAATGAATGGCATGGATTTCACATATACATCATGGTGGGGCCCACGGCAGCAGCCATAGGACGCTGACCGCCCGCCCGCTGCATGCAGCTCGCTGCTGCTGCAGCGACAGAGAGGTAGAGGCACTGCCTCTTGTGTCTTTTTTTTAAAAAACTTTAAAAAACCCATTTTTCAGGGGTTTTTCGTATCTGGGGCCCGCATCAAGTAGATCCACCCCGTCCATTGGCTTCCACGACTTGTAACAAACCCAATGAGTCTAATATAGAGTATTTTTTATGTTTAGAAAATAAAATAAAATAAAAAAATGATATTTTGAATGGTAAGGATGCAATTTTCAACGCTATGGCCCACCAGATCTTCCAACCTACCCTATCACTTGGCTCAACGTCGAAAATGACCCAGGGAAGGAGATGGATGGCGTGGATTGAATACATACATCAATGTGGGGCCTATGAGAGTGAGCCACCCCATGAGCTTGTGACCAAGCCAATATTTGTGTTCTCACAGAGACGTCCAGTGTCCAACCAAGATGGGCAACATTTAGGTGGGCCGCCACATGATAAATGGTGTGGGTACAACACACATATGGTGGGCCACACTTGTAAATGGTTTAAATAGAATACATGCCTCATGGTGGGGTCCATTCAAGTGGGCCACACACCCATATTAAGATCTCTAAAAGGAAAAATGAAATAGAGAGGGTGAGAGAGAGATAGAGAGTAGGACACGCTTGAGATGGAGGGCTCCGCCACTATGAGCCCTCCCTTGAAGAAATCATACAATCAAACGGATCCCTTTACACATGGGACCACCGAAATTGAAAATCAACGGTGGGGATCCTTTCCCCACCAATATGGACGGTCTAGATGAGCTTCCTAGTGCAATGAAATAAACATCATGATGATCAAAGTGGGCCATTGGCCACAACTTAGGGTCCCAAGTGAGATCCAAACCATTGATCAGTTGGTCTCACTTGGCCCAACTTAAAAACATGAAAAACTACTATTATCTAGCACCCACCGTTCGATCTTCTTGCTCCAATGGGTTCCTTAGCACCTTAGCTTTGATACTAATGGATGAGATGAGGTTTGGATGGTTGAGATGGGAGATGAAGGGGTAGGAAAGGTGGGCCACACTTGGAGTTTTGAAAGAGAGGGAGAGGCTCATACGTATGGGATTTTTGGTTGCTTGGAATGAAGCTTGAGAAATGAGAGAGAGTTGTAAAGGGAGAGAGAGAGAGAGAGAGTGAGTGATGGGTGATGGATGTTGTGAGTGATGGGTGTGTAAGAAATTTTTGACTTTTGTGGCCATTTGTGTAAGAAAGGTATGGGTAGTGTAAGAGCTTTTTGACTTTGGAGGCATTTTGTGTAAGAAAGGTATGGGCTTGTAAGAACTTTTGGACTTTTGTGGCTTGCTTGGGAAAGGGTGAAAAGTGATGTGTACTTGACATGAGATGTGATGGGATTTGATTGATTGATGGGATTGATGTGACACCTCGTAGAGATTCTCTTGGGTTTTGTAATGCGCGGCATTTTCCTCACACCGAACGCTGACCCACATCTCATGACCAGGGTATTGCCTTGGTGCGCGAGTCACGGCATCGAAACCGCAGCGATGGCGCGGTCGCTATGGTAAAGATCTTGGGTTGAGTTAACTCAGGTTGACGGTGTACGAATCAGGATCGTGCGCAAATATTGATTAAGGGTCGAAGGTTGCCGGAATTTGACCGGTAAGACCGCGAAATTCTACGAAACGGTACTATCTAGGATACGGGGCTTACATGAGATGTCACCGTCAATCTTGTATTGTCTTTTAGAAAAGTCGTATAGAAATAAATGCCATAATAGGTGGTTTTCAATGGTAGACATTCTTATCTCATTTGTTTCCTATAGTGTGGCCCACCCCATATATGGGTCAAGCCAATATTTGTAACTAATGGCTAAAATGGCCTAGCAAAATGGATGGATGGATTGGATGCCATGCGTACAACATGTGAGTCCTATGAGTGGGGCCACCTCTTTTGTTATATTTTCACCATGTACATGTTAATATGACTTTACGAGCATGGCAATAAATGCATTGGTAAATCTTCAGGAAGGTTTTAATGGTGAACATTACTATCGCCATTATTCCTTACAGTGTGGCCCATCTATAATCAAACTTCGACTAAAATTTGGGCCCTAGCCATAAAATGATCTGGCATAATAGATAGACAGTCTAGATTTAACAAAACCTTAAGGTAGGTCTACAAGTAAAAACTTCACTCGGTTTGTTATTGATGTAGACAGTCTCTCTGCGTTCACAGTGAATACCTATATTGGCTTTATTTTTGTAAATACATAAGTAGGGTCTAGGTAAGTGATCAACTCCGTCTATAAGGTTGGCTAGTTCATGGTCGGCATACTGAGCTTTGCATATCCATTAAAACCCAAGAACAGGGAAATGAAGAGGAAGAAAGAAACATGGAATTCCAGCCATCGAATGAACTTCCACCATTATGGAACCCATATACACTAATAATTTGCACATCTTAGTGGACCATACGTTGGCCACGCTAATTAGTATGGACAGGTGGGTCTCACCTTATGGAAAAATGGAAAAAAATGGAAAAAATGACTTGAATATTAACAAATACGTCAAGATGGAGTCCATTTAATGAGCCCGACATCAAGACAATGGGTAAACGACCCATGCACTCACCTTAACGGTTGATTTGAACACCGGATGTATATGAACGGTTAAGATCGCCTTTCCTTCTTCCTAATTCCTCTAATCTCTCGCTCAACTATATATTTTCTTTTTCCGTATCATTTCTTTTTCTTCTCGATTTCTTTCATGCAGTCGTTGAAATGGAAGGGAAATGACTTTATACACAGGACGACATGGTCATCATTGAATATAGAGGCGAGGAAACGTGGGATAGGCATGGTGGGGTAAGAGTGAGGCGTAAATGTGTTAGATATTTTTTATTTGAAAGTGACATTTTACTATTTCAGATATTTTGTACTAAGTGAACCCCACATCATGTGTTCACACATGCATGATGCGTGCCATCCGTTGATTCTAATGGGATCCACATCTTTCGATCTGGACGTCGAAATGGGGCATGCCACATGGCGTTGGAAGTATGACGTTCGTGTGATCTTTAAGGTATAGATCTTGGGTCATTACAACACTAAAACATGGCAACCTATCGGAACTAGTTAATTTGGTCCATTCAAATGCAGGCTGGCACCAAAAATCAGGCTTAAGGAAGGTTAATTAGGATATGGGTCTCACAGTGAGTATTAATGAGCAAAAAATAAGTAAATGAGATGCATAACTGTTGTGAATTCGTATGCCCAAAACAATAGTTTTTGAGTGGTCTTCGATCCAATTGAAGATCCACTCGATCATATCGAAGAATGAATCTAGCAACCTTATAGAAATACTTCTGAATTTTTTTGATGGGATCGATATAGGATTTGATCCTATCGAAGGACCTTCGATCCCATTGAAGGACCTTTCAATCATATTGACAAATCTGTTAACTAACCATTTATAACTGTTGCAAATCAATTCTTATAAAAAAGGCATTCAATTCTTGGGCATTGTGATGAGTTTTTGGTGCAATAGAGGTATAACACAATTTCATCATCATATCCCTCATCCTAAGCCTCTAAGTCCATTAGATCTAAGCTATCTTCCTTGTGATTCATTATTTAAAAGAGGATTCCAACCTCAATGAAGAAGATGAACTTGATCTCCTCCTTATTCTAGAGACTAGACTTGAACTAATAGTCAAATCCTTGCTTAAACCCTCTAGAACACCCATATAGGTGAATCTCCTAAAATTACAACATTCAATTAGTTGTATGAGATTCACCCAACATCCCATCACTTTAGTCACCACATCGGAGCATCGTATGCAAGATGTTTGATCTGAGAATTAAAGCATTGGAAATGCATTGACATCATGATCAGGGAAGCAAATGGGGAGCTGATTGAAACAAGGGAGATCATCGATCAAGCAACCTAAGAAGGCACTATAAATGGGGCTCAATCCAACAAATAAGTAGCCATATTGTAAGAATTCTCACACTCCTTCCTTATATAGGATTGAATATAGAGTTTGTAACCCAAACTCGTATAGGTTTTTATGTAGGACAATATCACCACCGACACAGGTGAGTATGTAAGTTCTTGTGTAGGCCACCAATATGGGTGTATACGTGGGTAAGTCCTTGTGTAGGCCACCAATATGGGTGTGTGCGTGGGTAAGTCCTTGTGTAGGCCATTGGCACGGGTAAATACGTAGGTAAGTCCTTGTGTAGGCCTTTGACAGGAGTGTACACTTGTAAAGATTAGATGTGAACCTTTTTTTTTACACATGCACACACACCACCACACACTCACGCCATAGTGGAATTTCACCACCTATGGGTACTCGAACCCTTGACCAGGTGTTGAAATTCCTGAGAGTCTACCACCAGAGTAAGAGTAAGGACTCGGTTAGATGTTAACCTGATTTAAAACTTTCGATAGTGAAATCAAGTACACTCGTAGGTTAAGTGCGTCCGTCGAGAGTGGAGTAGTGAAACCAAACTACTATACATCCATGTGTTTAGTATTGTTATTTGAGCACTACTAATGTGATTAATTAATGAATTATATATATGCATGATTAGATGAATATTAAGATTGGATAGTTAGCACATCCCACACATCATGTATGCTATCATGTTTATAGACTAATTACTTTAAAGAAATATGATTTGTAATCTATGTGATTGGACACTCTATTGGCTTGAAAGCCTTAGGTTAATTGTCTTAATTTAATTTGCATATTAGTTTAAGTTAGGCAAGTGTGTTTTAATTGGCTAAAATTTTATTTGGTCCTAATCCCCCCTCTAGGATATAGCCGTCATTCCATGGCTTTTATAAGCTTCTGCACATAACCATGATATCTGTAGACACCCCACCCTAAGTTGATAAGCTGATTGAGTTTGAACCGATGAATGGTCAACCAAACCCCAATCCAAGACTGTAACGCCCTGAAATTCAGGGATCGAGCAGGAACCCAACTCCCGAGTTCCGACACATTACTTATACAACATAGATAATGATGATTAAATGTTGTCCGTATTAGTTCATTAAACATGAGTGAGATTATATCAAATTAGCATATCATACTAAATAGACTGTTAAATTACACAAGCAGATGACTGTGATATATATATATATATAAAATATATAAGTGGTTGTGTCCCCAGAGTATGAACATGTCACCAGGTCAAATAATTACATGTATAATTCCTGAAATAACAAAATGATAAAATGTGATATTGTCTATCCATATCACTGTAGCCCCGCTGCGCAACTCCAGGTCTACATAGACCCACCAGAGAGTTATATGTAGGAAAACTCTCCTCGTCATCATAAAAGTCTGGCTCCATCTCGTAAGCCGCGACATCACTTGCAACTACAACAGAGTCTGGTTGGTGTTTTAAAACACCGTCCCAGAGTGGGAGTGAGTGATCAACTCAGTGGAGCTATAAGGTAAAGGTTAACATGTTATCAAATCAGTCAAGTAGTAATGATAAGGTAATACAACAATCATATCCTAAGTACTCTTGTTAATGCAAGAATGGTATGTTGTAATGATGCATACCCTCACCTGCACTCCCTTAGCGACATCATCTCACGATCGCGCATAGCAAACTCCCTAAACATGTGCTTCCTCGCTAAAGCACATACAATGCGGTGTATGGTCGTGTTAACCAAGTTCTTGATTAGGTTTATTTAAACAATATGTTCAGGAAGCTAAGGCACCTCCCTTTATATCACTTACCCAAATAATGATCCATCTAGGGTCGTCAATCCTAGCTATTCACATACGATAGATAGTTCCAGGTCGCTACAAAGAGGCTCGTCACCTCAGCGCAGGTCTAGTTTATACTCGAGGTTACTACGGAAAGGCTCGTCACCTTAGTGTATACCAAGTATATGCTCGAGGTCACTACGAGTGGCTCATCACCTAATCATAGGCCAACAGCTTGAATATAGTGTCCCATACCATCGTATTTGGCTCACGAGACTGGGTTGCTCACTGGACACTACGGGGAGGCTCATCGCCCTAGCGTAGGTCGACAGCTCAACCACAGTGTCCCATACCACCATGCCCAGCTCATAAGTCTTAGCAGATTATGGTACCAAGGTTAAACGGGTTTCATTGGTAAGTGGTACCTCAGATTCAAGCAGTTGTATCCATACATGGTAAACACACATTTAGACCAATCGGGTTACTTGACAGGCTTGGTTAGTACTAGCGTACGTTGACTTAGTCGACATAGAGCACGTAAGCACTCCGCGTGGCCTAACCATTGTCGGCAAGCTCCGTATGACTCGGATTCCCCAAACGCATCTGATGTCGTGAAAGTAGTTCCGCTACTTAATCGGGAACCATTACCGATTGCCTGGACTATGTCATAGTCCCAATCACACTCCAACCATTAGCATTCACATGTGGTAATCCAAGACATCATGTGATAACCAAATCTAAGTATAAATCTCATTTGAGCAGTTCAACAAACACGTACTACACATGTTATCATACATAAGCATTTCATCTGTAAATCACATAGTAGTAAGATAGGTTACATAAAGAAAACTATAACTATGTATAAGGGAATTAAGAATCCTATCCCAATACCCTTATTAAATACATTACATCAAGCATTTTCATATTCGGGCATTTTATCATACACTTAGCCTACGCATATTACATACATATAATAAATTAGTTAAAACACATATTATAGCAAATCCTTTCACCAAGGAGTTGTCACTCATACAAAAATCATGTATCTGCAACAAATAATCATGGCAAGCACAAATCATAATTCCATATTCATTCGAACATTTCAACAAACACTTGGAATGTATTAAATTCAACCTAGCGTGTATATATATAATATGAAAAAACATTGTATCCAAGCACATGTGACGGCAATCAAGTCAGTCATAAATCATTAATGACATTAAAGACTTAAAAACCATAACCTAAATATTTATAGTCCGCACCTTTCGTCGGTAGACTCATAACAAACTTAGTTCGAACACTAATTCTTCGTTTATGGTACAACGACAACCTATAGTATGAAATAGGTTAACTATTTCACTATTTACTTTATTTGAATCCCTAAAACATATTAGGGTTAGGATTTTTTACTCAAAAATAGAATCGGAATCGCTGGTATAGCTACACGGAGGCGGTGGTTAAGCACGTGGAGTGGTGGGATCGAATCTCAAGAACAAACCCTCACTCTCTCTCTCTCTCACTTTCTCCTTCTCCTTTCTCTCTCTTCTCTCTCATAGGGTTTGAAATTCGTATGGAATGAGAGAGGGGTAGGTAAAGGACCTTATATAGGCCCAGAACTGATGGAAATGGCCTCAGGGCCAAGGTATACTTAGGTTATAGCCAAATAGTGACTATTTCAATCCAATGAAGCACATCTGGAGGTCCCTTTTCTGCATGCGGTCGGAAGTAAGCCCTCTGATGATGGATCTACACCAGGTTAAGATATCGGTCTGATTAGATTAGTGGATCGGCAGTGGGGGACCTGTTTCAGTTCAACAGTCACCGTGCTCGATCAGGGCCACAAGTACACTGACATGTGTTAAAATTTTTCCTTGATCCGAGGGTGTAATTGGGTCAGAATCTAACGGTCTGAAACTTTAAAATTGGACGCCTTCTCATCATCTTCATACTCCTACTCTGCCTCGTGGGTCGCATCATCATCTGCAACTAAGACACAGTCTGGTTGGTGTTTAAACACCGTCCTAGAACATGGGAGTGAGTGATCAATTCAGTGGAGCTATACAACAAAGGTTAACATGTTATCAATTCAGTCAAGCAGTAATGATAAAGTAGTACAATCAAACATGTCCTAGATACTCTTGTTAATGTAAGGATGATATGAGGTAATGATGCATGCCCTCGCCTGCCCTCCCTCTTACGACAACATCTAACGATCGCGACATGAATCACTACCATTGTGCTCTACACCACGCCAACGGCACATGCAGTGCGATGTTATGAGCATGATTACCAAGTTCTTATTAGTCCTTTTCATACAGCAGGATTGGGAAGCTAAGGTACCTCCCTTGTATCATTTCCCAAATATTGATCTATTCTAGGGTCGTCAATCCTAAACAATCTCATACGATGTTATAATTCTAGGTCACTGCAAAGGGCTCGTCACCAATCAATACATACGTAGTTATACCCTAGTTACTATAATAAGGCTCGTCACCTCAATGCAGGTATGCTCGAGGTCACTACAAAGGGCTCGTCACCTATAAATGTAGGCTGACAACACAAATACAGTGTCCCATACCAACATATTCAGCTCACGAGTCTGGGTTGCTCACTGGTCACTACGGGGAGGCTCGTCGTCCCAGCATAGGCCAACGGCTCGACCACGGTGTCCGATACCACCATGTCTGGCTCATGAGTCTTAGGGGATCACGGTACCAAGGTTAACGGGATCTCACTAGTAAGTTTGGTACCCTAGATTCAAGCAGTAGCGTCCAAACATGGTGAACATACATCGGTTTAATTGACGAGCTTGACTAGGACGTTCGCACGTTCAGTTGATCGACATTAAATGCATAAGCACTCCGTGTGGCCTACCACTACTGACATCCCAAGTACAGCTTGGATTCATTGAACACATCCTGCGTGGTAAAAACAATCTCAACCACCAGTACAAGGCCTGTTATCGATTACCTGGACTATGATATAGTCCCACTCACGTACAATCATAATGATGAATATTTAAAACAATTCTACAATCATATGAACAGGTTATGGAATATAACTTAAACATGAATACTGAACATGGAGGAAATCATACACATATTTAACATGAATAAGTAGGCTATATAGCTCATGGAGGAAATCATACACACAGTTAAGGTAGTTGGGATTTATATCTCAACTCCCTTATAAATCACACTTTACTAATTACTAACTCATTCAGACATTTTCACAAACACTCAGACTACACTTTTTAACATACATCACGTATATTGGCCATATTACGTATTAAGGCAAATCCTTTTGCCAAGGAGTTGTCGCATACATAACAATCATGTACCTACAACAGTTAATCATGACAACCACAAAATCATATTCTAAATGTACACAAGCATTTCAACAAAAACATGAATTTTTCGATAGACTACATACCGGAAAAGGCGTAACGGATATGATTTAGATGCTAAGTCTTCGTCAACGACGGATTTACAACCTAAAACATGAAGTAGGTTATTTATAACATTAATTAAACTATTGAAAACCCTAGAGTAGGTTAGGATTAAGATTTCTTACCTATGTATGGTATTAGAATTGCCGGAATAACGATCTGGTAGCGTTGGATAAGCACGTGGAGAGGCAGGGTAGAATCCCTAGGCGGTGATTGTCAAGTCCAACTAGGCGGTCATAATTGTCTAAGTTTGTCGCTATCGAACTTTCGTTGTGCGGTCTAGGTCTGATACGAAGTTTCTAAATGCTCCCGAGAGCAACTGGGTTTAGAGATTGATCCTAGATTTTAAAGTAATGTAGCGTTAACGATTTTACAAGTTTTGGGTCTTGCAGATTGTATTTAAAGTGGTTGGTGCTAATTTCACAGGTAATGTAGTTTAACATTAGTAATTCTCATTTAATTTCTAAAGGATTTGGTCCTAAGTGATTTCTGTTGAGGTGGTACTCGGGTTTTCGTACGAATTTTCCAGGACGTTACAATAAGCAAATGGCTCAACTCACTTAAATTTCAGTTCATTTTCTAAAGATATTCACGTTTCCCACACACTTCGCTTCGTGCTCAAGTTGTGTGTTTCTGGGTACTATTAGGACTTGATTTTCGAGGTGGTGGTCAAGCCTAGTAAGGCGCATAACCGTATAGTTTCATAGTAATCCAACCTTCGATGCACAGTCCAAGTCTGATACGGAGCTTCATGATGCTCCTGAGAGCAAATGGGTTTTGAGATGGATCCTATGTTTCTAGGTAATGTAGTGTTAGCGATTCTGTTAGTTTTGGATCTTGCAGTTCATATTTAAAGCGGTTAGAGCAAATTTCACAAATAATCTAGTTTAGCACTTGGTTAATTCTCATCTAATTTCTAAAGGATTTGGTCCTTATTGATTTCTGCCTGATGTGATACTTGGGTCTTTGTACGGATTTTTCTGAGACGTTATAAAAACCCTAACCATAAAAGCCTAAACCTTAAGAACCCTAATCCTAAACCTTAAACTTAACCTAGTAAACACTAAAATACTAGGAACCTAAAACCCTAGAGCCTTGAGTTAACTCAGCAAGTCAACTCACTCGATTAGCCTACCCAATCCAATAACCCAATCAACTCACATAGTTAAGCCTAAAACTAAGCCAAAACCTCAAAGTAACAACCCTCATAGTAGAGCCTCCACATGGAGGAGGCTGCCTGCCAAAGCAAGGAGTCCAAGTGAGGACTGACGGAGACTAGGTTGCTGCTAGCTTTGTGGCACTCCCCCTCTTTGGGGTGGCATCCCTCAAGCATGTGGAATTCTTCTTTTTCAAACTCTAAGTGTGCAAATGAAGTGTGTTTACTCCGATGCCCATCCCCTTACCCAAAATTTTCCTTTTATGACCTCATCCAACCCATGAGATGATACCATGTGGCTATCTCTAATATTAACCCTTTAACCATCTTTTGCCCTTAGGATTACGGGGAATTATAAGAAAGCTGAATTTTGAGACTATAAATAGCCCCCTCCCTTCTCATTTCAAGAATCCATCAGATCTAGGAAGCATACCTTCTCACCTAGAAGTCCCTTAGTCCTAGCCATTTAACCATCCTTCCACCAAGGAGAGTAAGTGTGAGAGTGAGAGTGATAGTGATAGCTCAACCATGTCCTAGCCTAGCCTAGCCAGAGTCTAAACCTCCTGAGCCACCTAAGTTTGAATTTGAGCCACTCGATCTAGCCTTGTGATACTACCTTTCATCCCACCATTTATGGTTCAATTGGTTTCATCAAAGCAGAGCATTAACATCATGAAACACTCACTCCCTTCTAAACCTCCTCGCTCCTCATATACATCAGTATAACATTGCATTTCATTGTTTCTCATATATAACTAGCGGGTGTATGCTTTGAGGCTTGCCGATATAATCAGAGTAAGTCCATAAAAAATCTTAGCCAGTTAGCCATCATTTTATCATAAGCATCAATACATCATCAACATCCCATACTTTGCACCCTGCACTTAATCATTTTAAACATATGCTCTGCGGCTTGCAGTTATAATTGGATCCTACTCATCAGAAATTTGGATCGATCAATCATCATTGCCATTGCATCGCATTACATTTTTTACATGTAAGAATTATTCTTATTCCTTAGAAATTAGTCAGATATTTTGAAGTAAAGACTGTTATTTTAAAGTAAAGACTGTACACTTGTACGGGCAGAGTGGGTGCCTAACACCTTCCCTCACTATAATCACGCTTCCTTGTAAATAGAGGTGGGAACGGGACAACTCGATCCAGCTAACTCGACTCGTCCGACTCGATTCGATCCGACATGACCCGAACCAAATGGGCAAGTCGTTCGGAACCGAGTAAGCTTCGCCTAATCTGAACTCAAACCGAGTCGAGTTCGAGTTACCCATTAACTCGACCAGAAAGTCGATCCGATTAGACTCGAATCAATCTGAAACCCGACTCTTTAACCCTACCCTAACTAAATCCCAACATCTCTCTCTCTCTCTCTCTCTCTCTCTCTCTCTCTCTCTCTCTCTCCCTCCCTCATCCTCCTCCTCTTTCAAGCTCAACAATCACCCACCACCATCACCCTCCTCCTCCTCCTCTTTATCCTCTCCACTCCCTCCCTCCCTCTCTTATCCTCCTCCTCTTCCTCTTCCAAGCCGAACAACCACCCACCACCATCACCCTCCTCCTCCTCCTCCTTTCTCCTCTCCACTCCCTCTCTCCCTCATCTTTAAATCCGACTCAGTGCTGACTCGATCCGACTCTATACTTCTGACCAAATCAGACTTATTCTGGATAAGTATAGGCCAGACCGAACTCGAATCAAGTCAGCCATGCTGGACTCGGTATCGAGTCGGATCGAGTTTGAATCAAGCCTATTTCAAAACCAGATCAAGTTGAGTCAGCCTTAACTCGGTCCAACTCGACTCAATGCCCAAATCTACTTATAAACTTTGGATTGTAAAATCACAAGTCATCTTAGGGTTAAGAATCATTGGGTTCTTAATCCTAAGCATTTCTATAGGGTCTAACTGACTGTAAGATTGTAATAGTTGGTTAGTGGCAGTTTTGGTTAAATATAATACCCTTTTATCCCCAAACAAAAGCCCTCACCAGTGGAAAGAGAGAGTCAATCTTGTAAGTACCATATTTTGTCAATTAGTGTGAGTTATGAGTCATCAAGTCCAAAGAGCCCCTTGGAAGATTGAAGACTAAAGACTTGAATATCACAGGCATCTAAGTAGTGAAATTTTAAAGAAAAGAAGAAATGTTATAACCTCTTCAAAACCTATTAAAAAAAACCCTCAAACTTGACCTTCCAACTAGCCTAAAACTAATAAGAAAAACTAATCAAATATGATCAAGTGGTCATAGAAGCAAACTATTTAAAGGGAACTTCAGAAAAAAATAGTCAAATTTCGATCTCATAGACCACCCATTAAGGGGTCTTCGATGACATCGAAGACCGTTCGATGACATCAAGTAGATATCCCAAACTATCCGGCAACCTCAAGTTATATTTTTTTGATTTTCTGATGGCATCGAAATACTAATGGCTAAAAATTGTCCAACAACCTTAAGTTCAAATTATTGATTTTCTCGATGGCATCAAAGAAACACTTTAATGGCATCGAAGACCACTCAATGACATCTAATTTGACAGTTTTGTACCCATGTTTTTACCGTTGTAAAATGTCACGCCCCAAATTTGGAACCCAGACACTCTTACTTCCCAAGTCCCGAACTCGGGTTGGAGCAACTTCCTCGCCACTTACTGGACTTAGTGAACGGTTAGTGAAATCCACAACATTAAATCCAGCTCATGACGGGGAATTTTTTTCCTGAACGGTTACTCTATTTAGGTGGTTACACATTTTATATGTGGTATCAACGCATATTAAAGAAACGAACTAGATTGACATGTCATACATAATATGGTACACCAGCTCAATAGTAATGAAAGAAATAATAGCAAACTCCAACAGCTCTTGCATGCATCCTGAAAAATTGTAAGTCATCTGTATGACCAAACTACAGCTCGTGAGTCTACTGCATGTCGGGAGTAAAACACGGCTTATCAGGGTGCTCCCTTAAAGACATCCAAAACAACTATAGGCATGTTATCAATCGAGCATGTTATCATAGGTGAGTAGCTTATCAATTAAGCATGTCGTATAAATACACAGGTTATTATAAACATGACATCAATAATAGGAAAGCCACTCAACAAGTGACCATTACTTATTAGAATAGCCAATCATCATGAATAAGATAGTCAAATTCCATTTTCTACTATATGGCATAGATGGAAATGCAATGACGGAGCTGGCGTGTAGAGTCGGGATAATAGTACGCGATATCGCAAGCCGTGGGGTTCATCATAAGGAACTTCTATCAAACTAATCCCATACCAGATTTGGATAGCTAGATTCGATGTGATAAACTCCTAATTTCATGTTAGTCCCATTCCTAACCAAAATTGTAGCCATTGCGAAGGTGCACATAATGATTTATTTGTACACCACCAGCCCAAGTGAATAGTGGATGAATGAATGCATGAGTCAAATGCTGAACATCCCTCATTTCTACGAGTACATCTTCACAACACATGATACATCTCCACTAGGAATCATGAACATACCATGTATGGGTAATCCACCATCCTCACATAAGAGTGGGACAACATCCCTCACCATCTGCTAGTACATCTCCACAAAACATAATACATCTCCATTAGAAATCATAAATGTACCGTAATCCACCATCCATACATTAGAGTGAGACAATATTTCCAAAAAGCAAAGTATTGGGCATGTCAACCGCTACTCATCTAGCCATCGGCTTAACAATGGGGGACCTTAATTTGTTTCGCCCTACCTGGCCTTAGCAGTCGGAATACCACCCACCTCGACTCGACATATGACGGTAGGTAGGTTCGTCACACCTTTTCCTTTCTCGATCCCGGCAGTGGAAAAGACTCTTGCACCCATCATACTGTGCTCACTCCCACTCGACACATGACGAAAGAGGACCCAATTGGCCAATCTTAGCAGGTTCATTGGAGGATAAGCGTCTCTAATATCGGGATCTATGCCCGGGGTGGCCATAACACACTATTCTTAAAACTTTCTAAATAATATCAACACTTGGGCCATCAAGCCTTAACACAAACCACATCACCCAACTAACCATCACGTGGCTACCGTATAAAACATCCACTCAGGAACTACATCACCATGAAAGCCCATATAATCAAGTGTGTAATCACAATGGCATGTACATACTCCAACTCATCTGGACATTCATCCGGGCATATGGACCAACATGAGAGCCCAAATACTACCATACGGACTAGCACGAGGGCCCAAATACTACCACATGGACCAACACGAGGGCCCAAATCAAAATAATATAAAAAATCTCCTAACTCCTCTGGATCATGTCCAAGTATATAGAATAACACAAGGGCTCCAATTTCATGATGTGCTCATACATACATATAAAATGGATGCTCACAAATCAACCACGTATATCAAACTATCAAGTTGATACCAACATAACAATGGCATAATAAATCATATTGCCAAGGCACAACACATAGAAACTCTACAATAAACCTTCAAGTCATAGCCCATTGTCCATGGGAATATTCATCTACACCCATAATCTTATCTTGATATGGGCCAGATCACGACCTTAGCATCCATAAGCAATGGGTCTTAACTTGGGCCCAACTAAGATTCAATCATCAATTCATAATCCGGTCTTATAAGACCTACGTTGTGTTTAAGATACACATTTCATACCATATCTATCACATATTGGCTGCATAACAAATGCCATAATCATCGTGTGTGAGCTACACATCGCAACATATCATGTGCATTCACCATACATTACATCACATGCCATAATCATCTCATGCCCTCATGGGTACCACTTAACATTAGTACCAATTGGCCAAATAGACCAACAAGCTAACATTAATCAAAACATTCTTTCCTTGACCATGGAAGTGGGCTCACTTGGGCTCTCATCCAACAGTTACTTGTAACTAGCTTACATCCCAAGTTCCATGGGCAAGTAGGCTTTCATAAGCCCAAGATATTAAGCCCACACAAGAATAGCCAATTTTATGCAAATGCCCATACGTTTAAGTGTTCTTAATAGCATACTAAGGCCCTATACCTCTTGTGGATACTTAACAAATGGCTGCCCGGGCTCATGTAACATGTACATACATAAGGTGCATAGGTTATGGTGGTACACAAGTTCTTGCATGCATCATTGTTATCATAAACATCATTCAATATCAAATTCATCGTCACAACCTATATCATGCAAGCATGTGTATGGAGTACACAACATGTAAGGATTTACATGCATCATAAATATCATGGCCATCATCCATAACTATCATACATTGCCTAGGCATTAGTTGTCTGTCATACATGAGGTTATCCTTACGTTCTCCAACATCATATATTTATCATCATCCATGTATCAAGTAAAACATGGTTATCGTGTCCACATTATCATCACAACGATCAATATGTGCATTATTATCACTTGGATATCAAGCATGGTGGTCAACTAGCATGTTTTGTCAATATGCATGTAAATATATAATATCATCATCATTACCATGAGGATCATTTCTACTTCATGATTACCATAAGAAATGTCAATAAGTACCATACATAATTGCTCATCCATCATCAATGCATATGCCATAATTCACCTTCCATTAAATCATATCTATCATTTTAGCAAACAACTCACAATCATCATTATGATGTTACCATACATGTATTATCATCTCACCCATCACTAAGTGCGTCCTACCTAGTGTGAGTTCCACATTGATCTTGGACTATAAGCAAGGCATGGGGTCATATAGGTCAAGTGTGAGTACCACTTGGTGAACCAATAGGCCAACTCAAAGGCATAAACATCCAACCGCAATGCTTTCAATGGTGTGGATCTAATTCAACAACTATGTGGGCCCCACACATTCCACCATTAATTAAAAATAATGCACAATCTCAGACACAAGGACAACATGCTAACATGTTTTATGCCATACATCATATTGGGCCCACTAGCCAAATACATAACCAAGAGAAAGCCTAATTATCCAGTTTATACATTGTAAAATAGGTTTCACTAAGTGTGGTCAACTTGACTAGAGGTAGTGCACAAAGCACGCTACCTAGTAGGTAATGGGCCTACCCAACGGGCTCAAGGAAGGTTACCATTGTGGGCTTCTCACTCCCCAATGATTTCTCTTAGTGTTTGGCCCACTTGGACCTTAGGGTTGCATCATTTAGATGGGCCCAAGGCCACCTATATCTTAAGAGAACATTTGGACAGCAAGATCCCTCCACTAAATATTTTACAAGTTATATAATACCCATTTACAAAACACGCTACGTGGTCCCCATTACATGAAAGGTAAGGCCCATACTAGACGGCCCACTTAAGGTTTTTAGCACAACAACACCTAAGAGTTATTTTTTAGAGTTTAGATGCTACATTAAATGCTTTGGGAAGGTGGTGGAGCCCACTGACGTGGCCCCACATAAATTCTATATCAAACAGACTTTGGTGCTAGGTTGGTTCTGGGTCATTTTATAGTCAGATTCATAATCACGTGGGGCCTACATATGGTGAAAGAAAATAACCACCTGGTAAATTTATGTATGGGCTTTACAAATTATAAGGCATGCCTCATTGGTTGGGTGAGTACAATTTATGGTGATGGCCTAAACATGGGTACTTGGAGAAACTATACAGGAAACATACTGCAGAATTAGTTTTGACCCAATTTTGAGTATGTCCCATGATCACAAGTGACCACATTTCAGTGTACCGTCTAGTGCCTTTTGGTAATACTATATATGTAATTAAAAAATTATAAGCCATGACCAACTGTTCGTGCACACATAATAGTTGGTATAGGACCAAACATAGGTACTTTAATTTTCTGCACAATTGTGCCTTGCCCCATTTTGGGATCCACTCCCTGATCATATGAGGTTTGATTTAGCCCAAGTAAAATATAATCTCTATTCATTGATATATATATTAAAGGTTTCAAGTGGTGGCTTACTCATATCTTATGCGTGGGGCCCACTACATAGGCTTGAAGTTGGTACAAAATACAAAAATAATCAGACAGTTTTCAGCAATGGGGTCTATCACTACTTAGGGCCTAATTTCCAAACACTTGGGGATCATTCTTGCAACAAAGGTGGGGTGTCCTAGCTCACTGATATAAGAATTAAACATCCTCGATAGTGGTACCCTTAACTACAGAGAGTGGGCCCACTACAAGGTGTCAAAGAGGCCTACATGTAATACAGTTAAGTATTTTGAAAATTTCAGCAAACTGAAAGTGCAAAGAAAATGAAATAGATCTTATGGCAAGTGGGGCCCACATGCCAGCAAACCATAGATAAGAGACACACAACAATGTACATAGATTTTCATATTGGATGAACTAATAAAATGTATAAATCACAAGTGATCCCACACCCAAGTAGATCAATAAGAGGATGAATGTTATGTACAACATATATCTAACATACACATTAAGTAGCATATGAAATGTATTAATCAGATTCTCTTTTCAAAAATCCGATCCAATGGATGGTTTTGGAATAAGTCATTTAAACTATATATAGATCTCCAACCATAAAGAGCCTTGGATTCATCTAGACCATACAAAACAATTCAAGGTATATCCTTATGGAAGTATTCGTGGCTCTAGAATTTCATAAATTTTATCATGAAGGAATCTTACCATAGGGACCATACATATGATTATTTACTATCTCAAGTAACTTAAGAACAAATATCAAATACATCTGACTGTTCGAATCATGGATATGGCCCACACAAGAATGGTCATAACAAGCTCTCAAATACATCTTTAGTATAAGAACAAGATCTCAGCCATCCAAACTTTGATTGAGGCTTATTATATACCATTGGAAAGCTAGTTTAATTTTCTATGAATACAATGAAACGTATATTTTTAATACATTCATTAAAGGAATTAAAAATGGGTCTGTTGTTGGCAAATTGGAATCCTACATTTGTTGCTGGGCAGTAACCAAACAAACTTAATGCTATGGATGATTGGACCATTGGATGGCTATGAAATTTAGCCTAGAGTTAGCTCATATGATTCCCAAGTTTCAACTTTGATCTTAGCATAATTGATTTTATATGAATTTTAGAAGTTACTGTCTAGATACAAAAAGAAGATTACATGTGAAGGGTGTGGATATGATGTTCATCATGGTGGACCATACTGACGTGGGCCACTTTGCTGACCACCATGGACAATAATATATGAAACCATGGGTCTCCCCACTACTGGACCCCACACATATCAAGAAAATAAAAAGGAAGAATGAGGAAGGTGAGGAGGATGGAAGGAGGGATGTAGACTCACCTCAAATGGATAGATGGTTGGATGATGATGTGTAATCCACTTCCTCTAGGTTTGATGTTGGGCCACACACTTTGCCCCCACTCTCTCTCACTCTCTCTTAAAATCTTGGAAATTTTCTACATATAGGAAAAGAATAAGTGCAAGAGAGCTCCTACTCTTATATAGGGAATTGGGGGTTGAGGTGGCAAGATGATGTGACAAGTTTATGAGATCTTATTGGTGCTAAAAGTGAGGTGGAAGGTGATGTATGGTATGGATAGTAGATGGATGAGGTGGATGGTGTTAAGCATGCATTGGCCAAGGTGGAAGAAACCTAGACATGCATTGGCTAATGGATGGATAAGGGTTATGGGTTGTAGGTAATGCATGATGGATGATGAAGTGGAGTATTACAATTAATTGTTTGAAGTAATGTGGCACAAATCAAGACATGCATTTGATGCATGTATAGGATAAGGTGGATATAAGCCATGATTAGTTTCGAAGGCATAGGGAGAGAGCTAATGATGAGTTTTGAGATAGAATCCAATTTTGTCATATAGTGCTTGTCTTATATGTGCTAGCTTCTTATTTGTCATGTAGTGATTGTCTCATCTTATGGTAATTTTCATGTTTTAAAAGTAGGCTTTAGGCTCACATGGGCTCAAGTCCAATGGGCCTAATACAATAAAGGTTGCTTGTGTTATAGGATACGTAATTTCGGTCGTGGATTCGACAGGTCATATCTCACTAACGGAGCGTCAGATTGATGCACAGTTTTTACCATTGCGACCGCAACGATGACACGTTCCACATAATAGAGGTCTCAAGGTCATCTAGAACAAATCACTTATGTGAGTTTTCTAGGTGCACTAGGGTGTAGTGTATGGTCTATCAATGGTGCGAGTTGGTACACGTGTGCACATAAGCAATGTTGCAAAAGATCAGGATCTCACATAAAACTCTTCTACTTATATGAAAGAGGGGTTTCTTTGTAAAAGGGTGAGAAATAGAGAGAGACTTGTGTGTGTGAGTAACCATAGCTTAAACCCATTCTCACAAGCTCTCTTTCCTTATGGAGTTCATCACTCAATCCTTGTGTTAAATACATTCATTGAGTATTCAAAGCTCGAATTGAAAAATGAACTCCAACATTCATTGATGCTCTAGCAACCATATTTATTGGAAAATATTTTATGCTAGATAACATTGAATGCTTAACATTGAGAATCCTAACCCTAACCATAAAGACCCATCATTCTTAAGTTAGGATCCAACAACCCTTGACCCATACCTCGACATCTTCAAAGGCATATCATCATCAAGGTTGTGGTTTAAGGGAGCTGAAGATGCTTTCATGATTCAGAAAAATCTTCATAAAATGTACTTTAATGGGGCTCATCCACTTTTGGTAAGAAAGTTTATTTGAGTCCATTGTATCTGGAAACCATTCCTTATGTAGGATTAGGTTTCAGAGTTTGAAATACCAAACTCATCAAGTCCTTTTATAGGCCTCCGACGGGAGAGTATGTTTGTTGTCTTTGTGTAGGACATCGTGTTTGAGTTTAAGATCCAAACTCACTAAGACCTTGTGTAGGCCATCGACAGAAGCAAATTGTGTAGATCTTGTGTAAGTTTTAAAGGTTTATGGTAAACTTGATTTAAACCATTTAGATAGTGAAATCCAGTACACTCTAAGAAAGATTACATTAGCCGGGAGTTGAGTAAGCATGTAGCTGAACCACTATACATCATGTGTAATGTGCTAAATGTTTTATCTCTTATCTATTAATATCTTGTTGAACAATATATATGATTTACTTTACTACGTTAAATATATTCGATAGAATGCTTGTATGATGTTTTCAATACAGTACACTTAATAGATGCACTTCTTCTTGTTTATATTAGTTCACATGAATGTTTCGAAGCAAGTGCATGTAACTTATCCAGTTAAAATTTAAAAAGTCATATTCACCCCTCTCTAGGAAATTAGTCATATATTCAAGGTTTGGTTGCAGCGGTAAAACTGTAATTTTAATTGGTATAAGAGCAGATTCATTTTGAAGGGCTTAACAAACTAGAGGGAGATCCTAGTTGAAGCTGAAAATATGTCTAAAACTGAAGGGACGTTGCTCTCAAGACCACCGTCATCTAACAAATCTAACTATTCTTATTGGAAGCTAGGCTACACATCTTTCTTATATCCTTAGACCATGTAGTTTGGTATATAGTTGAAAATGTGTGGTAAGCACCAATGGAACAAATCGTATTTGACGATGGTGCTACCACTTCAAGACTCAAACCTCAAACGCTTTGGATCAACTATGAAAACACTAGGTCCAGTTGTGATGCAAAAGCGTTAAATGCTATTTACTAAGCAGAATTCAAAAGAATTCGAAAGTGCAAAATGGCTAAACAAGCATGGGATTTACTGAAAAATGACCCATGAAGGGATAAGCATAGTAAAGCATTCTAAACTCTAGCTCCTAACAACATAATTTGAAAACATAAAAATCAAGGAGCATGAAACATTTATGGAGTTTTACACCAAGTTGAGTGACATATGTAACTTCATGTGGAGGTTAGGGGAAAGATTTATGGTCCCACATATTTGTAAGAAAATTTTAAGATATCTACCAGAACGATTCTCTTCCAAGGTCACTATAATAGAGGAATGTAGGAACATAAATGTCATGAAAATAAAAGACTATTAAGTTCCCTACAAACATATGTACTACATTTCAAAATCCTACAAAATCCAACAACACTATTATAAAAGCCTCATAGAAAACACATGAATTTGAGGATGACAGTGATGAAGATGAAGATGATGAAGAAATGGCCTTGTTGGCCAAAAGGTTTAATAAATTATTTAATAAGAACCAAGGAAAGACCTTCTATAAAAGGGAAAGAAGTATGACCTGAAACATCAAATAGGTAAATCACCCAAACAGTTAAAAGATCCCTAATGTTACAATTGTAGAGGGTAAGGTCATCTTGCTTTCAAATGTCTCACAAAAAAATAAAATAAAAATCAAAAGGGAATGGAGTAACTGCCACATGGGATGACTCTGAGGATTCAAATTCAAACTTAGATGAATCTTAAAGTGATGGAGATCAAGGCTCCTTGAGAATACTCATGGCCTTCACCACTATAGACATCCCTGAGTCAAGGGACATTGGGAACAAATATGAACATATGAAAGAAAAGTCTTCCTCCGAAGAAGAATAAGTGTAACACCTTGTACTGTTTCACACTTAGGTGTTATTAAGGAGATCTAGCTAGGCTATGTATGTGCGAAAAATGTTATGGCTCACCTGAGTTTAGATTAGCTTATAAATCCAATCCTGTATCCATCCACACATTAAGCGCTATCTTCGTTCATAGATTAAGTTAATCGAATCGCCCGCCATAAATTTTAAGACTCGAATCATCAGATCCACCGTTCGTTGAGCCCATAACTTCCTATAGGATAATTTGACACTTATACAACATAGCCACCGAATTTAAAAAGCAACCGTTAGTGTCACGCCCCAAACTTGTAAATTGAATTCACAGGAATCCCGATCGCTGAATTTGGTGTCGACAGCCTCTGTAGTGCCCCATTCTCGGCTCCCGGCAATCATATGCCAGATTCCGATCCTGGGATCCTACAAGGAGGATTTTCAGGATGATTGTTTTTTTTTTTTGTAATGGAGCATAACTACAAGCATAACCAAGTCAAAAAATAACATCACCACATATTCACTATATCAAAAACTTTAAGTACAATGCAGGAAGGGAAATACAGGGTGATAAAAAACTCCAAAATAATATGACACGCGCTCTTGTCTCAGCGCTGCTGCGTCCGATGCCACCTGCACGCAATGTTCGTGCATAAGCTTACAAAAGATTAAAGGGTGGTGTAAGTGTGTGCGTAAGGCAAGTGCCAAGTATATAATATCAGAGTAATGAGAAAATATGCGATAAGTCCTTAAATGCTATCAGCTGTACCAAAGCTATATGATGCAAGGCATGAATGCTATCAGCCATACCAAGGCCATGCGATGCGAGGCCTATGTAGCCAAATGTCATATGAAAGATGCAAAGCAAGCATGCTAATACTCATCAAGTATAAATATCAATACAATTCCTCTCTAGGATATCACTGGGGTCTAGTACACTCCACACTGACTGTCGCCTCCCTAGCCGCACAGCCCAGTGAGCGGAATAGACATCACTATCCACCTGACTAGTAGTATACCAATACCTACCCGACTCATCGATAGTGGACTCATTTATGAGCTGGTCAAACTCACCCTAACTTATAGCACCCTCACTCGGGCGGATAAGGCCACACTCTATTCCAATCGACCACGACACGGTGGGAAATATGGCCTACTGGTATTGCGCACTCGGGCGCTCGTGTATCCACTCGGTCTAGACCTTAGAGTAATTCATGATACCAAAAAGGTTCTGAGACTGTCATGCCCCAGACTTGGTAACCGAACTCACAAGGAACCCGATTGCCAGTTCTGACCGCAACAGCCTCCGTAATACCCCATTCTCGGCTCCTAAGGTAGGTTTTGATCCTGGGATCATACAAGGAGGATTTTCTTAGCAATGTAATCATTTTCAATATGAGCATACCCAAGATCACAACAAGTAAATCTGAGAATAACAAAGGCATACATCATAAAATTCACTATGAATTTGAACTTTTACAAGTTTTCATAAGGTCTAAAAGGACATACATAAGATAACAGAAGAAAGAAGGAAGAAGATCTGCAACACTGGGTCCTCAGCTCGCACACCTATCCAAGCTCCGCTGCTAAGATGCCAACTTACGATCTCCTGCACGCATCAATCATGCATAAGCTTATAGAAAGCTTAGAGGGTGATAAAAGTGTATGACAAGGGTGCTTAGAGGAAGATAGAGAATGCCTAAGGGAGTCACGATCAATACTAATACCACTAGCCTTACCAAGGATATCATGAACACAAGAAGCTATACCAAGGCAGTATGATAATGTAGTAAGTCATACCAAGGCTATATAGTGTAATGAGTAATGTAATGCAAGGAGTACTGGGTGTCATGCTAAGGCGATGTATTATGAGGCTTACACAGCTGATGCAAATGTAATGCGAAGTAATGTCAGTGCTCATATCCAATCCACATATCAAGTACATTTTCATCATAAGGAAATCACCGGGGTCCATTACACTGCTGGATGACTGCCGCTCTACGGACCCCGTACGGTTAAACGAGCGTAAGAGACTTCACTACCCTGCCTGCGGACAGCCAATCACTAGCAAGGCCTGAAGGTAGCGGACCTATTCACGAGTTAGTCAGACTCAGCCTAGCAATACCTCCTTACATCAGGAGAGTAAGGCCACACCCTTATCCAACTGACTACATGACAATGAGAGTCACGGCCTAACGGTATAAGGCCCTCGTGTGCTCATATATTTCACCTGGTCACGGTGCTAGAGTAGATCCTTGGTACCATAAAAGTTTTGAGAATTTCACCCATGGGCATCCTATGCACCCGGTATGCTCAAGTAACATTTTCAGTGTCCAAACATGACCATCCATGATGTATTTGTGGAGGCTACAGCCCTGATGAAGCAAGGGCGATAATGCTCATATGCTATGCAATGCCAGATGCATGAATCACACAATCAACCATGCATCAATCCTAAGCATCCAACGTGCTCAAGAGGGGATACTATGTCCCTTGGGGAAAGTATCATGCAATGCCCAATGACACAATATGACCACACACACATAGTATCAACCAAGCATACAATAATGTACATCGTCATGAGGATGAATTCAGTCACACTATAGGGTGATAAGTAATGTATATTACATTCCTCCTATCTAAGAAGGAACCAAGACCAAGTACTTAGACAATATCTTTAAGGAATCCAACTTCTAGTGGGGGCCCTTTTGCCTGGGGAAGCCCACGAAACTAAGTGTGCGAGCTGCAGATCTAAGTATTATAGAAATGAGCCTAGCAAGAGTCTAAGATGAGTATCCAATCACTCTTAAATACAATCGAGCCTAGAGGGGTCCATAATGGAGACATTTAACCACCATTTCCCAAAAGGTATATCAACCATGAATGATGTGGATAGAAGACCCAAGGCCTACATTTAAGATAAAAATAAAGGTAACTATATGCGTATATATTCCTCATAATAGGCCATAAAAAGATAAAATACTACTTTTAATAACATGGGCTCCAAGAAGGGAATTAAGGCCCAAGGCTCAATTCCCAATGGCCATAGAATCCATGCATTGAGTTGGACTTGATGGGTAACCCACGTACACAATATACGACTAAATAAGTTTAAGTTTGGATGAAATAGGCCCAACTACATCAGCCCAATAACTTAGAAATTTAAGTGGGCAACCAAGGGCCCAATACTATCATTATCTTAGCCCACAAGTCCATCAAAATGGTGAAAGTCAGCCCAATATATGATTGGGCTAAGCTGGGACGTCCCAACCCACTCTGGGCCCATGGGATGTCCCAAAAAATCTGATCTAAGATGGTGTCCTCATCTGATCACTAAAGGTGCACTGATTAAGCCCAAAAATTATAAGAAAATACGTACACAAGTTCTCAATATGGTGGGCCCCACAGCCAAATAAAGTTTTAACCATAAAATTTTACATTTAAGGCCCTTTGATAAAATTTTGGCCAGTTTAACTTCCTATCCCTACTAAGGTCCAGAAATTAGTTAACTATGTAGAAATAATCTCATGAAAGCTAACTATATTCGCTGGGGGACCCCACCAGATGGAGAGTGCGTATATATCATGAAAAGATCAAATGGGCCTGCTATTGGATTGTGAGTCCAGCAGTAACCCAAGGCAGAGAGTGCATCCATAATCGGGCGATCTAAGGCTTCTATGCCTGGACCAAACATGCGTTAAGGTAGGTTCCACATAAATATACATTGAACCTTAAACAAATGGCCTAGGGTCTATAGTGGGCCTTTAACCATCTATAGAGAAACCCATAGGCCTACCTTAGGATCACCCAGGAGGACATTCAACCTCAACTGGCTTCCAAGAGGTAGCCCGCCACTACTCATATAATATAAGGTCTAAAGCCCACGCAATGCATGGCCTAATGGGTCATACACTAAGCCCAACTTATAGGCCAGATAGTGGATCCTCAAGTAAGGTTTGGGCCCAACCACAAAGGTCATAATTCCACATATTATGGTGGGCTTCATGGGTAGCCCAGTAATTCATTTACATGGACAAGTTTTATATTTAACATAAGTGAGTTGGGCCTCACTTTTGGCCTAAGTACAGGGTCAATTTAGTGGGTAGTTAAGAGCCCAACTTCTTGCATATTATTGCCCTTAAGCCCATCATAATAGATGGGGGAGTAGAGAATTTGAGGCCCAAGATTAATGGGCCTATCCAAAAGGACTGAGTCCAAAAGGCCTAATCACTACCAGAAAAGGGGCGGCCATGCATATAGTATATTACATAATGGGCCTTAAGGAAATGACCCAAAATAAAAGTCATCCAATTCATACATTATGATGGACTTGAGGTCAGCACATAAGCAAAAGAATAAACATGGGTAAGGCCTATACTGACAGTGTGGGCCTTGCCACATCAGCCCAAAGACTTAGCAAGGCCCTCCACAATATACATTTATGTGGGCCTTACAAGTCAGCCCATAATTAGCATTTTATGAGGGCATCAAGGCTAATAAATACACATGATCAGCTTATAGACGGCCCATTGGGCCCGTAAAATAATAAGGTCAGCCCTTGCATAGTCTTGGGCTCAAGGAATAGGTTTCCAACCCAAATGTCCCATAAAACTATCAAAAATCTGGTTAAGGCTAGCCCATATTATCACTTCAAAGGTGGGCCTTAAGAGGCACTAATTTCACCTAAAAAAATATCTAAGGAAGGAAAGCAAGGAGTGTGTGCAACCCTCTCTCAAACTTGGTGTGCCGCAATAGTTCCTAAACAATCAATCATGTAGCAAATTTTGGGCCCCTTGCTTGAATTCTAGCCTACCCATTTCTTGGGCCTGCTGAAGTCCAGAAATTTATTTAATTTAGATGGGTTACTGACCCATGTTGATCCACATATATTATAGTGGGCCCCACCAGATAAGAAGGGAGATATACAACACTTATTTCAAGTGGGCCATGCCATTAGAATACAGGCCCAGCAACCCAAGGTAGGGGCGTCCCATGGTGGTTAGTCCTACGGGCCTGGGTATTTGGTCCAAAATTGATCTAAATTGCAGGCCACACCACAGTCGATACAAAGGCCTAATGGCCTTAAAAATTTACAGGGTGGTCCTTTCATAGGTTAGCCACACCCTTATAAAATTTTAAAATTTTTAGACATATATAAATATTTTAATTAATTTGAATAAAACAATCTATCCAAAAAATAGGACTGGCCTGGACGTCCCAACGTTGTGGGCCAATCCGGCCCTTGCCACGGTGTGCACAAGGGTCCATTAGCCCCAAAAATTTGTAGGTGGGTCTTAATATAGGTAGAATACACTCTTAAAAAATTTTAAAATTTTTGGACATGAAAAAATATTTTAATTTATTTAAAGAAATCAATCTGTCCTGAAAATAAGACTGATCTGGACACCACATTATAGTGGGCCGGTCCAGCCACTACCATGGTGCGTACAGGTATCCATTGGCCCTAAAATTTGGTAGATAGGTCTTACCATAGGTGGGCCACTTCTTTGTAAATTTTTATAATTTTTAAACACCCAAAAGTATCTTAATAAATTTTGAAATTCTAACTTGTCTAGGGTGGAATGTTGCTAAAATAGTGCGCAGAAAATCTAGAGTATCCACCTCACTTGGACCACACCTTTGGGACCCCAATGAATGTCATATGGGGATAAAATTTGGTATGGTTGTAGGTGGGTTATGAGGCTATAAGACTCATATTTTATTTTTTTCAGTATTCCTATCAAAGATCCAGAAATCAGGCCCCAATGTGGCCTAAATATTTATCCAGGCAGATTTGGACAGCAACATGTTGCTATCCAAACCACCTCAAAAGATAATTAAAAGGAAAATAAATTACCATTTCCTCAGGGTGGGGTCCACCTAGATGGGTCACAAAACTCTCAGACCCAATCCCCTTCCAAGATTATCCATAAAATCAAGCCCAAAGGCTATCCAAAACATGCCAACAATATGGGGCAACAAGGTGGGCTTGGATGTCTATCCACTTGGGCCTAGTTGCATGACACATCAAGTGGGCGACACATACATCAGATTTACTATAAATATATGAAAGAAAAAATGGAGAAAAAACACAATCTGGCCATGGGGTAGGGCCCCGCCACTAATGGGCCCTCCTAATCATACCCATGCAAGTACATTGATTGTACATGCAACATAAAATCACTACATGCATGATCTATAATTGCTATGGATGGTTGGAATGTCATCCCAACATGATCCTTAAGGTATAGATGACCTTGATATGGAGTGAATCATTAAATACATCATGATAGGGTCCATGGAGAATGGCCCCATCATGGATCATGACATGCATGTAGGATGGGCCAAAGGGCCACATCCATGGGATTAAATGGGATCCCCACCATAGATTGGTGGGTCCCATGTGATCCATCCATGAAGAAATAATGAGTTTAAAGAAAGAAAGGAATTCAACAAAAGAATAGTGACCCATAAGAATCCATCTCTCAAACTTCTATATCATGAAGATCTTAGAGGAAGGATAAGATTTTGATAGTTAAGATGTGTTTTCAAGAGTTGGATTTGAGGGGTTTTAGGGTTTTAGGGGCTGAAGAATTTGAGAATTTTTGGAGGAAGGTTGCTAGCTATGGAGGGAAGAAATGAGAAGGAGGGAGAGATAAGGAGAGAGAGAGAGAGAGACCATGATGGTTTTGTAAGAGAATCCATCATTACCATAGGGAGGAGTTTACAAAGTTGTAGGTTATACTTGATTTCTTGGTAGTGTTTGTGGTTGGTGGTGTTAGTTATGGATCTTTGTGCAGTGTGTGAGTAATGTACCTTGGAACTTGTGTCAAGAGTGATGGTGGTCCACATGCATTCCACCTAAGTGGGCCACATGATCAATGGTCATATAATGAAATGTACACAACTTTTGATCTACATATCGGATGGACATACAAGAAGCGTCGTTGGAACTGCAACGACGATGCGAACAAGATGGCATAGGTCTCGAGTCAATTTGAGTCGGGTCAATGTGACCAGACTCAAGGTTTACCACAAACACAATACAAGGGTCGTGGGTCACTAGAATTTGACCAATAGGACTGTAGGACCAAAATGGACGGAATGCATACTCATACACATGCATGCACACATGCGAACTTGGGTTGGATCTCATAAGGACTTTCACCCAAGAACATCCAAGTGCCCACAGTGCTAGAACCAAGTATTTTAGGTATTCGGTATGGCCATCCACGATGTGCCAGTGGAGCCACGACCCTGATGTCACTAGGGCGTACAATGATCATGACACATAAATGCAAGATGCATGAATCACACTGTTAAATCATGCAGTAATCCAGCACGTAGCGTGCGATCATGTGGGGCATTCGATGTCATAAGGAGCCCCGTAAATGTCTCAATCCAACTGGCTTATGCTATGATCAAACACTCCTCATATCAAGCATACATATGATGCGTATGGGCATAAGTCATGGGATTATACTAAGTATGTTATAAAGTAATGAAATATCCTTACAATGCAGATGGGCCTAAATGGCCTACACACAACAAGTACAGGCCTATCAATGGGCCATAGGGAGAGTCATAATGTGAATATTTAACTAACATTATTCTTACAATGTGGATGTCAAACCAGTATTGTTCCTAAGGCATAACCTGCATAAACATCATTACCTAAACCATGTTGGGATCACACATTGCAATGGACCTTAGGTACATCCCATTGGGCCTTAAATACATCAAATGGGCCATATCACATGGGCCTTACATTCATCAAGTGGGCCACATCAATGGGCCGCACCAATGGGCCTTATGTACATTGCAATGGGCCACAACCCATGGGCCTTAGAATGCATCAAAATGGGCCTAATCACATGGGCCTTATGTGTATCAAATGGGCCACACCAATTGGGTCCTATGTATATCAAATGGGCCATATCCAAAATATAAATGGTGATGATGACTTTCACCATTAAAATTCCCAAGGCCCGTCATAACATTTATTTCTTGTCCAATCTATTCATAAGGTCACAAGGACCTGGATTTATAGGGAAAGTAAATATCATACTTGTCCAACCTTACAATCCAAAGGTTTTAATGGTATACATTCAATCCAACACTGTTTCTATAGTGTGGTCCACATGACTCTAGATCTATCATATTCTTACGTTCATGCCAAAAAAATGATCTTTCAAAATGGATAGACGGTTTGGATGCAACATATGCATCATGGTGGACCCCATATAGATGGACAACATGAATAAAGCACACGTGTTGGGGGGTTTCCACCGTCTGCCTGGACGGTGTGAAGAAAACACATACATCATAGTGGGCTTCACCATCCACTCGGACGGTGGGAGACAAACACATACATCACTGTGGGTCACATGTTGGGCCCACCATTATGTTTATATGCAATCCAGCCAGTTAATAAGGTCACACGGACCTAGATGAATGGGAAAAACAAATTTCATATTAATTCAAAACTTCTGTGGTGACCTAAAAGGGTTCCCATGGCAGCCATATAATTATCGCTATTTCCTATGATGTAGACCACCGAGCGTCAGATCGGCCGGATTTTGGAGGGCGGCCCACCGTCCTAAGGGCCTACAAAATGGACGGTGTGGATTCTCAAAACACATCACGGTGGGGCCCACTTTTGGGGACCCACAGTCGGCCAGGGACTGTCTCCGCGCAGCAGTGCCTACTGTTCTGTCAGTGGCAGCAGGTGCTGCCTACATATATATATATATATATATATATATATATATATATATATATATTGAAAATTTGGTTATTCCATGGTTTTTCACATGTGGGGCCCGCATCAAGTGAATTCAACCTAGCCGTTGGTCGCTAGGGCTCAAGATAAGCTAAACGAGCCCAATATTGAGCATATTTCGGTGTAGAAAAATATTGGAGTGGATTTCAATGGTACCGTCACTATCTTCTATGCTATGGCCCACCAAATGATTAAATTAGCTTCATTTTTTACCTCAACGTCTAAAATGACATGGAGAATGGAATGGACGACGTGGATTAAACACATACATCAAGGTGGGCCATCGGCCGAATCTTTGGGTCCAAAGTGAGATCCATACCATCGATCGGTAGGCCTCATTTGGCCCATCATAAAAATATGAAAACTAGCATATAAAAGCACCCACCGTTCGATCTTCTCGGTCCGTTGGAAAGTCGATCTCCTTGTGTCTCACTTTAATGGTGGAAGATAAGAGATGAATGGTTAGGATGAAGGTTTTTGGGATGGGAAGGTGGGCCACCAAAATCACTCTTTTTTCTCCATGGGAAGGCTTGGATGTGCACTCTCTTCCCTTGCTTGGAAAGTGTGTTAAGAAATGAGAGAGAGAGAGAGGGTTGTAAGGAGAGAGAGTGAGAGATGGGTGGTGAATATGAGTGATGGGTGAGGTGATGGTGTACTTGACATGTATGGGTGTGTAAAAGAGAGAGTGAGAAAGAGTTGACTTAGTGGTTGCTTGACTTGTAGAGAAAGAAAGCATGGGTGTGTACTTTAATTGATTGATTGATGGATTGATTGATTGATTGATGAGATGGGTTGTAGAGATTCTCTTGGAATTACAAATGTGCGGTATTTTTCCTCGAACTGAATGCGGGCCAACATCTCCCTGCCACGGTATCGGATTGGTATGTAAGACGTGGCGTTGGAACCGCGGCGATGGTGTAGTCGAAATGGTACAAGTCTTAGATTAAGCCAACTCAAATCTATAGGATAAAACTTAGGGTCATGTGCAAACATCGATTATAGGTCATGGATTACCGGACTTCAATAGAAAGGATTGAGGGAGTCAACGGAACAATATGGACTAGGATACGGGCCTTACAGTTAGAGTCAACGAAATAGTATGGAGTAGGATATGGGCCTTACATTTAGCGTTGGATCCACCTTATCTCTAGCTAGACTACTACTTGAACCCATAGAACCTCCTGTACAATGTGGATCTTAGAAAAATATAATTTGTGGGGATCGAATTGCTAAATCAACTGCTCATTAACTCCAAAACCAAGCTATGAGTGACATACAAGCTAAGATGGTAAGATCTCACTACATGGACATTAAATCCCACTACTAATCACTATGTGGATAACCTTTGGACGTTATGTAATGTCTGGAGTTTTCAGGACCTGAGTATGTGACCCGTTTCCCAAAAACCCAAGTGTTAACCTATAGAGAGCCAAATCCCATATGTATTTTTTTTTCTAGAGTTAGCAGTTTAGCGTAGGATGAACAAATCTACATAAGGAAAATTTACAGTTACATTTAAAATATACAAGAGGTTTCCCATAATGACTTATACAAACCAATGTCTCTAAATAAACAAATACAGAATTTACATAGTTTGATATATGGGAAATATTAAAATGCATTTAAATGTAAGCTGCATAATCGCATAACTTCTCTAGGCAGGTACAACCATGCATCCTCGACGATTACACTCGGCTCCTCATCAGACTGAACCTAAATATCACTTAATCCACCTGTGCTACTTGTATAATTATATATTTGATGGATGAGTTGCCAACTTAGTATGAATTTTCCTCAAGAGTACACATCGTCGCCTTAGCTAAGCATAGTTAAAAACAACAAGGCAACCAAAAATACATGATGCAATCTTTTTAAATGCATGAATGCGGGAATGCACATCGACCTGGGGATACTCATCCAGTTGTAATTGGGCTCGTTACCCATGCAAACATCGACCTGAAAATGCTCATCTAGTCGGACTTGGGCTCGTCACCCATGCGTATGATTATTTACCAGTGTAGCATATCTCATACAACATAGTACCAAGTCATCAAAATAGGTTAATAGTCGATGGTCTGGGAGCTAGCGAAATGATACCACACTGAGCTTAAGGGCACTTGTTACAATATCCATAATTAGCCACTTATCATTACCAATATGCTATGAATACATGGTTAGCCAAACCATTATTATTCCAATTATAACCAACTAATTTAAGTAATTCAATGGTCACTATGGGGGGCTCATCAGCTAGCGTAGGCCGACAACTCGGGCATAGTGTCCCATGACCACCATCCTTGGCTCATAAGATTTCTCCATCTTAGGATGCTTAATGGGCGCCTATCGACCAATGGCCAATTAAATTTAATAAGTAGGGATTACTATCGCATGGTATAGGCCATCGAAGCCACGTTGGGCAAACCTCAAAACATGGGACAAATGTCAAATCGCAATGATAAAAAGGGTACATAAAACATTAAATCAATCAGTAAAAAGGGTCAAGCAATTCTAAATCAGAGCGGTTAAAAGAGATCATTTCTAAGCCACTCAAGCCATATGCCCTATGGATGGTAAATCCCACATTAATGTTTCATATCCCAAATAAGCTCTAAATCGAGGGCCCATTTCTTACCACAACCCATCTTGTTACATCCTAAGCATGGGTTCACGTACATAAGAAGGAGTTACCCGCTAGTAAGTGTAATAAATATAGATCCATAGTGACTTACAACAATTCATGTAAAAGCATACAGTTATAGCATGATCGACATATGTTAAGCACAATAATCATAATAGGTCATGATGTGAACTATCAATTAAAATGAGAGTTATTATGTAAGTAACTATCGCATGCAATCATGGTTCACAACTATCATCTATAAATCAGATATAAATCATGCCTTAAGAATTCATAAATAGTGTAAGAAGTTGAATGCTATGAGATAGCAATTGTGATTCTTAATAAAGACTATTATTTAAACTAACTTGGAAATGGAAAGCTTAAGGGGAAGAAATCACCACCTTATTTGTTGACTCGCCTTCTAATGTTATTATGAGGTGCGTACGCCCTTAGACTTCAATCCTATCATAAGTTATGAAATCGTACCATTAGATCTAAACTTAACTCACTATTTATGTCCTAGGTACTGACCTAGGGTTTAGATTACTTAGGGTTTTGATGTAGAATTAGGGTTTTATCCTAGAGTTTAGGGCTAGGCTTATATTTTAGGATTTGTATGCTAATTAATGTAAAATTAATCACCATGCTAATTTAGTAACCATAACCTAATGATTAACATTAATGATAATATTAATATTAGTTAATCATGGTAATAGTAATCATTATGATGGTAGTAATTTGCACACTTCTATTGTCATTGATAACAGTTAGGAATGGTGAATAACATTCTAATACCTAATAGTTATAGTTTCTCCTAATATAACTATTACTGGTATAAGTAATATGCTAGTGACTAATCAGGTTTAATAGCCACGATAACTATGGTAATGCCAAAGATAATTAAAAAATTTACATTGGGAGAAGGTTGACTTACGTACGTTAACTCTGGCTGTCCCACAAGCTCGATTTGTTCTCAACTTGAATAGCTAAACCCGGTGAGTTTCAGCTGAGTTGACTCGTTTCCAACCAAGTTGACTCGACTTCCTCCCACTCTCTCCTCTTCCTCTTCTTCTTCTCCCTTTCTTCTCCTCACTCAAGACCGCACATGCAACAGAGTTGTTGGACTTAACTAGTTAGTGGGCCAGTGGTCTAACTCAGTCCCAAACCGAGTTGACTTGGTTTGGCTAGAACAGCTCCTGACCTCTCTCTCTCTCTCTCTCTCTCTCTCTCTCTCTCTCTCTCTCTCTCTCTCTCTCTCTCTCTTCTTTTCTAGGGTGTGCTAGAATGAACAAGGCCCAACTCGGCTTGGACTCGGCAGCCAGCACCCTAGCAGTGAGTCGACTTCCACAGCAGCCCATGAGTCATGACTCAGTTTGGTTGAATCAAAGCCGCATGCACCAACACTTTCTTCTCTTTATTCTTCTTCTCTCCTCCCTCCCATTTCTTCTCTTCTTCTTAGTTCCCACCTACTAGAAGAAACACTCAAACAACCATGCCCAAACTCATCGGAGAGTTCAAGCGCCTTGACTGGTATGGTGCGGCTGTAACACCCCCACTTTGTCTCATTTCTCTTTTCCAGCCTTCTCTTCTTTCTGTTTCCTTCATGTCCAACAGTCAGACTCAACAGGATTCAACTTGACTCGAACCACACCTGGTTCAAACTCGGTTGGTGTTGAGGACAACAAGTGTAGAACAATTTCTACTCTAATCTCGCTATGCTTTCGGACAAGCTTCCGGACAAGCACACAACCTTATGTTTAGTTTGATCTACAAGCGTTGAACGTCGAGTATGAGGCCAACATAATGGACAAAATAGCTTCGAGATCAGGGCATTGTAAACTGCACAACGGTAGCGGTGTTGTTGGAGCAAATGATTAAGCTCCAATGGTGTTTCTTAATTCGATGAATTTTTTGTGATTCCAATGCTTCTAGACCATTTGTATACTCCCTATGGAGGTTATGGAAGGTTGAAGTTGAAGCTCTAGCGAGGATTACATGGTGGGTTTGTTTCGAGAAGAAACAACAAATTTTTTCTTAGTTCCCGCAAGAATGGGAAAGAGGCGAGATGCTGTGTGATCCTTTATCATCTTAAACATACCCTAGCCTATCCTAGAGTCGTTGGATGAAAATGAATGGCTTAGACGGCTCTGTTTGCAATGCTCTAAATACTGCCCGCAACATGAAACTACTATTGTTTCAATCACTGGTTTTCTACGAAAACTATGATCTTTGTAAATGGAATGGATGGCTAGGATAACCCCATATGGATGGCTGGGATTTTGAGAGAGCAGGTCACATGGATTGCCAGCTTGGCAAGGTGAAGGCAATTTTTATTTTTGGAAACGTTGTGCTTGTAGGGCCAGTTTCACTGAGAATCGTGTGCATGCAGACATGTTCCCAAGCATGAGGTTATGTAGGGGTTGGTCAGAGGGACCGTCTACACCAGATGGATGGTTTTGATCATCCAATCAACAGATGGTGGTGGGCGATAGCTCGACGCCAGCGGCATCTTGTTCGAACGTCACACGAGTGGGAATGCAAAAGAGAGAGAATTTCTCTCTTTTTAAAGAAATTTTGGGTCAAGCTAGTTTGATCAAGCTATCTCGTGCAGTGCATTGTGGGTGCACACTCACTGTGTACAGACACCATGCGCGTGGGGTCCACCATGATGATTTTGAGAAATTTAGTCCATCCACCAGCTTCAATGGCTTAGGATATGCCATTAATCTGACTATGAGCCGGAGCCATAGCTTAATGGGCCATACAACATGGGTTCTTGTGTTTATTGATGGCCACAGACAATCTAATGGTTGGATCATCTTGGTAGTTTAATAACTAAGATTTTTAAGCCTAGGGTCCTATTTAAGGTGGATCATGTGAATAAGTGGGCCATAAATGTTTTAATTATAATCCTTAGTGGTTAATTACAAGTTTTTGAAACCTGATGGTCTGATTGGTTTTGAATTGTTGATCCACATCAATCCAATGCTTGATACTAATTTTGGATTAATTGGTCAGTGGATTTACGAGTTTCATCCCACCCTGCGGACTATTCACCTCATGCTTTTACATCATCAAATATTTAACTTTTTTTATTATTATTACTATTATCATTATTATTGTTACCTATACATTATTATTTATTTACCCTTTTTATCATACCTAGACGTAAGATGTGGGACTACTCATTATGCGTCCTTTAGCTACATATCCCAATATTGGGGTTACTTTACATTATAATGGGTCACTCCAAGCAAACATCTAATTCCTAATTTTGACATCCGATTAATTTGTTTGATTCAACGGTAGGTTCACTTGATTTAAGGGTGGAGATTCCTACCAATGGCGCTAAGAGTCCTAGGGTTTGTTTAGATGAAGATCTATGGTTGAATTGGTGGTCCGACGATTTGATTGTGATGGCCAGGTGGCAGTTTTATAAGTTGGACATTATGGATCCAATGAATGGTGGATCTGACGATCTAAGGCCTACGATTGATAATGTATGGCTCAACCTGTATAATAAGGTAGGGTTAGGCTTTTGTCGCCATTTGGATCCTAGCAACACAGTTGTAAGACTCGTACCCTAAACCGTACCATTTCGTAAACTTCCGCGGTCCTCCCGACCGAATTCAAGAAACTTGTGACCTGTAATCGGCGTTTGCACACAACCCTAACTCGCATCATGTATATTTATGTTGACTTGACTCGAAACTTGTACCTTAATGACCGCACCGTCGCCATGTCTTGCACGTCGATGCGACACCCTAGTCAAGAGTTGTGGGCCCACATTTATTTTGAGGAAAACGCCATGCAAAAGAATCTCTAATCAAATTAATCCCATCAATCACATCACTAGTCAAAGTACAACATCCAAGTACAACCACCCTCCCCAAAGTCAACTTTCTCTTACAACTAAGTACACCCATCACTCACTCATCACTCACACCCATCACTCACCCATCTCTCTCTCTCTCTTATGACCTCTCTCTCTCATCTCTCTTTCTCTCTCATTCTCCAAGCAACCCAAGGTCTAAGCTTCCATGAGTGAAGCTAGAGTGGCCCACCTTCCTACCTCCCATCTCTACCATCCAAAGTCCATCTCAACCATTGGAATTGTTCCGTTAGAGCTTTAAAACCTATAGGCAAAAGATGGAAGATGAGATCTAATGGTGGGTGTTCATCATCTTATTTTATTTTTTAGATTTAGGGTCCACTTGTAATTGGACCCACCTGATGTATGCATTATATTTAGAGGGACCCATAGTGGCGGGGTCCCTCCCATCTCCATTGTTCTCTCTTTCTCTTTCTCTCTCTCTCCCTTTCTTTTTCCTTGATCGCATGGCCCACTTTGATGTATTATCCTCACCATCCGATCTTGAGGCCCACCATGTTGCTGCCCATTTTTGAGACAGATCTGATGAAGGAAAAAACATAAATATCAATTTGATCCAAAGCTGGTGGGCCACGCTACCGTGGACCCCACCCTAATGCATGGTGTATCCATGCCGTCCTGTGTGGGTGTAACTCTTGGAAAAATCCGTACATAGACCCGAGTATCACCTTTCATAGAAATCATTTAGAACCAAATCCTTTAGAAATTTAAGGTGAATTAACTAGCGCTAAACTAGATTACTTGTGAATTTAGTACCAACCACTTTAAATATATTCTGCAAGACCCAAAACCTATAGAATTATTAACGTTACATTACCCTGAAATCTAGGATCTAACTCTAAACCTAGTTGCTCTCAAGAACATTCGAAAACTTCATATCAGACTTGGACCGCACGTTGAAAGTCCGATAGCGATGAACTTAGACAGTTATGACTGCCTAGGTGGACTTGACTATCACCTCAAAAATCAAGCCCAAACGATGTCTTGAGACCATTTTCTTGAGTCCGGAGTGAAGAGCGTGAAAAAGTGAAGATTTTTAAGAAATTAAATATGAATTTTAGTAATCTGAGTTGTGTCGCTTATGCGTCATTTATAAGCATTCTGACCGTTAGTTTTTGACCTAAATTCACCCTCGGATCAGGGAAGGTGGCCCACACATGCCTAAGTATTCGTGGCCCTGATCGAGTTTCGGTGACCGTTGAACTGAAGCTGGTCCACCATGGTCGATCTGAAAACCTGATCGGACTGAAAACTTAACTTTCTTAAGATCCTATATTAGTGAGCTTAAGTCTGATCGCATTTAACAAGAGGACCTCCAGAAGTGTTCCGTTGGATCAGAAAGAGCCCGATTTGGTTATAACCTAAGTATACCTTAGCCCTAGGGCTATTTCCATCGGTTTTGGGCTTATATAAAGGCCTTAAACCCTCTCTCACAAATCCCATATGAATTCTAAACCCTAGCTAATATAAGAGAGAGAAAAGAGAGAGAAAGTGAGTGTCATCTTGGGATTCTTTCCAGTTCCTCTATGCATTAATCCATCGTATCTGAATCATTATTTCGGTAATTCTAATTTCATTTTTGGGTAAGTCAATGAAACCCTAACCTGTTTTGGAGCTTAGGATAGTTTAAGTGTTGTTGTAGCTAACCTATTTCATGCCTTAGGTTGCCTATCCGCCGTTGACGAAGACTTATCGTCTAAATCATATTCGTTTGGCATTTTTTGGCTTAAGGTAAGGACTATATACGTTTAGGTTATGGTTTTCAAGACTTTCAATGTTAGATAATGATTGATTCTTGACGTGGACACTATTACATATGATAAATGAGCTATCTGTTTTGATTTACGTATATGTATAACCTATGCTGTAAATAAAGTATTTCATGTATATGTTAGAATGTTTGTATGTGTACGAAATTTGATGTTGTGATTGCCATGATTATTTATCATTACTACATGATTGTTATGTATGCGACAACTCCTTGGTGAAAGGATTTTCTGTAATATGTAATATGGCCGACATACGTGATGTATGTTGAATAGTGTAGTCTAAGTGTTTGTATAAATGCCTGAATGAGTTAGTATTCAATAAAGTATGATTTTCAAGGTTGTTGAGATATGAATCTTGATTTCCTTGCTTGTGTGTATGATTTCCTCCATGTACTGTATTTATGTTTATGTTATATTTCATAACATGTTCATTTGAAAGTAGAATATGAATCAAATGTCTATTATTGAGCTCGTATGTGATTGGGACAATATTACAGTCCAGGTAATCAGTAATTATTCTTAAACTGATGGTTGGAATTATTTACGCCATGTAGGATGTGTTCGATGAATGCAAGTTGTACTTGGGATTTTTCACAGTGGTTAGGCCACACGGATTGCTTATGCATCCATGTCGATCAACTCAACGTGCGCTTGTCCTAGTTGAGCTCGTCAAATAACCCGATTGACCGATGTATGTTCACCATGTTTGGACGTTATTGTTTGAATATAAGGTACCGAACTTACCAGTGAAATCCCGTTAACCTTAGTACCACGATCCCCTAAGACTCATGAGTAGGACATGGTGGTATGAGACACCATGGTCATGCTGTCAGCCTACGCTGGGGTGACGAGCCTCACCGTAGTGACCAGTGAGAAACCTAGACTCGTGAGCTAATTATAGTGGTATGGGACATTATATTCGTGCTGTCGGCCTACATTGATTAGTGTCAAGCCCTCTGTAGTGACCTCGAGCATATCTTGACACTGTATTTGGGTGACAAGATTTTTTTTTGTAGTATTTAATGTATACTAGGCCTGTATTGATTGGTGACGAGCCCTTTACAACGATCTAGAGCAATAATATCGTATGAGATTTATTAGGACTGACGACCCTAGAATGGGTCATTATTTGAAAATTGATATAAGGGAGGTAACTTAGCTTCCCAATCTTACTATATGAAAAGGACTAATAAGAACTTGATAATTATGCTCATAACATTGCACTGCATGTGCCGTTGGCATTGGTGTAGAGCACAGTGGTAGCGATTCATGCCGCGATCGTTAGATGATGTTGTAAGAGGAAGTTTGTGGTGAGGGCATGCATCATTATCTCATATCATTCTTGCATTAACAAGAGTATCTAGGACATGCCTGATTATACTGCTTTATCATTACTGCTTGATTGAATTGATAACATGTTAACCTTTGCTGTATAGTTTCACTGAGTTGATCACTCACTCCCACGTTCTGGGATGGTGCTTAAACACTAACTAGACTCTGACTTAGCTACAGGTGATGGTGATACCTGCGAGGCAGAGCCAGAGTTCGATGAGGATAAGGAGGCATTCTTGTTCATACAGTTCTCAGGTAGGTTCATGTGAGCCATGTCATGATTGGCAGGGAATTGGGGTTATGTTTGTAGTGATGTATCACATTTTGTTATATGTATTTTGAGACACGACTTGTAACTATGACCTGGCAGAGCATACATATCTTGGGGACTCATGGTGGTGTATATATGTATTTCAGTCTTCCACTTGTGTTCTCAGACTGTCCCTGAACTATGTTTGTTGTTTTGGCTTAATCTACTTCATGTTTTATGCACTAATACAGACAACATACATCCATCTTTAAATATGTTGCATAAGTGATGTTTTGAAACTCGGGAGTTGAGTTATGCTTGACCCCCAATTTTCAGGGCGTTACAGTGGGACCACTCGATGTAGGTGTTTTACCCATCGTCCTCATGTGGGACCCACCTCTCTGGTGTGTGAGATCCACATTGTCCACTACTATGTGGCACCCACCATGATGTATGGGTCTTACCTGCACCATCCAACAGGTCTGGATGGTGGGTACCCACCACGAAATATGTGTTTTATCCCAGCTGTCCACTTTCTAGATGGTAGGTACAGTAGTAGCAGCAGTTGCTGCATCGATGTCAGCAAGTTCTGTGGGACCCACACAGCTGGCAGCTGCTGTACGTTAGCAAGTTCTGTGGGTCTCATGTACGATGTATGTTTTGTATTCCATACCATCTATCTGTGGACAGTGGGACCCACCATGACGCATTTACCTTACATCCTCACTGTCCAGTTGCCTGGACGGTGGATGCCACCGTGATACATGAGTTTTATCTACACTGTCTGTGTAATGGACCCCACTATGATATAAGTGTTTTATCCCAGCCATCCATTTGATTTCAGGATGGTGGGCCCACTGTACTGACGTCAGCAAGTTCTGTGGGTCCCATGCACAATGTATATTTTGTATTCCGTACCATCCATGTATGTGGACCCCACCTTGATCCAAACCATCCGTAATCATAATGTCCAGATGCCAGACTTGAGATGATCAATATATTAGTAATATAAATAACGTCCAGAGGGCCTGGACTGGTTAGTAATATATATTATAAGATATAATATACATATTATAATATATAATATATATGTATGTATAGCTGGTGGGCCCCACGTGGGACCCACCAGACGTATGAATCTCATCTTCAATCCTCACCGTCCAGTGGATTGGACGGTGGAACCCACCTTCTATGTATGTTTTATATATCTAGGCCGCCCACATGTTTATGCACCCATCAGGTCTAGCATGCAGCTGGGCTGACCATCCAAAGTGGCCCACCTGTTGTATAATTTACATCCATGTTGTCCATATTCATCTGGTGAGGCCCATTTGGGTGGTGCAGGCCCACCTGCTGGCTATATAGGGATCACCTGCTATGAGGCTCATTATGATGTACATTAGGCCTTTGTGTGAGGCCTATGTGATGAGGTCTGATGTGATGTTTATATGGCCATGAGTGAGGCCTAATGTGATGTTTATGCGGCCCATGTGATGTGGCCCATAGTGATAAGTGTTAGGCTCGTGTGAGCATCCTGTAGTGATGTGTGTTAGGCCCATGTGCAGGGCCCACATGTTGTGTATTTGAGACCCATATGATGTGACCCATAGTGATGAGTGTTAGGCCCATGTGATGCGGCCCATAGTGATGAGTGTTAGGCCCATTTGATGCGGCCCATAGTGAGGAGTGTTAGGCCCATGTGAGCAGCCCGTAGTGGTGTGTGTTAGGCCCATGTGATGTGGTCCATAGTGATAAGTGTTAGGCCCATGTGATGCGGCCCATAGTGATGTGTGAAGCCCATATATTGTGGCCCATTGTGGTGTATTCAGGGCGCATTGTTGCAGTCCATCATGATGTATATGAGGCCCATTGGTGTGGCCCATTGTTGTGGCCCATCTTGAGGCCTATTAGTACGACCCATTGTTGCGGCCCATCTTGATGTATATGAGGGGCATCTGTGTGGCCCGATGAGGCCCACTTGATGTATATGAGGCTTATTGTGATGTATATGCGGCCCATGAGTGAGGCCCATAATGATGTGTATTAGGTCCTTGTGTGAGGTAATGGGCTCATGATATGTTTGACTCTATGAGGGCCACTCATTGGGAGTAATGATGGTTAAATGTCCACATTGATGGGCGATAATGGTTAAATGTCCATATTGTGACCTTCCCTTAGGCCATTTGTTAGGCCGATTATTGATTCTGATTCTGATTATTGAGGTCGAATGTCGATACTGATTTTGATTGTCAAAGCTGATTTCAATTATCGAGGCCGATTCTGATTGTCGAGGCCGATTCCGATTGCCAAGGACGATTTCGATTGTTGAGGCCAATTTTGATTGTCGAGGTTGATTCTGATTGTTGAGGCCAATTTCGATTATTGAGGCCGATTGTCGAAGCCGATTCTGATTACCAAAGCTGATTCCAATTATTAAGGTTGATTCTAATTATCGAGACCAATTCTGATTGTCGAAGCTGATTATCGAGGCCAATTTCGATTGTCGAGGTTGATTCTGATTATCGAGGCTGATTTTGATTATCGAGGCCGATTCCAATTATTAAAGCCGATTGTCGAGGCCGATTCCGATTACCGAGGCTGATTTTGATTATCGAGGCCGATTTTGATTGTCGAGGCTAATTGCCGAGGCCGATTCTAATTACCAAGACCGATTGTTGAGGCCGATTGTATAGGCCGATCATCGAGGCCGATTATCGAGGTCGATTATCGATGCCAATTATCGGTGCCAATTGTTGATACTGTTTATAAGTATGTAACAGCATAACATCATGTATATGCCCATACGCATCATCTGCATGTATATTATGAAACATGGTTGACCATTGCATATGTCATTGGATAGGTTATTATAAGACTTCCTGATAGGCCAAGATTGTCTCACATGAGCGCACGGTATGCACATGATTGATGCATGACTGGATTGTATGACTCATGCATCTTACATTGTGTGTTATGATTACTGTATGCCCTAGCGACATCAGGGTCCTAGCCTCCATAAGCATGTCGTGGATGGCTAGATGTGACACTGAAAATGTTTGGTTCGAGTATCTGGGTACTTTGGATGTCCATGGGTGAAAGTCCTTAAACCACCATGGCTAGGAGTCGCCCTAACGTCTAGACTGAGTGGATACATGAGCGCCCGAGTGCTGAATACCAATAGACCGCATCTCCCACTATGTCATGGTTGGTTGGGAAGGGATGTGACCTTATCTGCCCGAGTGAGGGGGCTGTAAGCTAGGCTGAGTTTGACCAAGTCCCAAATGGATCCGCTATCGATGAGTAGGGTAGGCATTAGTATACTATTGATAGACGGGTAGTGAGGATTTTTTCACTCACTAGGCTGCCCAGCCGGCCGGGGTGGTAGCAAGCTTGGAGTGTACTAGACTTCGGTGATGATCCTAGAGATGTACAGTATTGATATGTGAACTTATTGACTCAGGCTAGTGGTGTGCAACTAATTGTTATGTGTACTTTTGAAATGACTAAGATTTTGATTATGGCGCGCGACTAACCTGAGATTAGGAGTTTACCACATTGAGTCTGACTATCAAAATTTAGGTATGAGACTAGTTTGGATACAAGTCTCTTGTGATGGACCTCGTGGCCTGTGATACTATGTACTATCATCCCGACTTCACACTCCAGCTTGGTCATTTCATTCGCACTATATATTGCATTACATCCACGACATATGACATTTTGGGTTGCTATGTTTCTACATTCATATGGCCTAAATGAGGCTGATGATATTTGTAGCTCTTCAGAATCACATATTATATTGCATCCTCGATATATGATATTTGGCTCATTATGTCTCTGCATTGTATAGTCAACCTACATCACTTTCTCAGTATATGTCATGGCTTATTATGTCTTTGCATTGCATATCCTGGATAAGGTTGATAATATTTTATAGACTTGTTAGTATTTCTACTTGCTCTGATATATTGTGTGCTTGATACTTATCTTACGCACACACTTACATCACCCTCTAAGCTTTTTATAAGCTTATGCACGATAGATGTATGCAGGTGGCGTTAGGTCGCGACAGCATTGAGCTTGGAGTGTACAGCGGACTACTAGAGCTTCCGATATTGTTATTGTATTTCCTTTTACGCATCGTACATAAAATTTTTGATATAAGTGGATATGTGATGATGATGTTGCCTTTATAACTTGGATAAACTTGTGGTTATGCTTCTTACGAGGTAAATGTACGTTGAAAAATTCTCCTTGTAAGATCCCAGGATCGGAATCTGGCAATGGGCATTAGAAGCCAAGAATGGGGTACTACAGAGGTTATTGGCACCAGATTCGATGATCAAAAATTTTGTGAGCTCGATTTTCATAAGACCCGTATCTTAGTTCGTACCGTTCCGTAAACTTCCGCGGTCTTACCGGTCGAATCTCGACAACCTTCGACCCTTAGTCGATATTCACGCGAGACCCTGATTCATATGTCGTCAACCTGTATCGACTCAACCTAAGACCATTAGCATAGCGACCGCGCCATCGCTGCGGTTTCGATGCCGTGACTTACACGCGAGGCGATACCCTGGTCAAGAGATGTGGGCCAACATTTGGTGCGAGAAAAATGCCGCGCGTTGCGAAACCCAAGAGAATCTCTACGAGGTGTCACATCAATCCCATCAATTAATCAATCTCATCACATCACATGTCAAGTACACATCACCTTTCACCCATACCCAAGCAACCACAAAAGTCAAAAAAGGTCTTACAAGCCCATGCTTTTCTTACACAAAAGGTCACAAAAGTCAAGGATTTCTTACACACCCATCACTCTCTCTCTCTCTCTCCCTTTACAACTCTCTCCCTCATTTTCAAACTCAAAATTTCCAAAGGAGAGAAATTCCATACATATGAGAGCTCTCCAAGCATTCCCAAGCTCCAAGTATGGCCCACTTTCCTACCCCATCCTCCCATCCTAGCCATCCATTCCTCATCTCATCCATTGAAGTCGAAGCTAAGGTGTTAAGGAACCCATAGGAGCAAGAAGATCAGACAGTGGGTGCTAGTTAATAGTAGTTTTTCATGCTTTTCAGATGGGCCATGTGAGGCCAACCGATCAATGGTTTGGATCTCACTTGGGACCCTAAGTTGTGGCCGATGGACCACTTTGATCATCATGATCATCCATAATGGGGCCATTCTCCATGGACCCCATCATGATGTTTATTTCATTGCATTAGGTAGGTCATCTAGACCGTCCATATTGGTGGAGAAAGGATCTCCACAGTTAAATTCGATTTTGTTAGTTCCATGTGTAAAAGGGACCCATTTTATTGTATGATCTCTTACAAGGGAGGACTCATAATGGCAGAGCCATCCATCACAAGCGTGTCCCACTCTCTGTCTCTCTCTCTCCTTCATTTTTCATATTTTTTTTTTCATAATATGGTTGTGTGGCCCACTTGAATGGATCCCATCATGAGGCATGTATTCAACCCTAACCATTTACAAGTAGGGCCCACTTCGTATATGTTGTACCCGTACCATCCTCCATGAGGTGGCCCACCTAATCAGGGCCCACCTCAATGCATTTCTATTCAAAGTCCCAAACCGTCCAGCGTCTGGGACGATGGACGTCCCTGTATAAAGGAAAACACAAATACAAGCTTGGTTCAAAGCTTTGGGGGTGGGCCCTTGTGTAGGCCCCACCTTAATGTATGGGAACAATCCAAGCCGTCCATCCTATTCCTTGGATGATTTTAGGCGTTAAGCTAAGGAATGAGGTCCATCCGTTCATTAGGCCGGCCATACCTCTCAAAATAGTGAGTCTCACCATTTATATAAATTTTAATTTTTCTACAAATCTAAATGGGTTCAATAGCGGACTCATTGGGCTTGTCTTGAGCCAGGGAAGCTAGTGAACGGGGCGGATTTATGTGATGCGGGCCCCAGACGTGAAAAACCCCAGAAAAATGGGTTTCCAAAGTTTTTTAAAAAATTAGAGGCGCTGCCTCTCTGACGTGCTGCAGCAGCAGTACGCTGCTTTGTGCAGCGAGTGGGCAAGCGGACGAGCGACCGTCCCACGGCTGCTGCCGTGGGCCCCACCATGATGTATATGTTTTATCCACGCCATTCATATGGCGGCCCCTTCTTTGAAGCAGGCCCCCTCCAAAAATGAGGCCGATCCGACGCTCGGGTGGCCCACACCATAGGAAACCGTGGAATTTCACCTCTACCATTGGGACCCCTCTCATGGGCCACAGAAGTTTCAAATCAATCTGAAATTTGTGTTTTCTCTTCATCCAGGTCCAAGTGACCTTATGAACGGTTTGGATGGCATTTAAACATTACAATGACCCCACATGGGACCCACAGTGATGTAAGTGTTTTATATCCACCGTCCAGGCGGACGGTGGAGGCCCACCATGATTTTTGTGTTTTATCCGTCCAGCGGACGGTGGTGCTGGGGCCCACGGTGATGCATATGCACCGTCCAACCTCAGTGGACCCCGCCATGATGCATGTGATGCATCCAGACCGTCCATCCACTTGGAAATATCATTTTAAGGCATGAGTTGAAGAATGAGCCGATCGATGGTCAAGTGGGCCACCTATGTATGGGTTAGGCCCATTTGATTTATATAAGGCCTATGAGTATAGGCCCACTTGATTTGTATAAGGCCTATGAGTATAGGCCCATTTGATTTGTATAAGGCCTATGAGTATAGGCCCATTTGATTTGTATAAGGCCTATGGGTTAGGCCCATTTGATTTATATGGTTAGACCCATTTGATTTATATAAAGCCTATAGGTTAGGCCCATTTGATTTGTATAAGGCCTATGGGTTAGGCCCATTTGATTTATATGGTTAGGCCCATTTGATTTATATAAAGCCTATGGGTTAGGCCCATTTGATTTGTATAAGGCCTACGAGTTTAGGCCCAATTGATGCATTCAAGGCCCAATGGGTTATGACCCATTGCAATGCACTTAAGGCCCATATGATATGGCCCATTTGATGTATTTAAGGCCTAATGGGATATACCTGAGGCCCATTGCAATGTGTGATCCCAACCTAGTTCATGATATTCACTACGGGTAACGCCTTGGGAGTAATGTTGGTTTGACGTCCACATTACAAGTTTAATGTTGGTTAAATGTCTGCATTGTAACTCTCCCTAGGGCCCATTAATAGGCCCATACTTATTGTGTATAGGCCGTCTAGGCCCATCTGCTTTGAAAGGATAGTGCATTATTTTATAACATGTTTACTATAACTCCATGACTCATGATCATATGCATCATATGTATGCTAGATATGAGAGGTGACTGATCATAGCATATGCCTTCGGGCAGGTTGTTTATGGGCTCCCGGTTAGGCGGTGTTGCCCTAAATGAGCGCATGTTACGTGCAAGGATGTGCTACATGATTGGATAGTGTGATTCATGCATCTCGCATTGTGTGATATGGTTACTGTATGCCCTAGCGACATCGGGGCCGTAGCCTCTACAGATCGATCATGGTTGGCAGGATTGGATACCGAAAATCTCGTTCTACATGGGGTGCTATAGATATCCCCGGGTGAAAGTCCCTAAACCCTTATGGTACCAAGAGGTTGTTTCAACGTCTAGACCGAGTGGGTAGATGAGTGTTGAGTGCCAATTACCAGACGGTTGCGCTCTCCACTGTGTCGTGGTCGGTTGGAAGGGGGTGCGGCCTTACTCGCCTGAGTGTAGGGGGCAATGCTAGGCTGAGTTTGACCAGCTCGATATTGGCAGACGGATATTGGCAGACGGATAGTGAGGTCTCTTCTACTTACCTTATTGCGCGTGATGTGGTGGCGATCTGGTTTAGAGTGTACTTGACCCCGGTGATATTGTAGATTTGAGTTGTATTGATGTGTGGACATAGATGAGGATTTGTATGCTTGAGTTGCATTTCACATCACATGGCCTTGGGATGGCTGATATCATTCATGTCTTGCATCGCATAGCTTTGGTACGGCTAATGGTTTTCATAGATCCATCTATATATTCTGTATTACTCTGATATTGTATGTTCATATTACTACCTTGCGCACACACTTTCACCACCCTCTAAGCTTTCTATAAGCTTATGCATGACTGTTGCGTGCAGGTGACGTTGGGGCGCAGCAGCGCTGAGGCAGGAGCGCTTTGCAGATCGTTTTAGAGTTTTTTGTTCTTCATCATTGTATTTCCCTTTATGCTCATTGTACTTGTAAAGTTTTTTATCATAGTGAAAATGTAATGGAGTTCTTGGTTGTTGTTTGTGGGTTATGCCTTTAGTTATGCTTATCACGATTCAAACTGACCTTGAAAATCCTCCTCGTAGCATCCCAGGATCGGAACCTGACGAATGGGAGCTGAGAGCCGAGAATGGGGTTCTACGGAGGCTGTCGGCGCCAGATTCGGCGATCGAGAATTTTGTGAGCCTGGTTTTCGAGTTTGGGGCGTGACAATTTTCGAGTTTGGGGCGTGACAACAGTAGGTTCTTAAAGATCAATGTCACTTTTGGGATAAGATGATTATTTATTTTTTAGAACCAACGGTTAGATGACTCGATATATAAATGAAGATCGTCTTAATCAGTCCAGATGGATAGATTGAGGACCACTGGATGATGATGTGTAAGGTGAGTCACCCATGACCCCACACATGTGTGATTAATTTGGATTTTCAAGGTAACACATGAGTACTGAAAAGTACAGGGTGTTACACCCTAGGACCTTTCAGATAGGAATGGATTAAGATCAGAGGAAATCCAACCATTAGGTCATTAGAAAATGCCATTTTATCATACAAATCAAGTCATAGGGCCCACCTAAGCTTTGGATCTGTCGGGTCTTTGGTCAGAGGCCATGATTGTGACATCCAAAGTGAATAGATGGAGTGGATTTGGAAATTACATCACAGTGTAACCCACACAAGCGTTGTGTGTGCACCAGGGGTGGTGCACTCACTGTGCACTAGACCAAAAGTGACAATCAATTCGGATTGACCCGAGATCACCTGAAGAGGATTGGTTCTCACCCTCTTTCCTGCCAACGATGGTTCAAATGGATGAACGTCCATTCAATCATTAGATGGTCCACCATCATGTCATGCTAACATGATCTGAATTGTCCATTGTGACCAGTATGCATCTCCGACCAAACCCCAGCCCCTTCCGCACGTGGACACACGCGTGCATGCATAGGATTCCTAGAACAACAGATGTGTATATGGGGTGAATTTTTTCAAAAATGGAAATCATTTTCGTTGTTAAGCCAGCGATCCCTGAGAGATACCCTCATGTGATATTATCCATCCATGGGAGTCAATCCCAACCACTAAAATCAACTTGTGCTATTGGTAGATATATTTTCAGGGGAGAGAGAGAGAGAGAGAGAGAGAGAGAGAGAGAGAGAGAGAGAGAGAGAGAGAGAGAGAGAGAGAGAGAGAGAGAGCAAAGAGCCCTAAATCCAAAATCCTATCTAGACCTTTCATTCCTTATCCAATGGTTTGGGATTTATTAGGGCAATGCTATAAAGGGGAGGAAATCTAGCAACAACACCCCTCCTTTCGTTTCTTGCAGTTGCACTCAAAAAATGGCTAACTTGATTCTTCGTTTGAACCCACCTCCCAAACCTCCTCCAAACTTTAAAGAGGCACGTTAGTAAGCTTTCTAGGGTCCTACGGATTACCTATAAGAGTCAGATAGGAGGAAGTGGCAGTGATTGCAAAGATGCGATTAATGGCTGCCTTCTACTTCCAAATTCAAGCCCACCAAGTCATCTCAAGTTAGAGTGAGATCTAGTTAAGTCACAGATTCGGCTGGCCATAATGGAGAGAAAGTAAGAGCAGAAAGAGAAAGAAGAAGAAGTAAATAGAAGAATAAGAGAGAGTTCAAGAGAGGAGAGGGAAATTGTCATGGCTCGAATCGAGTCACTCACTCTAGCTCGGTCAAAGTAGAGTATGAGTTGGTTGGACTTGGTAGGAATGAAGTGCAAAAAGAGAAAGAAGAAGAAAAGAGAAGAAATAAAAGAAAGAGAAAGAGTGCAGTTGTTGTTCCTTGAGTTCAAACTGTGAGTGTACTCGATTGAGTCAGAGGGGTCTAAACCCAACTTTGATGAGTTGAGAAGAGTAAGAGAAGGGAAATTAGAGGAGAAGAAAAAAGGAGAAAGAAGATATCAGAGAAAGAGAGAGAAAGAGAACAGTGGGGTGCTGACCGAGCGTGGCTGAGTTGATCGAGCATTCGTTTGTTAAGTCAAGCAGGACTCAGGCTTGGGTCTGGTGTCCATTATTGGACCCGACCTAGTGAGGAAAAAGGGAGAAAGAAAGGAGAGGAAACATAGAGAGTGAGGGAAGAAAGAAGGAGAAGGAGAAAGGAGAGGGTGCGAGTTGCTGACTCAACTTGCCCGAGTCACGAGACGGGGCTTATGTGTTTGGGCTGAGTCTTGGTCGAGTCCTGATGGCTCTGGACTTGTATGAGGAAGCAAGGAAGAGGAAATAAAAAGAAGGAAAAGAAAAGGAAAGAGAGAGAGAGAGAGAGAGAGAGAGAGAGAGAGAGAGAGAGAAATAAGAGAAGGAAGAAAGAGGAGAAGTCGACTTAGTTGAATTGGGCGCTGACTCAGCTCATCCTCTCGAGTCAACTCACTGGACATCGAGTTGGGCCGCATCCAACTATCACTGAGGTAAAAACTCTAACCTCTCTTTTATTTAGTTTTTCATTTGTAGTTGTTATTGTGTTGACTTGAGGGGTTGTATTCATAATAGATAGTAGGCAAGCTTAGCCTAGTTTAACTCAGTTCAACTGAGTTTAGCTGAGTCCAATCATGACTAGTCGAGTTCAGTTGAGTTGAGATTGTAAGTCAAAGTTCACTAGACTACATAATTAAGACCTTAACATTAATCATAATTGGTGGGATCCGTCTCTAAGGGCGCACAAACTTCTTAGCGACAATGTAGGCAGTAATGACTTTTCCCCTTGGGTTTTTCACTTTTATATTAGCTTAAGTGACAGTTTCTATTTTAATTTCGATTGATAATTGATATTTCTATTTTATGATTATTTGTGCTAGTTATTAGAATTGATCATCAAATTATATGCTTAACATTTATCCTGTATAAACACTTACATGTTGCACTTGAATATCTTCTCATACTTGTGGATTGATTGTAGAACTTAAATTGCTATATCTTTTAGTGGAAAATTCTACTTATATATATATACATCCAGACTTGGGATGTAACTTAATTGATTGTGATTATAATGGACCCTGAACCTAGTGGCCATTTTGACTAATAGATTAAATGGAATGTTGTGGTGGACTTACCATCTTGTGGATCGTTGTACCTACGTGGCTTTTGGGGATGATCCTTTTTATCATACTCCTTGATGGAATGTTTTCCCTTTGTGGCTTTGATTGGATATTTTTCCCTATGTGGCTTCGATTTGAATTTGCCCCGTGGGGCTTCGATTGAATATTTTCTTCAAGTGGCTTGATGAATTATTTATGTATAATCTTGCGATGATAAGTCCCACTTGTTAAACTATGATTGGCCACCGATTGAGGAGGTTGCCATTAAACATCCTAATGTTGGAGTCTTATGAGCCGGGGATGGTGGTATGGAACATTATGCTCGAGCTGTCGGCTTATGCTGAGTGAGGAGCCCCTCATAGTGACGCTTGAGCTTTCTGAAATTTCTTGTTTATAATTGGAATAATAATGGTTGGGCTAATCATGCATTCAAAGTATGTGGGGGTTATCAAGTGCATGATAGACTATTTGAAAGACCCATATACTGTTCGAACAACCTTTTTTGCATTTTGAATGGGTCGACCATTTGAAAGACCCATTCTCATGCATGAATAGGCTGACTATTTAAAAGGTGCATTCATTTGGCACATGGGCATTATTGGGTGCCTGGTTAATTATTTGAAAGATTAGTGTACTACTCGAACAATCCTTTTTTGTAATTTGAATGAGTCGACTGTTTAAAAGACCCATTATTTTGCACAAATGGACTGACTATTTTTAAAGGTCTATTCGTTTGTCCAACTATATGAGTATCCCTAGTTGATGTGCATTCACACATCCATGCATTTAAATAAGATTGCATCGTGGATTGTTTTGTAAGCTTTATTGTTTAAATTATGCTTAACTAATGTAGTGGTGTGTAATCTTGAGGAGAATTCAACTAAGCTGACCACTCATTCTTTGAATATATAACTATACCGGTGGTGTAGGTGGTTTAAATAATATATACATATACGAGGGATGTATGACTGTATCTTCCTAAGAGTAGCTATGTGATCTTGCAGTTTAAGACTAGTTGCAATTTACCTTGTTTCATGTGTTAAATTATTTCCTTCTTGCAATTGTGAGTATTGAGACATTGGTTTGTATAAGTCCTATGGGAAGCTGTTCATATATTCTAAATGTGTATGCAAATTTCCTTTATACTTGGTTTATTTCTCTTCCACCAAACTGCTTACTCTAAAAAAGAAAATAAAGAAAAAACATACATGAAATTTGTCCATATTTAAAGGCTAACACTCAAGTTTTTGGAAAATGAGTTGTATACTTAGGTTACGAAAATTGGGGCGTTACAAGGAGGAAGTGGACAATGCTGGTTTTCAAGAAACCTATGACCAACTTTACACCCAAAACTTAAAAGTTCTTTAAAATCTTGGTCGACCGAAAATAAGTAGTTGAGCATGAAATTTGAAGAAGCTAAGGTCTACAATGAACGGTACGCTGATGAGATTAAAGAACACATTAGAGATAATGCTAACTACGCCATTGTTTGTCATGCCCCAGACTCGGTAACCGGACTCACAAGGAACCTGATGGCTGGTTCTGGCCGCAACAGCCTCCGTAGTACCCCATTCTCAGCTTCTGAGGCAGGTTCTAATCCTGGGATCCTACAAGAAGGATTTCCATAATAGTATAATCATTTTCGATGCAAGCATACCCAAGATCATAACAAGTACATCTAGAAATAACGAAGGATACACATCATAAAATCCACTAAGAATTTGAACTTTTACAAGCTTATATCAAGTCTGAAAGGACATACATAAGATAATGAGAAAAGAAAGAAAAGGGTCAGTAACACTAGAATCCTCAAGATCAACTTTACTCCACGCTCTGCTACTACGTTGCCTACCTAGAGTCTCCTGCACACATCAATCGTGTATAAGCTTATAGAAGCTTAGAGGGTGGTGTAAGTGTGTGACAATGGTGCACAGAAGAATAATAGGAGGTTCAAGGAAAGAACATACCCAATGAGAATATCACTATCCTTACCAAGACATCATAAATACCATGCAATGAGTACTAGGCGCCATACCAAGGCAATGCAAGAAGGGGCTTACACAGCCAATGTTAATGCGATGCAAGTAATGCCAAGGCACATATCCAATCCACACATCAAATACATTTCTAGTCATAAGAAAATCACCAGGGTTCATCACACTGCTGAATGACTGTCGCTCTACGGACCCACACAGTCAAATGAGTGTAAGAGACCTCACTACCTTTCTTTGGACAACCAATCACCAACAAGGCCTGACGGTAGCGGATCCATTTCACAAGCTGGTCAGACTCGACTTTATAATGCCTTCCCTTACAGGCGGATAAGGCCACATCCCTACCCAACCAACTACACGACAGTGGGAGTCACGGCCTAACGGTATGAGGCCCTTGTGCACTCATAGTTTTTACTTGGTCACGACGTTGGGGCATTCCCTTAGTACCATGAAAGTTTTGAAAATTTCACCCATGGGCATCCTATGCACCCGGTATGCTCAAATAATATTTTCAGTGTTCATACATACGACCATCCATGAATGTCCCTGTGGAGGTAAGTCCCTGATGAAACAAGGGCAGTATTATCATGATATGTGATGGCAATATATGAGTCACACACACAAATCATGCACTAGCCGCAGGCACACAATGTGTATGAGGGGAGAAACTCCATCCCTCAATGACCACCACATAATGCAATCAATTCATATAGATGATGCATATGGGTCACGAAATGTAAGTGGGCTACCTGTAAAAATTATGGAATCCTCCTTCCTTAGGAGGGTCAAGGTCTAGGCACGTAGACAGGTATTCCAAGGAGAAGAGAAGTCCTTTAGTGGGGGCCTAGTAATTTGGGATGACCCACAAGGTAAGAGAGAGTCATGACCCTAAAGAGGGACAGTCCTAGCCAACCAAATGTGAGCCTTTAACCACCTATAAAGGCCTCTATGGGCCTACCTTAGGGCCACCAAGGAGGACATCCAACCTCAATTGGGTCCCAAAAAGGTAGCCTGCTACGCATATGATAAGAGATCTAAAGTCTAAGCAATGTATAGTCTAGTGGGCCATACCCCAAGCCCAAATCATAGGCCATGTAGTGGTCCCTCAAGTGAGGTTTGGGCCCAACAATTAGGATCATGGGTTCACTCATTGTGGTGGGCCCAATGGGCAGCCCATTGTCCTAACATATGGGAAATCCTTATATTTAACACAAGTAAGTTGGGCCTCACATCTCGGCCCAAGTATGGATTTATTATATTGGGAAAGCAAGGGCCCAACTACTTCAGTATTTGGCCCATAAGACCCATCACAATGACGTGGTAAATATAGGACCCAAGGGCCCAACGAGCCTATCAAAAGTTTCAACCCAACCAAGACTATAAGGCCCATTAACTAGAAGATTAGCCCAAGAAGCATCCAATTGGAATAGGCCTTTAATTATGCACTAATTATGCCTAAAAATAAAATTAAATTGGTAAGATAACTGACTTAAGTCCTCCCCAAATCTAGTGGGCCATACTGCCCCAAAATAGACATTTATGGGGCGGCAACATTAGGCCCATTGCTGAATTTCCAGCCCACCCGCTTTCTGGATTTGTTGGAGTCCAGCAAATAAATTAATTTATACTAATTATTTTCTAATGGCCCACATACATCACTGTGGGTCCCACCAGATGAGAGGGGAATGCACAACACACTAGAAGCAAGCCATGCTACTGGAATACAGGCCTAACAACAGCCCAAGGTAGGGGCATCCCATGGTGGTTAGTCCTATAGGCCTGGGTATTTAGCTCAAAACTGATCCAAATTGCAGGCCCCACCACGGTCAGTACAGGGGCCTGATGGCCCTAAAAATTTGTAGGATGGTCTCTCTATATGTGGAGCATAACTCCACAAAATTTTGTAATTTTTAGACAATCAAAAGCATTTTAATTAATTTAAATAAAATAGGGTATCCAGAAAATCTGGTTAATTTGGATGTCTGGACGAGGTGGGTCAGTCCGGCCCTTGTCACAGTGTATACAGGGGTCTATTGGTCCTAAAAATTTTTAGGTGGGTCCCACCATGGGTTAACCACCTCCTTGTAAATTTTTATAATTTTAGGATACTCATAAGTATTTTAATTAATTTAAAGAATACAATCTATCCTGGGCTAAACATTGCTGGAATATAACTGACCTGAATTTGGGCCATCCAATGGGTGGGTTTTGTGCCTCCAAAATTCCTGAAATTTGGACCCAAGGTCCCTCATCAGGCCTAAAAGAAGGTGGGACCTAGAAATATGGCTCACCTTCTTAGGAGGTATTTTTAAAGTTTTGGTTTTTGTGGGACTATGTTGCTGGATTGCACAACAGAAATTTCTGGCAGTCCAGTATGTTGGCCCACCCTTTGGGATGCCCAAATGGGGTCCCTTGGCCCGAAAAGTTTGTAGATAAGTCCTACCATAGGTGGGACACCTACCTGAAAAAATTTAGAATTTTTGGGATAGTAAAAATATTTTATTTAACTCTTGCAATTTATGGACAACATGGTATGCCTGAAAAAATTTGCTGCTAAAAAAATTGTTGCTGGTCCCATCTTGTACACCCAATGTGGTGGTCCCAGGCCTGCTAAATCAAAGGGGAAATGGGTAGATTTCATGAACCCATATATGGAAAACAAATGGGGCCCACCAGAGGGGCCCGCTATCCCCAAAACTAAGACAATACATAAGTATTTTCTGCATGCAGGACTGCAGGGCAGTACAGAAAATTTGGACCGTCTAGCCCTCTTGGGCCCACTTCATGAGCTCAAATCAAGGGTGGATGGTGTGGGCTCCATCCTACGTTAAGGTGGGGTCCACACCTTAAGGAATACCAAAAAAATCTGGAAGAAAGGCATTGTGAACAGGCCTTGCAACAACATACAAAACCATACAATAATGGGCTTGAAATCTGTATAGCAACATGTTGCTGTCCATTTCTAGCCCATTGTAAAATAAATGGAGGGATTAAAGCTTAGATTCAGCAAAGTGGGGTCCACCTAGATGGGCCACACATACTCCAGACCCTAGCCCCTTATAAAATTAACTAAGAAATCAGGCCTTAATGGCCATCCAACCCATGTAAACTGATGAGCCTGGACATCCACCAGGTGGGCCTGGACGTCCCAAAAATCTGGACGGTTTAGAATTTATGGACACATCAGGGACAAATGAGGGAAGGAGAGAGAGAAAGAGAGAAAGAGAGTCACGGCCATAGCGAGGACTCCACTATAATGAGTCCTCCACAACAATCACAGCCACATTTACATGATCATGGGTCTCATGCAAGCATGGGCCTTTACAAAATCAGGAATCTGAAGTGCGAATACCATCTCCACCATAGATCTAGGGTCTAGATGACCCATAAACCTATAAATCAAAGGAAAATCTCATGATGGGGTCCATGGAGAATGGCCCCATCATGGTAATCATACATGCATAAAGTTAGTTGTTGGCCACACTCATGGAGTTATGTAGGACATCCACCATTAATTGGTGGGTATTACACACTCCCAATAAAATGAAAAAGGTTCATGGAAGATTAAAAGAAAGAGACTAATCCTATGGATCACCCACTTCAAAACTTCTACATCAAAACTCCAACTCTAGGCTTCTAAGGCTCCCAGCAAGTAAGATTGAAGGGGTGAGATGTGATTTTGATGGATGGATTGAGGGGAAATGGAGGAGAAGGGGGCTGGAGTGTTGGAAGCTTGCAAGAGGGAGAGGAGAGGGAGAGATAGAGAGAGTGAGAAGAAGAGAGAGGAATGAGATGCATTTTCTAGCAAGAAATGGAGTTTTATTCAAAGGGATGATTACATTTGCTAGAAAAGAGGAATATGTGGTCTCTCTCTCCCTAGAGAAGAGAAATTTCAGAAAAATTCAGATTGGGGAAGAGTGAAAAGGAAGTTTTGCATGTGGTAGAGAAAAAGGAGCTCTCATGATAAGAGAATTCATCATCTGTAACATCTCGAAAAAATTCTTACAGAGACCCGAGTACCACCTCAGACAGAAAATACTTAAGACCAAATTCTTTAGAAGTTAAACGAGAATTAACTAGTTCTAAACTAGATTACCTGTGAAATTAGCACTAATCACTTTAAATATGATCTACAAGACCCAAAACTTGTGAAATCATTAACGCTACATTACCTTAAAACCTAGGATCAATCTCTAAACCCAGTTGCTCTCGGGAGTACTAGAAACTCTGTATCCGACCTGGACCACGCATCGAAAGTCCAATAATTACGAAGCTATACGATTACGACCGCCTTGTTGGACTTGACAACCACCTCAGAAATCAAGTCCAGATGGTATCCTGGAACTATTTACTTGAGCCCAGAGCAAAGTGTGTGAGAAACATAAATATCCTTAGAAATAAAATCCAAACTTAAGTAAACTGAGTCATGTTTCTTGCGGGCCAAATATAAGGATTCAGACTGTAAGAATCTAACCCAATTACACCCTCAGATCGGGAGAAATTTCCCACACATGTCAGTGCAGTTGTGGCCCTGATCGAATACTAGTGACTATCAAACTGAAACTGGTCCGCCACGGGCGATCTGTAAATCTGATTAGACTGAAAACTTAGCTTGACCTTGGTCTAATGTCAGGAAGCTTAAGTCTGACTACATTCAGTAAAGGGGCCTCCAGAAGTGCTCCGTTGGATTGAAATAGACCCTATTTGGCTATAACCTAAGTATACCTTGGCCCTGAGGCCATTTCCATCAGTCCTGAGCCTATATAAAGGCCTAAACCCACCTCATTTCTATTCCATACGAATTCGCTAAAACCCTAGGAGAGAGAAGAGAAGGAAAGAGAGAGAAAGTGTGAGAGAGAGTTGGAGTTTATTCCTAGGATTATTCCCTACTGCTCCACGTGCCAAATCCGTCCATCTGTATCGCTATACGGGCGATTCTGATTTTGTACTTGGGTAAGAAATCCTAACCCTAACCTGTTTTATAGATTTAAATAGAACAGATGGTGGAATAACTAACCTATTCGCTGTAATAGGTGGTCATCGTACCGTAGACAAAGGCTTGATCTACAAACTGAGTTCGATACTTGTCTATCGGTGTAAGGTGCGGATTATAAATGTTTAGGTTATGGTTTTCAAGGCTTTCAATGTCAGTAATGGTTTATGACTGACTGATTGCTGTCACATGTGTTTAGAGATGAAGTTTTCCATATATTACATATAGATATCAACTATGTTGATTATAATGCATTTCATGTGTTTGTTGAAATGCCTGAATGAATATGGAATTATGATTGGTGCTTGCCATGTTGAATGACTAAGAATACATGATTGTTGTACGTATGGTGAACCCTTTGTAAAGGGATTTGCTATAATACTTATTATAATTACTTTATTACCTGTATTGATATGTGTAGGTGTTTGATAAAATGCCTGAACGTGAAAATGCTTGTTTAAATGTATGTATGGAGGGTGTTGAGATGAGATTCTCAATTCCCTTAACTATGGTTATAGTACCCTTTATATAACCCTATGTGTTGTATGGATGAAATGTCTATGTATGATAGTATGTGTAGTATGTGTTTGTTAAATTGCTCAAGTAAACTTTATATCTGATTTCTGCTGTCACATGCTGTTTGGATTACTTTATATAAATGTCATCATTTGGAGTGTGCTTGGGGCTACGATGTAGTCCAGGCAATTGGTAATGGTATGTGATCGGTGGCTGAACTGTTTAGCCACGATAGACACGCCCAATGAATCCAAGTCATACGCTGCTTGTCGGCAGTGGTTAGGCCACATGGAGTTGCTTGCGCGCTCCATGTCGATCAGCTCGACGTATACTCATACCAGTCAAGTTTGTCAACTAACCCGGTTGACCCAATGTATGTTCACCATATATGGACGTTACTGCTTGAATCTAAGGTATCAAACTCACTAGTGAAACCCGTTTAACCTTAGTACCTCAATCCGCTAAGACTCATGAACCGGACATGGTGATATGGGACACCGTGGTTGAGCTGTCTACCTATGCTGGGGTGACGAGGCTCCCCATTATGACCAATGAGTAACCCAGACTCGTGATCTGAATACGATGGTATGGGACACTGTATTTGAGCTGTCGACCTACACTGATCAGGTGATGAGCTCTTTGTAGTGACCTTAAGCATACCCTGAGGCTACGTTGAGGCGACGAGCCTTTCCGTAACAACTAGGGTATAAACTAGGCCTACATTGATCGGGTGACGAGCCCTTTGTAGTGACCTAGAACCGTAACATCGTATTAAATTTACTAGGACTGATAACCCTAGAATGGATCATTGTTTGGGAATTAATATAAGGGAGGTACCTTAGCTTCCCAAATCCTGCTATATGAATAAACCTAAGTAAGAACCTGGCTAAGCATGTGCATACACTGCATTGCATGTGCTTTGGTGAGGAAGAGCACTTTCAGGAGGACGCCATGCGCGCCATGAGATGAAGACGCTAACGGAGTGTAGGCGAGGGCATTCATCATTATTGCATATCATTTTTACATTAACAAGAGTATTTAGGATATGATTGCTGTATTGCATTATCATTACTGCTTGACTAAATTGATAACATGTTAACTTTTGCTTTATTGTTCCACTGAGTTGATTACTCACTCCCACATTCTGGGATGGTGTTTTAAACACCAACCAGTCTCTGTCTTAGTTGCAGATGACGATGTAACCCATGAAGTGGAGCCTGACTTTTATGACGATGAGGAGGAATTCTCATATATGCAATATTCAGGCAGGTTTCTATATACCGTTATGATCGACGAGGGCTTCAAGGCTTATACTTATAGTGGACTTTGACATTTTGTATTTTGAAACAATACTCATAATTATTAACCTAGCAATGCACACATACTTCGGGGACCTACTTTAGTTTATACGTTCTATATTTTCATTATAGTCTTCCGCTTGCATATCTCAACTATCCCTGGATTATGTTTTGTTATTTTAGCCTAATCTCATTCATGTTTTATGCACTAATACGGATAACATATAATCATCATTATTTATGTTGCATAAGTGATGTGTTGAAACTCAGGAGTTGGGCTCCTGCTTGACCCTCAATTTTCAGGGCATTACATCATCACTAGCAAGCTAGGAAGGGGCTAGCAACCTAGTCTAAGCTACCTACCCTAATGATGGCTAGGGAGATGAAATCTATGCTTATGTGTTTGTACCAAAACCTAGGTGGGCCCCACAATCATGATCAACAGCCTAAATTATGCATGACCCACATCTCATGATCTATAACTCAGATTGCCGCACGAGACACGGTGATGGAACCGCGGTAAAAATGCGGTCACTATGGCACTAAATTTGTGTCGATCTGGGTCGAGTCTACGTGACCGGACTTCGAGGAAGACTACAAACACTAATCAAAAGTCGCGGGTCACCAAAATTTGATTGGTAGGACTGCAGGACCAAAATGAACAAGACGCATATTCACACACAAATATGCACACATGCGAACTCGGGTCGGGTCTCACATTGTTGGAGCATAAAATTAACCGAGGAGGTTAAATGACGATAGAAGTATACAGATTCCAATTGGTGTAAATGAAAAGAAACATGAAAAATCTCATGGACTAGGAGCATCATCTTCATACCCACAAGTGAACATGACCAATACTGACCCAGTAGCTAGCAAAGAGACAAATCCTTAAGTGATCAAACACCTTGAAATAGCTCCAAAATAGATAGATGACGGAGGGTAACCAATAGTTGATATTTTGTGAGAAATAAATTTGAGAACAAAAGAAGAACCTCAACATACATACATAAATGCCAATTTATCTGAATAGGAGGCTGATTTGTTGAAAGAGAATAGAGACATGTTCGCTTGGATATACATAGAGATGCCAGGTTTAGAACCATCAGTGGCGATGCACGGACTTAATATCTCCGAAGATAGAAGACCAATTAAACAAGCGTAGAGATGATTTCATCCAGACCTGATACCTTTGATAGAAGAAGAGGTGAATAAATTAATCAAAGTTGGTTTCATAAGTGCTGTCAAATATCCTAAATGAATATATAATATTGTCTCGGTGAAAAAGAAAAGTGGACAAATTAGAGTATGAGTTAATTTCAGAGATTTAAATGAGGTATGCCCAAAAGATGACTTTCTGTTGCTTATAACAGAGTTGCTAATCGATAGCACAATGAAGTATGTAGTCATAACCTTTATGGATGGGTATGCCAGATATAACCAGATACGCATAATACCTAAAGATGAAGAAGCAACGACATTCAGAACTACTATCGAAATCTACTGTTATAAGGTTATGCTTTTCGGTCTCAAGAACGTTGGTGCTACATATCAGAGGGTGGTAAAATATCTTCCAAGACATGATGCATAGACACGTAGAATGTTATGTTGATGATTTGGTAGTCAGTTTGAACAATCATGAAGAACATCGTGAGCATTTGTCTTCAGTTTTTTGTTGGCTTAGAAAGAAATAGTTAAAAATGAATATAGTAAAATGTGCTTTCAACATGTTGTCATGTAAATTTCTTAGATTTTTTGTTAGACATTGGGAATCAAAATTGATGCATGAAAGATCAAGGCTATACAGGAAATGTTGCATACAAGAATGTTGAAAGAACTTGAAAGTTTACAAGGAAAGTTGGCATACATAAGACACTTCATCTCTAGTTTGGCTGGTATATGTCAATCATGTGCTCATATTATGAAGAAGGGAGCAAAATTCATATGGGATCAATCGTGTCAAAATGCATTTCTCTCCATTAAAGAGTCATTAAAGCAGCCTCCAGTGTTAACAGCCCCTATAAAGGGTAAACCCTTGCTTCTATATATCTTTACGCTTGAAAAGTCTTTAAGGGGCTCTACTAGCCCAAACAAATGAACAAGGAAAAGAGACCGCCCTCTATTATTTGAGCCAAACTTTGATAGGTGCAGAGTGTAATTACTCTCCCATCGAGAAGATATGTCTAGCCTTGGTGTTTCCAGTACAAAAGTTACGACATTATTATCTCTCCCATGACGTAATCCTAATCTCACGAGTTGATCCGATAAAGTTCTTAATGACAAGACCAATGTTGCTGGGAAGGCTAGCTAAGTGGATGTTGCTCCTCTCTAAATACACGATCTCTTATGAACCAACAAAGGCAGTGAAAAGACAAGCAGTTTCACATTTCCTAGTAGCTCACACCATTTCAGATAATGAAGAAATCTCTGATGAGTTACCAGATGAACAAGTATTGTTGATTGAACCGCCTAGTTCATGGAAAATGTATTTCAAAGGCGCTTCATGGATGTCAGGAGTAGGAGCTGGGGTGATATTTATCAACCCTCAAGGCAATTTATTGTTGTATTCCTTTACACTAGCGTTGCATGTAAAAATAATGATGCAGAGTACAATGCTCTCATCATAGAAATGGAAATAGCGTAAGAGATGAGGATAAAAGCTCTATAGATATTTGGGAACTCTAAACTGGTGATAAATCAGTTGGTGACATAGTTTGAAATAAGAAAACAAGAACTGTTACCCTATTGTCGATGGACATAATAGTTGTTAGGGGGTTTTTTAATATTGAAATCAAGCATATACCACAATATGAGAATGCAAGGGCAGATGCTTTAGCTAGGTTAGCTACAGCTTTATCCTGCCCTGACTAGAGTCCTCTCTAGGTGACAATTGAAGAACGAAGATTTTTTTCGTCACCAAAACTTTTGAATGAGAACCTTGAAGCATTGTCGGTGTCATTTTTAGAAATTACTGTAGATGATTGGCGTCAACCCTTTATCAATGATCTCAAATACAACATTCTTCTAGAAGATTCGTCGCAGAAGTTACAGATCAAACAAAGGTCGAAAAGGTTTGTTATACATAATGAAGTATTATACAGAAGGTCTTACAATGAAATGCTGTTATGATGCTTGGGTATAAAAGAAGTAGGCTGCATATTACGGGAAGCCCATTCAGGGGAATGTGGGGCTCATTAGGCTGGTTGAAATTTGTTTCATCACTAACATTGTATGGGATATTATTAGCCTTTCATATTCAAAGATGGAATATCTTACGCAAGGCGATGTCATGAATGCCAAGTGTATGGTGATATCATATATGTGCCTCCTATAGATCTGCATTAGTCAGTAACCTCTTGGCCCTTCGCAGCTTGGGGATTGGATGGGCTTAGTCCTGGCAATCCTCCGTCCAAAGGGCAGAAGTATATTTTGGCAACAACAGATTATTTTTTCAAGTGGACTGAAGCAATCGCCCTGCGCAACGTTAAAGAGAAAGATGTCATCAATTTTATTCCCATGTAATCATATATCTCCATGGAATTCCAAACAAGATCATTACTGATAATGGCACTCCTTTTAAAAATAGAGGCATGTAGAAATTATGCCAGAACTTCAGTATTCAACATTCATTTTCGATGCCTTATTATTCCCTGGCCAATGGATTAGCAGAAGCCTTCAATAAGATGATAGTCAAAATATTGAAGAAGATTGTCACAGGGAATAAACGTGGCTGAGATGAAAATTTGCATGAAGCCTTTTAGGTTTACCGAACGACCCATCAGACTGCGACTAAAGCCATGCTGTATTCGCTAGTTTATGGTGCTGAAGCCGTTATCCCTATTAAAATGCAAGTTGTATCGCTTAGGGTAGCGGTGCACAAATTGATTACAGATGATGAAAATGCTAAAATAAGGCTCATAGAGTTGGATATACTCGATAAGAAATAATTAGTGGTGTAACAGCGATTAGAACTGTATCAGGCACAAATATCCGCCGCTTTTGACAAGAAAGTCAAACCTTGCTCCTTCAAGAAAGGCAATACAGTATTAATATTGAAAAGACCCATCGTGGTCACTCGCAGAACAGGGAGCAAGTTCATTCCTAAATGGAACAGACCATATGTTATTGTTGAAGTATACTCGAACGGATCCTTTTGATTCATAGATCAGAATGTACAAGGTATCGGAATACCCGTCCATTCCCGTTTCATTAAAAAATACCATCCTTGAAGATTGGTGTGGTTTTGATTGTGAAGATTATTATAGAAATCTATCTCAATCAAAAGGGGGTAAGACAAATAGAATGATGAAAAGGCCTTGACCGGCGACTAGAAGCCATATGTACTCTTCTCCACATATTGAGTAAAAAGACAAATTCTTGAGTATATCATTATTTCTAAATTTTTCCCAGACTTTGGAGTTAGGATTTCAAAGTCGACGATTGACAATAAGAATTATAGTTGAAGGATCTGCGATAATAACAACAACATGAACAATATTAGGAGGCTCACAATTCACTAGAAATTATTGCAAAAAATATTGTCAATTATCGCCAGACATCATTGGTTATCGTCGATTATGAAATTATTACTAACTGTCGAATATCTCAAGGCATCTCCAGTTGCTATCAAATTGAAGCTTTTGTCAGCAATTATCGCCAAACCGATGCATCACACTAATTACCTTATAAATCGCGATCCATTATTTATGGTAATGGTGTGAGCCCAAGCAAGCCAACCATGCATAAGCTCTATATTATCAAGTGATGGTGATTCATTATTTACGGCAACGGTGAGCGCCTAAGTAGGCCAACCATGCGTAAGCCCTATGTTATCAGTAATGGTAATTTATTATTTTTGGCAATGGTGAGTGCCCAAGTAGGCCAACCTCGCATGAGCCCTGTATTATCAGCGATGGTGATTCATTATTTACAGCAACGGTAAGCACCCAAGTAGGCCAACCACGCGTAAGACCTATATTATTAAGTGATAACATTCATTGTTTACGGCAATGGTAAATACCCAAGCAAGCTTGTTGAAGCATGAAAATCATGAAGAAAGATTGAAGATTAAAAATTAAACATGAAGTGAAGAAATGAGAAAGAAGAAGATAGAGTGCTTTATTCAGCAGTTGCGCGGATTGCGCAACCGGTAGTAGTTGCGCGGTCATGCAACTAACCTAATTTGTTAATTAGACTACACAAAGGACTTCACCCATTACGCGGATCGCGTAACTGATTTTATCGTTGAGCGGGTCGTGCAACCAACTTCACCGTTACGTGGGTTGTGCAGATAACAATTGTGATGAACAGTCAGATCTAATGCAAAGTGGGCCCCATGACACAAAGATCGAGGGTTTGCACGTGTGGAGACCTATAAATACCCCTCTCCCCCTCTCATTTGAAGGGGAAAGAATTTTAGAAGGGGAGCAGAGCTCTGAAGGAAGACTGAAGGTGAGAAGGGAAGTAAGAGAATGGTTGCGTAGGTCGCGCAACTGATCCGTTGCGCAACCATCAAGCTGGTTGCGTGGGTCACCCAACCAGGTCATTATGTGGCCAGTTATAAAAGGAGTCAAGATGCTGATAAAATTATCCAGTTCAACCTTCATTGCTCCAAGCTCTCCTTTACATAAAGGACAAGCTCAAAAGGGGAGAAGTTAATCAACACAACATTCCTCCTAAGGAGATGACCGAAGCGACTATCGAAATGCTGCCAAATTTTAGATTTGACATTTGAATTTTGTTAATTTCAATTTATGTACTTCAAATGATCTATCTTAGAATTAAGGGATGTTAGAGGGATGTAAATGAATTCAGTAATGATAATATGATGATTGTTCTATATCTATTCTCTTTGTTACATTCGAATAAGATAATTTCCCCAAATTGAATGCATTTGTTTCTTGTTCGAAACAAAATGACGACTCTGTTAGGGAATTATATTGTTATTTTGATACCAATATTGAGAGCATTATAGATTTTTTATTATAGTTTGGCGTCTTTCGACACCAAAATGGCGACTCTCAGTGGGAACATCTCCCCCTTCATCTCTAAGATAGGTTATTCGATTCTTCAAGTACTAACTATAATTATATTTTATAATTGAATATTTCTGAATCCAACTACAAATTACAACCAATGGAAATTTCTGTAAGGAAAGTGAGCTTCTGTTTCACTCTGACTGAATTCATGATAGAATACGCACCGAACTAACCACCGGAATACATGACTCAACTTCCTACAAGTAAAAAAAACCTGACTCGAGCAAGATCTAGGATTGTATCTACTTTGCCTCAATCGTTGGAAGGAGATAAGGGGTGGACTGTTGTGATGTCTCGTAGGATGAGAGCACGAAATACAAGAAACCCTAGAATGAATCCACCTTCGCCAAGAGTTAGAGGGCCGATAATGCATAATGCAGCTAGGAGGAACCCTGAACTCGCTCCTCCTGTGATATATCCCGGCGGATAGTTCCACAGTTAACGTCACACGACTTCCCGGCTTTGGTCGCCCCAAGGGTCAGATGGACGAAAGAGCAGAAAGGTAAGACATTATTAGCAAGTTCACCAATATCTGTATCGCCCCAATCGATCAATGGCAATGGAAGCAAAGAGAAGTCAAATGAAACTCCATCCTCCCCTCTCTTCATAAGTCCTATTACGTCGACATATTCCCACCCCACTCCAACTACATCTTCGTCAAAGAGTGGAGAAGCCGCAGTACATATGGCCGGAGCAAACCAGGAAAATATGCTAACTACGAAAGATCGTATGAATGAAATTGTAGAAGCACAAAGGGCACTAATGGAAGAGTGTAGAAACCTTAGAGAAGCCTTAGCAACCCTCGCACACAATGTAGCCCAGATAGCGGCTCCCCCGATGATGGGCATAATGAATGGACAAGAAAACCAACCCAAAGGCTTTCAACCATAGGGGGCAGGATCACTGGGGTCTGTCATAGTAGCAAGAACCATGACATAAGATAAGGTGAGACAAGTCGTCGAAGAAGATGTCAGAGTAGAGAGAGAGCATGAGAATACTAGCCATTTTAGATATCAAACGCCGTATCCAAGAGATCTAGAAGATATCCCATTTCCAGCCAACTTCAAACATCCATATTTTCAGAAGTTTAATGGGGAAGGATCGCTAGAGGAACACTTAATGCACTTTATTACTAGCACGAGGAATTTTTCTACAATACCACAGTATTGTTTGCAATTGTTCGGATCATCCCTGACAAACAAAGCATTCCGATGGTATTCTAGTTTGGCCCTGGGGTCGATACGTACTTGGGAATAAATGCAGGGTGACTTTATGTCAAACTTCTTCCCTTCAGAGCGTGATGTTAGTATTACGAAAATGGCTTCCGTGTGGCAGAGATAGGGAGAACCGATAGAAAAGTTTATAGACAGATGGAAGACATTGGGAGCCTCGTGTAGATAGCTGTCACAAGAAAAGGAATAGGTCAAGATGTGTCTGAACTCCATGGATACAGGAATCGCATTTGGATTCACTAGGGCCGATATTAAAACTTTTTGTGACCTAGCCACTAAGGCTCATGCTTTAGAGATAATGACTCGGAAGATGCCAGCATTTCACTATGAGACACCTAGGAGGGCACCCAGTAGGATGGCTGTAAATACCATTGATCATGAAAAGAGAAGCAAAGATGCAAGAGACTCGAGGGATAAAAGGTTAAAATGGAAAGAAGAATCGAATCAATTAAGAAATAGATACAGTGGAAAAAGGCCTAAAATGCTCAATTCTCATGAAGGGTTTGCATTCGATAAGGAAGATGTTGTTCCTATAATGAACCAATTGCTAAAAGCCGATACGATAGAATTACCAGAACCTAAACACCCTGAAGATGTGACAAGAATTAGAGAGAGAGATTTTTGCCGCTATCATTGCCTGGTGGGATGTCCGACGGAGAATTGTTATACATTGAAATGTATAATACAATGAATGATAGACAGGGGTGAAATAGTGATTGAAAAAGAAAAAGAGAAAGGTACAATAGCGACAGTAAATATGCTCACGATGTAGGAAAAGGCCCGAGAAATGAAAGAGAAAGTGGACTGTAGGGTGATGAAGAAGCTAGTGGTGATTACGTCACGATCGGAAAAGAAGATAACAACCCCTACAAAGAAAAAAGCAAGGATTATAAGAAAAGAAGTCATTGAAAGGCAAAGCGATGATGATAAGAAAGAAAAGAAGAATAAGACAGTAAAAGTGACCTATGATGTTATAAGTCATTTGAAGGACATACCGACTCGATTAAGCGTCTATGATGCGCTTAAGTTATCAGAAGAATTTCGGCAGAGCTTGGTTCAAGCATTGTCCAATCATGATGTCAGAGAAACCTTACTGGCAGAGATGGAACACGAAGAGTACAATGAGCAAGAGAACTGTCTACCCGTCATTTCCTTCTCCGATGATGATTTGATCTGCAATGCAGGGCATAACAGGCCGCTAATGATAGAAGACCATATCTGTGGAAAGAAGGTTAAACGAATTAGGATAGATAATGGGTCTGCGGTGAACCTCTTACCACTCTTTATGTTGAGTAAACTAGGTTATCATCATTCTGATTTACGTCCTAGTGGAATGATGATACAGGGCTTCAATCAAGATGGGAAACGTGCACTCGGTAAACTTACCGTGACATTGGAGATGGGATAATTGACTACTGATGTCGTGTGCCACATTATAAATGCAGTGACGACATACAATCTTTTCTTAGGAAGGCCATGGATACATCAGTACAATATTGTACCCTCTATGCTGCATCAATGCTTCAAATACTATAAAGGTGGGGTATAGTACAAAGTAATGGCTGATGCAAAGCCCTATACAGAAGCTGAGGCCTTCTTTGTAGATGCCAATTATTATAAGGGGTTCGCTAAAGAAGAAAGAAAAAATGATGAAAGCAAAGTCCTAAAGGACATTCAAGTAAAGATGATAAAAGAAGATACAAAAAAGGCAGGATCATTTATAGCTACAGAAATAAAGAAGAAATTCTATTTTGTGCCAAAACATTTGAGGCAACCAGGGCAACTGCTACTAACCTTGTTGTCACCTGAATAGTTAAAAATTTTACAGTCCAATTATATAGTACCTTACCATATGTTGAAAGAAGTAAGCCATTTTTGGTCGTTTTGGGAAGATTTCAGGTCAGGGCTAGCGCAAAATACCTGAAACCAATAGAATTTTATGCCCCAGCAAAAATAAAGGCAGGGGAAGTGGCCAAGAATAATGTATATCGTGGTACACTGACATCGCAAGATCTTAAAAAATATAGTCCATCAAGCAAGAAAATCATGAGAAACATGGTTTTTTATTATGAAGAACCCACTGCCCTAAATCATGGGAGAGGAATTCAAATTACTATTGGGTCGGTCAGGAAAAGTGAAGAAAATTTCAAGGATTGAGGGTAGAGTCATCGGTGAATATGGTTACAACCAAGCAGTTATTGGAAGAGGATCCTAAAACAGTCGAGCATCCTGAGATGGCTCCAAAGCAGATGGAAGGGGGGCAGCCAACGATAAATAGCTTATGTGAGATAAACCTAGGTATGGAGGAAGAGGCGAGGAATACATTCGTTAGCGCTGGTCTTTCTGAACAGGAGTCTGAGAAATACGTTCAACTTCTCAAAGAAAATAAAGATGTCTTTTCTTGGACATATGCAAAGATGCCAATTAAATATTTCTAAAGAGAAAAGGCCGATTAAATAAGTGCAAAGACGATTTCATCCGGACTTGGTTCCTCTGATAGAAGAAGAAGTGAATAAGTTGATAAAAGTTGGGTTTATTAGGGAGGTCAAATATCACAAGTGGATATCGAACATTGTCCTCGTGAAGAAGAAAAATAGACAAGTCAGGGTGTGTGTTGACTTCAGAGATCTGAATGAAGCCTATTTGAAAGATGATTTTCCTCTCCCGATAACTGAATTACTGATTGATAGTACAACTCAGTATGTTATCATGTCCTTCATGGACAGTTATGCAGGGTATAATCAAATTAGAATGGCACCGAAGATGAAGAAGTAACAACGTTTAGAACTTTGCTGGGGATTTATTGTTACAAAGTTTGTCATTTGGTCTCAAAAATGCCAGGGTGACATATCAGAGGGCAATGCAGAATATCTTCCAAGACATGATACATAAACATGTTGAGTATTATGTCGATGACTTAGTAGTCAGGTCAGGAAATCATCAGGAGCATCACAAACATTTGACATTAGTTTTCCGTCGACTTAGAAAGAAACAGCTGAAGATGAATTCAGCTAAATGTGCATTTGGGGTCTCTTCAGGTAAATTTCTCAGTTTTGTTGTCCGGCATGAGGGCATTGAGATCGATCCAGGGAAAGTTAGAGCCATTCAAAATACGCTGCCACCAAAGACATCAAAAGAATTGAAAAGTTTACAAGGAAAGCTGGCATATATTCGCCGTTTCATTTCAAATCTGGCAGGGAGATATCACCCATTTTCCCATTTGATGAAGAAAGGTATAGAGCTTGTATGGGACCAAGCCTGTCAGAATGCGTTTGACTCAATAAAGGAATCGCTAAAATAGCCGCTGGTATTGGTAGCCCCAATAAAAGTAAAGCCGCTTATTTTGTATATATCTGCAGCCAAGAATTCTTTAGGAGATTTGTTGGCACAGGTGAATGAATCTGGGAAAGAGACCACTCTTTATTATTTAAGTAGAACTCTGATGGGTGCAAAATGTAACTACTCTCCAATCGAAAAAGAATGTCTAGCGCTGATATTTGCAGTATAAAAATTGAGACACTATTGTCTCTCCCATGACATAACTTTAATCTCAAGAGTAGATCTGATGACAAAACTGAGTTGTTTGGGAGATTGGCCAAATGGATGATGTTAATTTTAGATTATACTATTATGTATGAGCCGGCAAAAGCGGCAAAAGGACAAGCAGTGGCAGACTTCCTTGCAGCGCACCCTATAGCAGAATGTGAAACCATCAGTGATGATTTTCTAGATGAACAAGTTATGTTGGCTAAGTCACAAAGCCCGTGATAGATGTATTTTAATGGTGCTTCTCGAGCATCAGGAACAGAGGAAGGGGTGATATTCATTACTCCTCAAGGTGATTTATTACCTTACTCCTTCACATTGGGAACTACGTGCACAAACAATGAGGCCGAATACAGAGCCCTCATTATCAGAATGGAAATGGCTCAAGAAATGAAGATAAAAATGCAACATATCTTCGGGGATTCTAAATTGATTACAAATCAATTGATGACTAAATTTGAGATAAGAAAATAAGAGCTTTTGCCATACTGCCGAAAAGCACAACAGTTGCTAGAGCAGTTCTGTCATGTCAAAATTAAGCACATGTTGCAGTCTAAAAATGCAAGAGCAAATACTATGGCCAGCTTAACAATGACCATGTCCTTCCTGTGAGACCCATATCCTAGTCCGTACCATTCTATAGGCTTTCGCAGTCCTCCCAGTCAAATTTCAGTGACCCGCAACCTGTAATCGGTAGTTACGCACTACCCTGAGTTGTATCCCGTATTCCTGAGTCAGATCGACCTGAGACTTGTACCAGTGTACCGCACCATTGCCACCGTTCCAAGGGAGAGCAACGTCCATGGCCTCCCAAGGGAGAGAGAAGACTATGTGTGGCCCAATTCCTATCCCTCTCATCCTAGCCACTCAATTTTCATCAACAACCATCAAAAGGAAGCCAAGGAGTAAAAGAAGCGATAGGAGTCAAGAAGGAGGCCGATCGGTGGGTGATCTTATGAATTTTCAGCCGTTGATTTGAGGGCCCATTTGTGTGGGACCCATCTAGATGTATGCATTGTATGTAGGGACTCATAGTGGCAGGGTCCCTCCACCGTCCGACTTCTCTCTCTCTCTCTCTCTCCCTCTCTCTTTTTAAATTTTTTTATGTGGCCCACCTATTAGATGCATGCACGGCTGATTCAGATCGTCGAGCCATTGGGCCAGTCCACTGCCCAAATCTGGATGCAGGGAAATCACAAATATTAGGTCGGTCCCAAGCTGTGGGCCATGTGTCATGTGGGACCCACTGGATTAGCTGTGTCAAGTGGGGCCTGGAGTGACGTCACTAAATTCTATGGCCCACTGTGATATATGTCTTTCATCCACCTCATTCATCCGTGGGACCCACTAGTCGCATATCTTCTTTCAGCCATCCATCTGTAATCATGCAGATCAGCGGCACATCCAGATTGCTGATCATCTGGATGTAGGCAGCAAGGTCAGGTTGACCTTCAAGCTGGTGGGCCATAATCACGTGGCCTCCTCATCATGATACATGTGCCATATCCTCACCGCCCATCCAGGCCTGGCCTGAAAATGAAGAAGATTCAAATCTTAGGTGGAGTACACCACGTGGGGCTCTGATGTAGTGTTTTGTCCACATCGCCCATGCATGGGACATGTGCCCCACCCAAGATATATGTGTTAAATCTCTACTGTCGAGCAAAGGATGATGGGACCCACCCTGTACGTATGTCAGGGGTGGGGCTCACCTTGATGTTTGTATTAACCGTCCATCCAGACGGTGGGGTTCCACGCAGCTCTAGGCCGCTGGTCAATCCAGCAAACGCTGGTGGGGCCAACCGTGATGAATCTATATATCCAGCCATCCATTTTTTATCCCCACTAGTGGCAGCAGCTGCTGCATACGTTAGCAACTTTATGGGCCCCACTATAGTATATGTTATATCAGGGCCGTCCATCTGTTGGAAGACCAGTAACCCCACCCCTAACATATGTGATACACCCAAACCGTCCATCCATGTGGGTCCCACTTTAATATATTTGTCGTGTACGTGGACCCCACGTAATGTATGTATCTCCATCATCCAGTCCTTGGACAGTAGGACTTGCCTTGATGCTTATGTGGGCTGGAGTACCCTCACACCGGCTATGTACTTGCTGCAAATACAAGGCCACCTATGATGTATATTTGAGGTCCACCTTGATGTATTTATGGCCCATCCATGGGGCCCACCCGGATGTATCTGTGGCCTATTGGTGTGGCCCATCCATGACGCCCATCTTGATGTATTTTTGGCCCATCCGTTAAGGCCCACCTTAATGCAATTGTGGCCCATATGATGAGACCCAATGTGATGTATATGTGGCCCATATTTGAGGCCTATTGTGATGTGTATTCAGCCCGTGTTGAAGGCCCAATGTGATATATATGAGGCCTATGTGATGAGGCCTATTGTGATGTATTTGAGGACCAAGTGATGGAGCCCATTGTGATGTATGTTAGGCTTATGTGAAAGGCCCATCATGATGTGTATTAAGTTCTTGAGTGAGGCCCATAGTGTTATATATTTAGCCCTTGTGTGAGGCCATGACTCCACTATATGTTAGGCTCTATGTGGGTCATTCCTTGGGGGCAATGTTGGTTAAATGCCCACATTGTCGAGGTCCATTGTCGATGCTGGTTATTGATACCAATTATGAGTATGTGATAACATAACATCATGATACATGCCCATATGCATCATTTGCATGTTTGTTATGAGATGTGGTTGACCATTGCATATGTCATTGGGCAGGTTGTTATGAGACTCCCTGATAGGCTGAGATTGTCTTATATGAGTGCACGGTATGTGTATGATTGGTGCTTGACTGAATTGTATGACTCATGCATTTAGCATTGTGTGTTGTGATTACTATACGCCCTAGTGTCATTAGGGCCTAGCCTCCATAAGCATATTGTGGATGGCCAGATGAGACACTGAAAATTTATTCTAGCATTAGGACCCCATAGATGGCCCTGGGTGAAAATCTCTAAACCTTCTTGGTACCAGAGGATACCCTAATGTCAAGACCGAGTGGACACATGAGTGCCCGAGTGCCGAATACTAGGAGGCCTCGTCTCCCACTTTGTCATGGTCAGTTGGGAGGGGTGTGGCCTTACTTGCCCGAGAGTAGGGGCATAGCTAGGCTGAGTTTGACCAGCTCGTGAATATGTCCACTATCAATGTGTCGGGTAGATATTGGCTGACTACTGGTCAGGAGGATAGTATGGTCTCTTCCACTTGCATGGTCGCGTGTCAGTGGGCGACAATTTGCATGTAGAGTATATTAAACTCCAGTGATGAATAGTACTGATATGTGGACTTATTGGGTAGGAGTTGCATACACATTCATTCGTTCATTCACTATCCACTCAGGCTGGTGGTGCGTAACTATTTATTATGTGTGCCTTCGCAATGGCCAGGATTTCGGTTGGAGCACGCGACTAACCTGAGATCAGGAGTTTACCAAACTAAGTCTGACTATCCAAATTTAGGTATGAGACTGGTTTGGATAGAAGTCCCTTGCGATAGACCCCATAGCCTGCGATACTACGCACTATCATACCGACTTCACACTCTAGTATAGTCATTCCATTCGCATCACATATTGCATTACATCTGCGGTATATGACATTTTGGGTTACTGTGTTTCTACATTTATATAATCTAGATATGGCTTACGGTATTCGTTAACTCATCAGGAATTGTATATTACATGCATCCTCGACATCTGATATTTGGGCTCTTTATGACTCCTCATTTACATAGTTGATCTATATTGTGTACTCTGATATTGTATGACTCATGGACTTGTCAATATTTTCGCTTACTTTGTTATCATATGATTCATGATCTTACCAGTATTTCCAATATTGTATGATTATAGTATTATATCGAATACTTGTCACTTATCTTGTGCACACACGCTTACACCACCCTCTAAGATTTTTATAAGCTTATGTACGATAGATGCATGCAAGTGGCATTAAGTTGTAGCAGCATTGAGCTTGAAGTGTGCAGCGGACTCCTAAAACTTTGATTTTGATATATATATTTTCCTTTCAGCACTGTATTCAAATATTTATATTAGTGGATATGTGATGATGATGTTGTCTTTATGATTTGGGTAAACTTATGGTTATGCTAGTTATGAAACAAATGTACAAAAAAATAAATTCCTCCTTGTAGGATCTTAGGATTGGAATCTGACGTATGAACGTTGAAAGTGGAGAATGGGGTACTATGGAGGTTGTCGGCACCGGATTCGGCGATTGAAAATTTTATGAGCCCAATTTTCGAGTATGGGGCGTGACACTACCTAAATCAAAGCCCTCTCCAAGTAACCAAAGAAGATTTTTACCATCTTCAGAGGTCATTGATGAAATCGTTGAGATATTTCCTATATCATGTTGAGAGGTAATGACAGAAGATTGGCGTCAGCCTTTCATAAATTATCTCAAATATGATATCCTACCAGAAGATTCAGTGCAGAGATGGTAAATCAAGCAAAGGTCAGGCAAATTTATCATATGTAGTGAAGTGCTATATAGAAAATCTTACAATGGAATGCTGTTGCTTAGACGAACAAGAAGCAAGCCAGGTGTTGCAAGAAGCACACTTAGGAGATTGTGGGGCACATCAAGCTGACCGAATTTGTTCCATCCAATGGGGTATTATTGGCCTATCATTTTCAAAGACGTGATAGATTATGTGAAGCGGTGTCATAAATGTTAGATTCACGGAGTTGTTATACGGAGATGTTATACACATTCCACCATAAGACCTGCATCAGTCAGTCACCTCTTGGCCCTTCTATGCTTGGGGACTTGACGTCATTGGTCCTATAAATTTACCTTCATCTAAAGGAAAGCTGTATATCTTCGCAGCGACAGATTAGTTCTCCAAATGGGCGAAAGCAATTACACTATGCAGTGTTAAAGAGAAAGATGTGATTAATTTCATTCGACACGCAATAATATACCACCACGGTATTCCAAAAAAACTGTCACAGAAAATGGCACTCCTTTCAAAAATAGAGACATGGAGAAGCTATGTCAGAAATTTAGCATTCATCATTTGTTTTCAACACCTTACTATCCACCGGCCAATGGATTAGTAGAGGCATTTAATAGAATGATAGTCAAGATATTGAAGAAAACAGTGATAAGAAATAAGCGTGATTGGGATGAGAGGTTACAGGAAGCATTGTGGGCATACAAAACTACCCACCAGACAACAACAAGAGCAACACCGTACTCGCTGGTCTATGGTGTAGAAGCAGTGATCCCGATTGAAATACAAGTAGCATCACTCAGAGTGGCAGTACATTAGTCCATTACAGATGATGAAAATGTAAAAATAAGACTGAAAGAGTTAGATTTACTTGATGAGAAACTCCTGGAAGCCCAACAGCAATTGCAATCATATCAGATAAGGATATTAGCTGCCTTTGATAAACGAGCTAAATATCACTCTTTCAAAAAAGGGGATATAGTACTAATGTTGAAAAGACCTATAGTGGTCACCCATCGAATAAGGGGCAAATTCGAGCCTAAATCGGACAGACCGTACATAATAAAAGAAGTGTACTCCAATGGAGTATATAGAGTCGTAGATCGGGATAGACAAGGTATCAGTATACTAGTCAATGCTCACTTCATCAGAAGATATCGTCCCTGAAGATACTGCTAATTTTGATCCAGAATATTATCAGAATAATGATTCTATATCAAAAGGGAGAAAAAATAAGTAAGACCATGGCTATGTACTGTTAGATGAATGAATAAAGAAGAAATTTGCAAGCACATCAGGACTATGTACTAACAAGTTTTATGAAAAGAAAGTGATCATCGTTATCATCATCAAGCAAGCTCTACAAAATTTTGTTGAAATTAATATCGTCACTAAGTTAATGTATTGTGAACAACACATATGAATATCATTGGATATATTAGCAGAAGTGTTGACGTATCAATCTTAGTCAGAGATGTTATCATTTTCACGACAATGATGACCACCTACTATTATCTTTTAAGGTAGCCTAGCCAAGCCCTAAAAATGGCCAGTTACGCATAAGGCCTATCACTTTCGCTATTCGGGCAGTAGTGAGAAGCCAGTGGCCCTAAAAACCCCATGAAGGCCATCATATGCATACCCATGCGGGCAACGGACGGAGTCGGCGACTAAAAGTCCTCAACGGCTAGTCACGCATGAGACTAATGTCGTCTGTATAGCTTTCCAGTAGCGTCACGGTGAATGGATGAAAATGCCCTCCCGTGAATGGTTTGACCTTGCAGGCGAAGAAAATGCACGCTGCAGTGTGAGCTCTTTGGCCATGTCCATAGTGAAAAAGCTGAACTATTAAGTCTAAGAGGGGGGGTGAATAAGACAATGCCAAATTAAACATTAACAGTGGAATTTAATCAAATATAAATACTGATAGTAATAAAGAATCTCACAATGCTGAAATAAAATACAACCTCAAATGTACGAGTATTGAGAGATTGATACAGATGTTGTTCTAAGGACAACCTTACACCAAAAACTAAAGGTTTATGGTAGGACAACTTGATTCCTAGAAAGGTCTGTGTATCAAAAACTGAAACTGATACAGAGGAATAAAGAAATAAATAACAAGGAAAGAAATCTAAGCTATCATAACATTCCCACACTTGCATAAAGAAATTACAACATTCTCCACAAATGTAAAAAAGAAAATTATAAACATCCACAAAAAGAAATAAACAACCAATCCACAAGACCAGAAATTATAGTGGTTCGCTTGTGAGTACACCAACTGTTTAGAAAAACAGCCACACTACTCCACTCTTAATATCCTCACACAGTGGATATTAGCGTTCACTATGAAAATAGGTTTTTAAAGGTTCACCTAAAACCCTCACAATTGTGTCTTTCAAGTGGGCTTACACAATTCAAAAAACCCCACACTCTGAGTTTTTTAGATCACCTCAGACAAACCAAAATAGAGAGATTTTTCTTGCACAATCTCAATGAAATAAAAAAATAAAAATTTACAATAATATAAAATACCTGGATATTCTCCTTTAGATGCAGCCCAGAAGAACCAAATCGAAGTATAAGTTCAACGTAAAACTTCAATGTCCACACTCACTTATGAAATGGTTCTAAGGTCTAGATAGATTTTAGATTTAAAGCACCTTGGGCTAGCTTGATTTGATTTTGATTCTAAGAAATGAAAATACTTTAATCCCTCTTTCAAATATAATTGGAATGCAAAATACAAAATCAAATATAAAGAAAGCTAATTAAAGAGAATATATAATGAGCAGTAGATAGCTTAAGAATATCACTAACTTATCTCTCAGAGTGGCATATTGATTTAGCTTGAATTGAATATAAAACTCTGAAATTCATGCTCTATTTATAGTTGTAGAAATCACACTCTCGACTGGTCCTGAGGTCAGCACGACTGGTCATAGGACCAATAGATTTTTTAAAATTTTGAATGCGATAGGATAATGTCGTTCCACGACTGGTCGTAGGCTTTTCTCGACCGGTTGAGTGGCCTCCACGACCGGTTGAGTCCTGTCCACGACTGGTTGAGCACATGTCGAACACTGTTCACATGACTGGTCAAGTAGTCTTTAGGACTGGTCGAGGCTTTAACAAAAATTCCTCAAAATCAGTAACAGACTTAGGACTAATCGAGGAATTCTTAGACTGGTTGAGCCAGTGCTAGGACTAGTCAAACATAGTCCAAGACTGGTCGAGAAACAGTCAATGCACTTATAAAGTGACTTAATTTAAATTATGTATATAAAATGACCTACCCTATGGTCAATCTAAGGTCTTCATACCTTATACATAATGTATGAACATTGAAACTTCTTTTCCTTTAGTTGATAGGTGATCTTTAAAGTTCACGAAGCTTGAGATCTTGACATACATAGAAGCTTGAACTTGAGACCTTTTGAAGCTTGAATTTGATTAACATTGAAGCTTAAGCTTGAGGTTCAAAGTCTTGACTTGAAGCATAAGCTTAAGGTTCAAAATATAGGAACTTTGTCTTGACTTGAAGCTTGTACTATGAATCTTGAAACATTGAATTCACACTTGATGTTGTACTCGAACATGAACAAGTAATCTTGCATTTGAAGATCTTGAAGTAAAGACTATTGTCCTTGTACTGTCTTAAATATATTAATGCGCTATACAAGACATGGATTACAAGATGTTTTGGCACTACAAAATTTGACAATCATAGGAGCTAGAAACCATAGCACTTACATATAGATAGGCCAACCATGCATAAGACCCCTCAGATCTCTGGCTTAATTTCATATTAACTTATGAGGAAGGGATAAAACCTACTCATTGATGGACTAGCGGCTATAGATTTGGAACCCCAAAGGTCACCTTGTGAGTCCCGTGAACTCTAGAGAGTTACCTCGACCAATCCTGTGCGTAAATCTAACTGAGTTCATGGCCCCGGTAGCTTCACTGGGCCCCTCTGATGGATCACAGTTTGTGAACTCCTAAGAGTTACAGAGACCATCATGTGAGACCTGACTCCACTACTCAAGAGTCTAAAAAACTGTGGCTCCACTACTCGAGAGCATAAACTGTGTGTGATTATCTGACTAAATTAAAACTTAGCACCGCCAATTAAGACAGGAATTATATAGGAAATTTCTTACTAACAAGTCATAAGAGGATAAAAAAATAAAGACATAATATATTAATCATAACACATCAATCAAAACATCACGTAAATAAGATAAGAGCATCATTATTAAGAATATCATGAGATACTTGTATAACTTGCAATTCTGAAAGTATTTATAGTAGTAAAAAGAGAAAATATCAAAGCTTTACATCTCATAGTTCTCCTGTAATGCCTAATGTTGTTAGGTATTGTTGTAAATTCTCTTAAAGATTAACTTGAGCAGCTCCATGTTCCAGTCTGGCATTTGAAATAATTCTAGTAGGATCCGGGATACCAGTTAACTCTTCTTCCAAAGAGGCAATTAATTCTTCATTCTTAGCCAATTCAGATCTTTCAGAGTCCATAAAATGAAGGCTGCATTGTATCTTTTCTTGTACTATTTCAACGTTTAAATCTTCCTCCAAAATTTGCTTCTCCAACTGAGCAATTTCTTGCTTCAAAAGAGTAATACGATTCTGAATAGCTATTTTGTTATGAGCAAAAGTCTTCAGTTGCTCTCTCAAAGATAACTGTTCTTGATCGTGGCGAGAGACAATTGGAGCAATCTGAGAAACTTTCTCCTTAGAGCACGCAAGCTGCTTCCTATACTCCAAAATTTTAGGTGGAACAATCGTAGCTTCGGCTGATGACAGAATAGTTATCGAATTATGGAATCTTAAGAAAGCATCATGTACAGAAGAAACATTGACTTTAGCTATCCATGCCGCACTGTCTAGGACATCTAAAGCAACAGCCAGATCTGATCATTGATCAAGATCTTTGAACATCTCGAGGATATCTAATATGGAATTCTTGATCAGTGCCAATTTGTGCGGAGAAACCTTCTCAAAGGACATCACATTTAATGAAGTCCCAATAGAGCCAGAACTCATGGTACCACTTTAGGGTAAGTTCCCTATTAAGAAATAAGAAATATAAAGTTATAGTAAAATTGTATGTGCAGGTAGTATGGAAAGTATGAACAAGAAAAAGGATATATGTTCTGCTGGTGCCGCAGTAACGAGAGAAGGATCATGTTCCACCATCTCAGCAAAAGATGGATCCCTAGCTTTAGTACTTGAATTGACAGTGGTGGGAGTTGGTAAATCAGTTGACTCCATCGAAAAAGCAATTTCATGTGCCACTGCTCGTGGAGGCATCGAGAATCTCGGTGAAGCCGCTGGTATGACGGGAGAGATAGTATGTCTAGACGAAGAAGTTGAACTTTCACCATCCGAATCTCCTTCGCTAGACTCTTCAACAACAAATTATTTCCCTTTAGAAGGAGGAGACTGGTGGTTCTCCGGTTGAGGAGCTGCAGTGGACAAAACTGGAGAAGTAGTAGTAGTGGTCCCTTCTTAGGGAGAAGCTTGGGCACGCATTTGAGATCTTGTCATTGGTGAAGAAGGACTAGGATGGACAGTCCCAGGGGTAGGAGAAGAAGTCGACTGCTATTGAGGATAGGTAGAAGAGGTTAGTCGATCTTAAGGATTAGTGATATTCTCTAGTAGAGGGGAAGCATCTTCTATAACTTCTTCTCTTCGTGGACGATGGAGAGGAATTTTTTCAAACTCACGAATGTCACCATAGGCTATCCACCCTTTGAGAGTGTTGTCAGGCTTCCTCTCATGAATAGGTTCATCCACAGATATCTTAACACGGTGATAGCCAGCAAAAGGAGCATGACTAGTCTCCGCTATGAAGCTGACTCCCTCTTCAATTGTGCAACCCTTAAGCTTGGGAGGTGGAAGCCATATGGGCTTAGTTACTGGCAGACCTTTTCTTACCAAGTATGATTGGTGCACCCACCATCTCATATGGTTATATGAAGACCAAGGAGTACGATCGCAGCTCGGGATGATGAAAGAAGAATTGGCTCGGCCTAATAGTTGCTTCCAAACCATTACCGAATTAAATAGGCCAGTGTCGTAGCTCCACATTCTTCGAGTAACAAGTCCACAATCTTCTAGAACTGCTTGATCGAAGCTGAATTGATGGGCAAAATGGCTAGGATAGTATGGTTCTCTCCAGAATTTTGTCTCTTCCCTCGATGGGAGACTGACGATCTAATTGACAGAAAGAATCCCCTTTCTCCTGTGGTGAGCGATTGTGTCTGATTTTTCTATGTCTACAATGTAACGAGGTAGACCAAAATGAAAGTAATTTATCTTGGCATCAGAGGAGATGACATCTTTTGCCCAGTCATAAGATCTCTTTATCATGGCTCTCTTTTGAAAAAATAGAGAGGGACTTGAGAAGGATGGACGTAAGATTTTTTTGGCACTTCGAAAGTCCACGGGAAATAGACACCAAGCCAGCAAAGAAAGTAATGCCATGGCATATAAGTCAAAGCAGAACCGACAGAGGGCTTTTTAAGTGAGAAGCAATCTCTCCAAAACCTCTGTAAATCAAGCATAGAGTGGGAGGAGCAAGAGAATATTTGACTCCCTCAGCCATGACACCTGCTACTATAAACAACGAAGGGCGGATGACATCTGCTGACTTAGAGCTTGGGAAGACCACTATGTTTAGCTAATAAGTAATGAATGCCACAAGCTCCTCATAAATAGAATACTCAGCACGATCTTTCATACCCTTATGAAGACGTTCAAGCTCTCGTGAATGGTTGCCATTAAACCTGGAAGAAAAAGAGATAAGAAAGTGGAATCAAGATTATGTACCAGGATACAATAGAGGTGTTAATTGAAGAAGAAGGAAAATTACCGAAGAGCTCTACTGAAGTGAGCTAGCCATTGCATATGCTGAATCTTGCGGATGTTCAAAAATTTGGAAATTTCCTTAAAGAGTTTGGTGGTTGATTCTGAAATGGAGGGGATGCGATCAGGCAAAGAAACAAAGGCTAGTTCCTCATTTGTGGGGACAAATTCATCAAAGAATTTTTTGGTTTTCAGCAAACCAGTGATCCTGTGAATGTCCCATAGCGTAATGCTCATTTCGCCTTCGGGGAGGTGAAAAGAATTGGTAGAAGGGCACCAGTAGTTAAGAAAAGCTTTCAAAATGGAAGACTCCTTGTAAAAGGGAAGTGACATCGCTTCAATCGCAGTGAAGATGTTAATCTTCGACAAAGTCCCCGCATGTTTCACTAGAACTGTCGTGGCCCATTCGAAATAATAATTGCGAAGAGTCAGGAGACCTCTTGTTCTTAATTCCTTTGGGCTCCAGATGAGGCGACGACTGCTGAAATGTTGCTGAAGTGTTTCATAAAAATAGGTGAAGATCATAGGATGGGACAAGGAAAATCATAGAGTGAATGCCACCAATCTGTTGTCTTGATTTCGATGGCTACAGGATGCCTTCTAATAATCTTGGTTCCCTGAACGACCAAGACTCTGTATAAACTAATCTTTCAGCGGTCAGATGATCTTTAGGCTCATAAATTAGCATGGAGTGGTGGTGATGGATACTGATTGGAATTACTGGCGATGGATACTGACTGGAATTCCTATAATGCCCTGCTTGTAGGGGTTGTTAAATTTTATGACACCCTAAATTGCATGGATCGTTTCCCAAGAATTGTGAAGTTTCTTCCTATTGCGTTCCTTGATTTTCTCTTGAAACTCCTGAACTTTGTTTTGACGATTCTTCTTTGGCTAGAGGGGGGAGGAGTATCTTCTCTGGCAGGAGGCCTTTGGCTGATCATTTGAGGATGCACCGTCATCTTCAACAATTCTTCCCAGTCGTATTCACGACCTTGTTTTGGAGGTCTTTCGAGATCACCCATCGCGATGACTCTGTGGATGGGAGATGGTAATGTCTTAATGCGTTGAGTGAAGTCGAAGGTGGGGAGTACTGGCTCTTTTATATAGGCAAGGCGTGTAGCAGTTGTTTTAAATCGCTTGCGCGACGGTTGGACTGGAGAGGATGGGGATTCTGTAACTTGAGATTTTATAGCTTGAAAAGATGAAGTAGGGTTTGGTAATTCTTGATGGGAAGGTTGATCAGTGGGAGGATTGATAACAACATAGGTTTTTTTTTTTGTACGGGCCATGTTGAAATGAAGAAGTTCGAAAATTAGGTTAAGTTTGCAAGATTTGCCTAAGTGTTGGTTGCTCATTACGCGGGTCACGCAACAACTTCAGAAAATTCAAAATTTTGAGAAGATTGATCCTGATTCTTTGATTTAAGGGAATAAAGAACTGATCAAGGGAGCATCTGTTGAAGCATGAAAATCATGAAGAAAGATTAAAGATTAAAAATTAAACATGAAGTGAAGAAATGAGAAAGAAGAAGATTAAGTACTTTATTCAACAGTTGCGTAGATCACGTAACCGGTAGTAGTTGTGCGGTTCACACAACTAACCTAATTTATTAATTAGACTGCGCAAAGGACTTCACCCATTATGCAAATTGCGCAACTGATTTTATCGTTGCATGGGTCACACAACCAACTTCACCGTTGTGCAGGTTGCACAATCAAGAGCAGATAACAATTGTGATGAACGGTCAGATCTAATGCAAAGTGGGCCCCATGGCATAAAGATCGAGGGTTCGCACGTGCGGAGGCCTATAAATACCCTGATTCCCCTCTCATTTGAAGGGAGAAGAATTTTGGAAGAGGAGCAGAGCTTTGAAGGAAGACTGAAGGTGAGAAGGGAAGTAAGAGGATCAGTTACATGGGTCACACAACCAACAAGCTGGTTGCGCAGGTCGCGTAACCAGGTCACTATGTGGCCAGTTATAAAAGGGGTCAAGATGCTGCCGAAATTGCCTAGTTCGACCTTCATTTCTCTAAGCTCTCCTTTACATAAAGGACAAGCTCAAATGGGGAGAAGTTAATCAACACAACATTCCTCCTAAGGAGATGACCGAAGCGACCGTCAAAATGCTTCTGAATTCAAGATTTGACATTTGAATTTTGTTAATTTTAATTTATGTACTTCAAATGATCTATCTTAGAATCAAGGGATGTTAGAGGGATGTAAATGAATTCAGTAGTGATAATATGATGATTGTTTTATATCTATTCTTTTTGTTACACTCGAATAAGATAATTTCCCCAAATTGAATGCATTTGTTTCTTGTTCGAAACAAAGTTAACCACAGGATTTATTATTCATGGTAGCAGTGATCTCCCAAGAAGGCTAACCACGTATAAGACATATCATATTGGCAATTCGCCAAATATCATATGGGCAGCAATAAAAAGCCAGTAGCCCTAAAAATCCCATGAAGGCAATCACATGCTTAGACCCATGCGTGCAACAGAGAGTGCCCATGAGGCCAACCATGCGTAAGACCAATGTCGTATGTTTAGCTTCTAATAACATTGTGAGGAAAGGTTAGCGAAAATGCCCTCTCATTAACGGGTCAAACCTTATAGGCGAAGAAAAAGCGGGATGCAGCGTACGCTCTTTGGCTCGTCCATAGATAGGCTAACCATGCGTAAGACCCCCTGGTTTCTTGGCTTGATTTCATTAGTAACGCATGAGGAAGGGTCGACCTCTAGATGAGTTACCCCCTCATTAATGGACTAGTGGCCGTGGATCTGATTACTTGATAGGTAGTCATGCGCGCACTGTGAATGTCACGCCCCAAACCCAAAAATCGGATTCACATGAATCCCGATTGCCGAATCCGGTGCCGACAACCTCCGTAGTGCCCCATTCTCGGCTCCTGACAATCAAATGCCAGATTCAGATCCTGAGATCCTACAAGGAGGATTTTCAGAATGAATTTTTTTTTTAATGGAGCATAACCACAAGCATAACCAAGTCACAAAACAACATCACCACATATCCACTATATCAAAATCTTTTAAGTACAGTGCGAGAAGGGAAATACAAGATGATCAAAAAGCTCCAAAATGGTCTGATACACACTCCTGCCTCAGCGCTGCTGCTGTCCAATGCTACCTGCACGCAACTATCGTGCATAAGCTTACAAAAGCTTAGAGGGTGGTGTAAGTGTGTGCGCAATGCAAACGCCAAGTGTACAGTATCAGAGTAATGCGAAAGTATGCGATAAGTCCATGAATACAATCAACCATACCAAGGCTATGTAATGCAAGGCATGATGCGAGATATGAATGCCATCGGCCACACCGATGCAATGCAAGGCCTACATAGCCGAATGTTATATGCGAAATGTATTCCAAGCAAGTCAGTACTCATCAAGTACATATATCAGTACAGTTCCTCTCTGGATATCATCGGGGTCTAATACACTTTGCAGAGACTGCCACCTCCCTAGCTGCATAGTCAAGCAAGCGGAATAGACCTCACTATCCGACTGACCAGTAGTCTGCCAATACCTACCCGGCTCATTGATAGTGGACTCATTTGCGAGCTAGTCAAACTCAGCCTAGCTTATAGCCCCCTCACTCAGGCGGATAAGGCCACACCCCCTTCCAATCGATCATGACACAGTGGGAGATGCGGCCTACTGGTACTCGGCACTCGGGCGCTCGTGTATCCACTCGGTCTAGACATTGGAGCATCTCCTGGTACCAAAAATGTTCTAGAACTTTCATCCAAGGACATCCTAAGTGCCCACAGTGCTAGAATAAGTATTTTCAGTATCCAATACTGTCATCCACGATGTACCTGTGGAGCCACGGCCCTGATGTCGCTAGTGTGTGCAGTGATCAAATCACACATATGCGAGATACATGAATCACGCTATCAAATCATGCAGAAATCCAGCGCATACTGCACGATCATGTGGGGCACTCCGTCTCGTAACGGGTCCCATAAATGGTCTACCAAATGGCATATGCTATGATCAGTCGCTACTCAAACCAAGCATACGTATGATGCGTATGAGCATGAGTCATGAGATTATACTAAGCATGTTATAAGGTGATGGATAACAACGAGCATAGGCCTATCAATGGGCCCTAAGGAGAGTTACAATGTGGACATTTAACCAACATTGTACATACAATATGGATTTCAAACTAACATTGTTGCCTAGGTACGGCCCGCCATATATATCCTTACATGAACATGGGAAGTCGCACATGGCAATGGACCCTAAGGTCATTCCATTGGGCCTCGACCCATGGGCCTTAGATACATCAAATGGGCTGCGTTAATGGGCCTCACCAATGAGCCTAATGTACATTGCAATGGTCCATGATCCATGGGCCTTAGAATATATCAAAGTGGGCCTCACAACTTGGGCCTTAAATATATCAGATGAGCCTACACACATGAGCTTTAAATATATCAAATGGGCCACTCCATTTGCGCCCCATGCACATCAAATGGGCTTGAATCCCGTGGGCCCTATATAGAATAAATGGGCTGGATCCCATGGAAATGGGCCCAAACCCATGAGCATTACATATGCCAAAAGGGCTTAATCCCATGGGCATTACATATACCAAATGGGCTTAATCTCATGGCCTTAGATGTGCACCAAGGTGGCCTAAATGAATGGCCATAAATGGATTAACATGGGCCCTATATACATACCAAAGTGGGCCCATTTGAACCATAGATTTGACTCATTATTAGCTCAAGAAATGAGTTTTCAAAATGGATAGACGGTGAGATGCAACACATGCATCATGGTGGGGGGTGGGTCCACATAGGGACCCACCAATGAATGGACGGTTTAGATATAATACAGCATGAGGGTGGGGGTCCACTGACCGTCCAGCAACCCCCAAAATTGGCTGGACGGTGTGGGTAATACATATAAGGCAGTGGGCTCCACCGTTCGGACGGACGGTGGGATTCAAGGCACATACTTCACCGTGGGTCCCATGTGGGGCCCACCATAGTGTTTACATGACATCCGACCCGTCCATTAGGTCACGCAGACCTGAATGAAGGGTGAAAACAAATTTCAGCTTGATCCAAAACTTCTGTGGGGCCCAAAAAGGATTTCAGTGGTAGACATCCAATCTCCCTGTTTCTTATGGTGTGGGCCACCTGAGATCTGGTCGAACCTCATCTTTGGAGGGGGCCCACCTGAGGAGGGGACCCACCAGATCAACAGGTTGGATGGCTAATATACATCAAGGTGGGGCCCATGGCAGGGGCCGTGGGTCGGTCCCATTCGCCCACCAGCGCGAGTGCAGGCGCTGCCTGCTCGTCTGTCATTCAGTAGCGTCTGCAGCTTGCTTCTTTCTTTTTCTTTTTTTTTTGAAAATCTTATTTTCTAAGAAATTCTTAGGTGGGGTCCGCATCGGATAAATCCAATCCACCCATTGAATTCTATACCTCGAGACAGACCAAACGAGTCTAATATTGTATATTTTTCAGCATGTAGCAAAGATCAAAGTGAATTTAAACAGCGAGAATCGCTGTTTTCAAAGGTATGGCCCGCCCGATGAACGGATTAGCTCTATTTTTTTGCTCAACGCCTAAAATAAAATGGGAAATAGAATGGATGGATTGGATTGGAAACATACATCAAGACGGGGCCTATGCAAGCGGCCCCTTTCCAAAGGCTTTAAAACAAGCCACTATTTGTATTTTTTTTTCCATGTCCAGCGTCCAGATGCTGGACGTTCCATTTCTTTTCCTTTTTTTTTTTTGTATAGGTGGGCCACCACAACATGAATGATGCATCTAAGATAGGCCCCACTCATGGACGGCTTGGACAAAATACATATATCATGGTGGGGCTCATTCAAGTGGGCCACATGGCCTTATCAACATACAAGAAAAATAAGTAAAAATGGGAGGGAGAGAGAGAGAGATAGAGTGGGACACGCGTGATGGAGGGACCCCGGCACTATGGGCCCTCCGTTGCAACCATCCAATCATACATCAACGGGTCCCATTGCATATGGGCCATCCAAATAAAAGATCAACGGTGGAGATCCCTCTCCATCCAAAATGAACGGTCTATATGACCTCTTAATGTAAAAAAAATAAACATCACGATGGGGGTCCTTGGAGAATAGCCCCATCATGGTATGATTTTGATGATCAAGATGGGCCGTTGGCCACATCTTAGGGTCCCAAGCGAGATCCAAACCATTGATCGGTTGGCCTCACTTGGCCCATCTCAAAAACATGAAAAATTAGGCTATGGAGGCACCCACCACTTGATCTTCTTGGTCTGTCGGGATGCCGGTCTCCTAGAGCTTCACTTTGATGGTGGAGATGGGAGATGGATGGCTAGGATTAGAGTTTTTGGGATGGAAAGTGGGCGACCAAAATCACCTTTTTTTCTCATGGGGAGGGCTTGGACGTGGGAGTGCTCCCTTGCTTGGGTTTGGTGTGTTGAGAAATGAGAGGGAGGGAGAGAGAGTTGTAAGAGTGATGGAGTGATGTGAACTGAGTGATGGGTGAGGTGAGTGATGGGTGAAGTGAGAGGTTAGTTGACTTTGGTGGTTGCTTGACTTGTGGAGAAAGGAAGCATGGGTGCTTGTACTTGACATAAAGTGATTGATGGATGGGATTGATTTGACACTTTGTAGAGATTCTCTTGGGATTTGCAACGCGCGGTGTTTTCCCTCGAACTGAATGCAGGTCCACATCTCATCATCTGGGTATCGGATCGGTGCGTGAGTTGCGGCGTTGGAACTGCGGCGACGATGCGGTCGCAATGATACAAGTCTCGGATTAAACCGATTCAAACGTATAGGATACGGCTTACGGTCGTGCGCAACATCGACTACAGGTCGCGGATTGCTAGAATTTGATGAGAAGGATCGCGGGAAGCAACGGAACAGTACGGATTAGGATACGGGTCTTACAGCTCTCCCCACCTAATAAAAAATTCATCCTCAAAATTTATACTACCATCGCAACTAACCATAACTCAAAAGGAAATAGGAAACATAACATCATATATAATCAAGCACCATACACCATACAATCAATCATCGAAAAGATGAGGATAACACTCTCGAATCTTCGCCTAGCGCTCCCAAGACGCCTCATCCACACTATGATGGCCCCACTGCACCTTCACCAAGGGAATGACCTTGGTTTTGAGGACTTACTCCTTCCTATTGAGGATACGAACTGGTTGCTCAATATAAGAAGCGTCCTCACGAACCTCCAATGGCTGCCAATCAATAACAGGCACGATGTCTGACCCACACTTCCTCAACATAGAGACATGAAAGACGTTATGGACGCCAGACAACTACGATGGCAAGGTAAGCCGATAGGCCATGGCGCTGATGCGCCCAGTGATCTCGAAAGGTCCTATGAATCTCGAAGTAAACTTGCCCTTCGTCCCAAAATGAACCACACCCTTCATGGGTGAGACCTTGAGATTTACATAGTCCCCAACGGTAAACTCCAAGGGACGACATCGACGATCAGCAAAACTCTTCTGCCGGCTCTAAGCTGTGCGCATCCTCTGTCTGATGATGTCGATAGCCTCTGACGTCTGCAGCACAAGCTGGAGACCTAGGAGACGTCGCTCTCCAACCTCGGTCCAACAACTCGGAGATCTGCATGGCCTGCCATATAATACTTCAAAAGGAGCCATGCCAATGGTCGCCTGATAGTTGTTATTATACGCGAACTCAGCCAATCGCAGGTGCTCATCCCAACTACCTGTGAAATCAATCGCGCAAGCCCGAAGCATATCCTCAAGGATCTGGTTGACCCTCTCGGTCTGACCATCAGTCTACGAATGATACGTGGTGGTGAGCTACAAATTAGTGCCCATCACTCTCTGAAAGCTCCTCCAAAACTGAGACGTGAACCTCGAATCTCGGTCTGAAACAATCGAGACGGGAACACCGTGCAATCTCATGATCTCATCAATAAACATCCTGGCGAGCCGATCTGTATGCCAAGACTCACGAATCGTAAGAAAATGTGCCGACTTCGTCAGACGGTCCACAACAACCCAGATAGCGTCATGACCGTGCTGAGTCCTCGGTAAACTCAGAACAAAATTGGTAGATATATGCTCCCACTTCCACATCGGGATGCTCAGCGGCTGTAATAGACCAGGGGGTCTCTGATGATCAGCCTTGACATGCTGGAAGGTGTCATACTCGGCCACAAAACTGGTTATCTGGTGCTTCATCCCTGATCAAAAATACTGACGTCTCATATCACGGTACATCTTCATCGAGCCAGGGTAGATAGAGAAACGCGATCGATGTGCCTCGGTCATAAGATCTCGGCGTAAATCAGGAATATCCGGAACACATAATCAGCCTCTGAAGCAAAGTCCATTGTCAGAACCAATCTGCCAATCCGTCTGACTCTCAGATGCTGCCTCTGCTCGGTAATCCTATATCGACTCGTCTGTCTGCTGAGCCTCAATCACCCTTTTGACAAGAGAGGATTGAATCGACAAGCTCGATAGCTGAACAATAGATGACTGCAAACCAAACTCAAAGTCGTACTCTACTATATCCTCGACCATCCTCCACTCTTGAATCATCATATGCGCCACCAGGCCTCGTAGCTGACGGTTGAGGGCATCCGCCACCACGTTTGCCTTGCCCTGGTGGTACTGAAGATCAAAATTGTAGTCCTTCAGGAGTTCCATCCAACGCCTCTGCCTCATGTTCAGCTCGGACTGAGAGAACAAATACTTCAAGCTCTTGTGATTGGAAAAGAGTTCGAATCTCACCCCATAAAGATAGTGCCTCCACACTTTCAGGGCAAAGACAACCGCTGCCAGCTCCAGATCATGCGTAGGGTAGTTCAGCTCATGAACCTTAAGCTAACGGGACGCATAAGCCACCAGCTTCCCGTGCTGCATCAGGATATCACCTAAGCCAACTCGTGAGGCATCAGTAAATACAACAAATCCATCACTCCCAGAGGGAAGAGTGAGGATAAGAGCAGACGTGAGGCGGTCCTTCAGCTCCATAAACGCCTGCTCACAAGCGTCGCTCCAAACAAACTCAGCACCCTTCCGAGTTAACCTGGTCAACGGGGCTGCAATACGAGAGAATCCCTCAATAAATCGTCGGTAATAGCCCGCCAAACTAAGAAAACTGCAGATCTCGGATGCGTTCGTGGGCTGGTCCCATTGACGCATGGCATCAATCTTCGAGGGGTCTACAGCGACACCCTGCCTCGTCACTACATGGCCAAGGAACTTCACCTCATCCTGCCAGAACTTGCACTTCACCAGCTTCGGAGGGTCTGTAATGTAATCTCAAGATGCCGCTCATGCTCCTCACGAGTCATCGAATATATCAGAATGTCGTCGATGAACACCACAACAAACTGGTCGAGATACGGATGAAAGACCTCGTTCATCAACTGCATGAACACTGCGGGCGCATTGGTCAGTCCGAAGGACATGACCTGGAACTCAAAATGACCATAGCGCGTCCTGAAGGCTATCTTTGGGATATCCTCATCTCGAACCCGAACCTGATGATAACCGGACCACAAGTCTATCTTCGAAAAGAACTGCGCCTCCTGCAGCTGATCAAACAAGTCGTTAATCCTCAGAAGCGGGTACTTGTTCTTGATCGTGACCTTGTTGAGCTCGCGGTAATCTACGCAAAGCCTCAACGAGCCATCCTTCTTCTTCACGAAGAGTACCGGCGCTCCCCACGACGAACTGCTCGGACGAATAAAGCCTAGTTCGCGTAACTCGTCCAACTGCTTCTGCAGTTCCCGTAACTCCAACGGTGCCATACGATACGGGGCCTTCGAAATAGGCACGGTACCAGGTACAAGATCAATCTGAAACTCAGTATGCCGATGAGGTGGTAATCCCGGAATCTCCTGGAACACATCAGGAAAACTACAAACAACAGGCAGCTGGTCGATACTCAAAGTAGTTGACTCCTCAACGACACACGATAACAGGCAAGAAAGCTGCCCTCCTCTGGGCTCGGCAACAAACTGAAACTTTGGCATGCCAGGTATGTAGAACGTGACTGTCCTCGCGGATCAGTCTAATATGGCGTAGTACTCGGCAAGCCAGTCCATGCCCAGGATAACATCAAAATCGGACATCGATAATACAAATAAGTCAGCAGGTAAGAAGATATCCCTAATCAAAATGGGGCAAGATGGAAAAAATCGGCCCAACACTGCGGTCTTCCTTAATGGCTTCGATACTACCAAATCCTCACGGCAGACTCCAACGGAAAACCGGTCGATCGGCAGAAATCATCGGTGATAAATGAATGCGATGCACCAGAATCAAATAGTACACGTGCAATGCATGCAGAAACAGGAAGAGTACCCTCGACAACCCCTTCCGATGATCGAGGGTCCTGCTGAGCGGCATAAAATCTTCCTTGAGCCGACTGGGGAGGTGCAAGTCCCCTCTGAGGTCTCTGCTGCTGCTGTTATCACTGTGGGGGCCTAACCTGCTACCTCTACTGCTGCGGGGGAGGCACAGGAGGCTGGTGCTGCAGTCGCTGCTGCTGTGGTGGCTATCGTGGAGGTGGATGTGGTGGCCTCTGCTGCTGCTGCTACTGCGGATGGGGACACTCGTGCCTACGATGTCCTGTAAGACCGCACCCAAAACAAGTACCTGTAAATGTTCCCGAAGATGGTGTTGGGGGTACTGCTGGTGCTCGGAATGCTGGACGGGTCGTGCGTCGCTGCTGTGAACGATGCTGCTGATGGGAACTACTAGAGGGTGCCTTCCCCTTTTAATCTCCCCTCTGATCATGGGCTCTCTGCACACCAGCCCAATCTGTCTCATATATTAGGGCCCTCTCTCCTATCTGATCAAATGTCGGGAGCATGTGTCCGATCATACTGCTTCGGAGGGCAGGACGTAAGCCGTTCTCAAAACGGCGAGCCTTCCGCCCCTCATCATCAACAAGATATGTCGCAAATCTCGATAGTGCGACGAACCGAGCCTCATACTGGGACACAGACATGTCTCCCTGGACCAATGTCTCAAACTCCAATGCGCGCTGTTATCACACATGCTCGGGAAAGAACTTCCGGTCAAACCAGTTTATAAAGTCCTCCCAGGTCCACTCAAAATCAGCCACTACTGATCGGGCTACAGATGCCCACCAATACTGAGCCTCACCCTGCAAAAGGAATACAGCTAATGGAACTCGTTGCTGGGTAGTACATCACATGGTGTCAAATACATCCTATGCAAGCGGCCCCTTTCCAAAGGCTTTAAAATAAGCCACTATTTGTATTTTTTTTTCACGTCCAGCGTCCAGACGCTGGACGTTCCATTTCTTTTCCTTTTTTTTTGTATAGGTGGGCCACCACAACATGAATGATGCATCTAAGATAGGCCCCACTCATGGACGGCTTGGACAAAATACATATATCATGGTGGGGCTCATTCAAGTGGGCCACATGGCCTTATCAACATACAAGAAAAATAAGTAAAAATGGGAGGGAGAGAGAGAGAGATAGAGTGGGACACGCGTGATGGAGGGACCCCGGCACTATGGGCCCTCCGTTGCAACCATCCAATCATACATCAACGGGTCCCATTGCATATGGGCCATCCAAATAAAAGATCAACGGTGGAGATCCCTCTCCATCCAAAATGAACGGTCTATATGACCTCTTAATGTAAAAAAAATAAACATCACGATGGGGGTCCTTGGAGAATAGCCCCATCATGGTATGATTTTGATGATCAAGATGGGCCGTTGGCCACATCTTAGGGTCCCAAGCGAGATCCAAACCATTGATCGGTTGGCCTCACTTGGCCCATCTCAAAAACATGAAAAATTAGGCTATGGAGGCACCCACCACTTGATCTTCTTGGTCTGTCGGGATGCCGGTCTCCTAGAGCTTCACTTTGATGGTGGAGATGGGAGATGGATGGCTAGGATTAGAGTTTTTGGGATGGAAAGTGGGCGACCAAAATCACCTTTTTTTCTCATGGGGAGGGCTTGGACGTGGGAGTGCTCCCTTGCTTGGGTTTGGTGTGTTGAGAAATGAGAGGGAGGGAGAGAGAGTTGTAAGAGTGATGGAGTGATGTGAACTGAGTGATGGGTGAGGTGAGTGATGGGTGAAGTGAGAGGTTAGTTGACTTTGGTGGTTGCTTGACTTGTGGAGAAAGGAAGCATGGGTGCTTGTACTTGACATAAAGTGATTGATGGGATTGATTTGACACTTTATAGAGATTCTCTTGGAATTTGCAACGCGCGGTGTTTTCCCTCGAACTGAACGCGGGTCTGCATCTCATCGTCTGGGTATCGGATCGGTGCGTGAGTTGTGGCGTTGGAACCGCGGCGACGGTGCCGTCGCAATGATACAAGTCTCGGATTAAACTGACTCAAACGTATAGGATACAACTTACAGTCATGCGCAACATCGACTACAGGTCGCGAATTGCCAGAATTTGATGAGAAGGATCGCGGAAAGCAACAGAATAGTACAGATTAGGATACGGGTCTTACAATGAACTCTAAAGAGTTACTGCGGCCAACCCTATGCGTAAATCCTATTGATTTCACTGTCCCGATAGATTCACTGGGCCCCTTTGATGGATCACAATCTGTGAACTCCTCAGCTGCAGTGGTTAAACAAACTCTTAAGAGTTATAGAGACCATTTGTGTAAGTCCCCCGATTCCAATTACGTAAGAGCCTAATAAACTACGATTGCTCCAACTACTCAAGAGCTTAAACCATGTGTGGCGCCTTAAGAACTAATTAAATTCTAAACTAGCTCCGCCCATCAAAATAAATACCATATAGGAGTTACTAACAAAAGGATGTGTTGTTATCGCATTGCATTTTGAATTACATACCTTATGTGCAATCATAAGTCTTAAATTGATAAATGAAAATTTAACATGTATATATGATCATGCTATGATCATAATTTAAAGATCACTCTGAAGAAAACATTGAAATTCCATTTATATGAAAACTGTAATATATGATTAGAATCAAAATTATTACAAATTCTCTAAAACACCTAAAGTTGTCATATATCTTTATAAATCTTATTTCAACTGAACTTGAGAAGCAACACTCGTCAATACAGGTTCAAGGGTAATTCTGGCATGATCAGGTGTAACGCCTCTAATTTTGAGGGTCGAGCAAAACTCAACTCCCGAGATCCAGTACATCACTTACGCAACAAGGATAATGATGTTTAGATGTTGTCGATATCAATGAATTAATCATGAGTGGGATTATACTAAAACAACATATCATACTCTAGATATAATTAAATTTAGCAAGTGAAAGACTGAAACACATATATATCTGAACGGGTAAATGTTTTACAACCTCCAGAGTATGATTATGTAGCTGGGCTGAATAAGTACATGTATTGTTTCAAAATAGGTAAAATATCAAAATGTAAGTGTCCAAATCCATGTGCCCCTGTATCCCGTCGAATCAGCACGAGGTCTACATAGACCCGCCTGATAGCTAAACATAGGAGAATTCCTCCTCCTCATCTATGAAGTCCAACTCAGCCGCATAGACTTCATCATCACCTGCATCTACAACAGAGTTTGGTTGGTGTTTTAAAACACCGTCCTAGGGTGGGAGTGAGTGATCAACTCAGTGGTACTATAAAGCAAAGGTTAACATGTTATCAATTCAATCAAGCAGTAATGATAAAGCAATACAATAATCATTCCCTAACTACTCTTATTAATGCAGGGATGAAATGTAGTAATGATGCATGCCCTCGCACGAAGCTCCCTCACAAGCGACTCCGACAACCAAGTTCATGCGTGACAACCTCGCTAAAGTGCAACTTCCACGCCAAAGCACATGCAATACGATAAATGGTCATGTTAGCCAAGTACTTAATTATGTTAATTCATACAGCAGGTTTAGGAAGCTAAGATACCTCCCTTTATATCATTGACCCAACTGAAGGATCCATCTAGGGTTGTCAATCCTAGTTATTCACGTATGATAGGCAAGTTGTATGGCATCACCCCTAATGAAAAGTAGTAGATAGGCAAATTCAAGAGTTTAAACTCGTGGTCACTATGGGGAGGCTCGTCACCTCAGCGTAGGCAGACAGCTCAAACATGGTGTCTTATACCACCATGCCCGGCTCACGAGTTTGGATTATTCACTGGTTACTACAGAGAGGCTTGTCACCCTAGCATAGGCTGATAGCTCGACCATAGTGTCCCATACCACCATGCTCGGCTCATGGGTCTTAGTGGATCGTGGTATCATGGTTAAAATGAGTCTTTACATTGGTAAGTGGTACCTTAGATTCAAGTAGTGATGTCTATACATGGTAAACGCACAATAGGCCAATCAATTTATTAGATAAGTTCAATTGGTATGAGCACACGCTGACTTAATCGACATGGAGTGCATAAGCACTCCACATGGCCTAACCACTGTCGACAATCGTCGCACGACCCAGATTCATCGGACATATCAAATGTGTCGAGACTAATTCGGACACTCGAACGGGAGCTGTTACCGATTGCCTGGACTACGTTGTAGTCCCAATCTTACTTAGATGTAGAAAGTAATTACATGTGATAATCTTACCAACTTTTGACAAACATTTCAAGTGAATTTCTCATTTAAGCATTTCGTCAAACACTTTGAGCACGTTACCAAATATTTACATTTGATCCATAAATCGTGCAGTCAAAATTAAGATTATATAAAGGAAACTATACATATGGATAAGGTAATTAAGGATCCTATCTCAATACCCTTATAAAATACAATTCATCAACAATTTATCATTTAGACATTTAATCAAACATTTAAATTACACATTACCAAACACATAGACTAGATTAGTTACGATATATATTATGAAAAATCCTTACACGAAAAGATCATCATACATACGACAAACATGAATCCTAAATTTATAATCATGACAAGCACAAATCACAGTTTCATGTTCATTCAAATATTTCAACAAACACATGGAATGCATCTTGTATTCAACATAGTTCACACATGCATAATATATCAAAAACATCATAACTAAGATCATATGACAACAATCAAGTCAGACATAAATCATTAGCTGACATTGAAAGACTTGAAAACCATAACCTAAATGTTTATAGTCCGTACCTTCGGTCGGAATACTTGATTCGGACTCGGTTCAAACACTAGGTTCCCGAATACAGAACAATGGATACATAAACCCTGAAATAGGTTAGCTAGTTCACCGATTACTCAATTTGAATTTCTAAATCAAGATTAGGCCTTGAATTTTTTACCCAAATCGTAACCAAAACAGATCGGTTAGCTAAATGGAAAGGTGATTCAGTGCGTGTAGTTGTGGGAGAGAAACACTACAACAATCTCCCAACCTTTCATTTCTATCCTCACACTATTCTCTTCTTTTCTCTCTTCTCTCTCCTAAGGTTTGGAGCGAATTCATATGGAATAGAAATGGGGTGGTTTAAGGGCTTTATATAGGCCTAGAACTGGTGCAAATGGCCCCAGGGTCATGATATACTTAATTTATAACCTAAGGATGCCTGTTTTTGACAAATCAAGCTCGTAGGAAGGCCCATTACTCACCTACGTTATAGAGTAAGTTCCCTAACAATGGATCTATGTTAGGATGTGATTTCAGTGCGATTGAATAGGCCGATCGACCGGGGAGGACCTGTGTCAGATCAACGGTCATGCTTACTCGATCGGGGCCATAAGTACACGGATATAAGCAGTGAAATTTTCCTTATCCATGGGTGAAATTTGGTCAGTAACTGACAGTATGAAATCCATAATTTTACGCGTAAGCGAATGACTCAATTTACTTAAGTTCCAATATATTTTCTAAAGATATTCGCGTTTCTCGCACATTTCGCTCAGGGCTCAAGTTATGCATTTTTGGATACTATTTGGGCTCGATTCCCATGATGGTTGTTAAGCACAGTAGAACGGTCATAACCCTATAGTTTTGTAACGACTTAGAAAAATCCGTACTTAGACCCGAGTATCACCTTTAGCAGAAATCATTTAGGCCTTAATCCTTTAGAAATTTAAATATGTTTTAGCTAGCGATAAACTAGATTACATGTACCGATAGCACCAATAACTTTCAATATGATCTGTAAGACCCAAAACCTATAGAATCATTGACGCTATATTACTCTGAAATCTAGGATCCAAATCTAAACCCAGTTACTCTCAGGAATACTTTGTAACTTCGTATTGGACCTAGACCGCACATCAAAAGTTTGATAACTATGAACTTAGAACATTATGACCGCTTAGTTGGACTTGACAATCACCTTGAAAATTAAGCCCAAACGATGTCCTGAGACTATTTTCTTGAGTCCGGAGTGAAGAGAGTAAGAAAATGAAGATTTTTTAGAAAATTAAATATAATTTTAGGTAATTTGGAGTGAAGAGAGTAAGAAAATGAAGATTTTTTAGCCTCTTCCTCAGTGTAGTGTGTCCACAATACTTTCACGAGTGGGATAACTTTACTGCGCAGCACTTGTTCTTTCCTATCTAGAACACATGTTGGTTGCAACATATAGGTAGCATCTTCACTCAGCTGTACTTACTTCCATTTTATAATATAGGAAGGGTCAGGAACATATTTCTTTAACATTAATACGTGAAACACGTTGTGCATGCCTGCGAGTGGTGTGGGCAAAGCGAGGTGGTATGCCACCACACTCACTCAGTCTAGAATCTGGAATGGGCTAATGAATCTCGGTGTGAATTTTCCTTTCTTGCCAAAATGAAGGACTCCCTTCATTGGAAAAACTTTCAGGAATATGTGGTCTCCAACCTTGAATTCTAATTGTCTCCGTCTTGTATCGGCGTAACTCTTCTATCTACTCTGGCTACAAGAAGTCAACACCTGATAATATCAATCTTCTCTGAGGTCACCTGTACTAAATCTGAGCCAACCAAACTCTTCTCACCAACTTCTGCCCAACAATGTGGTGCTCGACATGGGCATCCATACAAGGCTTTGTAAGGAGCCATGCCAATGCTTGCTTGGAAGCTTTTGTTATAAGAAAACTCGACATAAGGGAGATAGTCATCCCTACTGTCCTTGAAATCAAGAACACACGCTCGCAATATATCTTCTAATATCTGATGTACTCATTCTGTCTACCCATCAGTGTATGGGTGGAATGCGGTACTGAACTTCAGTTTCACTCCCATTACTTCTTGGATTTGAGTCCAGAAGATAGACATGAATCACGTGTCTCGATCCAACACAATCTTCATAAGAACTCCATGTAGCCATACAATATCCTTTATGTATAGCTTGGCTAAATCATCTGCTGAGTTTGAACTCTAATCAGGAGAAAATGGGCCGATTTCGTCAATCGGTCCATAATCACCCAAATGGAGTCATGCCCCTTTCTCATCTTCGGTAACCCAGAAATGAAATCTATAGATATGAAATCCCACTTCCATTCAGCTATGGGCATGGGCTGAAGTAAATCAGGAGGTCAGTGTTGCTCAGCCTTGACTACTGGCACGTAAGCCAATGGGATACATAATCTACTATATGGGCTTTCATGTTGTCCAACCAGTACGAATGTTTCATGTCTCGATACATCTTTGTACTACCCGGATGCATCGTCATCCTTGAATTGTGAGTGGCTTCTAAACTTCCCTTCTCAAGTCAAGGAGATTTGGGACGCATAAGCGGCCATGATCTCGTAAACCTCCGTCTAAGCCAACACTCCATTTGGATCCTTCATTGTCACTTGCTTATTCTCTCATCTTCACCAACAATTCATCTTCTTTCTATGCCATAATGATTCAGGCATCAATAAGTGACTGCAAGTGGAAGTCTGCGATGGTCTTGAACAGCTACTCTACTGTAAGCTTCTATTCGAAGTGTCACTCAAACTCTACCACATTTCACTTTTCTATTATCAACAGAGCTGCAAATTCTATTGTCTTCTTAGGGTTCAGTGCATCGGCCACTAGGTTAGCCTTACCAGGATGGTGGGAGACCTAAAACTTAAAGTCTTTCAAGGTCTCCATCCAATGCCGCTGCATCATATTCAAGTCTCTCTGAATAAAGATGTTGTAACGCCCGTGAAAAATCCATACTTGGGCTCGAGTACCAACTCGACCCGAAATTGCGTAGAATTTATTCCTTTAGAAAATATGACTAGGTTAGCTGGTGCAACGTTAGAATAGCTGAAAAATGGTCCCTGATCACTTTAAATACGTTCTACAAGGCCCAAAGCGAGTGGAACCAATGGTGCTATAATGCTCTAAAACATCCGACCAAACTCTAAGCAGGTTTGTTCTCTGGACCACTTTGAATCTTTATATTGGATCTAGACCACATGTCGAAAGTCTGATACCTCCTATCTTAGACCGTTAGAACTGCGTAGCTGGACTTGACACTCATTCCGAAAATCAAGTCAAACCGATAATCACAGGCTATTTCATTGAGCCCGGACCGAAGAGAGTGAGAATAGGGTTAGAATTAGAATTTGAAATTCAAATCTGGCACACGATTTGACGCATCAGTATTGAGCGTTCTGACCGTCAGAATACAGCCAAATTACACCCTTGGATCAGGAAAAATATCTATTACATATCACGAGACTTATAGGCCTGATTTTGATGTGATGACCGTTAAACTGAAACTGGACTGCCACGTGCGATCTGGGAACCTTACCAGTCTGAAAACTGGATGTGTGCTAGATCCAGTATGCATGAGCTTAAGTCCGACCGCATTTGGCCAGGGGACCTTCAGAAATGTCCTTTTGGACCGAAACAGCCCCGATTTGGATATGCACCAAGTAAAAATTGTTCTGGAGCCTATTTCGGGCAATTTTGGGCTTATAAAAGGGGTTGAAACCCTCACTCCTCTCTCCCATCCGAATTTGCAAAAATCCCTAGATTGGGAGAGAGAAAAGGTGAGAGTTTGTGAGAGAAGGTGGGAGAGTTCTTCCTGCCACTTGTACTACGTGTTGCACGTGCTTAAGCAACGCATCTCTATCGCTTTCCCGGTGATTCCTCCGCTTTTTCAGGTATGAAATAACCCTAGAAAGTTCCTGATTTGAGGTTTACTAGGATTCATAGCTTGTTAGCTGACGTAACTCGTGAATTAGGTTCTCTTATCGCTGTAGACGAAGCGTATACGCTCCGTTCGAACTCACACCCCAAAAAGGGAAAAGGTGCGGATTTTAGACACTTTGATTGACTGTTTCCAAAGCTTTCAATGTCGTTTAATAGTAGATTCTTGACGGCAACGCCGTTTGACATGTACAACATGCTGTCCGTTTCCTGTTTCGTAAACCAACGAAGAATATGAGATTTAGGGCATTTTAGTCATTTGTAGGAAGTACTGTTTTCATTCATATTTTGCTGACGTGATTGACATGGCTTCTTGTCGCATTAGGATATTAGGAATGTGTGCATAATTAGTTTGGCGAAGAGATTCGCCTAATTACGCACTTCGGGTCGACATACTATATGTAGACTTAAGTGTGTAGTGTATGTGTTTGTATAAATGCTTGTATTAGTATGTATTGAATTAAATGGTGTTATGAATTAGTTTGAGATTTATTTCCCAATTAATATGCTGGTGTAAATGGTTTCCTACATGTTAGCCATATGCATGATTTCATAATATGAATGAAATGCATGTGCTTGACAATTCGCGTAAGCTGTATGTTATAACATGTGCTTGATGATTTCATTTTGATTTAGTTTGAGATTGAATTCTCAATTAATATGCTGATGGAAATGATTTCCTATATGTTGCGATATGCATAAGTTCATTATATGTATGAAAGGCATGTGTTAGATGATTTACTTAAGTTGTACGATATAACATGTGTTAACATGCTCACATGGTTGTGTTTCATTTCCAATACTCTCACATGATCGCTGACGTGGATTCATATGTGTTTGGGACTATACGTAGTCCAGGCAGTCGGTAACCGAGCGAATTCGTGGTTAGCTTATCTTGGCCACGAAGGACGCGTCGATGAACGCGAGTCATGTTGGAGTTGGCGGCAGTGGTTAGGCCACGCGAAGTGTTTTACGCACTTCATGTCGTTCGACTTGCGATGCGATCGTGCTAGTCGAGCCCGTCAAGTAACCCGACTGGCCGTTGTATGTTCACCCTGCATGAGTCATAACTGCTTGAACCTAGGGTACTGAACTTACCATTGTAAACCCTGTTAACCATGGTACCTTGATCCATAAAGACTCATGAGCCGGGCATGGTGGTATGGGACACCGTGGTCGAGCTGTCGGCCTACGCTGGGGCCACAAACCTCCCCGTAGTGACCAGTGAGCACCTAGACTCGTAAGCAGATTATGGTGGTATGGGACACTATATTCTAGCTGTCGGCCTACATTGATCAGGTGACGAGTCCTTTGTAGTGACCGCGAGCGTATTCCGAGTCCACGGGAGGCGACGACCCTTCCATTGCAGTAGAGTACAGTAGGCCTGTATTGATAAGGTGATGGGGGAGCGGTGCAACGAGTGCGAGCAACAGCCCTGGCAACCCTTGCAGTGACCTATGAAATATACATCGTATGAGATTACTAGGAGTGACGACCTTAGACAGGATCTGTGTTGGGATTGATACAAGGGAAGTACCTTAGTTTCCTAATCCTGTTGTTTGAACGGACTAATAACAACTTAAAAATCATATCACCATAGCATTGTATGTGCCTGGAGGATGTGGAGCACTCTAGGGAGTGTGGCATGCTGCGGTCGTAAGATGTTGCCGTATGAGGGAGATCGTCGATGAGGGCATACATCACGTCATATCATCTTGCATTAACAACAGTATTAGGATTGTCTGATTTACTTCTTTACTATTATCGCATGATTGAATTGTGAACATGCTAATCTTTGCTCTATGATTCCACTGAGTTGATCACTCACTCCCACGTTACGGGATGGTGTTTGCAACACCCACCAGACCCTGTTGTAGATGCAGGTGAGGCTGAGATCCAGGAGGTGGAGCCAGACTTTGACGAGGACCAGGACGAGTTCTCGTACATGCAGTATCACGATGGCTTCGCGTAGGCGACCTGGATCGATGGGATTTCAGTGGGACCATTTTGGATATTTATTTTGTTCATGTATATTATATGAGACTCAGAGATGTAGTCATACTTTGGAGACAGATGAGATTTACTTGTTTTTCCATACAGTGATATATATATATATATTGTTTAGTCTTCCGCTTGCTTTTATCACTGGATCTGAAGTATGAATTGCAGTTTTGGTATACTTTTACTCATGTGAATGCTTTAAATCAGACAACATTGAATCATAATCATTTTTGTTGCATAAGTGACGGTCTGGAACTCGGGAGTTGAGTTTATACACGACCCCCAATTTTCAGGGTGTTACAGATGTACTTAAGGCTTTTGTGATCACAAAAGAACTCGAATTCCTCTCTCTAGAGGTAATGCCTCCAAAGCTTTAATGTGAAAATGACTGCCATTAATTTCAGGTCATGCGTGGGGTAGTTTTCTTCGTATTTCCTCAATTGTCACAATCCATAGGCAATCACTCTATCCTTTTGCATAAGTACACAACCCAAACCAATGCATGACGTATTGGTGTATATAGTATATGTAAGTGCTATAATTTTATGCTCCTTTGGTTGTCAAATTTTATGGTGCCAAAACCTTAATATATGTCTTATGTAGCTCACTGTTATAAATGTTCAAGACATTGCTTCATCACTCTAAGAACTTTGCTTCAAGTCAAGAACGAAGAACTACTTCATATACTACAGAAGAACGCGAGTACAAACTGCTTCGAGAAGTCTAAGTACTAGCTACAACAGTAGAAGTATTCTTATTCAAGACTCAAGCTAGCATTTAGCACAAAGAAGAATGGTTATTCAAGCTTTAGAAGATCTTTTATGTCAAGTGCTACATTATGTTCAAAGATCTCAAGCTTCATTCACAAAGGTCATCTACCATCTGAAGTTAAGAAGTTTCGAAGTTCATATCTCACTTTCAAGGTAAGAGTAACTTTAGATTGTCCTTAGGATAGGTCATTTTGAATACATAATTCAATTGAATCATTTTACATGGAATTGGACTATTCTAAGACTAGTCCTGAACCTTATTCGACAGGTCCTAACACTGCCACAACCAGTCCAAGAGATTCCAAGACCAATCCTAAGTTTGTTACAATTTTTTAAAAATTTCTATTCATCCACGACCAGTCCTAGACTTTGTTCGACCGGTCGTGTGAACAGTGTCGACTAGTCCTTCGACCAGTCCTGATTCTATGACTCAAACTCCAGCAACCAAACTGGAGGTCTTACGACCAGTTGTAGAGGCCCTACGACCAGTCGTAGACACCCTATGACTAGTCGTGAGTTAGTTTTATCCGATCGCGCTTTAAATTTCAAAAATTCATTCTCCTACGACCAGTCGTAGTGTCCACTAGACTGGTCGAAGGTGCAATTTCTGGAGCTATAAATAGACGACGAATTTCAGAGTTTGATATAAAAATTCAAGTAAAATCAAGGGATCACTTTGAGATAAGTCTGTGTTTATTTTAAGCTACATTGTGCTCATTTAATATTCTCTTTTGTTAGCTTTATTAATTTAATTTTTTTTCTACATTCCAATCATAATTGAAAAGAAGAATTATGATATTCCATCTTCTTGGAATCAAAATCAAATAGAGCTAAGCCCAACTGGTTTAATTTAAAATCAATTAGATCCTAGAACCATTTTAAAGTGAGTATTGGACTTTTGAACTTCTACATTCAATCATCTACTCCAAATGGTTCCACCAGGCTGCTATAGAAGGAAAAATCTAAGTATTTTATATTTTTATAAATCTTCTATTCTTTTTGGTTTTCTTTTAAAATTTGCTAGAAAAATCTCATTGTGGTGATTATCTGAGGAGAGCCAGAAAACTCAGAAAAGTGAGTTTTTGGATTGTGTAAGCCCAAGTTAAAAAGACACAATTGTGAAGGTTTTGGGGGAACCTGTGAAAACCTATTTTGATAGTGAACACTAATATCCCCTGTGTGAGGATATTAGGAGTGGAGTAGCAATCTACGTGGCTGTTTTATAACAGTTGGTGTACACATAATCGAACCACTATAATTCTTTATGTTTTGTGGCTGTGTGATTTTTATTTTCTATCTTTTATTATTCAAGATTGTGGGATGTATATGTGGATGTGAATGTTGTAATATATTCATTTCAAGCATAGTGGGGAATGTTGTAATAGTTTAGAATTTACTTTTTGTTATTTTCCTTTATTATTCCTCTTCACTTTAGGATATTGATACTTATCATTCTAGTAAGGTTGTCCTGCCATAAATCCTTAGTTTTTATGGTACAAGATTGTCCTTAGAACTACTTCGTATCAGCCTCTCAAGACTTGAATTTGAGGTTGCTTTACATTCCTTTATTATGGTTTGTTTACTTTCTTTTATTGACTATCTTATTCCTTATATTCCGCTGTTATTTTTTGAATTTGGCATAGTCCTATTCACCCCCCCCCCCTAGGATATATAGCTTGGCCATTTCAGTATATCTGATCCCTTACTCTGGTAATACTAGCACGGGTGTAGACATCAGCTTGTCCTTTAATTCCTGAAAGGCTGCTTCTGCTTTCTAGTTCCAAGAAAACTTAAGATCCTTTTAAGTGAGTTGAGACAACGGTCTAGCTATCTTAGAAAAGTCTTTAATGAATTGGTGATATTAGCCAACAAGTCCAAGGAAACTCCTCACTTCGGTAACGGAGTCAAGCTGCTCTCAGTCTTGTACTACAGTCACCTTGGCAAGGTCCACGACAATTCCTTCCTTGGACACTACGTGTCCCAGAAACTTGACTTCTTTTTTTCAGAAGTCGCATTTCCAGTACTAAGCAAATAACTGATTTTCCTGAGAGTATTAAAGACTGCTTGCAAGTGTTCTTCATGATCTTTCCGACTCTTGGAGTATATTAAAATGTCATCTATAAACATAATGACGAATCGGTACAGATATGGTTTAAACACCTGGTTCACGAGGTCCATGAACATGGCTTGTGCATTTGTAAGCCTAAATGGCATCACGAGGAACTCGTAGTGCCCAAAACTAGTTTTAAATGTTGTTTTCTACATGTCTTCATTTCTGACGTACAACTGATGATACCCGGACTGTGGGTTGATTTTTTAGAAATATTGTACTCCTTTTAACTGGTCAAACAGGTCATCTATCCTGGGTAGAGGATACTTGTTCTTGACAGTGATGTAAATCAGTTTGCGATAATCAATATACAATCGGAGGGATCCATCTTTCTTCTTTACAAACAACACAGGTACTCCCCAGGGAGATACGCTCAGTTGTATGAAACCTGAATCCCACAGATCATTAATCTGTCTCCTCAACTCCTCCATTTCATATGGAGGCATGCGATACATCGGTAAAGAGATAGGTGTCGCACCCGACACTAGGTCGATGGTAAAATTGATCTCGCGCTGAGGAGGTAGCCCAGGAATCATTCTGAGCACGTCTGTGAAATCGTGGACTATAGGCATATCCCCAAGTGTCGGACTATCAAAATCTTCTATCAGGAAAGTATAACAACTAATGCAGTAGGGTCAACTAACCTAAAATGGAAAAGTGAAGGTTGTGTTTTCAGGCCCATGAGCTATCACCAATCTAGTTTCGCAATTGATTTTGGCCTTCATCTCGATGAGTCAATCCATACCGAGGATGACATCGTAATGATATAGCGTGGTGACAATCAAGTCAATACGCACCGTTCTGCTTCCAAAGTCTATCGGGCAATCCTTACAAAGCTTAGTAGCATTGGAGAAGGTCCCTGTTGCAGTAAGGACTCTCACCCTAACCATAGGGGTAGTATCCAATCCCAGTTTCTTAACTGCTGAGCATGCTATTATTAAAATGGTGGACCCAGTATCCACCAACAGAAATACGGGTGTACCTTGAATTTGGGTAGTGACTTCGAAAGTTAATGGTACTACAGTTGCTGACTCAGATGCTTCAGCTGCTAGTGCATGTACACGAGCTTGTTGTAGATGATTTGGCTGCTCTGCCATAGATCGTTGAGGTGGCCTATTTCGAGGTATAGGTGGTCGGTAAAATGGTTATGCTAGCGATGTTGATTGTAGAGGTGGAGATGATATAACTTGTGGTGGCGGGCGGTTGATCTTCTGAGGTGGCGTAAAACCATTGTCCCTCATCTTAGTAAAGCAAAAGGGATCGTTATGGCCCATCTTCTTACAGTAGACACACCAAAGGTCTGATCACGTCTGCTGGGTTGGTGGAGCCATTAGCCTGTGAGGTGAATTTTCACGCGGCCTCTTGCCGAGGAATGGTCGGTTCAGCAATTCAGGTCAAGGCCTTGAGCCCATGGGTATATGTGTCCAGGACAATCTGTTTCCATCCTGCTCAGCTCGCAGGGACACGTTCACTATCTTAGCATAGTTAGGAATGTTAGCACAATACATCTTAGTGCAGATATTAGGCCACAGACCCTCTGAAAATTACTGCATCCTCCTCGGCTCGTCCACTAGGATCAATAGAGCATATTTGGCTAGCTCTGTGAAGCGGTTCTCGTATTCAGCCATTGTCATCCCCCCTTGTCAAAGGTGAAGAAATTCACCCCCCTTTTCATTATGGTAAGTGAGGGGGAAGTGGTTTCCATGGAAATGAGTTTCAAATACGTCCCACATCCACACATATCCCGTGGGGACGGTCCGTAGGATACTGTCCCACCAAAAACTAGCCTCATTCTCAAACATATATGTAACAAGCTCCACTTGCTCTGCCTCCCAACAGCGTAACGGCTTCAAAATCTTAGATATACGATCCAACCAATACTCTGCCTCCTCGGGTCGGTGAGTAATAGCAAATGTAGGAGGGTGGAAACGCTGAAAGTGCTCAAATAGATCATTGGCAATCATAGTCCCAGTGGGCTACACGGGTGGCATAGGCAAGACCATATTCATGTTCTGGGTAATGGCCCCTACAATAATGGTCAAAAGCTATTGTTGTTGTTGCATCAGGAGCATTATCTACTCCAACCTATCAGGAGGAGAAGCCGCCTGAGGCATGTGTGGCATCGACAAAGATGCATAGTTCTGTCCCATAATCGATGGTGCATTCGGTGTTGGCCGATTGGTAGGGCCAATGGCCAGCTATGAATCCAGCATAGTCTCAATATCCAGGCCCAAATTGAGGTCCTTATAGCTATTGCTTAGGGAGGTGCCCCATCAATCGATCTGCCAAGTGCGAGACGTGTTATATTCTGAGTGTTTTTAGGAGGTATTCCCTATATACAACATAGGGTGCAACATGTGTAAGATTAGGATAATATTACCCACCTTTCCAAACATTCTACACATTCCAAATCAAAGAAGCTTCATGCATTTCATTTAGCCAAAACTTGTCACAATACATGAGATGTAGTATTACATGAATTATGACAAAAGATGCATGCGAGCTAATTTAGCAAAAGCTTTAGCACTAACTACTCTAGCATCCAACTAAGCCGACCAGGGATATTACATAGAAAAGAAAGAAACAAAGAAAACTAGAAGATAACTGTAACACATGACTAGTCCTCTGACTCTAGCGAAGGTGGAGGAGCACCCTTATCATGCATACAGCACAGGAGGGCCTTCAAGGTGTGAGATAATTTCTTGAATTTCTATTTCAGATAGACCCGATTCTCTTTGAACTCCTATCTCAGGGCAGCTTGGTTCTCTTCGATCCTGGCCATGCAGGCTTTTAAGGCAGCTCGATCATTGGCGGTCTTCATGTGTAGTGGGAGGTTCCCCATCTGAATCTTGGGCCTCCTCTACCTCTTCCTGATCTTCCTCCTCACTTCCTTCTTCATCCTCACTACTTCTTCCTTACTACCTTCTTCCCCTTCATTTCCTTCCTCATCTTCACTTCCATCTTCCTCTTCACTTTCATCTTCTATTTCATCCCCATACTCATCGAGTCGGGCTTGATGTTGCCTAGGGCCAATCCTCATATTGTTGAGTGTGGTCTCACTGATGAAGTGGATGGGCACAAGATTATCCATATTAAGTCTGAAACTGAAGTTACAAGCAATCCTGTAGATAAGTCAGCTGAATGGGAGGGAGGCGTCTACTCGAGTAGAGCGTGTAGTCATGATTATCTGTGAGAAGGTGAAAGTAGGCAGGTATAGCTTGTCTCCTTACCTAGCTCTGTACAGGAAGTCCACCATAAGGCGAGTGCATTCTGTACAGTTACTCCACCTAGGATACAGGTTGTACGTGCATATGTGCTGGAGTAGGCTAAAGTTTGCCATCATCTTAGTTGATGCGAGGCTATTGTCTTGCCCTCAATGAACCAGTTGGCCACAAAGAAAACGGGTGCGATGATCTTTCTCTCGTCTACTAGTGAGATGAGCTGCACTTGCATGTACCACACCACGCTCAATTCTCATAATACGAGTCATCACATCCACATCGACTATGGCTTCCTGCCTCCCCAAAGGGATAGTAAACTGAAGAGGCTCCAGTAGTGGGTTTCGTATGTGGGCATAGAAGGCTCGTACGGTGCCTTCACTTGCATGAGCCTTCCCTTCAAACATGGGGCCCCACCCGATCTCCAACAGAAGGTCAATAATCGAAAACAATCCAATAGTTTCTCATTAACATGAGCTTCAGATATGACTTTATGGTCACGAAACTTACCAAGTTCGGTGCCCACCGGTAGAGATCTTTCGAGCGGGATTTGAGGATCGAGACCCCGTTTTGATCTTCGCTCTCACTCAGCACTTATACTAGCCTTGGCACTCGCCTTCTTCCTCGAGCGGCTTGGATAGCTTGACCTGGCCTCATCTGATGCTGCTATTCTCTTTTCCATAAGGGAAAGGAGAGTTGAGATTGAGAAAATGGTGGTGACAAGCTCAAAGAGAGCCATGAAGATGAAAAGGTTTGAGAGTGAAGTGGATTTGAGAATATGAGAAATATAAGATACAAAAAGAGGATTCTTGTGCTCAAATAAGTGGAAATAAGGAAGATGGAGAGGTGAAAATGGTAGTTTTGAGAGAATGGTGGAAGATAGGTGTGAAATGTAGAAGAAAATGGAGCTTTAATTTTATGGAATGGGGATTTGAGAGAGAAGATGGGGGTTTAGAGGGTTTAGAGGATTTGAAATAGGATGGAATGAATAAAGGGGGCAAGGAGGGGTTATTTAGGTGGTCCAACACATGGGAGGCCCCCACACAGATGGTCAAACAGCGGCGCGCCCCCGCTACTGCGGTGCCACTACGGCCCGCTGTGGAGCCAAGCTGTGCGTGGCTGCCCAAACAGTGCCGTCGCGCCCCCTAAGCTGTTTGGCGATGGCCGCCCCCTCTCGAGATGTTGAATGTGCGTGGGGGACCCCCTGGGTCCCATGGTATTTCACCGTTTGGGCCCCCATGCCCGTAAGGTCCACTTTCGACATTCACTACATGCATATTCGCACCTTTTATCCTAGTTCAATTTTGGAATTTGCCGACTTATGGTTCAAACTCATCGATTGACGGCCCAGAGGTGATTTGGGTCACTACACATGATCCAAGTCCCTCAGGTATTCACTGGGAGCTAACCAACAACATTTTGTTTTACCCGTCGATGAAACTTGGGATCCTAATGTGGTTTTTAAATTTCATCGCCCCCTTCCTAAGTCAAGTGTGTTTAGAGTGCGTCGTGTTACATATAACACAAGTCCATTTTAATCCAAATCATGCTATGATACCAACTTGTAACGCCCCAGATTTCGAGGGTCGAGCAAAAATAACTCTCGAGATGCAGCACTTCACTTATGCAAAATGGATAATGTTATTTAGATGTTGTCTATATCAATGTATTAATCATGAGTGGGATTATACTAAAATAGCATATCATACTCCAGATATAATTAAATTTAGCAAGCAAAAGACTGAAACACTTATATATCTGAACGGGTAAATGTTTTACAACCTCCAGAGTATGATTGTGTAGCCAGGTGAATAAGTACATGTATTGTTTCAAAATAGGAAAAATAGGCAAAATATCAAAATGTAAGTGTCTAACTAATCCATTGCCCCGATATCCCATCAAATCAGCATGAGGTCTACAAAGACCCGTCTGATATCTGAACATAAGAGAACTCCTCATCTATGAAGTCCAACTCAGCCGCATAGACTTCATCATCACCTGCATCTACAACAGAGTCTGGTTGGTATTTTAAAACACTGTCCCAGGGTGGGAGTGAGTGATCAACTCAGTGGTACTAAACGCAAAGGTTAACATGTTATCAATTCAATCAAGCAATAATGATAAAGCAGTACAACAATCATTACCTAACTACTCTTATTAATGCAGGAATGGAATGCGGTAATGATGCATGCCCCGCATGAAGCTCCCTCACAAGCAACTCCGACAACCAAGTTCGCGCATGACAACTTTCCTAAAGTGCAATTTCCTCACCAAAGCACATGTAATGTAGTGCATGACCGTGTCAGCCGAGTACTTAATTAAGATCATTCATACAACAGGTTTGGGAAGCTAAGGTACCTCCCTTTATATTAATGACCCAACCGAAGGATCCATCTAGGGTCATCAATCCTAGTTATTCACATACGATAGGCAAGTTGTAAGGCATCATCCCTAATGAAAAGCAGTGGATAGGCAAATTCGAGAGTTCATACTCGCGGTCACTATAGGGAGGCTCATCACCTTAGCATAAGCCCATAGCTCGAACACGACGTCCCATACCACCATGCCCGGCTCACGAGTTTGGGTTGCTCACTAGTCATATGAGGAGGCTTGTCACCCCAGCGTAAGCTGACAACTCGACCACGGTGTCCCATACCACTATGTCTGGCTCATAAGTCTTAGTAGATTGTGGTACCATGTTTAAAATAAATTTTTACATTGGTAAGTGGTACCTTAGATTCAAGCAGTGTTGTCCATACATGATAAACATATAATAGGTCAATTAGTTTATTAGAAAAGTTTAATTGGTATGAGTGCACGCTGACTTAATCAACATGAAGCGCATAAGCACTCCATGTGGCCTAACCACTGTCGAAAATCGTCGTACGACCCGAATTCATCGAAAATATTAAATGTGGAGAGACTAATTTGGCTATTCGAACGAGAACTGTTATCGATTGCCTAGAATACGTTCTGGTCCCAATCTCACTTAAATTTAGCATGTAAATACATGCGATAATTACATTAACATTTGACAAACAATTCAAGTGTATTTCTCATTTAAGCATTTCACCAAACACATTGAGCATGTTACCAAATATTTACATTTGATCCATAAATCGTGCAGTCAAAATTAAGATTACATGAAGAAAACAATACATATGGATAAGGTAATTGAGGATCCTATCTCAATACCCTTATTAAATATAATTCATCAATAATTTGTCATTTAGACATTTAATTAAACACTTAGACTACACATTACCAAATACATAGACTAGATTAGTTACGATATATATTATGGTAAATCCTTACACGAAGAGATCGTCATACATACGACAAATATGAATCCTAGATTTATAATCATTGCAAGCACAAATCACAGTTTCATATTCATTCAAACATTTCAACAAACACATGGAATGCATCTTGTATTCAACATAGTTCACACATGCATAATATATCGAAAACGTCGTAACTAAGATCATATGGCAGCAATCAAGTCAGACATAAATCATTAGCTAACATTGAAAGCCTTGAAAACCATAATCTAAATGTTTATAGTCCACACCTTTTGTCGGAATACTCGATTCAGACTCGGTTCAAATACTACGTTCCCGAATACAGAACAACGGGTACATAAACCATGAAATAGGTTAGCTAGTTCACCGATTACTCAATCTAAAATTTTAAATCAAGATTAGGGTTTGGATTTCTTACCCAAATCGTAACCAAAACAAATCGGTTAGCTAAATGAAAAGGCGATTCAGTGCGTGTAGTTGTGGGAGCGAAACACTACAACAATCTCCCAACCTTTCACTTCTCTCCTCACACTTTTCTCTTCTTTTCTCTCTTCTCTCTCCTAGGGTTTGGAGCAAATTCAAATGGAATAGAAATGGAGTGGTTTAAGAGCTTTATATAGGACTAGAACTAGTGCAAATGGCCCTAGGGTTATAGTATACTTTATTTATAACCTAAGGGTGCCTGTTTTGACAAACCGGGCTTGTAGGAAGGCCCATTACTCACTTATATTATAGAGTAATTTTCCTGACAATGGATCTATTCCAGGATATGATTTTGACGTGATTAGATAGGCTGATTGACCATGGAGGACCTATGTCAAATCAACGATCATGCTTACTCGATCAGGGCCACAAGTACACGGATATGAGCAGCGAAATTTCCCTTATCCATGGGTGAAGTTTGGTCAAAAACTGATAGTCTAAAATCCTCAATTTTGCATGTAAGCGAATGGCCCAATTTACTTAAGTTCCAATACATTTTCTAAAGATATTCGTGTTTCTCACACACTTCTCTCAGGGCTCAAGTTATGCGTTTCTGGATACTATTTGGGATTGATTCACATGATGGTCATCAAGCCCAGTAGGACGGTTATAATCCTATAGTTTCGTGGTCATTGGACTTTTGACGTGCAGTCCAAGTCTGATACGGAGTTTCAATGTGCTCCCGAGAGCAACAGGCTTTTGGAATTTTTCTAGGTTTTAAAGCAGTGTTGAGTTAACGATTTTGATGCTTTTGGGTCTTGCTATTTGTATAAATAGTGGTTCGAGTTAAATCCACCGATTAATTTAGTGAGTATGTAATTAATTTTCACTTAAATTACGGCAGGGTATGGTCCTGAGGGATTTCTACTTGAGGAGGTACTCGATTCTTTGTACGAATTTTTCTGAGACGTTACATCAGGTGCATCAGCCAATTCTTTCTCCAAAGAAACAATTGTTATTTCATTCTTTGCAATCTCAGACCTTTCGAGCTTAGTGATGCGAATGTTAACCTCCATATCTGCCCTGCCTTTGCTTATGTTCAATTCTTCTTTCTCCTGAATCTCGAGCTGGATAATTTGCTCTTTAAGATAAACTATCTGCTCTCCGATGATCTTCATATTTTTCTTAGAAACCTTTAGTCGTTCTTAGAGAGACTCGTACCCATCATTATAACTAGAACAATGACTATAGCTTGGGAAACTTTTTCTTTAAGTGATAGCAATTCCCTTTGACACTCCAAAATCTCAGGAGCAATGACCACATTACGTGCTCTCCAAAATCTCAGGAGTAATGACCACATTATGTGCTAACTCTAGATGATGCATGGAAGCACAGAAATGGGTTAAAGAGTCGTGCAAAGGAAGAATGTTTATATTTTCCATCTTTGCTACATGATCTAGAATAACTAGGGCATTGCTGAAAAAGGGCAATTACTCGGGATCTCTAAACATACAAGCGGCAACAGAGAGGGCATCTTTAATAAGGATGAGCATTTGAGGAGGAACCTTCTCCAGTGGGAGTTTGTCTGATACTGTGGCTATTGAATTTGAACTCGCTGAGCCACTGGAAGAAGGAATAACTGCAATGAAGAAGAGACAATGTAACAATGATAAAAGTATAAAGGAACTAAGATAAATTAAAAATTAATTGATGTAGAATGTGTCACATTTATATTCCTAACATGGTTGGACTAAAAGGTGGACTGTAAATTGATCATAACTTTTGATATGGGTATTGTTACGATGCACCAGACCGAGTATCAAGAACCGAAGCAGCACGAGAACTCGAAGATGAGTTCTTTTGAAGTGGAGAGGACTAAAGTGGAGCAGGTTGTGGACACTTTCATGTCCAAGATGGATCAGAGAAGGCTCGATTAGAAGTAGAAGTCATCAAGACAGTCAGAACCTTAAAACAAGCATATCTCTCAAACCAGAATGAGTTACTCAACGTATTACATATGATTTTGGGGGTGGGATGAGCTACTTTAGCCAACCAACCTGGCATAGCCGGGTTGCCCACACCAAATTTATGAGATTCTACCATATCGACGGTCAAATTCCATGTTTATTTTTGTTTTTACTATTTTTTAGTAAGTTTTAATTTTATTATAACTCTTCATCTGTGGGACTTTAGGAGTTGTTTCCAACGTGAAAAGTTCTTAAAATAATTAGGAGAATAATGTGGTTAAGACACATAGGACACTTACTATAAAACTAAATTTACTATTTATAGTAATTTATGAATTTTAGGGAGTTTTAGTTGTAGTTTATTTCCAAAATTTATTCCAAGGCTTAGTATCCCTATTTAAAGGGTTGCAAACTCTTTTATTTCAAAGAATCAATCAATCAAATTATGAATTTTATAGAATTTATTTTCTATTTTTCTTACTTTTTTCTCATGAATTTGATAAGTCTCTGTGAGGAGTCCAGAGAAGCTCCGTGGATTCGGAGTAGTTATCCTTGAGGAAGATGGTGATTGACCTCATCACGTTCATCCTTGCATCAATTGGTATCAAAGGGAGGACTCCCCTCGGGCCAATGGAAAATAACGAAGGTATGAATCAAAATCCTTTGGATGGTGATCTACAAATTCGTTATCTTTCAGAAAAATGGAAGCTTTCTACTGGGAGAGTCAGTTGACCATGCAAGGGTTTCAGTTAACCCTCAACCGTATTGAGGATGCGTTAATTCTGCCCCAAGCTCAAAGTGATGCTCAACCGCCCATGGTCGCTGTATGACACAATCCCATTTCTACAAAGCACCACCAGATGATGGTAAATCGCAGGCCACCACTTTGATCATGTGGAAGCCATTATACATGCCAAAGGTAAAAATAGATTTATAGTGAGATAACATCTTTCAAATGAGGTGCACTATAAGCTAAAAAGTCTGTAATGTGATCATTGATGTCAAGAGTAGTGAGAATCTCGTGTCAAAAATAATGGTGAAAAAGTTACAACTGAAAACAGAAAAGCATCCATCTCTGTACATGATTCGATGGATCAACTAGGTCAACAAAACAGATGTAACTGAACAATGTACTGTCTCATTTTCAATTGGTAAAAATTATAAGGATCAAGTACTTTGTGACATAGTCGACATGGAAGTTTGTCATATGTTACTCAGTCGACCATGGAAAAATAATATTGATGCTATTGCTACGTATAGAGGTTAGGATAACATATTTATATTTACTAAATATAGTAAAAGGATTGGCCTCATCCCTATGGGAATGGAGAACCAACCAAAACTTTTAAAGTTGAGGAACAATCTCTCATACCCAAACAGGATTTCGTAAAATAATTTAAGAAAATAGGAGATGGAGATACATTAGTAGAAAAGGAAAAATATTTAGAGCTTGTGAACATCCTAGAGGATTTGGAACCAATGTTGTAGGAGTTCAAGGCGGTTGTGCTAAATGAACTCCCTAATAAATTGCCTCCCATTGGAGATAAAAAAAATCACATTAATCCTGTCACAAGGGCAAGTCTGCCTAATTGCCCACATTATCAGAAAGCATGTGAGATCTTGCAGGCAGAATTGAAGGCATTGATTAATACTGATCAAGTAAAGGAAAGCATGAGTACATGTATTATGTCAGCTTAAGAGCCTAATGCCAAGTACAAGAAAAGGGCTAATATACATCAGCGCCAGAAGTTATCTTAGAATCATGAGCCAAGTTCCTTGAGTAACTTTAGGATGAGTTTTTTCCAAGTGGAGGGATCTAATGTAGAATGTGTCACATATATATTCTTAGAATGGTTGGACCAAAAGAAGGTAGACCGTAAATTGATCATAACTTTTGATCCGGGTATCATTACGATGCACCAGACTGTGTATCAAGAACCAAAGAAGTATGAGAACTCGAGGAGGAGTTTTTTGAAGTGGAGGAGACTGATGTAGAGCAGGTCGCGAACACTTTCATGTCCAAGATGGATCAAAGAAGGCTCGATCCAAAGCAAAAGTCATCAAGACCGTCAGAACCTTAAAACAGGAGTATCTGACAAACTGGAATGAGTTACTCGACGTACTACATATGATTTTGGGGACAGGACGAGCTACTTTTGCCAACCAACCTGGCATAGCCGGGTTGCCTACGCCGAATTTGGGAGATTCTATCATATCAACAGTCAAATTCCATGTTTATTTCCATTTTTACTATTTTTAGTAAGTTTTAGTTTGATTATAACTCTTCATTCATTGGGCTCTAGAAGTTGTGTCCAACATGAAAAGTGCTTAGAATAATTAGAAGAATAACATGGTTAAGCCACATAGGGCACTATAAAAGCAAATTTACTATTTATATTAAGTTATGCATTTTAGGGAGTTTTAGTTGTAGTTTAATTCCAAAATATCTTCCATGGCTTGGTATCCCTATTTAAAGGGTTGTAGACTCATTTATTTCAAAGAATCAATCAATCAAATTATGAATTTTATAGAATTTATTTTATATTTTTCTTACTTTTTCCTCGTGGATTCGAGAAGTATCTATGAGGAGTCCAGAGAAATTCCATGGATTCGGAGTAGTTATCCTTGAGGAAGATAATGATCATCCTCATCATGTTCATCCCTGCGTTAGTACTTAAGAAGAAAATATACTAGTTTTGAGGGCAAGACAATATCATCGCCCTTATGTTTGAAGAATTAGGAATATCTATGGCAGTATTTATGACATTAAAAGATAACTCTCTGACTCTAGTTCTTGAATCTATAGTCATCGGTGTCGCCACATCAATAGGCTCAGAAGGAATTTGAAAGCCTTAAGCAACTAGTTGAAGAATGGCAGGGCATGCAATGCCATTTTTTCAGGACAAACGTGCTCAGTAGCTGTCTTATTCTCCTAAGTAGTCAGTGGAACATCTAATGCATATTGGTTTACTTCAACACTACGTGGTGAGATCAGTGCTTATGTAACTATCTGCACTTCTGGCACAGAAATTCCTGCTTCTCTTAATGAAGAGACCTCTGTGATAATACGAAGAGTTGGGGGGTCATGTTAAGGCACATTGATAGTGGGTACAGGTGAAAGATTACGTGGTAGGGGAGAGTAATTAGTGCTAAAGGATATGAAGATATTCACACTAGGAGAATAGTTGAGATCTCCATAGTCAAGTTACTCTTCTTCAATAGGTGTGCCTATTCAGATAGTTGGCGAAGGGGTACCCCAAAGTTCCTTTTGAGCTTCCACAGCAGGAACATCTCCAATATCGCCCTCTTCTCCAATATCCACTTCCTCATCTTCCCCTTTCTTATCATCCCCCAATATGCCGTGTTCTTCAGTAAAGTTTTCACTAGAGGATGACTCGCTAGTTTCAGTCTCTTCAGAATAGTCAGACGAGCTCTCTTCAAAAACTACTTGTTTACCCTTGGTCGAAAGACTTGCTTTAACCGGAAGGGATCAATCATTCCTTGAAGAAGGAGAAATATGTTGTTGAGTTTGTGCTTAAGGAGAATGAGATCTCATCTAAGAATGAGTTCTTGGAGAAGTGGAGAAGAAAAGCTGGGGCAGGTTGACCTTGATGCAGGGGATGTGGTAGTGATAGTCTTGTCTCTACTGTCTTCTCTTACTCTTTGAGTAGGGGTATAAGGGTAGTAGTTGGAGCTTTAGAGGCTTCTAACAGATTTGGAGTAGCAGCCTTAGTAGACTATCTTTTCGATTGCCTTATAAGGTCCAAGGAAGCCCCATAAGCAATCCATCCTTCCAAGGTGTTGGCAGGTTTTATCTGGCAGATATGATCTTTTAATGAAAATTTCAAACAGAGTTGACTAGGGGTAGTAGCATGATCTCTTTCAATTATGTAACTAATGCCTTGCTCAAGTCTATAGTTCCTTATTCTGGGAGGAGGTATCTAGACGGGCTGATCCACTGGATAACAGTTGCGCATAAGGTGGAATTGGTGTACCCACCACCGCATCCAACAATAAGAAGCTTGGACCTGATAGTTATAGCCAGGGAGGATGAAATGAGAGCCAAAGTTTCTAGCCAGAAGTTGCTTCCATATTAATGCCCAATTATAAGGACCCACTTCATAACTTCTCATAATCTGAGTGACAGTTTCTGCATCTTCTGGAATTGTTTAATTGTAACCAAACTACTAGGCAAATATTCTTGGGTCGTAGGGTTCACACTAAAACTCACTACCTTCTCTTAGAGGAAGACTGCTTGATCTGATGTATATAAAAAATGTTTGTTCAACTGACTCTACAAAGTCATCGTCCACCGCATCTTTGTCTTTGACCTGATGGGACAGAGGAAATGGAAGAAGTCAATGGATTCAATACTCTTAATTTTATCAACTATCCAATCATATATTTTCTTTATCATCTTGCGTTGTTGGTAGTGCCATAAGGGAAGATGCTCTAGATTGATATATGCCTTTTTGGGTTCATCATACGTCCATGGGAAGTAGATGCCTAGCCATCCAATGAAATAATTCCAAGATATATAAACGGACGAAGTTCTAACTTCTAGACTAGAACAGTGCGTTGTAACATCTCCAAATGCTCTATAAAGAGAACAAAGAGCTGGAGGAACTAACAAATATTTCATGCCTTTATCCACTGCCCCGGTAGCTATGAACAAGGTTGGTTGAATAGCATCTACCCATTTCGAGCTCGGCAACACCACCAAGCTAAGCCAATAAGCTAGAAAAGTAGCTAGTTCAGCATAGGAGTTATAATCTACCGAAGCTCTTATCTTGCATCTGAGATTTTCCAAATCTTGTGAATGGCTACTTGAAAAGCCGCAAAAGGAATAAGAGTATTAAGAAGAATATTGTGCAAAAAAATATGTTTCAAATATATATTAGAAAACATCAGAAAGTAAATCATAAATTTCTTATAAAATGTGCAAGCCATTGGAGAGGCGATATCATTCGAATGTCAGAAAATTTTGACATCTCTCGAAAAAGCACCATAGTTGTAACACCCCGAACTTTTCAATACCCGAGTATTGAAAGTTCTCGAGTGTCACCATAAAGTTTAAATTAGTATGGACATGTGTATGATACCAATTTATCTATCCTAACCTTACACCTATTCTCCAACATGAATCTGACCATTGAGAATGATCTTCATCCATAGATCAAGTCATTCGATCGGTGATTTTAAGACAAGATCATTATATGTCCAAGTACTCTCACTTGTCCATCATAACTAACCGTTTAGCCAACTATCCACTGATAGGCAAAGATATATGACCGTCTACTTTAAGTTTTGACCACCCGATCATAGGAAACTAACTACTTAATATCTGCATCTGCTCATACATATATCAAATTGAAATTCCAATCCATTCATCTTGTTCACCACATATGAATATGCTTAACCCACCATCAAAAATACAATCTTATAAACTTACACATGTGAACAAGTCGCTTAAATTTAACAATATACATGTTTTGCCTCTTGATCACTCCAAAAACCTACTTGTAATCATTCGTTTAAAAAAATAACTGTACACCCACTTACATACATGATCAAAGTACTAACCACTAAGTTTTTCTATTTTTAACATATCATCTGACCATCCATTATGTTGGTTGATATATGAACATTCCCTTAATTAATTTGGTGAATAATTCTTCATTGTAAAAGTGACCCAATTGACAAATCAGCCCCTTAACCATTGATTTTAGTGTCCATCGAGTGAAGAAACCTCGTGGGTAGTCGTAGTAGGATATTTTCCTTCATATGAACAACTTGGATTGCCTATAATATATAAAATTTAGACCCTGATCTATGATCCTACACCGTTGAATATTAAAGCCAATTCCTTCCTTTTGGTACAAAAGGTGCAATTTTAGATTTAGGCTTTTTTCACTAAGATCAACCGCCAAATTTTGTCCAACCATTTACCTATCCTGACTACACATTTTTCTTAAAATTGGGCCATGATTATTAAGTGTGGACCATTAATTGAGAACAAGTTTATTTTAGCACCCGTTAGGAGAATTTTCAAGATATGCCAATCTAAATTTTGAATCATCAAGAAAATCATATACTCCAGCCCTATTCGATGACTCCAATACACTGGATGAATTAGATGTAAAGAAATATCACAAGGTGAGGGATTCCTTTAAGCTTACACTAATTTGAGTTGATATCATTTATCTTATTTTTGCATACTTTCATATTACTATGATTTTTCATGCAATTGATTAATTTATCATTATCAATTATTTATCCTTTTGAGAATTATGGTTAAGGTACGATTTTAATTATGTATAATTTTTATGAATTTATGTGGGGTGATGGATACAAGCCTTGCCCTCTGCCAATTTTGAGAGCGACGCGTGCTCCACTCTATATTAAGTTGGCCTTTTGCTCATCTCTCCTTTTTTTTTTTTGAGTTAGCCTATTGTTACTCTTCTCCTTTTTTAGGTCAGCCTTGTACTACCTCCCTTTATGGCTTGAGCATGTGTCTTAGAATTCTAAAACCCTCATAGTTTGACTTATTTCTCTATTGATGTAAGTGATGTGTTATAGGATTCGTATATAGTGGTGTATATATATTATCATGGACGTAATGCGTTTCGGGTAACGACCTTCTTGGTCAGCATATAATCTCATAGGTTGGTGAGTGGTGCACAATCGATGTAAGTAAATCACTATGTGTGTTACATCACTTCTCAAGATTGGATGTCACAAATAGTCACTCCTTGAATACATAGTGTCATGTAAATCTCTCAATTGCATTGTTGTGTTGCCTTGATATATTTGCATAAATTCATGTTAACATTGGACACGCTGATGAATATTCATAGTATAGGATGTGGGGTGAGTTGGGTTTTCTATTAACTATATTCCACATTGCGATGACCACTACGTATGATGGACCACACACACTATGCTAGGCATGCATTCATATAGATTGGTTGCGCATATTGATACCACTCGTAGAGGTGGAGTACGAGACATATTAGAACTCTCACATTATTCTTATGAATCTTTTAAATTATTGTTAATCTTAGAGGATAACCACAACTATGAGTAGGGTATTGACCCTCTCCAACCATACATATATTGCAAGTGAATTACAGGTTGATGATATGACCGATAATCATTCTATGGAAGATTCTTTTGAAAAGAAAAGAAGAAGGATAACTCCACAATTTTTTTTATTTATTTTTCACTACAAACTTTGACAATGTAATAAGCTTCCATTAAGAGGGCATTAAAGAATTATTTGTACGCTTTTTACTCTAATCGAATAATAAATACAATCGATTTTATTCTCATGAATGGCTACCTTCATAAATGTAATTGGATGTGATTTATCTTTAAAAAAAGGTGCGATTTTGAAGCATCTAATTTTTACATTATTAACACTTTAAATTCTTCAACACGAGTATGTACTCGGGCCGCATAATTTCGAGATGTTACGGTAGTAGTATCAAAAACCAATGACATTCTATGAAGAGGCTTGAAGTAAGAAAACTCCTCATTGGTAGGAATGAATTCGTTAAAAAATCACCCTGTAACTAGGAGTCTTGCCATGTGATGAAGATCCCATAGAGAGATACTCACTTCACCCAGAGGAAAGTGGAAAGAGTTTGTCATAGGGCACCAATATTTCTAGAAACCTTTGTATGTCGTGATATCCTTAAAGAAGTGGTCAGAGGTAGTCTTAATGGCAATGTACAAGTCAATGTCGGCCAAGATTTGCATGTATCTCTTATGGATAGCCTTCGCCCAAGCAATTTAGCCTGAGAAGCAATAACTCCTCGAGGAGTTTTAAGGAAATAAATGTCATAGATGCCTAAACACCCACATTGTTCAGCTTCTTTCCTTTCCCACTTTGCTTTTATCACTTTATCTATCCTTGTAATCTGGCTGATGACCTACTTACTTTTGAATAAACTTTTCTTTTATTAATTTTCATGTTGTTCAGATATTTTCCATGATCTACATTGTCCTTTAATGTAGAACAACATATTCTCCACTAAATCATAATTCTAGAATACTGAGTAATAGCATTACCACTACAATCTGTTGTTGCTCAAGATATTTAGAAAAATTGGCTAACTAGAAACCTTTCACCACTCCTTTTATCAAATGAATTAGACTAAAATACTGAGTGGATGATTACCTCTGTAGCCAATCAAATGCAAAGCAGTGATGTTGAGTGAACTCTTGACGATCCTTATTGATAAGATTTCTTCTTCAAAGCTCGATTGACTAGTACTTAGTCTTTTTTTCTTTTGTCCTTTAACTGTAACCGTTTGCTCACTGGGCCAATGTGGATAGGGATTTGCACATCACTTTCTAAGGAATCCATATTTATTACGGCTATGCATCCCGACCTTCTAGGAACTGAACCGACACCACACCATTTGATTCGGTCATCTCAACCATTGTGCCTCACCTAATGCAAGCATTAATTACTTCAAGCAATGCTTATAAAAGCATCACTTCTCCTGAATTTGCATTGTACTTTCGACTTCTGCTCCACTACAATCCTCAAACTCCATGGCCTTTAAAATGTCTTACTCACAGTCATTAACCCTTCTAAAGGTGATCTTCAATGAGGAGATTAAGTACTTCTCTAGGTCCCCTCTCCTTCACAATGTCTATCCCTTCATTAGGGATGCCACCGAAGTGGCCAAGGCCGATGAACCTCTTCGAGAGATCTTACAGGTTCTCACCAGACTACAACATCTTAGAGATACTTATTCCAATGTTGACTTGGAACTACAACGATGCGCTAGCCCACTGAGGGAGCAAGAAATCATCGTTGCTAAGTCTAAGAATCTCTTGACCCACTACGATGCCACTTAGAAGGGTCGATTGCATTGGGCTTCTCAGCATCGCTTTGATAGGGTGATGTTGTGATCGATGAAAGGCTAGCATGATGATATGGCCATCCATCTCTTGGATGCCACTCGTTTATATCCCAGATGGGATTGACTAGACTTTGAAGAGCTTCTGACTTTCATTGACTCTCAGATAAATCTCTATCAGGCCCAGTCTCAAGCGAGCAACGCTGGCAAGAGGGAGGCAAACAATGAAATCGTCGTGGTCAACCACTACCTTGATATGGTGATAGACTTTCTTTACCAGTCCACAGCGGAGCGTCTGTCATGTAGGAGAAAGTAGGTGTTGGCTCGAAGGCCTGAGAGTTGGCGCTTAAGGAGTTCAAGGAGATTAAATCAGCTTACAACTAAACTATCCAATTGGCCAATTATACTTTTTATTATATATTTTTTCCTTTGTACATGAAATCGAATGGCTGATGACTCAAGCCCTCTTCCTACAATAAAAAATTATTTTTTTCTTCATTCTATTGTTTGTGATAGGACATTTATCTGTCTTTTCACACTACTTGGCCTTATCTTATACTATTTCGCATAAGGAAGGATAGTAAGTTTTCAAGAATTAGTCGTTGATCAGAGTATTTGTAACTTTTTCATTCATGTCCTGTAAGAGATAGGCTCTACCCTTGAGGACTTGGATGACAACGTATAGTCCATCCCATGTAGGTGACCTTTTTTGCCTAAAGCATAATTTGTTTGCCCTATTAGTAGCACCACTTTCTAGACTCTATCTCCTTAAAGGATTTTCCTTTCACCTTTTTATTATATGTTTAGGCGACAACAACTTTGTTAGTGATAATGGAATTCAGGGCATTTATCTGAGTTTTGTTCAATCCTTCGAACTCTACAAACATTGCTTCTGTGAACTCAGGAGGAGTTAACTCAGCTTGATGTGCAACTCTCAAGGATGACATTATAATTTTCAAAGGTACCACTGCATTGTGTCTATACGTTAATGCAAACAAACTCATCCCAGTAATAGTGCAGGGAAAATTTCTATACACCCAGAGCGCCTTAGACAGTTTTATATGCCACTCACAAGAATTCTCTTTGATCATTTTCCTCGGAATATTCTTAATCATTGTATTGTTGACCTCAGCCTAACCATTGGCCTGCGCATTATATGGTGTAGAATGTAGAATCTTGATTCCATACTTATCAGCCATGGCTTTTACTTCACTGAAAACATAACCCCTTGGTCCATAGTGATTGATTCTGGAATTCTGAACCGATGGATAATATTATTCTCAATGAATTCGATAATCTCTCTATGACTAACCCCTTTCATGGGTTTTTCTTTTACCCATTTGGTGAAGTAGTTAGTAGCCACAATAGTGAATGAATCCATGCACGTTGAGGGTGGATGGATTTGACCTATTAAATCCATCACCCACCCCCAAAAAGGCCATGATTTGATGATTGAATGGATCTCGGTCATGGGCACGTGTTAAATCGACCCATTTTTTCTATAGGCCTCACATCCTTTGGCAAATCAAATGTAATCGGCCATTGTTATCAGCCAGAAATATCCGTAACACCTAAGTGCAAGCTTCATTTTTCTCTCAGCCTGGTGATCCACACATAACCCTTCATGAACCTCACCCATTACCAGCAAGGCTTTCCCTTTAGCTAAGCACCTTAGCAAAACACCATTGGTTCCCTTTCAGTACAATTCATTGTCGATCAAGACATAATGGTTGGTCTCCTCAAATCCTTGTTGAGTTTGGTTCGTGGGCTTTAAAGACTGAAAGCAAAGACCCCCTTTGGATGGTGACCGTTCTTTTAGCCGATCCTTTTAGGATATCTAGTCCTGTGGCCAACTATGCCATTTCATTGGCATTCGTGTTATGATCTTGAGTAATGTGCATTAATTTTACTTCGTTGAAGCTATCCAACATCTAGGATGCCAATGCGTAATATGGTAAAAGTGAGCTAAGATGGTGCATTTGAAGAACCTTGCCATTTGGTTTATCATCAGTTGTGAATCACTCACAATCATCACACTTCGTGCACTTGGCTCCATTAACAACTCTAAGATGATTATCATAGGTTCATAGTTGGTCTGATTATTGGTGCACTCAAATTCCAGATGAAATGTAAATTCTTGTCTATTTTCATTCAGTGCAATTAGGATGATTCCAGTTCCTGAGGCTTTGTGAGTCTTTGAATCGTCAAAATTCAATTTCCATGGAGTTAGATATGTATAGTACATATCTAAGACTCCGGGGAAAGTTATCATTCTGATGTAGAGTGGGTAATGGAACTTTCATGTCCAAGATGGACCAAAGAAGGCCCGATTGGAGGTGGAAGTGATCCAGATCGTCAGAACCTTAAAATAGGCATATCTCGCAAACCAGAATTAGTTATTCGATGTACCATATATGATTTTGGGGTAGGAGAAGCTACTTTATCCAACTAACCCACAACACTGGGTTGCCCATGCCAAATTTGCAAGATTCCATCAGATCGACGGTCGAAAATCTATTTATTTCCAATTTTGCTATTTATAGTAAGTCTTAGTTTGATTATAACTCTTCATCCTTTGAGCTTTAGGAGTTGTGTTCAACATGAAAAGTTCTTAGAAAAATTATGAGAATAATGTAGTTAAGCCAAATAGGACACTTACTATAAATAGTAAATAAGTCATAAATTTTAGGGACTTTAAGTGGGAGTTTGATTTTGAAACTTCTTCCTAGGTTTGCTATCATTATTTAAAGGATTGTAAATTCATTTTTATCATAAATCAAAAAAATTTGAAATTTCTTAGAATTTATTTCTATTCTTTTTCTATTTTCCCTCATGGATTCAGAGTAGGTATCCCCTTGAAGAAGATGATGATCAATCTCATCACGTTCATTCCTACGTCAATTGGTATCAGAGCCAGGACTCCCTTCTGGCCGATGATAAATAACTACGGTATGGACCAAAATCTCATGGACAGTGATCCAGGGATATATTATCTTTTGAAAAGAATGAAAGCTTTCTACAGGGAGAGTCAGTTGACCATGCAAGGGCTGCAGGCAACCCTTGACCGTCTTGAGGATACGCTAATTCTACCCTGAACTGAAGGCGATACTCAACCACCCATGGTTTTTGTATGACATAACTCTAATTTTTACAAAGCACCACCCAAAGATGGTGAATCACAGGCCACTACTTTGATCGTGAAGAAGCCATTATCATGCCAAAGGTAGAGATAGATTTACAACGGCACAACATCTTTCGTATGAGGTGCACTGTAAATAAAAAAGTCTATAATATGATCATCGATGTCAGGAGTAGTGAGAATCTCTTGTCAAAAATAATGGTGAAAAAGCTGCAACTGGAAATAGAAAGGCACCCATCTCCGTACACGATTGGATGGATCAAGGAGGTCAACAAAATAGGGGTAATCTGTAACACCTCAGATTTTTGGCCAACCTGGGATCAAACTCTAAACCGGTTTGTTCTCTGGACCGTTTTGAAACTTTGTATTGGATCTAGACCGCACGTCAAAAGTCTGATACCTACAATCTTATACCGTTAGAACCGCCTAACTGGACTTGACAATCATTTCAAAAATCAAGTCCAACCGACATTCACAGGCTATTTCATTGAGCCTAGAGTGAAGAGAGTGAGAATAGGGCTAGATTGGGAATTTGAAATTCAAATCTGGCACACGACTTGACGTGTCAGTATTAAGCGTTCTGACCGTCAGAATTCAGCCAAATTTTACCCTCGGATTAGTAAAAATTTCTATTTCATATCATGAGACTTGTAGGCCTGATCTACGTGCGGTGACCGCTGAACTGAAAATGGACCGCCACGTGCGATCTGGGAACTCTATCGGTCTGAAAACTTGATGTGTGCTAGATCCAGTATGTACGAACTTAAGTCCGATCGCGTTCGGCCAGGGGACCACCAGAAATGTCCTTTTGGACCGAAACAGCCCCAAATTGGATATACCTCAAGTATACTTTGTTCCTAAGCCTATTTTGGGCACATTTGGGCTTATAAAAGGGGTTGAAACCCTCATTCCTCTCTCTCATCCGAATTTGAGAAAAACCCTAGATTGGGAGAGAGAAAAGGTGAGAGTTTGGGAGAGAGAGTAGGAGAGAATTCCTTGCTGCTTGTGCTACCTGTTGCAAGTGCCTAAGCAACGCAACTCAATCACTTTGCCGGTGATTTCTCCGTGTTTCTAGGTAAGAAAATACCCTAGAAAGTTACTGATTTAGTGTTCCTTTCGTTCCATAGCATGTTAGCTGATAGATCTTGTAAATCAGGTTGTCTAGTCGCCGTAGACGAAGCGTATACGCTCCGTTCGAAATGATACGCTTCTAGGAGATAAGGTGTGGATTTTAGACGCTTTGATTGACTGTTTTCAATGCTTTCAATGTCGTTTAATAGTAGATTATAGACGGCAACGCCGATTGACATGTACAACATGCTGTCCGTTTCCTGTTTCGTAAGCAGATGAAGAATATGAGATTTAGGGCATTTTAGTCATTTGTAGGAAATACTGTTTTCATCCATAATTTGCTGATGTGATTGACATGGCTTCTTGTCACATAAGAATACTAGGAATGCGTGCATAATTAGTTTGACAAAGAGATTCGCCTTAATGCGCACTTCGGGTCGACATACTATATGTAGACTTAAGTGTGTAGTTTAAGTGTTTGTATAAATGCTTGTATTAGTATGTATTGAATTAAATGGTGTTATAAATTAGTTTGAGATTGATTTCTCAATTAACATGCTGGTGTAAATGGTTTCCTACATGTTAGCCATATGCATGATTTCATTATATGAATGAAATGCATGTGCTTAATGATTCACTTAAGTTGTATGTTATAACATGTGCTCGATGATTTCATTATGATTTAGTTTGAGATTGAATTCTCAATTAATATGCTGATGGAAATGATTTCCTATATGTTGGCGATATGCATAATTTCATTATATGTATGAAAGGCATGTGTTAGATGATTTACTTAAGTTGTACGTTATAACATGTGTTAACATGCTCACATGGTTGTATTCCATTTCCAATACTCTTACATGATTGCTGACGTGGATTCATAATTGTTTGGGACTGTACTTAGTCCAGGAAGTCGGTAACAGAGAAAATTCGTGGCTAGCTTGTATTTGCCACGAAGGACGCGTCGATGAACGCGAGTCGTGTTTGGAGTTGACGGCAGTGGTTAGGCCACACGAAGTGTTTTACGCACTTCATGTCGTTCGACTTGAGATGCGATCGTGCTAGTCGAGCCCGTCAAGTAACCCGACTGGCCGTTGTATGTTCACCCTGTATGAGTCATAACTGCTTGAACCTAGGGTACTGAACTTACCATTGTAAACCCTATTAACCATGGTACCTTGATCCACAAAGACTCATGAGCCGGGCATGGTGGTATGGGACACCGTGGCCGAGCTGTCGGCCTACGCTGGGGCCACAAACCTCCCCGTAGTGACCAGTGATCACCTAGTCTCATGAGCAGATTATGGTGGTATGGGACTATATTTTTACTGTCGGCCTACATTGATAAGGTGATGGGGGAGCGGAGCAACGAGTGCGTGCAACAGCCCTGACAGCCCTTTGTAGTGACCGCGAGCGTATTCTGAGTCTACGGGAGGCGACGACCCTTCAGTAGCAGTAGAGTACAGTAGGCCTGTATTGATAAGGTGATGGGGGAGCGGTGCAACGAGTGCGAGCAACAGCCCTGGCAGCCCTTGCAGCGACCTACAAAATATACATCGTATGAAATTACTAGGAGTGACGACCCTAGACAGGATCTGTGTTGGGATTGATATAAGCAAAGTACCTTAGTTTCCCAATCCTGCTATTTGAATGGACTAATAATAACTCGGCAATCATATCACCATTACATTGCATATGCCTGGAAGATATGGAGCACTGAGCGGGATGCACGCATGCCGCGGACGAAGATGGTGCCGTATGAGGGAGAACGTCGGTGAGGGCATCCATCATGTCATGTCATATTACATTAACAACAGTATTAGGATTGTTTGATTTACTGCTTTACTATTATCGTATGATTGATTTGATAACATGCTAATCTCTGCTCTCTTATCCCACTGAGTTGATCACTCACTTCCACGTTACGGATGGTGTTTCCGGACACCCACCAGTCCCTATTGTGATTGCAGATGATGGCGTGGCCTGCGAGGCGGAGCTGGACTTGATGATGATGAGGAGGATCTCTCCTTTATGCGTGTTCTGATTGACGGGATTACAGGAAGGTTGATTAGATGCCTTGACACTTGTCATTTTATATTTTTAGCGCACACATGTATATTCGTTTTGTTTACTTTTGGAGTATACAGGTATGCATATAACCTGGTAACTTGTTCACACTCTGGAGACATACAACAGTTTATATATGTTATACATATTATCACGGTCTTCCGCTTGTGAATTTAACTGTCTCTGGAGTATGATATGCTGTTCTGGCGTAATCCCACTCATGTTTAATACATTAAAACAGACAACATTCAATCATACATATCTATGTTGCATAAATAACATTTTGGAACTCGGGAGTTGGATTTTCACTCGACCCCCCAATTTTTGGGATGTTACATAATCGAACAATGCACTATCTCGTTTTCAATTGGTAAAGATTATAAGGATCAAATACTTTGCGATGTAGTTGACATGGAAGCTTGGCACATGTTACTTGGCTGACCATGTTAATATAATGTTAATGTTACACATAAAGGCCGAGATAACGTATTTATATTTATTAAAGATGGTAGAAAGTTTATCATCATCCCTATGAGAATGGAGAACCAACCCAAGACTTCTAAAGTTAAGGAACGGTTTCTCATAACCAAACATAATTTTGTTAAACAATCTAAGGAGATAAGAGATATAGATGCATTAGTTGAAAAAGAAAAATATATAGAGCCTATGAACATCCTAGAGGATTTGAAACCAGTGTTACATGAGTTTAAGGCAGTTGTGCTGATGAACTCCCTAAGGAATTGTAACATCCCAAATTTTCACGGCCAGAGTTTATATTTGTGCCCGAGAAAAGCAGGTGTTAATAATGTATAAATTGGATGCTTTAAAAGTCACACCTTATACACACACACACACACACACACACACACACACACACACACACACACTTTCATTTAGATCACATCCAGATACATTCCTAAGGGTAACATTCACGAGAATAAAATCGACTGCATTGATTATTTCATCAGAGTAAAAGAATTCAGTAAATAATTAAATGCCCTCTCAATAAGAGCTTATTACATTTTTCGAGTTTGCAGCGAAAGTATAAAACTAAATCATGAAACTATCTTCTTATTTATTCAGTGTAATACTCCAACGAGAGATGGTCCTCTAGGTCTTTTGTCTGTACATCACCTGCATCATCTATACAGTTGGAGAGGGTCAACTCCCTACTCATAGTGGTGGTTATCCTTTAAGATTAATAATAATTCAAGAGAATCATAAAAGCAATGTAAAGAGTCTGATACGTCCGTTCTCCACAACTACGAGAGGTATTAATATGCACAAGCAACCTACATGAGATGCATGCGTAGTAAAGTATATGTGGTTCATCACACTTAGTGATCACCACAATGTGGACAATGATTTAGAGTTATCCAGCTCACCCCGCATCCTATTTTATGGAGAATTACCAGCGTGTCCCACGTTTAACATGGATTTACACGATTATCCCAAGATGAACACAACAGATGACTGGATGAATTACATGACATAATTTGTTCATGGAGTGACTATTTGTGATATCCAATTCTGGAGGTGATGTAACACGCATTGCGAATCACTTACATCGATTTATGCACCACTACCCATGATACATGGAATTATGTGTCGCCCCAGTGCCTCTACCGAAAACGTATTACGTCCACGATATTTATTTGATCACTAGAAGGGGAATTCCCAACATAATACTTACACCAAAGATAGAAATCCATTGAATTATGAGAGTTCTGGAATATCAAGAGACATGCTCAAGCCTTAAATGTAAATAGCACAATGTTAACAAAGTATAGAGGAGAGTAACAATAGCTAGTTCAACAAAGAGGAGAGTGGCAATGACCAACTCAATAATAAGGAGAGTAGCAATGGCTAACTCAACAAAAGGAGAGTAGCAATGGTCAACTTAATAATAAGGAGAGTGACAATGGCCAACTCAAAAGAAAAGAGTAGCAAGGGCTAACTCAGCAAAATTGATAAAGGCAACAGCAAGGCTTGTATCCATTGCCCCACATAAATTCATAAAGATCACTCGTAATTAACATCATATCATGATTTCCAAAAAGTTAAATAAGTGTTGATGGTAAATTAAACATTGGCAGAGAGAAAATCTTCGTAACATGAAAGCATAGTATATAAAATGCAAAATAAAGCATATTAACTTAAATTATCGTAAGCTTAAAGAAATAAAACCCTCACCTTAGTTTGTGGCATCGTCTTTTACTAAGTTGGATGCTTGGAGGCATATTTTAAGATCAGGTGCTACTCTAATCCACCTGATTTGAATTGGTTAGAATTAGATATTAGATTAGGGTTGAGGAAGCTCAACTTAAATTATATTTTAGATGGTCTATATGTTGTTTAAGTTGATAAGTCTTAACTCATCATGTTTAGGCCCATCCAACCATCGCATTGACTTGGTTAGATGTTACTGAATCCTATTGTTGAGGGATATATCAGATTTGAAAAGATGAGTGAAGGAAAAGGAAATGGAGAGTTAAGATCTGAATCGAAATTCAAGTGGCAATTACATGGGCTTTTCTTTCTTTCTTTGTTGGAGATGAACCAAAGTCAAAGGTCTTCACTCCTCCCTTTCTCTTTTCTTCTTCTCTTTCTCCCTCTCTCTCTTTCTTTCTTTTTGTTTTCTTTTCTTTTCTTTTCTTTCTCCCTTTCTTTCTCTTTCTCTCTCTTTTCTCCCTTCTGATTTCTATCTCACGGCCAAATAGGGCCTAGACTCAGCCCAAACTCGGACCGAAGCCTGGTGTAGCAGCCTAGGTTTGTGATCAACTAGGTGTGCGGCACCACCCCTCCTTCCTTCTTTCGTTTCTCCCCCGTTTCTTTGGTGTTGGGTCTTTATAGTCTTCGTCTATCAGCTAGGGACGAGTCCTGATCGAATGCAAGTTGGTTCTCTGCGCACTGATTACGCACTGTGTCTTGTTATTGGGCTGCGCTGGATTCAACAACTATATCGTGGGGTTGTGTTTTGATCCCGTCTAACCATTGGGGAAGGTTTCTTTGATGGAGGGCCATCCAATGGACGTCCCTGATCCTCTTCTGAACGTCCATTCTTGTCTTTATCACCCTGCATTTGATCGAGCAGGTGGCCACTGCTTTAATGGCGGGTTGCTTCCCAACCATTCTCTATTTTTAATTCTGCCTTTAGATAGTCAGAGATGTTCATCCGACACTTCTTGGCCCACTCGTTTTGAAGTTAATTCACATCGTTTCTTGCGAACGCATTTTCTAGGTGTGATTGGGTTACGTGAGGGAAACGATGGAATACTATGTGCCCTATTTTCTTGCGTGGTCTTCGTAAAGCTTGAGCGAGATCAGAGTCCTAGTCCTCAGGGTTTAGACGGTCCAGATCAGCGGGATCGCTAATGTCAGGAGGACGGATGGTCTCCCATTTTCTTTATTGTTAATCCCATGTGGATCTTAGCTCGGACGGCACAACCATCACGAATCTACCTTCCTTGATAGGGAGTCCTGAGTTTTCTGGTCATGGAAGTGGGTTGTGTCCAATGGACGGTTTAGATCTGATCACTCCTGCGTGGTGGTGGGTCCCATCTACTTCCATGGAATCCAGTTCGGTTTGTAATCCTAAAGGTGGGAGACAGTTTCAAAGGAATTGCTACTCTCCTCTTTTGGCACCGGTTAACACGATTTGACCGTGTTGGTGAGACCAGTGCATTGCAGGTGCACCTCTCCTGGTGCACGCACAACACTCGTGTGGGGCTTACGGTGATTTTTATGGAATCCACTCTGTCTATCTATTTTAACATGTCTTTTTAAGGTATTAGAAAAACATGAGGTGGATTCAAAGTTTAGATGGGCCTCTCAGCTTAATTTTATGGGTCTAACTAATGGTACATGTTATTTAACGATCGAGTAATTTTTTGACCTTATCATCAATGTTTCTAAACGTCCCCAAGCTATTATGGATGGAAATTCAATGACAATATTGTGTAAGTAGGTGTCAACCCAACTTACAGGAAGTTATGGACTCGATATATGGCGTATTTCGTGATTCCAAGTTCTAAACTTAAGATGGTCAGTTAGATTTATCTATCAATGGAATTGAGATGTTCAAAGTAGGTTTTTCTAACGATGTGATGGACTTGTCTTAAAATCAAGCGTCAGATGGATTGATCTATGGATGAAGATCATTTTCAATGGTCAGATTCACATTGGAGAATTGATATAAAGTTAGGATAGCTAGGTTGGTATCGTACATATGTATATAATAGCAGAAGTGAAGGAACTGATCCATACTAGTGGGCGGCCGCACGTGGGCAGGCCCCAAGGTGGCTTGCAGGTTACTGTGCACATAGCGAAGGTGGAACTTTGTCCCACATTGGAAGTATCGTCCGAAGTTATAATGGCTATAAGTTGGGTTCCTTCCTTAACATGCATGATTCGTTTAAAATTTGTGAGCTTCAGCAAAGTGGGCAATATCATGTGTTGTGGGGTCGGGCCTTACATTCGCTCTGCCCGTATAAGCATACACTCTCTACTTCCTAGGATTAAATAAACTTTTGAGGATTAGTTCTGGTTTTTACACATTGATAATGCGTTGTGCATGTAATTTATGTCAAGTGTTAGGCAGCATGGGTTTTGTTGATTTACTACGTGATGATTTTATTGAAAAATACCGAAGCCGTGGTATATATTTGCTAGGTGTTTTGCGCACAGTATTCACGTTTGGCATATGCCTGCCCTAACCGAGATCTTTTGGGATGATTCCGTACTATAGTTTGGTGGAGGAACTTTAGGACAACCTTAGGGAAATGCACCTGGTGCAGTAGCTAATTGGGTAGTGTTAGAAGTATGTGTAGAAGCCCGTAATGAGGGACGTGATCTTGCTAGTCAAGGTAATGAAATTATCTGTGAAGTTATCAAATGGAGCCCTGAACTAGCTGCTACTTGTGAGGTATGGAAGGAGATCAAATTCGAATTCAAAGTAGTGATACCTTGTAATCATGTAATTCCTGATCTTTCCCTAATGGGCAAGCTCCAATTAAATCGGCAAGCCACAAAACATACATTCATATTAACAGAGTGCTTGGTAATGCGTATTTAATACGTATCGACTAGAGTTTCTGATGTGCAGGGTTCGATTTATTCTGCAAACCACAAAGTGTATGCCCAGGTCGTGTTAATGTAAAATGTTGTACGATATGGATGGATGAGATGAATAGGGGGGTTACAAAGGGAATGGATGTTTCACAAGGCAATTACAGGATTAGACAAAGTTAATTAAGGATTGGATGGTTAGGTGGACGGGAGTATCACAAGGACTAGATCAAATGGCTTGGATTAGGACTTAGGTGGCTCAAGAGACCTGGACTTTTGCTAGGCTAGACTAGACCAGGGTTGGACTCTCTCTTTCAGTCTCACTCTCCTCAGTGGAGGGATGAAAGGGATTGGTTAATGGATGCTATGATGGTTACTAGATGATTTGGGGATGATTGAATAATCAAAATGGGAAGGGGAGGGGGCTATTTATAGTTTCCAAGCCTGATTTCCTAGGAATTCTAAACATGTTCAGGGTAAAAAGTGACTGGAGGGCTAGGATTTGAGATTGTCACGTGGAAACATCGCATGCCTTAGGTTAGATGGTAAAAGGGTAAATGTGTGTTGAGAGAAGGGTACTAGAGTCAATACCTATTTTCGCACACTTCGGAGTTGTAAAAGGGGAGTCCACATGCGTTAAGAGCTACTGTCAAGAGAGGGGTGCCACGTGGCTAGCAACACCTTGGGTGCCGCCACCCACTAGTGGGACCTCCAGTCTTGGTAGGAGGCCTCCCACAAGCGTGTGAGGGGTTTGCCTCCTGGTTTGCCCAGTTGTTACTACACCTCTAATTCTGTTTGGGGTTGATTTCTGTCATAGTTCAGGCCTAGTTTTAGGTTGGGCTTAACAAGGTGAGTCATTATTAGACTGGGTAGCATTACACCAAAATTTCTATTTAGGAATGGATTTCAATCGTGGTTAAAAAAAAGGCGTCGTAAAAAATTAGTGACGGTTGAAAACCGTTGCTAATTTTCAATTTTGGAACGGTTTACAACCGTTCCTAAAATAGGTCGTCGCAAAAGTAAGGATGGTTTAAAACCCTTGCAAATTTTCAATTTCTAAACCGTTAGTTTTGGGGATCAGTATTTTTTTTTTTCTTATTTAGAAATTTCTTTCATTTGGTACCTATATTTTTTAAAATATTTGAAACTCAAATAATGTTGCAGTCATATAAAACATTAGAAATGACTTATATTAGATACAAAAATCAAATCTTTGTTAACAAAAAATATTCCAAATATCATGAATCATATAAAGTAAATCTATCAAAATATAAGCTAGTTCGCAATTTTCTTAGTTAAAATAATGATTACATCTAAACTAAAGTGTAAAGCAAAGTTAAATCAAGAAATAAATTTTGAACATTTTTTATTAAACCACCAAAATAATTAATGTAGTTGAATTCTAAGTCTTGAATGGGACTGAGTTTTGAGATATAAGAAGAAAATTTGGTAGCGAATGTGATGGACAGATTGGATATTATGCACACAACATGATGAGCTTCAAACCCACATTATCAACAAATGACACTTCATGGAAAATGATTGAGAACCACGACTCCCTCCATACTCCTAATAATACCAAGATAATCTTTGTATAATTTACTAAGAAATGTCGCAGGTGCTTCAAACTGGAGTGGTCCACCATGATCAGGCCTCAAGAGGATCAACCCACCTATATAATTAAGGACAGAAACCAACATTAGTCTACATTTGAACTGATTAAAATCAGTTACAAAAATCCAATCTTTCCATTAAAGAACCCAACTTCCTACCTTTGTAAAAAAAAGGAACCAATTGTAAATCTACTATGAAAGAAGTAAATGACAAAAAAATAAAATAAGAACCTTTTCAAGGTTAATGCATTAACATTAAAGTGATCAAATGCATCAACTTCCTGCCTTGGTAGTACAATTGCATCATGTTATCTCACAACTCTAGTAACATGATGACAAAAAATGTGCAAGGAGACTGCATCAAATGTCCGTGTATGACTAGAAAGCTTGAATGCTCAAAATTGTCCACTTAACAAGTTCTACTAAGCTCATGTGCAGCTATACACATGGTTGCATGTGCCGACCTAGCACTTTTGCTGGACATCCAAGCTAGGCATCATGTAATTAGGTGATTTGTCCCAAAGAAGAGTGTCACGCCCCAAACTCGGAAATCGGGCTGACAAAATTTTTGATCGCCGAATCCGGCATCGACAGCCTCCGTAGAACCCCATTCTCGGATCCCAACGCCCATTCGCCAGGTTCTGATCCTGGGATGCTACGAGGAGGATTACAACGTCAGTTTGATTCATAATAAGCATAACCAAAGGCATAACCCATAAACAACAACCAAGAACTCCATTACATTTCCACTATGATAAAAAACTTTACAAGTACAATGAGCATAAAAGGAAATACAATGATGAAGAACAAAAACTCCAAAAAGATCTGCAAAGCGCTCCTGCCTCAGCGCTGTTGCGCCCCAACGTCACCTGCACGTAACGGTCTTGCATAAGCTTATAGAAAGCTTAGAAGGTGGTGAAAGTGTGTGCGCAAGGTAGTAATATGAACATGCAATATCAGAGTAATGCAGAATATGCAGATGGATCCATGAAAACCATTAGCCGTACCGAAGCTATGCGATGCAAGACATGAATGATATCGGCCTTCCCAAGGCCATACGATGTGAAATGTAACTCAAGCATATAAATCCTCATCTATGTCCACACATCAATACAGCTCAAATTTGGAATATCACCGGGGTCTTGTACACTCTAAACCAGATCGTCGCCACATTGCGCGCAGTAAGGTAAGTGGAAGTGTAACACCCCAGATTTTTTACCAACCGGGAGTTAGACGTCCTTAGGAAATGGGTCAACCTTATTACTTCCAGAGCTCAATCCCAAAGCCAAAGAAATCACTCTTTAACCCATTTCCTTCAAAACTCACCTTTCACCATCTCATTCTTCAAATTTCTCTAAGTACTTTCATATTAGACATGACTCCTCAAGTTTAAATAGTAAAGACCACTAATCCTAAGGTCTTCATGATGAAGAATAATACCGAAGCTAAAACTTACTGTGAATAGTAAATAACTGGGTAAAATGGACTTTTATCCTTAAAATTTTAGAATCTAACAAAATAGATAGGTTAGTTGGATAGATTAGCATCTCCTACCCCAAAATCATATGCTACATAATGCATAAACTCATTCTGGATTGTAAATTGGCCCCAAAACACCTCGGACGGAGTTGTGGGCCTATCCAGGCCAATGTACAATGAACCAAGGTGGGAACCATACTTTTTTGGGACCCTGGGGGCAGGGGGAACCAGCCCCATAGGGCAGCCGTCACCAGATGTGAGTTTGGTAGGCGATGGCATCGCAGGTTCCGCGATGCATCGCCGGTCAAAATCATCGGTTGGGTCCGGGCTTTGGGCTGGAGGTGTTTGGGGGCTAGGGTAGCCCCCTGGTATGCGGGCCATTCGTTAAAAATACCCCAATCAAGTATTTTCTTCACAAAGTGACCCTCCAACCTCTCCTTTCTCACCAAAACACCTGATTTTTGGTAAAAATCACCCCTCCAAACTCTTCCTTCTTCCGTTTTCAAACACCCTCACTCCACCCTCCAAATTTCATCTCAAACAGATATCATTATAGGCTACTTCCTTTAGAAATCTAATGAGAATCACCTAGCGGCACTAGACGACCTGTGAAATTCGCACCAATCACTTTCAATACGATCTGCTAAAGTCAAAACGTATAGGATAGGTGACGCTACAATATCATAAAGCCTGGGATCAAACTCTATTCCCGATTGCTCTCTAGAGCATCTTGGAAACTTTGTATCGGCTCTGGACCGCACATCGGAAGTCCGATTACCCCGAACTTAGACAATCCTGACCGCTTAGTTGGACTTGACGTTCATCTCAAAAATCAAGTCCAACTGATGTCCTGACGCTATTTTACTGGGTCCAGAGTGAAGAGTGTGAGAAATAAATATAATTTATGAAATCTGGCACGTTCGCTTGTGCACTTTTTCTAAGCATTCTGACAGTCAGAATTCAAATTTCACCCTCGGATCAGGAAAAATTTCCCTTACATGTCATAGTACTTGTAGCTCCGATCGAGTTTTCATAACCGTTGAACTGAAACTGGTCCGCCACGGTCGATCTGGATATCCGCTCAGACTGAAAACTCTACCTGACCTAGATCCAATGTCAGGGAGCTTAAGTCCGACCGCTTTCAGTCACAGGACCTCCAGAAATGCTCCGTTGCCTCAGAACAAGCCCACTTTGGTTACAAAATAAGTATACCTTGGGCCCAAGTCTATTTTGGTCATATTTGGTCATATTTGGTCATATTTGGTCATTCCATACGAATTTGGGGAGAGAAGAGAGAAAAGAGAGAGAAAGTGAGGGAGAAGTTGGAGCTTTCTCCTGGGAGTTTTCCCTGCTGCTCCTCGTGCCACATCCACCTGCCTGCATCACCCTCTCAGTGATTCCAACACACTTATAGGTAAGAAAAACCCTAACCACTTGCTGTTTTGGGATTCCATCGATTCAAATAACAAGGTAGCTTATACATCTTGTGCATTAGGTCGCCGCTATGCCGTTGACGAAGCGTATACGTTTCGTTCGAAACAATACACGTCTAAGGCGAAAGGTGCGGATTTTAGACGCTTTGATTGACTGATTTTAAAGCTTTCAATGTCGTTTAATAGTAGATTATCGACGAGCATACCGTTTGACATGTAGAACATGCTGTCTGTTTTCCGTTTTATAAACGTATGGTAAATATGAGATTTAGAGTATTTTAGGCATTTATAGAAAATACTGTATACGTCCGTATTTTGCTGAAATGCTTGACATGTAAATTTATCGTGTTATGATATTATATATGCGTGTATAATTTGTTTGGCGAAGAGATTCGCCCTAATGTGTACTTTGGGTCGACATACGCTATGTAGACTAAAGTGTGTAGACTGAGTGTTTGTATAAATATTTGTATTAGTATGTATTGAGTAAATGGTGTTGTAAATTAGTTTTGAGAATGAATTCTCAATCCACTTGATGTGGTATACAATTTCCTACATATTTGCTATATGAAATGATTTCCTTATATGTATGGAATACATGTGTTGGTTGATTTGCTTACTTTGTATGCTATAACATATGTTAACATGCTTGTATTGTTGAACTTCAATTCTATTACTCTCATATGATCACTGGTATGAATTGCACATGTCTAGGGCTATGCTTTAGTCTAGACAGTCGGTAATGGATTGAATTAGTGGTAGGCTTCTATTCACCACAGAGGACGCGTCGATGAACGCGAGTCATGTTTTGGGTTGGCGGCAGTGGTTAGGCCACACAAAGTGTTTCATGCACTTAATGTCGTTCAGCTTGAGATGCGCTCGTACTAGTCGAGCCTGTCAAGTAACCCAACTGGCCTTTGTATGTTCACCATGTATGAGTCATAACTGCTTGAACCTAGGGTACTGAACTTACCATTGGAAACCCTGTTAACCATGGTACCTTGATCCATAAAGACTCATGAGCCGGGCATGGTGGTATGGGACACCGTGGTCGAGTTGTCAGCCTACGCTGGGGCCACAAACCTCCCCGTAGTGACCAGTGAGCACCCTACTCTGAGCAGATTATGGTGGTATGGGACATTATATTCTTGTTGTCGACCTACACTGATCAGAAAATGAGCCCTTTGTAGTTACCTTGACTTTATCCTGACACCGCATGGGGGCGACGAGTCCTGATGTAGTCTTAAGGATAATTAGGCCTGTATTGATAAGGTGATGGGGGAGAGGTGCAACGAGTGCGAGCAATAGCCCTAACAGCCCTTGCAGCGACCTACAAATATAACATCGTATGAGATTACTAGGAGTGACGACCCTAGACAGGATCTGTGTTGGGATTGATATAAGCAAAGTACCCTAGTTTCCCAATACTGCTGTGTGAAAGGATTAATAATAACTCGGTAATCATATCCACATCGCATTACATGTGCCTGGAAGATGTGGAGCACTGTGGGAAGAAAGCTTGTCGAGGGAGAATGTCGGTGAGGGCAACCATCATGTCATTTCATGCTTGCATTAACAATAGTATCTAGGAATGTTTGATTGCTTGCATTACTATTATCGCGTGATTGATTTGAGAACATACTAATCTTTGCTCTATGATTCCACTGAGTTAATTACTCACTCCCACGTTACGGGACGGTGTTCCGGACACCCACCAGACCCTTTTGTAATTACAGATGATGGCGCGGCCTGCGAGGCGGAGCCGGACTTGATGATGATGAGGACGATCCCTCCTTTATGCGTGTTCTGATCGACGGGATTACAAGGAGGTTGATTAGACGCCATGACACTTGTCATTTTATATTTTTAGAACACTCATGTATATTCTTTTCTTTCCTTTTTTGGAGTATACATGTATTTAATTAACCTGGTAACATGTTCACACTCTGGATACTTACAATTAATTATATATTTTATGTATTTATCAGTCTTCCGCTTACTAATTTAACTGTCTCTGGAGTATGATATGTTGTTTTGGCTTAGTCTCAATCTTGTTTAATGTCATTCTATAGACAACATGCATTTATCCTTATTATGTTGTATAAGTGACGTTCTGGAACTTGGGAGTTGGGTTTCTACCCGACCCCCTGTAACGCCCGTGAAAAATCCGTACTTGGGCTCGAGTACCAACTCGACCCGAAATTGCGTAGAATTAAATTCCATGGAAATTAAGCGTAAGTTAGCTAACGCAACGCTAGAGTAGCTGGGAAATAGTCCTTGATCACTTTAAATACGTTCTGCAAGAGCCAAATCGAGTAGAACAAATGACTCTATAATACTCTATAACCTCGGATCAAACTCTAAGCGGGTTTGTTCTCTGGACCACTTTGAATTCTTGTATTGGGTTTAGACCGCGCGTCGAAAATCCGATACCTCCTATCTTAGACCGTTAGAACCGCCTAGCTGGACTTGACAATCATTTCGAAAATCAAGTCAAACCGATAATCACAGACTATTTCGTTGAACTCGGACGGAAGAGACCGCGAATAGGGACAGAATTGGAATTTCAAATTCAAATCTGGCACACGACTTGACGCGTCAGTATTAAGCGTTCTGACCGACGGAATTCATCCAGATTACACCCTCGGATCAGGAAAAATTTCTATGTATTATCATGAGACTTTCAGCCCTGATCTACGTGCGGTGACCGCTGAACTAAAACTGGTCCGCCACGTGCGATCTGCGAACCCTGCCAGACTGAAAACTTAATACGTGCTACATCTGGTACGCATGAGCTTAAGTCCGATCGTAATCGACCAGGAGACCACCAGAAAGCATCTTTTGGATCGAAACAGCCCCGAATTGGATAGGCACTAAGTAAACTTCATTCCGGAGCCTGTTTCCGGCACTTTTAAGCTTATAAAAGGGGTTGAAACCCTCATTCCTCTCTCCCATACGAAAATTGTAAAACCCTAGTTATGGGAGAGAGAAAAGGAGAGAGTTTGAGAGAAAGAGTAGAAGGAATTTTTCCCGCTTCCGAGCCACCAGTTGCTACTGCTTCAGCAACTCTTCCCAATCATCTGGCTGGTGATTTCTCCGTTCTTTCAGGTATAAAACAACCCTAGAACTTGCTGATTTAGGGTTTACCTAGATTCATAGCGTGTTAGCTAACGTACTTCATAAATCAGGTCCTCCTACTGCCGTAGACGAAGCGTACACGCTCCGTTCAAAATCACGCATCCGTAAGAGACTAGGTGAGGATTTTAGATGCTTTGATTGACGGTTTACAATGCTTTCAATGTCGTTTAATAGTAGATTATCGACGGCATCGCCGTTTGACATGTACAACATGCTCTTCGTTTCCTGTTTCGTAAATTAACGAAGAATATGAGATTTAGGGCATTTTAGTCATTTGTAGGAAGTACGGTTTATACTCATATTTTGCTGACGTGATTGACATGGTTTGTTGTCGCATTAGGGAGTTAGGAATGCTTGCATAATTAGTTTGGCGAAGAGATTCGCCTAGTTGCGCACTGTGGGTCGACATACTATATGTAGACTTAAGTGTGTAGTGTATGTGTTTGTATAAATGCTTGTATTAGTATGTATCGAATTAAATGATGTTATGTGGTAGTTTGAGATTGATTTCTCAGTTAATATGCTGACCTAAATGATTTCCTACATGTTGACCATATGCATGATTCCATTACATGCATGGAATGTATGTGTTTGAAGATTTTCTTAAGTTGAATGTTATAACATGTGTTAACATGCTCACATGATTGTATTTCAATTCCAATACTCTTATATAAACTGCCGATGTGATTCAATAAATGTTTGGGACTAGACTTAGTCCAGGCAGTCGGTAACCGAGCGAATTCGTGGCTGACTGGTCATAGCCACGAACGACGCATCGATGAACGTGATTCGTGTTTGGAGTTGGCGTCAGTGGTTAGGCCACGTGAAGTGTTTTACGCACTTCATGTCATTCGACTTGAGATGCGATCGCGCTAGTCGAGCCCGTCAAGTAACCCGACTGGCCGATGTATGTTCACCTTGTATGAGTCATAACTGCTTGAACCTAGGGTACTGAACTTACCATTGAAAACCCTGTTAACCATGGTACCTTGATCCATGAAGACTCATGAGCCGGGCATGGTGCTATGGGACACCGTGGTCGAGCTGTCGGCCTACGCTGGGGCCACAAACCTCCCCGTAGTGACCAGTGAGCACCTAGACTCGTGAGTAGATTATGGTGGTATGGGACACTATATTCTAGCTGTCGGCCTACACTGATCAGCCGATGAGTCCTTTGTAGTGACCGCGAGCGTATTCTGAGTCCACGGGAGGCGACGACCCTTCCGTTGCAGTAGAGTACGGTAGGCCTGTATTGATAAGGTGATGGGGGAGCGGTGCAACGAGTGCGAACAACAGCCCTGGCAGCCCTTGCAGTGACCTACGAAATATACATCGTATGAGATTACTAGGAGTGACGACCCTAGACAAGATCTGTGTTGGGATTGATACAAGGGAAGTACCTTAGTTTCTCAATCCTGCTGTTTGAATGGACTAATAACAACTTGGAAATCATATCACCATAGCATTGCATGTGCCTGGAAGATGTGGAGCACTCTAGGGAGTGTGGCATGCCGCGGTCGTAAGATGTTGCCGTATGAGGGAGATCGTCGGTGAGGGCATACATCACGTCATGTCATCTTGCATTAACAACAGTATTAGGATTGTCTGATTTACTGCTTTACTATTATCGCATGATTGAATTGTGAACATGCTAATCCTTGCTCTATGATTCCACTGAGTTGATCACTCACTCTCACGTTACGGGATGGTGTTTGCAACACCCACCAGACCCTGTTGTAGATGCAGGTGAGGCTGAGATCCAGGAGGTGGAGCCAGACATCGACGAGGACCAGGACGAGTTCTCGTACATGCAGTATCACGATGGCTTCCCGTAGGCGACTTGGATCGATGGGATTTCAGTGGGACTATTTTGAACATTATATTTTTGTTCATGTATATGTATATGAGACTCAGAGATGTAGTCATACTTTGGAGACAGATGAGATTTACTTTATTTTTTTTCATACAGTGATATATATATTGTTTAGTCTTCCGCTTGCTTTTATGATTGGATCTAAAGTATGAATTGCAGTTTTGGTATACTTTTACTCATGTGAATGCTTTAAATCAGATAACATTGAATCATAATCATTTTTGTTGCATAAGTGACGGTCTGGAACTCGGGAGTTAAGTTTATACACGACCCCCGATTTTCAGGGTGTTACACACCCAATTTTCAGGGTGTTATAGGAAGAGACCTCACTATCCGTCTGCCAATATCGGGTTCGACTCGTCAATAGCGGACCCATTCCTCGAGCTGGTCAAACTCAGCCTAGCATTGCCCCCTACTCTCGGGCGGGTAAAGCCGCACCCCCTTCCAACCGACCACAACACAGTGGAGAGCTCAGCCATCTGGTAATCGGCACTCGACGCTCATCTACCCACTTGGTCTAGACGTTGGAGCAATCTCTTGGTACCATAAGGGTTTAGGGACTTTCACCCAGGAATATCTATAGCACCCTATGTAGAATAAAATTTTTGGTATCCAATCCTGCCAAACACGATACGTCTGTGGAGGCTATGGCCCCGATGTCACTAGAGCGTACAGTAACCATATCACACAATGCGAAATGCTGTAAGACCCGTATCTTGGTCCGTACCTTTTCGTAGACTTCCGCGGTCTTACCGGTCGAATTCCGACAACCTTCGACCCTTAATCGATATCGACGCACGATCCTGAATCATATGCCGACAACCTGAGTCGACTCAACCTGAGACCAATACCATAGCGACCGCGCCGTCGTTGCTGTTCCGATGCCACGACTCGCGCGCCGAGGCGATACCCTGGTCAAGAGTTGTAGACTGACGTTCGGTGCGAGAAAATGTCGCGCGTTGCGAAAACCAAGGGAATCTCTACGATGTGTCACATTAATCACATCAATCCCATCAATCAATCAACCCATCAAGCACATCACTTTCATCCCTTTTTCCAAGCAACCGCAAAAGTCTCCCAAACCCATACCTCTCTTACACAAAAAGCTACAAAAGTCTTCACCACCCATACCTCTCTTACACAAAAGTCTCAAATGTCAATACTTTCTTACACAACCATCACTCACCACATCCATCCATCACTCTCTCTCTCTCCCTTTACAACTCTCTCTCTTTCTCTCTTTCTCATTTCAAAATCTCCAAGCAAAAGGAGCTCCATACGTATGGAATTTTCCAAACTCTCCTAAACTTCAAGTGTGGCCCACCTCTTCATCCCAAGATCTCTCATCTTAACCCTCCATTCCTCATCTTAACCGTTGAAAACCAAGCTAAGGTGTCAAGGAACTCCTAGGAGCAAGAAGATCAGACGGTGGGTGTCTCTTTAGGGTAGTTTCTTTCTTGTTCTTATGATGGGCCAAGTGAGACCCACCGATCAATGGTGTGGATCTCGCTTGGGACCCCAAGTTGTGGCCGATGGACCACTTGGATCATCATGATCTTTCCATGATGGGGCCATTCTCCATGGACCCCATCATGATGTTTATTTCATTTAAAAAGGTCATCTAGACCGTCCATATCGGTGGGGAATGGATCTCCATCGTTGATTTACATTTTTGATGATCTCATGTTCAAAGGGATCCGTTTATTGTATGATTTCATTCAAGGGAGGGCTCATAGTGGCGGAGCCCTCCACCACAAGGCGTGTCCCACTTTCCATGTCTCTCTCTCTCTTTTATTTCTTTTATTTTATTTTATTTTATTTTATTTTATTTCTATGCAATAGGATTGTGTGGCCCACTTGAATGGATCTCACCTTGAGATTTATTTTGTTTAAATTTTTATTCAAGTGGGGCCCACCTTAGACGTTGTACCCATGTCACCCATCAGTGGTGGCCCACTTCATCAGGGCCCACCACTATCTAAAAAATAAAAAATAAATAAAACCGTCCAGCGTCTGGGACGCTGGAAGTTTCAAAAGAAAGAAAAAAAGGGAAAGAAGAAAAGAAGGGGCTTTGGTGGTCCACTTGCTTTGGTCCCATCATGATGTATTTGAACAATCCAATGTAACGCCCGTGAAAAACCCGTACTTGGGCTCGAGTACCAACTCGACCCGAAATTGCGTAAAATTCATTCCTTTAGAAAATATGACTAGGTTAGCTAGTGCAATGTTAGAATAGCTGGGAAATGGTCCCTGATCACTTTAAATACGTTCTACAAGGCCCAAAGCGAGTGGAACCAATGGTGATATAATGCTCTAAAACCTCGGACCAAACTCTAAGCAGGTTTGTTCTCTGGACCACTTTGAATCTTTGTATTGGATCTAGACCGCACGTCGAAAGTCCGATACCTCCTATCTTAGACAGTTAGAACCGCCTAGCTGGACTTGACAATCATGCCGAAAATCAAGTCAAACCGATAATCACAGGCTATTTCATTGAGCCCGGACCGAAGAGAGTGAGAATAGGGTTAGAATTGGAATTTGAAATTCAAATCTGGCACACGATTTGACGCATCAGTATTAAGCGTTCTGACCATCAGAATACAGCCAAATTACACCCTTGGATCAGGAAAAATATCTATTACATATCACGAGACTTATAGGCCTGATCTTGGTGCGATGACCGTTAAACTGAAACTGGACCGCCACGTGCGATCTGAGAACCCTACCGGTCTGAAAATTGGATGTGTGCTAGATCCAGTATGCATGAGCTTAAGTCCGACCGCATTTGGCCAGGGGACCTTCAGAAATGCCCTTTTGGACCGAAACGGCCCCGATTAGGTTAGGCACCAAGTAAACATTATTCCCAAGCCTATTTTGGGTATGTTTTAGGCTATAAAAGGGGTTGAAACCCTCACTCCTCTCTCCCATCCGAATTTGAGAGAAACCCTAGCTTGGGAGAGAGAAAAAGGTGAGAGATTGTGAGAGAGTGGGAGAGTTCTTCCTGCCACTTGTGCTACGTATTTCACGTGCTTAAGCAACACACCTCTACTGCTTTCCCGGCGATTTCATCGCGATTCTAGGTAAGTAAATACCCTAAATAGTTGCTGATTTGAGTTTCCTTTGTTTCCACAGCGATGTAGCTTATGGATCTCGTGTATTAGGTTCCCTATTCGCCGTAGACGAAGCGTATACGCTCCGTTTCAATTCACGTGTTTATAAGACATTAGGTGAGGATTTAAGACACTTTGATCGACGGTTTCCAACGCTTTCAATGTCGTTTAATAGTAGATTCTTGACGGTATCGCCGTTTGACATGTACAAAATGCTCTCCGTTTCCCGTTTCGTAAACTAACGAAGAATATGAGATTTAGGGCATTTTAGTCATTTGTAGGAAGTACTGTTTACATTCATATTTTGCTGATGTGATTGACATGGTTTGTTGTCGCATTAGGAAGTTAGGAATACGTGCATAATTAGTTTAGCGGAGAGATTCGCCTAATTGCCCACTTCGGGTCGACATACTATATGTAGACTTAAGTGTGTAGTGTATGTGTTTGTATAAATGCTTGTATTAGTATGTATTGAATTAAATGATGTTATGTGATAGTTTGTGATTGATTTCTCAATTAATATGCTGACCTAAATGATTTTCTACATGTTAACTAAATGCATGATTTCATTACATGCATGGAATATATGTGCTTGAAGATTTGCTTAAGTTGAATGTTATAACATGTGTTAACATGCTCACATGATTGTATTTCAATTCCAATACTTTTACATATATTGCTGATGTGATTCCATAAGTGCTTGGGACTAGACTTAGTCCAGGTAGTCGGTAACCGAGTGAATTCGTGGCTGACTGGTCATAGCCACGAACGACGCGTTGATGAACGCGATTCGTGTTTGGAGTTGGCGGCAGTGGTTAGGCCACGCGAAGTGTTTTACGCACTCCATGTCGTTCGAATTGAGATGCGATCGCGCTAGTCGAGCCCGTCAAGTAACCCGACTGACCGATGTATGTTCATCTTGTATGAGTCATAACTGCTTGAACCTAGGGTACTGAACTTACCATTATAAACCCTGTTAACCATGGTACCTTGATCCACGAAGACTCATGAGCCGGGCATGGTGGTATGGGACACCGTGGTCGAGCTGTCGGCCTACGCTGGGGCCACAAACCTCCCCGTAGTGACCAGTGAGCACCTAGACTCGTGAGCAGATTATGGTGGTATGAGACACTATATTCTAGCTGTCGGCCTACACTGATCAGGCGACGAGTCCTTTGCAGTGACCGCGAGCGTATTCTGAGTCCACGGGAGGCGACGACCCTTCTGTTGCAGTAGAGTACAGTAGGCCTGTATTGATAAGGTGATGGGAGAACGGTGCAACGAGTGCGAGCAACAGCCCTGGCAGCCCTTGCAGTGACCTACAAAATATACATCGTATGAGATTACTAGGAGTGACGACCCTAGACAGGATCTGTGTTGGGTTGATACAAGGGAAGTACCTTAGTTTCTCAATCCTGCTGTTTGAATGGACTAATAACAACTTGGAAATTATATCACCATGCCATTGTATGTGCCTGGAAGATGTGGAGCACTTGAGGGTCGATTGCATGCCGCGGTCGTAAGATGTTGCCGTATGAGGGAGATCGTCGGTGAGGGCATACATCACGTCATATCATCTTGCATTAACAACAGTATTAGGATTGTCTGATTTACTGCTTTACTATTATCGCATGATTGAATTGTGAACATGCTAATCCTTGCTCTATGATTCCACTGAGTTGATCACTCACTCTCACGTTACAGGATGGTGTTTGCAACACTCACCAGACCCTGTTGTAGATGCAGGTGAGGCTGAGATCCAGGAGGTGGAGCCAGACTTTGACGAGGACCAGGACGAGTTCTCGTACATGCAGTATCACGATGGCTTCGCGTGGGCGACCTGGATCGATGGGACTTCAGTGAGACTATTTTGGACATTTATTTTTTTTCATGTATATGTATATGAGACTCAGAGATGTATTCATACTTTAGAGACAGATGAGATTTACTTTATTTTTCCATACAGTGATATATATATTGTTTAGTCTTCCGCTTGCTTTTATCACTGGATCTGAAGTATGAATTGCAGTTTTGGTATACTTTTACTCATGTGAATGCTTTAAATCAAACAACATTGAATCATAATCATTTTTGTTGCATAAGTGACGGTCTGGAACTCGGGAGTTGATATTATACACGACCCCCGATTTTCAGGGTGTTATAAGTTGGTATCAGAGCATGAATGAGAGTATACTGGGCCTGGGTTATGGTCTCGCGACGTACGCTGTCGCTTCCCTTAACTTAGGTGGGTGCGATAAGGGTCTAGAAACACTTCTAGGATCGCAGATTCACCGATAGGCGACGTCTATTTGAATTGATCGCACGATCGAGTCTGTAACGCATCTCGGGTCGCGTAAAGCAACCCGAATAGCTTCTAAGCCATAGGAAGTCGGGTTGAGACGTCCTATGAATAATTTTAAACCCATAAAAGTGAATCCTTGGGCCGTGGGATGATCACGACTCCTGCAATCAATCGCCAGGGCTTAAAAACCCCGTTTCGCCAAAAATCTTTAAAATTCTTCCTCTCACCACTCCAATCTTCATTTCTTTCTTATCCAATTCATTTTAGGCATTAAAACTAATGTGAAAATAATACAAAATAATACTTTTACAATATTTTACAGTGAATAGTAAAATTTCATGAAAAATGTCCATAAGACCATTCTAACTTCACTTTCTTTAGAAAATAAGGATCTAGATGGATGTACTAGCTCCTTCTACCCCAAATTCATATGCTGCATCATAAGGTTTTGTATTATGGATTGCGGAATGGTTCTAAAAATCCCCGAACACATGTTTGGGCCTATGTAGGTCAAAGTACAATGAACCAAGGGGTGGACCGTACATATTTGGGGTCCTTGGACCATGGGGGACCGAACCCATCTGGCCCCACTGATCGGATGCACCACCGGTCGGCGATGCCATCGCCGTACAGGTGGGCCCACTTGAAGTGCAATTCGGGCGCACGCCCTTAAATGCCATGTACACACCCCCCATACAGCTCCCGTCCAAAGAAAACCCCCAAATCATACCCCTCCTTCACAAACAGCCCTTCCCATAGCCCTATTTTCATTTTTCAGCAACCATTTCCAAAATTCGAGATTCCAAAATGCCTCTAGATCCCTCCTTGGCCAAAACCGACCATCATCCATCGATCCTTGGGAGTTGGCAGCCCTTCCTCTTGAAGATTTCATCATTTGGAGCTCTAAAATTCCCCAAATCGAGCTGAAATCGTGAGGTGCTCCATTCCACTTTTCCATTTCCATTTCTCCTTGAAAATTCATCCTTGGGAAGCTTGAAACATCCCTCTACGACGCCTAGAGTTCCTTTTTTCAGATTGGACAGCCACTTCTCTGCATTTTCATCATTTTTCATGGCTTTCGTGGAAGCCATTTTAAGCCTTTTATCACTCTCATCCATCATATCTTTGATGGATAAAAGGAAAACCGCAACAGACGAGGCTGAGCCAAGCCGTCCTGCTCAATCGAGAAGATCGCGGGGTGGTCTGCAAGTTCAAGTGCCGCCGCAGGTCCAGCTGCAGTCCTGGAGTGCCGTACAAAGCGGGATTTGGATCCCCATGCACACCTTGGGCGAGTAATTTTATCAGAGATGCTTCATGGCCAATACACTGATCGCAAAGTGTTATTTGAAGCAGACGTGGAAGGGCGACTGTTCGGTGAATTTTTGTTGTTCGAGCGTATTGAAGCTGCGCATTGGGGTCCGATCTTTGAAGCTCGTGCTCGTGCTAATGTGAGCATCGTTCGTGCCTTCTACGCTAGTATCCAGAGTCCTACCTTGGAGCCATTACAGTTTAAAATCCCTTTTGGTAAAGATCGGATGGCTACGATTGATGTGCGACTGATTGCGCGACTTCTGAACGTACCTCTAGGTGATGTTCATCCTAGTGAGAAGAACCTGAGGACTAGGCGTGAACGAGATCACCGCACCAGGTTTCTGTGCGGTAAGTTGGTTCCATGGCAGCCTAATAATAGTCTTAAGGCGACGTACATGTCTGATGATTTGCGCCTGCTGCACCATATCTACACGTTCAATGTTTATCCCAGGTCGACGAATCGCATTGAATGTACACTCCTTATGGTTGATTTCCTGTATCTGGTGGCCCAGGGAGAGAATTTATGCATGGCTACTTTCATCTTACGATAAATAATCCTCATAGCCAGGTCAAGAAGAACATCCGAATCACTTCCCTTTGGCCGACTGATTTGTAAGATTGCGCTTGAGTTTGCCTATAGACTTGGGCCGAAATTGCCAGTATCGATTCATACCATTGATGAGTCGACTATGGTCAAGATGAAGATTGGGTCGCAGTACCGTGAAAACCAGCTTGAGGAAGACAGCGAGGATGACTTTGATGATGAGGAAGATCAAAGCGAAGAAGAACCTGGAGCAGAGGTTCAGGAAGAAGCTCAGGAAGAGGCAGAGGAGGAGGCTCAGGATACGGATGAGAGCCCTCCTCCTTCTGCGCAGGCTACTATCGACGATCGCATTGCTCGGATGGAGGAGAGTCAGACCGCTTTGCGAAGGGAAGTTCAAGAACTTCGCGCAGAAGTCGCGGATGCCAAGGCCGTTACAAAGAAAAAATTAGGCAAGGTGACTCGCACCTTGAAGGCGATCCTGTGTTGCTTACAGGATAAGGGTGCTCCTCCTCCGTCCCCAGACTCAGACTAGCGATGCGACCTTGATGTAGTTGTCAGTAGTTAGTCATTTCCTGCTTTATCAGTGTGAGCCTGTTAGGGCTAGTGCTTTGCTTATGTTACTGTTACAATTTTAACTATCTTAGTTCCTATGTATTTCTCGTCGTGATGCTTGTAAGGATATATCCCTTGTATTGTGACAATTTTGATTAAATGAAATGCATAGAATGCCTTCGACTCCTTGTGTAAATGATTGCGGTATAATTGTGCAATTAAGACTGACAAGGTTGCGCCCTATTTTGAATATTGGGAATGCCGCCTAAGGCTACGCGGAGCACGGTTCGGCTTGCACTGACTGAGCATATGGATCAGACTCCTTCGCAGTCTGACACTCATGCGGACCCTTCTTTGGGCCCGATTCCTGAGGCAGTTCGATCGTCTCAACCTGCCGCTGGTCCTACAGTTGGACCACCGCCATTTACACCGTCAGTCAGAGAGCCATATCGTGCATCTACTTCGACACAGCATTTGCCACAGCCTGCTCCACCTCCTGACAGATTCGAGCAGATGATGACTATGATGCTGCAGCAGCAGCAGCTTCTGACTACCATTGTGGGGACATTAGCCCAGGGTGGGGGTGCGACTCCATCTACTCCACCTACACCACCTGCGCATCCAGCTGAGGATGCTTATACATACGCCCAGGATGAGGGCATGCTCATCCTGCGCCGCCTGCTTACCCTACGGGGAATCCCGCCGATACACGGGGCCTATTGGAGCGATTTCAGCGCTTGCGGCCTCCTACTTTCACGGGTTCTCACAGACCCGAGGAGGCTGAGTACTGGCTCGACCGTGTGTCGAAGATTTTGCGGATGCTTCATTGCACTGAGGCCGAGTAGGTAGAGCTGGCTACATTCCTGTTTAAGAGAGAAGCCAACCTGTGGTGGGATAGCGTACTGCGGACCGTTGCCGCCGACTTTGTATGGATGTGGGAAGCATTTGAGTTCCGCTTCCATGAGAAGTATTATCCCCAGACTTACAGGCACGACAGGGAGAATGAGTTTCTCCGTCTCAGACAGGCAGCTATGACGGTTACAGAGTATGAGCATCGGTTCACGGAGTTGGGCAGATACGTCCCGACGATTTTGGCTGATGAGCAGATGCGCATACGATGCTTTCTGGAGGGTTTGCGACCGGATATTCGGTCGAAGATATGCTGTTTGACCATTCCCTCTTATGCGGAGTTGATTCACATGTCCATGCGGGCAGAGCAGGATATGGATCGGCTTGCGTGATCTCGTGGCCCTGTTGCATCTAGGCCACGACCAGACTTGTCAGACAGGCCTCTCGGGGGCAAGAGGCCTCGCATTGACCCTCCTACTCGGGCCATAGTACCAGCACCATCGTTTCGGCGCCCCGAGTTATCGTGCACATACTGTGGGAGGTCAGGCCACTTGGCGCAGAGCTGCTTCTCTCGGATGCGGGACAGCGGGTTCTCACCGCCGCAGAAGATTGACCGTGCTCGTTCACAGGCGATATCAGCACCGCCTTTGCGGTTAGCTCTGCGCACCCTACATTCAGACCTCCGGTATCGCAGATCAGACAGCCTCCACGGCCCTTGACACAGCGGCCGAACCGGCCACAGCAGGCTCGGGTTCATGCATTGACAGCTGAGGCAGCTGCGGCACCGACTCTTCAGGATTCAGCCTTCGAGGTCACGGCCCATATTGGAGGTACTCCTATTCTTGTGATGGTGGACACTGGTTCCACGATTTCTTTGATATCGCGTGCTGTAGTCAGGCATCTTGGGTTACAGACTATCACTATGGATAGCGTGCGGGTCTTTGCAGCTCATGGGGATTATTCGGATGTTACCCAGATGTGTGAGGGTTATTTAGTTGATCTGGGAGGCAGGACGATGGCTCTTGATCTTGTCGTCAATCCCTCGCTCGTTTATCTCGACGTCATTCTTGGCATGGACTGGTTGACTGCTGGGAGGGCCGAGATTGACTGCGAGGCTCGTATGGTGACGGTGTACGAGCCTGAGGGCACGCCTTTCACGTTTTCAGTGCGGGTAAATCTTCCTTTCCGCATACTTAGTTACGCCACTTTATTGCGCGACGCTGGTGCCCAGGTACTCGAGCATGTGCCAGTCGTTTCCGAGTTCGGGGATCTGTTCAGGAAGATCCCTGGTTTGCCGCCCCGACGTGAGATCGATTTCACTATCGATCTGGTTCCTGGTTCTACACCCGTCTCACTGCCGACGTATCGCATGGCACCATGTGAGATGGAGGAGTTGAGGACGCAGATTGATGGTCTGCTAGAGCTTGGCCTTATACGGCCTAGTGTGTCTCCTTGGGGAGCACCGGTCCTATTCGTGAGGAAGAAGGACGGTTCAATGCGATTGTGTATTGATTATCGCAGGCTGAACCAGCTCACGGTGAAGAACAAGTACCCTTTACCCAGGATCGATGACTTGTTTGATCAGTTGAGAGGAGCGCAATACTTCTCGAAGATTGATCTTCAGTCTGGATATCATCAGTTGCGCGTCAGGGATGAGGACGTGCAGAAGACAGCATTCAGGACCAGTTTTGGCCACTACGAGTTCCTCGTGATGTCGTTCAGTCTTACGAACGCACCGGCCGTGTTCATGGATCTGATGAACCGGGTATTTCGGCCTTTCCTCTATCGATTCGTCGTTGTATTCATTGACGACATTTTGGTGTACTCTAAGAGTCGAGAGGAGCATGAGGAGCACTTACGTTTGGTCCTCGATACGCTCAGACAGCATCAGTTGTTCGCACAGTACAAGAAGTGCGACTTCTGGAAGCAGGAGGTGAAGTTTCTAGGACACGTGGTGTCCAAGGAAGGCATGGCAGTTAACCTGTCTAAGGTAGCTGTGGTGCAGGACTGGGAGTAGCCTGGTTCTGTCACTGAGGTGAGGAGTTTCTTGGGTCTCGCTGGCTACTATCGGCGCTTCATACAGGGCTTCTCGAAGATCGCGAGACCCTTATCTCAGTTAACACGGAAGGACGTGAAGTTCACCTGGAATGACAAGGCGGAGTCAGCTTTTCAGGAGCTGAAGGACAGACTTACGTCCGCCCCTGTGCTAGTATTGCCAGAGCAAGGGGTTAAATACACTATATACACTGACGCGTCTAGCGTTGGTTTGGGTTGTGTCCTTATGCAGAGGGACAGGGTAATTTCGTATGCCTCGAGACAATTAAGGAAGCACGAGGAGAATTACCCTACACACAACCTAGAGTTGCAGCCGTTATATTCGCACTGAGACTCTGGAGACATTACCTCTACGGAGAGGAGTTCGAGCTCTTTTGCGACCACGAGAGCCTCAAGTACATATTCACGCAGCGAGACTTGAATATGAGGCAGCGGCAATGGATGGAGACGTTGAAGGACTTCAAGTTTGAAGTCTCTTACCATCCTGGGAAGGCAAACCTTATGGCTGATGCGTTGAGCCGCAAGAAGGCGATAGAGTTTGCTGTTCCGCTGATGGTTGCTGAGTGGGATATGCTTGAGTTTTTGCGAGACTTTGAGCAGAAACTCACCGTAGAGGAGCCGTTTGAGTTCATCGCACATGTACAGGTGCGATCTCAGATCGATGACCGAGTCATCGAGGCGCAGAGGGACGATGCGCATCTTACTGAGCTTCGAGAGCAGGCCAGTGATGATGCTGACGCCGACTGGCGAGTGGGTATAGATGGGGGCTTACGTTACCGTGGCCGCCTATGCGTCCCAGATGTCCCTGACTTGAGACGAGAGATTCTCGAGGCTGCGCATTGTACTAGACTCGCGATGCATCCAGACAGCACAAAGATGTATCGTGACGTGAAGAGGACGTATTGGTGGGAAGGTATGAAGACCCACATAGCTGAGTTGGTGTCCCGTTGTCTCACTTGTCAGCAGGTGAAGGCAGAGCATCGCCGACCACCTGGACTTTTGCAGCCTATGCCGATTGCAGAGTGGAAGTGGGATTTCATTTCCATGGACTTCATTTCTAGGTTGCCGAAGACGAGTAAGGAACATGATTCCATTTGGGTGATCGTCGACCGTCTGACGAAGTCGGCGCACTTCCTACCGATCAGAGTTACGAACTCTGCAGACGAGCTGGCTAGATTGTACATCAGAGAGATTGTGCGTCTGCATGGAGTTTCGTTGGAGATCGTGACGGACAGAGACACGCGGTTCACTTCTATCTTCTGGACTCACATTCAGGAGGCTATGGGTGTGAAGTTGAAGTTCAGTACTGCCTTCCACCCACAGACAGACGGACAGACAGAGCGGGTGAACCAGATCTTGGAGGACATGTTGCGAGCTTGCGCATTGGACTTCAAGGACAGTTGGGATGATTGTCTTGCATATGCGGAGTTTGCGTACAACAACAGTTTTCAGGCGAGTATCGGTATGGCACCTTATGAGGCGCTGTATGGGCGACCTTGTCGCGCACCGTATTGCTGGCTAGAGGTCGGTGAGCGTAGCTTGGTTGGCCCAGAGTTAGTGCAGGCGACGTCAGAGAAGATTGATACTATTCGACGTCGGCTTCTTACAGCGCAGAGCAGACAGAAGAGCTGCGTCGATACGAGACGGAGGCCACTAGAGTTCACAGTTGGGGATCATGTGTTTTTGCGAGTTTTCCCTATGAAGGGAGTCCTTCGGTTCGGGAAGAAGGGGAAGCTGGCACCGTGATTCATTGGCCCATTCCAAATCCTCGATCGTGTGGGAACGGTGGCTTACCGATTGGCTTTACCCACGCCTCTCGCGAGCGTTCACAACGTATTTCATGTTTCTATGCTGAAGAAGTACGTTGCTGATCCTTCCCATATCATCAGATGGGAGCAGGTGCAGTTAGGAGAGGATGTTACATATATCCTGCGACCGACACGTATCCTAAACAGGAAGGAGCAGGTACTGCGTAGCAAGGTGATTCTCCTTGTGAAGGTATTATGGACGCATCACTCTGAGGAGGAGGCTACCTGGGAGACAGAAGTCGAGATCAGAAAGAACTACCCCCAGCTTCTCGAGGAGTACGAAAAGGTACAAAATTTCGAGGATGAAATTATTTGTTAAGGGGGGTAGATTGTAACGCCCGTGAAAAACCCGTACTTGGGCTCGAGTACCAACTCGACCCGAAATTGCGTAAAATTCATTCCTTTAGAGAATATGACTAGGTTAGCTAGTGCAATATTAGAATAGCTGGGAAATGGTCCCTGATCACTTTAAATACGTTCTACAAGGCCTAAAGCGAGTGGAACCAATGGTGCTATAATGCTCTAAAACCTCGGACCAAACTCTAAGCAGGTTTGTTCTCTGGACCACTTTGAATCTTTGTATTGGATCTAGACCACACGTCGAATGTCCAATACCTCCTATCTTAGACCGTTAGAACCGCCTAGCTAGACTTGACACTCATTCCGAAAATCAAGTCAAACCGATAATCACAGGCTATTTCATTGAGCCCGGACCGAAGAGAGTGAGAATAGGGTTAGAATTGGAATTTGAAATTCAAATCTGGCACACGATTTGACGCATCAGTATTAAGCGTTCTGACCGTCAGAATACAGCCAAATTACACCCTTGGATCAGGAAAAATATCTATTACATATCATGAGACTTATAGGCCTGATCTTGGTGCGATGACCGTTAAACTGAAACTGGACCGCCACGTGCGATCTGGGAACCCTACCGGTCTGAAAATTGGATGTGTGCTAGATCCAGTATGCATGAGCTTAAGTCCGACCGCATTTGGCCAGGGGACCTTCAGAAATGCCCTTTGGGACCGAAACGGCCCCGATTTGGTTAGGCACCAAGTAAACATTGTTCCCAAGCCTATTTTGGGCATGTTTTAGGCTATAAAAGGGGTTGAAACCCTCACTCCTCTCTCCCATCCGAATTTGAGAGAAACCCTAGCTTGGGAGAGAGAAAAAGGTGAGAGATTGTGAGAGAGTGGGAGAGTTTTTCCTGCCACTTGTGCTACGGGTTGCACGTGCTCAAGCAACACACCTCTACCGTTTTTTCAGCGATTTCACGGTGATTCTAGGTAAGCAAAAACCCTAAATAGTTGCTGATTTGAGTTTTCTTAGTTTCCATAGCGATGTAGCTTATGGATCTCGTGTATTAGGTTCCTTATACGCCGTAGACGAAGCATATACGCTCCGTTTCAATTCACGTGTTTACAAGACATAAGGTGAGGATTTAGACGCTTTGATTGACGGTTTCCAACGCTTTCAATGTCGTTTAATAGTAGATTCTTGACGGTATCGCCGTTTGACATGTACAAAATGCTCTCCGTTTCCCGTTTCGTAAACTAACGAAGAATATGAGATTTAGGGCATTTTAGTCATTTGTAGGAAGTACTGTTTACATTCATATTTTGCTGATGTGATTGACATGGTTTGTTGTCGCATTAGGAAGTTAGGAATACGTGCATAATTAGTTTGGCGGAGAGATTCGCCTAATTGCCCACTTCGGGTCGACATACTATATGTAGACTTAAGTGTGTAGTGTATGTGTTTGTATAAATGCTTGTATTAGTATGTATTGAATTAAATGATGTTATGTGATAGTTTGTGATTGATTTCTCAATTAATATGCTGACCTAAATGATTTTCTACATGTTAACTAAATGCATGATTTCATTACATGCATGGAATATATGTGCTTGAAGATTTGCTTAAGTTGAATGTTATAACATGTGTTAACATGCTCACATGATTGTATTTCAATTCCAATACTTTTACATATATTGCTGATGTGATTCCATAAGTGCTTGGGACTAGACTTAGTCCAGGTAGTCGGTAACCGAGCGAATTCGTGGCTGACTGGTCATAGCCACGAACGACGCGTCGATGAACGCGATTCGTGTTTGGAGTTGGCGGCAGTGGTTAGGCCACGCGAAGTGTTTTACGCACTCCAGGTCGTTCGACTTGAGATGCGATCGCGCTAGTCGAGCCCATCAAGTAACCCGACTGGCCGATGTATGTTCATCTTGTATGAGTCATAACTGCTTGAACCTAGGGTACTGAACTTACCATTGTAAACCCTGTTAACCATGGTACCTTGATCCACGAAGACTCATGAGCCGGGCATGGTGGTATGGGACACCGTGGTCGAGCTGTCGGCCTACGCTGGGGCCACAAACCTCCCCGTAGTGACCAATGAGCACCTAGACTCGTGAGCAGATTATGGTGGTATGGGACACTATATTCTAGCTGTCGGCCTACACTGATCAGGCGACGAGTCCTTTGTAGTGACCGCGAGCGTATTCTGAGTCCACGGGAGGCGACGACCCTTCTGTTGCAGTAGAGTACAGTAGGCCTGTATTGATAAGGTGATGGGAGAGCGGTGCAACGAGTGCGAGCAACAGCCCTGGCAGCCCTTGCAGTGACCTACGAAATATACATCGTATGAGATTACTAGGAGTGACGACCCTAGACAGGATCTGTGTTGGGATTGATACAAGGGAAGTACCTTAGTTTCCCAATCCTGCTGTTTGAATGGACTAATAACAACTTGGAAATCATATCACCATGCCATTGTATGTGCCTGGAAGATGTGGAGCACTTGAGGGTCGATTGTATGCCGCGGTCGTAAGATGTTGCCGTATGAGGGAGATCGTCGGTGAGGGCATACATCACGTCATATCATCTTGCATTAACAACAGTATTAGGATTGTCTAATTTACTGCTTTACTATTATCGCATGATTGAATTGTGAACATGCTAATCCTTGCTCTATGATTTCACTGAGTTGATCACTCACTCATACGTTACGGGATGGTGTTTGCAACACCCACCAGACCCTGTTGTAGATGCAGGTGAGGCTGAGATCCAGGAGGTGGAGCCAGACTTTGACGAGGACCAGGACGAGTTCTCGTACATGCAGTATCACGATGGCTTCGCGTAGGCGACCTGGATCGATGGGACTTCAGTGGGACTATTTTGAATATTTACTTTTGTTCATGTATATGTATATGAGACTCAGAGATGTATTCATACTTTAGAGACAGATGAGATTTACTTTCTTTTTCCATACAGTGATATATATATTGTTTAGTCTTCCGCTTGCTTTTATCACTGGATCTGAAGTATGAATTGCAGTTTTGGTATACTTTTACTCATGTGAATGCTTTAAATCAGACAACATTGAATCATAATCATTTTTGTTGCATAAATGACGGTCTGGAACTCGGGAGTTGAGATTATACATGACCCCCGATTTTCAGGGTGTTACATCCAAGCCGTCCATCCTCTTACCTACAGTGTTTTATCCATTGGGTAGAAGTTTGGGGCTGATTGGAAGACCTGGCGGGCCATAGCATCAAGGAATGCATCATTACCATTCAAGGATCTTTTTTCTTATTTTATTTCATTTTCTATCATCAAAAAAATTCAAACTTTAGACTCTTTGGGCTCGTCTTGGGCCAGGGAAACCAATGGATGGAGTGGATTTAGGCGATGTGGACCCCACCTTCGAAAATTCCCAAAAAAATGGTTTTTCCTAAAAATTGCAAGAGGCCTTGCCTCTTGGTTCTGACAGGTGTGCAGCAGCTGCACGCTGCGTGCGGGCGGGCGGCGTCCATCGAGGGACCCACGGCTCCAGCCGTGGGCCCCACCATAATGTTTGTTTATCATCCAACCTGTTCATGAGGTGGGTCCCCTCCTCAGGTGGGCCCCCTCCAAATTTTAACTCAATCTAGGACTCAGGTGGTCCACACCACAGGAAACAGTGGAAATACATATCTACCATTGAAATCCTTTTTTTGGGGCCCACAGAAGTGTTGGATCAAGCTGAAATTTATGTTTTCCCTTCATCCAGGTCCGAGTGACCTTATGAACGGCTCAGATGGCATTTATGCATCATGGTGGGCCAAATCTATGGAACCCACAGTAATGTATACATTTTATTCACACCATCCACAGGCCGTGGACGGTGAATCTCACCATGTCATTACGTTTCACCTCCACCGTCCAGTGGACGGTGGAGCCTGGTGTATGTGTTCCTTACACACTGTGACAGTGGGGCCCACCTTGATCGACATGAACCCACACCGTCCAAAGCATGGACGGTGGTACCACCTAATACATGTGTTGTATCCTAACCTCCATTCACCTGGCCCCACCTGGACGTGGTTAGTTGGTACGACCAGCTATTTGTTGTTGTAGTTGCGTGTGGAGCCCTCCTTGATGCATATGCCATCCCTTGTAACACCCTGAAAATCGGGGGTCGTGTATAAACTCAACTCCCGAGTTCCAGACCGTCACTTATGCAACAAAAATGATTATGATTCAATGTTGTCTGATTTAAAGCATTCACATGAGTAAAAGTATACCAAAACTTCAATTCATACTTCAGATCCAGTGATAAAAGCAAGAGGAAGACTAAACAATATGTATATCACTGTATGAAAAAAAAAACAAAGTAAATCTCATCTGTCTCCAAAGTATGACTACATCTCTGAGTCTCATATACATATACATGAACAAAATGTAATGTTCAAAATAGTCCCACTGAAGTCCCATCGATCCAGGTCGCCTACGGGAAGCCATCGTGATACTGCATGTACGAGAACTCGTCCTGGTCCTCGTCGATGTCTGGCTCCACCTCCTGGATCTCAGCCTCACCTGCATCTACAACAGGGTCTGGTGGGTGTTGCAAACACCATCCGGTAACGTGGGAGTGAGTGATCAACTCAGTGGAATCATAGAGCAAAGATTAGCATGTTCACAATTCAATCATGCGATAATAGTAAAGCAGTAAATCAGACAATAATAATAATGTTGTTAATGCAAGATGACATGACGTGATGTATGCCCTCACCGACGATCTCCCTCATACGGCAACATCTTACGACCGCGGCATGCCACACTCCCTAGAGTGCTCCACATCTTCCAAGCACATGCAATGCTATGGTGATATGATTTTCAAGTTGTTATTAGTCCATTCAAACAGCAGGATTGGGAAACTAAGGTACTTCCCTTGTATCAATCCCAACACAGATCCTGTCTAGGGTCGTCACTCCTAGTAATCTCATACGATGTATATTTCGTAGGTCACTGCAAGGGCTGCCAGGGCTGTTGCTCGTACTCATTGCACCGCTCCCCCATCACCTTATCAATACAGGCCTACTGTACTCTACTGCAACGGAAGGGTCGTCGCCTCCCGTGGACTCAGAATACGCTCGCGGTCACTACAAAGGACTCGTCGCCTGATCAGTGTAGGCCGACAGCTAGAATATAGTGTCCCATACCACCATAATCTGCCCACGAGTCTAGGTGCTCACTGGTCACTATGGGGAGGTTTGTGGCCCCAGCGTAGGCCGACAGCTCGACCACGGTGTCCCATACCACCATGCCCGGCTCATGAGTCTTCGTGGATCAAGGTACCATGGTTAACAGGGTTTACAATGGTAAGTTCAGTACCCTAGGTTCAAGAAGTTATGACTCATACAAGGTGAACATACATCGGCCAGTCGGGTTGCTTGACGGGCTCGAACTAGCGCGATCGCATCTCAAGTCGAACGACATGAAGTTCGTAAAACACTTCGCGTGGCCTAACCACTGCCGCCAACCCCAAACAGGAATCGCGTTCATCGACGCGTCGTTCGTGACTATGACCAGCCAGCCACGAATTCGATCGGTTACCGACTGCCTGGACTGAGTATAGTCCCAAACAACTATGGAATCACATCGGCAGTTTATGTAAGAGTATTGGAATTGAAATACAATCATGTGAGCATGTTAACACATGTTATAACATTCAACTTAAGCAAATCTTCAAACACATACATTCCATGCATGTAATGGAATCATGCATATGGTCAACATGTAGGAAATTATTTAGGTCAGCATATTAACTGAGAAATCAATCTCAAACTACCACATAACATCATTTAATTCAATACATACTAATACAATCATTTATACAAACACATACACTACACACTTAAGTCTACATATAGCATGTTGACCCGAAGTATGCAATTTGGCAAATCTCTTCGTCAAACTAATTATGCACGTATTCCTAACTTCCTAATGCGACAACAAACCATGTCAATCACATCAGCAAAATATGAATGTAAACAGTACTTCCTACAAATGACTAAAATGCCCTAAATCTCATATTCTTCGTTAGTTTACGAAACGGGAAACGGAGAGCATTTTGTACATGTCAAACGGCGTTGCCGTCAAGAATCTACTATTAAACGACATTGAAAGCGTTGGGAACCGTCAATCAAAGCGTCTAAAATCCTCACCTTATGTCTTGTAAACATGTGATTTGAAACGGAGCGTATATGCTTCGTCTACGGCGTATAAGGAACCTAATACACGAGATCCATAAGCTACATCGCTATGGAAACTAAGAAAACTCAAATCAGCAATTATTTAGGGTATTTGCTTACCTAGAATCGCCGTGAAATCGCTGGGAAAACGGTAGAGGTGTGTTGCTTGAGCACGTGCAACCCGTAGCACAAGTGGCAGGAAAAACTCTCCCACTCTCTCACAATCTCTCACCTTTTTCTCCCTCCCAAGCTAGGGTTTCTCTCAAATTCGGATGGGAGAGAGGAGTGAGGGTTTCAACCCCTTTTATAACCTAAAACATGCCCAAAATAGGCTTGGGAACAATGTTTACTTGGTGCCTAACCAAATCGGGGCCGTTTCGGTCTAAAAGGGAATTTCTGAAGGTCCCCTGGCCAAATGCCATCGGACTTAAGCTCGTGCATACTGGATCTAACACACATCCAGTTTTCAGGCCGGTAGGGTTCCCAGATCGCACGTGGCGGACCAGTTTCAGTTTAACGGTCATCGCACCAAGATCGGGCCTATAAGTCTCGTGATATGTAATAGATATTTTTTCTGATCCAAGGGTGTAATTTGGCTGTATTCTGACGGTCAGAACGCTTAATACTGATGCGTCAAATCGTGTGCCAGATTTGAATTTTAAATTCCAATTCTAACCCTATTCTCACTCTCTTCGGTCCGGGCTCAATGAAATAGCCTGTGATTATCGGTTTGACTTGATTTTCGGAATGAGTGTCAAGTCCAGCTAGGCGGTTCTAACGGTCTAAGATAGGAGGTATTGGACTTTTGACGTGCGGTCTAGATCCAATACAAAGATTCAAAGTGGTCCAGAGAACAAACCTGCTTAGAGTTTGGTCCGAGGTTTTAGAGCATTATAGCATCATTGGTTCCACTCGCTTTGGGCCTTGTAGAACGTATTTAAAGTGATCAGGGACCATTTCCCATCTATTCTAACGTTGCACTAGCTAACCTAGTCATATTTTCTAAAGGAATGAATTCTACGCAATTTCGGGTCGAGTTGGTACTCGAGCCCAAATACGGATTTTTCACGGGCGTTACAATCTACCCCCCTTAACAAATAATTTCATCCTCGAAATTTGTACCTTTTCGTACTCCTCGAGAAGCTGTGGGTAGTTCTTTCTGATCTCGGCTTCTGTCTCCCAAATAGCCTCCTCCTCAGAGTGATACGTCCACAATACCTTCACAAGGGGAATCACCTTGCTACGCAGTACCTGCTCCTTCCTGTCTAGGATGCGTGACGGTCGCAGGATATAAGTAACATCCTCTCCTAACTGCACCTGCTCCCATCTGATGATATGGGAAGGATCAGCAACGTACTTATTCAGCATAGAAACATGAAATACGTTGTGAACGCTCGCGAGAGGCGTGGGCAAAGCCAATCGGTAAGCCACTGCTCCCACACGATCGAGGATATGGAATAGACCAATGAATCGTGGTGCCAGCTTCCCCTTCTTCCCGAACCGAAGGACTCCCTTCATAGGAGAAACTCGCAAAAATACGTGATCCCCAACTGTGAACTCTAGTGGCCTCTGTCTCGTATCGACGTAGCTCTTCTGTCTGCTCTGCGCTGTAAGAAGCCGACGTCGAATAGTATCAATCTTCTCTGACGTCGCCTGCACTAACTCTGGGCCAACCAAGCTACGCTCACCGACCTCTAGCCAGCAATGCAGTGCGCGACAAGGTCGCCCATACAGCGCCTCATAAGGTGCCATACCGATACTCGCCTGAAAACTGTTGTTGTACGCAAACTCCGCATATGCAAGACAATCATCCCAACTGTCCTTGAAGTCCAATGCGTAAGCTCGCAACATATCCTCTAAGATCTGGTTCACTCGCTCTGTCTGTCCGTCCGTCTGTGGGTGGAAGGCAGTACTGAACTTCAACTTCACACCCATAGCCTCCTGAATGCGAGTCCAAAAAATAGAAGTGAACCGCGTGTCTCTGTCCGACACGATCTCCAGCGGAACTCCATGCAGACGCACAATCTCTCTGATGTACAATCTAGCCAGCTCGTCTACAGAGTTCGTAACTCTGATCGGTAGGAAGTGCGCCGACTTCGTCAGACGGTCGACGATCACCCAAATGGAATCATGTTTCTTCCACATCTTCGGCAACCCAGAAATGAAGTCCATGAAAATGAAATCCCACTTCCACTCTACAATCGGCATAGGCTGCAAAAGTCCAGGTGGTCGGCGATGCTCTGCCTTCACCTGCTGACAAGTGAGGCAACGGGACACGAACTCAGCTATGTGGGTCTTCATACCTTCCCACCAATACGTCCTCTTCACATCACGATACATCTTTGTGCTGCCTGGATGCATCGCGAGTCTAGTACAATGCGCAGCCTCGAGAATCTCTCGTCTCAAGTCAGGGACATCTGGGACGCATAGGCGGCCACGGTAACGTAAGCCCCCATCCATACCCACTCGCCAGTCAGCGTCAGCATCATCACTGGCCTGCTCTCAAAGCTCAGTAAGATGCGCATCGTCCCTCTGCGCCTCGATGACTCGGTCATCGATCTGAGATCGCACCTGTACATGTGCGATAAACTCAAACAGCTCCTCTACCGTGAGTTTCTGTTCAAAGTCTCGCAAAAACTCAACCATATCCCACTCGGCAACCATCAGTGGAGTCGCAAACTCTATCGCCTTCTTGCGGCTCAATGCATCAGCCACAAGGTTCGCCTTCCCAGGATGGTAAGAGACTTCAAACTTGAAGTCCTTCAACGTCTCCATCCATCGTCGCTGCCTCATATTCAAGTCTCGCTGCGTGAATATGTACTTGAGGCTCTTGTGGTCGCAAAAGAGCTCGAACTCCTCTCCGTAGAGGTAATGTCTCCAGAGTCTCAGTACGAATATAACAGCTGCCAACTCTAGGTCGTGTGTAGGGTAATTCTCCTCGTGCTTCCTTAATTGTCTCGAGGCATACGAAATTACCCTGTCCCTCTGCATAAGGACACAACCCAAACCAACGCTAGACGCGTCAGTGTATATAGTGTATCTAACCCCTTGCTCTAGCAATACTAGCACAGGGGCGGACGTAAGTCTATCCTTCAGCTCCTGAAAAGCTGACTCCACCTTATCATTCCAGGCGAACTTCACGTCCTTCCGTGTCAACTGAGATAAGGGTCTCGCGATCTTCGGGAAGTCCTGTATGAAGCGCCGATAATAGCCAGCGAGACCCAAGAAGCTCCTCACCTCAGTGACAGAACCAGGCTGCTCCCAGTCCTGCACCGCAGCTACCTTAGACAGGTCAACTGCCATGCCATCCTTGGACACCACGTCCCAAAAACTTCACCTCCTGCTTCCAGAAGTCGCACTTCTTGTACTGTGCGAACAACTGATGCTGTCTGAGCGTATCCAGGACCAAACGTAAGTTCTCCTCATGCTCCTCTCGACTCCTAGAGTACACCAAAATGTCGTCAATGAATACAACGACGAATCGATAGAGGAAAGGCCGAAATACCCGGTTCATCAGATCCATGAACACGGCCGGTGCGTTCGTAAGACCGAACGACATCACGAGGAACTCGTAGTGGCCAAAACTGGTCCTGAATGCTGTCTTCTGCACGTCCTCATCCCTGACGCGCAACTGATGATATCCCGACTGAAGATCAATCTTCGAGAAGTACTGCGCTCCTCTCAGCTGATCGAACAAGTCATCGATCCTGGGCAAAAGGTACTTGTTCTTCACCGTGAGCTGGTTCCGCCTGCGATAATCAATACACAATCGCATCGAACCATCCTTCTTCCTCACGAATAAGACCGGTGCTCCCTAAGGAGACACGCTAGGCCGTATAAGGCCAAGCTCTAGCAGACCATCAATCTGCGTCCTCAACTCCTCCATCTCACATGGTGTCATGCGATACGTCGGCAATGAGAAGGGTGTAGAACCAGGAACCAGATCGATAGTGAAATCGATCTCACGTCGGGGCGGCAAACCAGGGATCTTCCTGAACAGATCCCCGAACTCAGAAACGACTGGCACATGCTCGAGTATCTGGGCACCAGCGTCGCGCAATAAAGTGGCGTAGCTAAGTATGCGGAAAGGAAGATTTACCCACACTGAAAACATGAAAGGCGTGCCCTCAGGCTCGTACACCGTCACCATACGAGCCTCGCAGTCAATCTCGGCTCTCGCTGCAGTCAACCAGTCCATGCCAAGAATGACGTCGAGATAAACGAGCGAGGAATCAACGACAAGATCAAGAGTCATCGTCCTGCCTCCCAGATCAACTAAACAACCCTCACACATCTGGGTGACATCCGAATAATCCCCATGAACTGTAAAGACCTGCACGCTATCCATAGTGATAGTCTGTAACCCAAGACACCTGACTACGACACGTGATATCAAAGAAATCGTGGAACCAGTGTCCACCATCACAAGAACGGGAGTACCTCCAATATGGGCCGTGACCTCGAAGGCTGAATGCTGAAAAGTCGGCGTCGCAGCTGCCTCAGCTGTCAATGCATGAACCCGAGCCTGCTGTGGCCGGTTTGGCCGCTGTGTCAAGGGCCGTGGAGGCTGTCTAATCTGTGATACCGGAGGTCTGAATGTAGGGTGCGCAGGAGCTGACCGTATAGGCGGTGCTGATAACGCCTGTGGACGTGCACGGTCGATCTTCTGTGGCAGCGAGAACCCACTGTCCCGCATCCGAGAAAAATAGCTCTGCGCCAAGTGGCCTGTCCTCCCACAGTATGTACATGTCAAGTCAGGGCGCCAAAACGGTGGTACAGGCGCCGTAGTCCTAGTAGGAGGATCAATGCGAGGCCTCTTGCCCGCGAGGGGCCTGTCCTGCATGTCTGGTCGCGGCCTAGAAGTAACAGGGCCACGAGATCGCGCAAGTCAATCCACATCCTGCTCTGCCTGCATGGACATGTGAATCAACTCCTCATATGAAGGAATGGTCACACAGCACATCTTCGACCGAATGTCCGGTCGCAAACCCTTCAGAAAGCGCCGTATGCGCATCTGCTCATCAGCCAAAATCGTCGGGACGTATCTGCCCAACTCCGTGAACCGATGCTCATACTCTGTAACTGTCATAGCTGTCTGTCTAAGACGGAGAAACTCATTCTCCCTATCGTGCCTGTAAGTCTGGGGATAATGCTTCTCATGGAAGTGGAACTCAAATGCTGCCCACGTCCATACAAAGTCTGCGGCAACGGTGCGCAGTACGCTATCCCACCACATGCTAGCCTCTCTCTCAAACAGGAAGGTAGCCAGCTCTACCTACTCGGCCTCGGTGCAATGCAACATCCGCAAAATCTTTGACACCTGGTCGAGCCAGTACTCAGCCTCCTCGGGTCTGTGAGAACCCGTGAAAGTAGGAGGCCGCAAGTGCTGAAATCGCTCCAATAGGCCCCGTGTATCGGCGGGATTCCCCGCAGGGTAAGCAGGCGGCGCAGGATGAGCCATGCCCTCATCCTGGGCGTGTGTATAAGCATCCTCAACTGGATGCGCAGGCGGTGCAGGTGGTGTAGATGGAGCCGCACCCCCACCCCGGGCTAATGTCCCCACGATGGTAGTCAGAAGCTACTGCTGCTGCAGCATCATAGCCATCATCTGCTCGAATCTGTCAGGGGGTGGAGCAGACTGTGGCGGATGCTGTGTGGAAGTAGATGCGCGATATGGCTCTCTGACTGATGATGTAAATGGCGGTGGTCCATCTGTAGGACCAGCGGCAGGCTGAGACGATCGAACTGCCTCAGGAATCGGGCCCAAAGCAAGGTCCGTATGGGTGCCAAACTGAGAGGGAGTCTGATCCATATGCTCAGTCAGTGCAAGTCAAACCGTGCTCCGTGTAGCCTTAGGCGGCATTCCCTATATTCAAAATAGGGCGCAACCTTGTCAGTCTCATTAGCACAAATACACCGCAATCATTCACATAAGGAGTCAAAGGCATTCCATGCATTTCAATTAATCAAAATTATCACAATACAAGGGATATATCCTTACAAGCATCATGACGAGAAATACATGGGAATTAAGACAGTTAAACAACGCAACGTGAACAAAGCACTAGCCCTAACAGGCTTACACACATAAAGCAGGAAGTGACTAACTACTGAAAATAACATCAAAGATCGCATCGCTAGTCGGAGTCTGGGGACGGAGGAGGAGCACCCTTATCCTGTAAGCAACACAGGATCGCCTTCAAGGTGCGAGTCACCTTGCCAAATTTCTTCTTTGTAACGGCCTTGGCATCCGTGACTTCTGCGCAAAGTTCTTGGACTTCCCTTCGCAAAGCGGTCTGACTTTCCTCCATCCGAGCAATGCGATCGTCGATAGTAGCCTGCGCAGAAGGAGGAGGGCTCTCATCTGTATCCTGAGCCTCCTCTTCTACCTCTTCCTGAGCTTCTTCCTGAACCTCTGCTCTAGGTTCTTCTTCGCTTTGATCTTCCTCATCATCAAAGTCATCTTCACTATCCCTTTCAAGTTGATTTTCACGGTATTGTGACCCAATCTTTATCTTGACCATAGTCGACTCATCAATGGTATGAATCAATACCGGTAATTTCGGCCCAAGTCTATAGGCAAACTCAAGCACAATCTTGCAAATTAGTCGGCCAAAGGGAAGCGATTCGGATGTTCTTCTTGACCTGGCTATGAGGATTATTTGTCGTAAGATGAAAGTAGCCATGCATACGTTCTCTCCTTGGGCCACCATATACAGGAAATCAACCATAAGGCGTGTACATTCAATGCGATTCGTCGACCTGGGATAAACATTGAACGTGCAGATATGATGCAGCAGGCGCAAATCCTCAGACATATACGTCGCCTTGAGGCTATTATTAGGCTGCCATGGAACTAACTTACTGCACAGAAACCTGGTGCGGCGATCTCGTTCATGTCTAGTCCTCAGACTCTTCTCACTAGGATGCACATCACCAAGAGGCACGTTGAGAAGTCGCGCAACCAACCGAACATCAATCGTAGCCATCCGATCTCTACCAAAAGGGATTTTGAACTGCAAAGGCTCCAAGGTAGGATTCTGGATACTAGCGTAGAAGGCACGAATGGTGCTCACATTAGCACGAGCGTGAGCTTCAAAGATCGGACCCTAATGCGCAGCTTCAATGCATTCGAACAACAGATATTCACCGAATAGTCGTCCATCGACGTCCGCCTCAAATAATACTTTGCGATCAGTGTATTAGCCATGAGGCATCTCTAATAAAATTGCTCGCCCAAGGTGTGCATGGGGATCCAAATCTCGCTTTGTACGACACTCCAGGACTGCAGCTGGACCTGCGGCGGCGCTTGAACTTGCAGCACCACCCCGCGGTCTTCTCGATTGAGCAAGGCGGCTTGGCCCAGCCTCGTCTGTTGCGGTTTTCCTCTTACCCATCAAAGATATGATGGATGAGAGAGATAAAAGGCCTAAAATGGCTTCCACGAAAGCCATGGAAAACGGTAAAAATGCGGAGAAGTGGCTGCCCAATCTGGAAAAAGGAAATCTAGGCATCGTAGAGGGATGCTTCAAGCTTCCCAGGAGTGTATTTTCAGGGAGAAATGAAAACGAAAAAGTGGAATGGAGCACCTCACGATTTCAGCTTGATTTGGGGGTTTTTGGAGCTCCAAATGGTGAAATCTTCAAAAGGAAGGGCTGCCAACTCCCAATAAGTGATGAATGACGGTCGGTTTTGGCCAAGGAGGGATCTAGGAGTGATTTGGGACCACAAAATTTGGAGATAGTTGCTGGAAATTGAAAATAGGGCTAAGGGGAGGGCTGTTTGTGAAGGAGGGGGGTGTTTTAGGGGTTTTTGTGGGACGGGAGGTATATGGGGAGGGTGTGCTAGGCATTTTAGGGCGTGCGCCCGAAAATCAAGGCCAACGGGCCCCACCGGTCGGCGATGCATCGCCGGACCGGCAATGGCATCGCCGGACAACTTCCTAGTTGGTTAGCGGGACCACATGGGTCTGGTCCCCCATGGTCCAGGGACCCCAAAAATGTGTGGTCCACCCCCTGATTCATTGTACTTTGACCTATATGAGCCCAAACATGTGTTCGGGGCTTTCCAAGACCACTCCGCAATCCCGAATACCAAACCCTATGATGCAGCATATGAATTTGGGGTAGAAGGAGCTAGTACATCCATCTAGATCCTTAGTTTCTAAATAAAGTGAAGTTAGAATGGCCTTATGGCCATTTTTCATGAACTTTTACTATTCACTGTACAATTTTGTGAAATTACTAATTTGTGTTATTTTCACATTAGGTTTAATGCCTAACATGAAATGGATAAGAAATAAATGAAGATCAGTGTGTTTAGAGGAGGAATTTTGAAGATTTTTGGTGAAACGGGGTTTTTAAGCCCTGGCGATTGATTACAGGAGTCGTGGTCATCTCATGGCCCAAGGATTCACTTTTGCGGTTTAAAACCGCTCATAGGACGTCTCAACCCGACTTCCTACAACTTAGAAGCTATTCGGGTTGCTTTACGCGACCCGAGATGCGTTATAGACTCGATCTTGCGATCGATTCTAATAGACTTCGCCTATCGGTGAATCTGCGATCCTATAAGTGTTTCTAGACCCTTCTCGCACCCATCTAAGTCAAAGGAAGCGACAGCGTACGTCGCGAGACCATAACCCAGGCCCAGTATACTCTCATTCATGCTCTGATACCAACACCCTGAAAATCGGGGGTCGTGTATAAACTCAACTCCCGAGTTCCAAACCATCACTTATGCAACAAAAATGATTATGATTCAATGTTGTCTGATTTAAAGCATTCACATGAGTAAAAGTATACCAAAACTGCAATTCATACTTCAGATCCAGTGATAAAAGCAAGCGGAAGACTAAACAATATGTATATCACTTTATGGAAAAAAAATAAAGTAAATCTCATCTGTCTCCAAAGTATGACTACATCTCTGAGTCTCATATACATATACATGAACAAAATGTAATGTTCAAAATAGTCCAACTGAAGTCCCATCGATCCAGGTCGCCTACGGGAAGCCATCGTAATACTGCATGTACGAGAACTCGTCTTGGTCCTCATCGATGTCTGGCTCCACCTCCTGGATCTCAGCCTCACCTGCATCTACAATAGGGTCTGGTGGGTGTTGCAAACACCATCCCTAACGTGGGAGTAAGTGATCAACTCAGTGGAATCATAGAGCAAAGATTAGCATGTTCACAATTTAATCATGCGATAATAGTAAGTAGTAAATCAGACAATCCTAATACTGTTGTTAATGCAAGATGACATGATGTGATGTATGCCCTCACCGACGATCTCCCTCATACGGCAACATCTTACGACCGCGGCATGCCACACTCCCTAGAGTGCTCCACATCTTCCAGGCACATGCAATGCTATGGTGATATGATTTCCAAGTTGTTATTAGTCCATTCAAACAGCAGGATTGGGAAACTAAGGTACTTCCCTTGTATCAATCCCAACACAGATCCTGTCTAGGGTCGTCACTCCTAGTAATCTCATACGATGTATATTTCGTAGGTCACTGCAAGGGCTGCCAGGGCTGTTGCTCGCACTCGTTGCACCGCTCCCCCATCACCTTATCAATACAGGCCTACTGTACTCTACTGCAACGGAAGGGTCGTCGCCTCCCGTAGACTCAGAATACGCTCGTGGTCACTACAAAGGACTCGTCGCCTGATCAGTGTAGGCTGACAGCTAGAATATAGTGTCCCATACCACCATAATCTGCCCACGAGTCTAGGTGCTCACTGGTCACTACGGGGAGGTTTGTGGCCCCAGCGTAGGCCGACAGCTCGACCACGGTGTCCCATACCACCATGCCCGGCTCATGAGTCTTCGTGGATCAAGGTACCATGGTTAACAGGGTTTACAATGGTAAGTTCAGTACCCTAGGTTCAAGTAATTATGACTCATACAAGGTGAACATATATCGGCCAGTCGGGTTGCTTGACGGGCTCGACTAGCGCGATCGCATCTCAAGTCGAACGACATGAAGTTCGTAAAACACTTCGCGTGGCCTAACCACTGCCGCCAACCCCAAACAGGAATCGCGTTCATCGACGCGTCGTTCGTGGCTATGACCAGCCAGCCACGAATTCGATCGGTTACCGACTGCCTGGACTGAGTATAGTCCCAAACAATTATGGAATCACATCGGCAGTTTATGTAAGAGTATTGGAATTGAAATACAATCATGTGAGCATGTTAACACATGTTATAACATTCAACTTAAGCAAATCTTCAAACACATGCATTCCATGCATGTAATGGAATCATGCATATGGTCAACATGTAGGAAATCATTTAGGTCAGCATATTAACTGAGAAATCAATCTCAAACTACCACATAACATCATTTAATTCAATACATACTAATACAATCATTTATACAAACACATACACTACACACTTAAGTCTACATATAGCATGTCGACCCGAAGTATGCAATTAGGCAAATCTCTTCGCCAAACTAATTATGCACGTATTCCTAACTTCCTAATGTGACAACAAACCATGTCAATCACATCAGCAAAATATGAATGTAAACAGTACTTCCTACAAATGACTAAAATGCCCTAAATCTCATATTCTTCGTTAGTTTACGAAACAGGAAACGGAGAGCATTTTGTACATATCAAACGGCGTTGCCGTCAATAATCTACTATTAAACGACATTGAAAGCGTTGGGAACCGTCAATCAAAGCGTCTAAAATCCTCACCTTATGTCTTGTAAACACGTGAATTGAAACGGAGCGTATACGCTTCGTCTACGGCGTATAGGGAACCTAATACACGAGATCCATAAGCTACATCGCTATGGAAACTAAGAAAACTCAAATCAGCAACTATTTAGGGTATTTGCTTACCTAGAATCGTGGTGAAATCGCCGGGAAAACGGTAGAGGTGTGTTGCTTGAGCACGTGCAACCCGTAGCACAAGTGGCAGGAAGAACTCTCCCACTCTCTCACAATCTCTCACCTTTTTCTCCCTCCCAAGCTAGGGTTTCTCTCAAATTCGAATGGGAGAGAGGAGTGAGGGTTTCAACCCCTTTTATAGCCTAAAACATGCCCAAAATAGGCTTGGGAACAATGTTTACTTGGTGCCTAACCAAATCGGGGCCATTTCGGTCCAAAAGGGCATTTCTGAAGGTCCCCTGACCAAATGCGGTCGGACTTAAGCTCGTGCATACTGGATCTAGCACACATCCAGTTTTCAGACCGGTAGGGTTCCCAGATCGCAAGTGGCGGACCAGTTTTAGTTTAACGGTCATCGCACCAAGATCAGACCTATAAGTCTCATGATATGTAATAGATATTTTTCCTGATCCAAGGGTGTAATTTGGCTGTATTCTGATGGTCAGAATGCTTAATACTGATGTGTCAAATCGTGTGCCAGATTTGAATTTTAAATTCCAATTCTAACCCTATTCTCACTCTCTTCGGTCCGGGCTCAATGAAATAGCCTGTGATTATCGGTTTGACTTGATTTTCGGAATGAGTGTCAAGTCCAGCTAGGCGGTTCTAACGGTCTAAGATAGGAGGTATCGGACTTTTGACGTGCGGTCTAGATCCAATACAAAGATTCAAAGTGGTCCAGAGAACAAACCTACTTAGAGTTTGGTCCGAGGTTTTAGAGCATTATAGCACCATTGGTTCCACTCGCTTTGGGCCTTGTAGAACGTATTTAAAGTGATCAGGGACCATTTCCCAGCTATTCTGACGTTGCACTAGCTAACCTAGTCATATTTTCTAAAGGAATGAATTCTACGCAATTTCGGGTCGAGTGGGTACTCGAGCCCAAGTACGGATTTTTCATGGGCGTTACATCCCTGTTGTTCAGCGGCTATGGGACCCACCCATGATGCATGGGCTGCATCCAAACCGTCCATTCATTTTAAGAGTCTATGTTATGACATAGGCATAAAGAATGAGTTAGATCCTTAGCTCATATGGACCCCACCTTGGCCTGTTTTGAGGACCATCTTAATGCAGTTACAGTAGTTCATTGGGGCCCACTTTGATTTATGTAAGGGTCCATGGGATTGGGCCCAATTGATATGTTCTAAGGCCATGAGATTAGGCCATTTGATATATTGTAAGGCCCATGGGACTAAACCCATTGGATTATAAAAAGGGTCCATGGGACTAGGCCCATTGGATTTATTTGAGACCCATCAGTTTGGCCCATTTTATTTGATTAAGGCCTAGGGGTTTAGGCCCATTTGACTCATGTTAGGTCTATGGGTTGAGGCCCACTTGATCTACATGTGGGGCCCAATTGGTGTGGCCCATAGGTCACATATTAGACTCATGAGACTAAGCTCATTTGATGCAATCCAAGGCCCATAGGTTTTGACCCATTGCAATGCACATAAGACCCATTGGTGTGGCCCATTTATGGGCCATCTGATGAATAGAAGGCCCATAAGATATGACCCATTTGATATATATATGTAAGGTCCAATGGGAAGAACCTACAGTCCATTGCAATGTGTAAATCCATTACAGACTAAGTAGCGATGTTTACAAAGATCGTGCCTTGGGAGCAATGTTAGTTTGACGTCCACATTGCGAGTGTAATGTTGGTTGGATGTCCACATTATGACTCTCCTTAGGGCCCATTGTTAGGCCCGTACTTATTGTGTATAGGCCATCCACGTCCATCTGCATTGTAAAATAGTTCATTTCATTATAACATGTTTAGTATAGTTTCATGACTCATGATCATACGCATCATATGTATGCTTGATATGAGGATTGACTGATCATAGCATATGCCTTCGGGCAGGTTGTTTATGGGCTCCTAGTTAGGCAGTATTGTCCTACATGGGTGCACGATATGCGCATAAATTGTTGCATGACTGGATAGCGTGAATCATGCATTTTGCATTTGTGTGACATGGTTATTGTACGCCCCACCGACATCAGGGCCGTAGTCTCCACAGACGCATCATGGTTGGCAGGATTGGATACCGAAAATCTTGTTCTACATGGGGTACTATAGATATCCCTGTGTGAAAGTCCCTAAACCCTTATGGTACCAAGAGGTTGCTCTAACGTCTAGACCGAGTGGGTAGATGAGCGTTGAGTACCGATTACCATACGGTTATGCTTTCCACTGTGTCGTGGTCGGTTGGAAGGGGGTGCGGCCTTACCCACTCGAGAGTAGGGGGCAATGCTAGGCTGAGTTTGACTAACTCGAGGAATGGGTCCGCTATCGACGAGTCGCGCCCGATATTGGCAGACGGATAGTGAGGTCTCTTCCACTTACCTCATTGCGCGTGATGTGGCGGCAGTCTGGTTTAAAGTGTACTAGACCCCGGTGATATCCCATATTTGAGTTGTATTGATGTATGGACATAGATGAGAATCTGTATGCTTGAGTTGCATTGCACATCGCATGGCCTTGGGATGGCCGATACCATTCATGTCTTGCATTGCATAGCCTTGGTACGGCTCATGATATTATGGTTCCATCTGCATATTTCGCATTACTCTGACATTGCATGTTCATATTACTACCTTGTGCACACACCTTCACCAACCTCTAAGCTTCCGTAAGCTTATGCACGACCTTCACCAACCTTTATGCTCATTGTACTTGTAAAGTTTTTTATCATAGTGGAAATGTATTAGAGTTCTTGGTTGTTGTTTATGGGTTATGCCTTTGGTTATGCTTATTACGAATCAAACTGACGTTGAAAAATCCTCCTCGTAGCATCCCAGGATCGGAACCTGGCGAATGGGAGCTAGGAGCCGAGAATGGGGTTCTACGGAGGTTGTCGGTGCCAGATTCGGTGATCGGGAATTTTGTGAGCCCGGTTTCTGAGTTTGGGGCGTGACACCTTTGTAGTGACCTTGAGTTTATCCTGACACCGCATGGGGGCGATGAGTCCTGATGTAGTCTTAAGGATAATTAGGCCTGTATTGATAAGGTGATGGGGGAGAGGTGCAATGAGTGCGAGCAACAGCCCTGACAGCCCTTGCAGCGACCTACAAATATAACATCGTATTAGATTACTATGAGTGATGACCCTAGACAGGATCTGTGTTGGGATTGATATAAGCAAAGTACCCTAGTTTCCCAATACTGCTGTGTGAAAGGATTAATAATAACTCGGTAATCATATCCACATCGCATTGCATGTGCCTGGAAGATGTGGAGCACTATGGGAAGAAAGCATGTCGCAGGCGTAAGATGGTGCCGTATGAGGGAGAATGTCGGTGAGGGCAACCATCATGTCATTTCATGCTTGTATTAACAACAGTATCTAGGAATGTTTGATTGCTTGCATTACTATTATCGCGTGATTGATTTGAGAACATGTTAATCTTTACTCTATGATTCCACTGAGTTAATTACTCACTCCCACGTTACGGGACGGTGTTCCGGACACCCACCAGACCCTTTTGTAATTGCAGATGATGGCGCGGACTGCGAGGTGGAGCCAGACTTGATGATGATGAGGAGGATCCCTTCTTTATGCATGTTCTGATCGACGGGATTACAGGGAGGTTGATTAGACGCCATGACACTTGTCATTTTATATTTTTAGAACACTCATGTATATTCTTTTCTTTCCTTTTTTGGAGTATACATGTATTTAATTAACCTGGTAACATGTTCACGCTCTAGAGACTTACAATCAATTATATATTTTATATATTTATCAGTCTTCCGCTTGCTAATTTAACTGTCTCTGGAGTATGATATGTTGTTTTGGCTTAGTCTCAATCTTGTTTAATGTCATTCTATAGACAACATGCATTTATCCTTATCTATGTTGCATAAGTGACGTTCTGGAACTCGGGAGTTGGGTTTCTACCCGACCCCCGATTTTTGGGGTTTTACAGGAAGAGACCTCACTTTCCATCTGCCAATATCGGGCTCGACTCGTCGATAGCGGACCTATTCCTCGAGCTGGTCAAACTCAGCCTAGCATTGCCCCCTACTCTCGGGCGGGTAAAGCCGCACCCCCTTCCAACCGACCACGACACAGTGGAGAGTGCAGCCATCTGGTAATCGGCACTCGAAGCTCATCTACCCACTCGGTCTAGATGTTGGAGTAATCTCTTGGTACCATAAGGGTTTAGGGACTTTCACCCAGGGATATCTATAGCATCCCATGTAGAACAAAATTTTCGGTATCCAATCCTGCCAACCACGATACGTCTGTGGAGGCTATGGCCCCGATGTCGCTAGGGCGTACAGTAACCATATCACACAATGCGAAATGCATGAATCACACTATCCAATCATGCAGAAAATCATGCACGTATCGTGCGCTCATGTAGGGAAACACCGCCTAATCGGGGTCCCATAAACAATCTGCCTGAAGGCATATGCCATGATCAGTCACTTCTCATATCAAGCATACATATGATGCGTATGATCATGAGTCATGGAACTATACTACACATGTTATAATGAAATGAACCATCCTTACAATGCAGATGGGACTGGACAGCCTATACACAATAATTACGGGACTAATAATGGGCCCTAAGGAGAGTCGTAATGTGGACATCCAACCAGCATTACACTCGCAATGTGGATGTCAAACTAACATTTCTCCCAAGGCACGATCGTCGTAAACATTGTTACATAATCCGTGTTGGCATAACACATTGTAATGGACCTTAGGTACATCTCATTAGGCCTTAAATACATCCAATGGGCCATATCATATGGGCCTTTTATTCATCAAATGGGCCACATAAATGGGCCGCACCAATGGGCCTTATGTGCATTACAATGGGTCATTACCCGTGGGCATTAGATTGCATCGAATGGGCCTAATCTCATGGGTCTTTTATGTAACAAATGGGCCACACCAATTGGGCCCCAAATGTACGTCAAATGGGCCTCAACCTATAGGCCCTAGTACATCTCAATGGGCCTTAACCCATGGACCTTATGTATATATTAAAGTGGGCCTCAACTATGGGCCTCATGTGCATCAAATCGAGCCGCATCGATGGGCCTCAAGCATATCAAATTTGGCCCACCCCTATGTGTTTTGAGATCCGACCCATTCATAAGTTAATATAGAGATAGATTAATGAAAACAATACCAGCTTAATAGGGAATTATCATGACCCTTAAAAGTTTGAACGGTAGATGTCACTGTCCATCATTTAAATGGTGGGGTCCACTTGAGCTTAAAATCTGATTCACTCGTTTTCCCAGGCCATAAAATGATCTCAAAATGGTTGGATGGTATAGATGCAACACATGCATCATGGTGGGTCCTACTGTCACTGGACAGTGCGGACAAATCTCATGCATCACAGGGAGCTCCATCGTCCGCTGGACGGTGGATGTAAAAAAACAACATCAAGGTGGGTACCACCATCCGCCTGGACGGTGGATGAAAATCACATACATCACTGTGGGTCCCATGTGGGGCCCACTATCATGTTTAAATGTCATCCGAACCGTTGATAAGGTCACTTGGACCTGGATGAAGAGAAAACACAAATTTCAGATTGATTCAAAACTTATGTGGGCCCAAAAGAAATTTCAAGGGCAGTCACCCAATCACCACTATTTCCAGTGTTGTGGGCCACTTGAGCTTTGGATCGGGCTGAGTTTTGGAGGGCAGCCTGCTGCCCTCAGGGCCTACAAAATGGACGGTGCCGATATAAGAAAGGTACATCAGGGTGGGGCCCACAGCTGGGCCGTGGGGCTGACGTCCGTCCGCCCACGGCGCTGGCAGCGCTGACAGCTGCAGCACTCCCTCTCTTTCCTTTCTTTTTTTTTTTAAATCTCGTTTTCCTGTGGTTTCTCACTGGTGGGACCCACGTTTGAAAAATCCATTCTGACCATGGGACTCTACGGCTTGCAACAGGCGAAACGAGTCTGAAGTTCAGGATTTTTGGGTGTAAAAAAAACATTAGACGATCTTCCAATGGTAACCACCAAAGTTCCCTATGCTATGGCTCACCAGATGCTCAGATGAGCCCCATTCTTCTACACAACGGCTAAAATGATATTGGTAAGAGGATGGACGGCTTGGATTGGATATATACATCAAGGTGGGGCCTAAGCAAGTGGACCACCCCAAAGGCTTGGAAATCAAGCTAGTATTTGTGTTTTATCCAGCCCACGTCCAGCATCCCTGGACGCTAGACGTTTCACATGACTACATTGGAGGTGGGCCCTGCTTATGGTGGGCCACCTCATGGAGGATGGTCTGTGTACATCACATAAAGGTGGGCCCCACTTGAGGATAGCTTGGACAAAATAAATACTTTTAAGGTGAGGTCCATTTGTCACGCTCCAAACTCAGAAATCGGGCTCACAAAATTTCTGATTGCCGAATCCGGCGCCGACAGCCTCCATAGAACCCCATTCTCGGCTCCTAGCTCCCATTCGCCAGGTTCCGATCCTGGGATGCTACGAGGAGGATTTTTAATGTCAGTTTGATTCGTAATAAGCATAACCAATGGCATAACCCACAAACAACAACCAAGAAATCCATTACATTTTCACTATGATAAAAAACTTTACAAGTACAATGAGCATAAAGGAAAATACAATGGTAAATAATAAAAACTCCAAAACGATCTGCAACGTGCTCCTGCCTCAGCGCTGCTGCGAACCAACGTCACCTGCACGCAACGGTCGTGCATAAGCTTATAGAAAGCTTAAAGGGTGGTGAAAGTGTGTGCACAAGGTAGTAATATGAACATGCAATATCAGAGTAATACGGAATATGCAGATGAATCCATAATATCATGAGCCATACCAAGGCTTATGCGATGCAAGACATGAATGGTATCGGCCACCCCAAGGCCATGCGATGTTCAATACAACTCAAGCATACAGATCCTCATCTATGTCCACACGTCAATACAGCTCAAATATGGGATATCACTGGGGTCTAGTACACTCTAAACCAGATTGCCGCCACATCGCGCGTAATAAGGTAAGTGGAAGAGACCTCACTATTCGTCTGCCAATATTGGACGTGACTCGTCGATAGCGGACCCATTCCTCGAGCTGGTCAGACTCAGCGTAGAATTGCCCCCTACAATCGGGCGGGTAAGGCCGCACCCCCTTCCAACCGACCACGACACAGTGGAGAGCACAGCCATCTGGTAATCGGCACTCAGCGCTCATCTACCCACTCGGTCTAGACGTTGGAGCAACCTCTTAGTACCATAAGGGTTTAGGGACTTTCACTTAGGGATATCTATAGCACCCCATGTAGAATAAGATTTTCGGTATCCAATCCTACCAACCACGATGCGTCTGTGGAGGCTACGGCCCTGATGTCGCTAGGGCGTACAATAACCATGTCACACAAATGCGAAATGCATGATTCACACTGTCCAGCATGCAATAAATCCTGCGCATATCGTATGCTCATGTAGGGCAACATCGCCTAACCAAGAGCCCATAAACAACCTGCCCGAAGGCATATGCTATGATCAATCAATCCTCATATCAACCATACATATGATGCGTATGATCATGAGTCATGAAACTATACTAAACATGTAAATGAGTGATGAACCATCCTTACAACGCAGATGGGCCTAGACGGCCTATACACAGTAAGTACGGCCCAGTAATGGGCCCTAAGGAGAGTCGTAATGTGGACATCCAACCAACATTACACTCGCAATGTAGACGTCAAACCAACATTGATCCCAAGGCACAATCTTTGTAAACATCACTAGTTAGTCTGTATGGGAATTACACATTGCAATGGACCGTAGGTTCATCCCATTGGGCCTTACATGTATAGCAAATGGGTCATATCTTATGGGCCTTTTATTTATCAGATGGGCCACATAAATGGGTCACACCAATGGGTCTTATGTGCATTGCAATGAGTCAAAACCCGTGGGCCTTGGATTGCATCAAATGAGCTTAACTCATGGGTCGAATGGGTCACACCAATGGAACCCCATATGTACGCCAAATGGGTCTTAATCCTTAGGCCTTGCATGCATATCAAAGTGGGCCTAAACACCTAGGCCTTACATATATCAAATGGGCCTCCTTCCATGGGCTTTAAAAATGCATCAAATGGGTCCAATTTTATGGGCCTTAGAATATATCAAAAGGGCCTAGTCCCATGGACTTGAAACATATCAAGTGTGCCTAAGTCCATAGGCCTTATATGAATCAAATGGGCCTAACCCATAGGCTTTACATATCAAGTGGATCCAAGTCCATAGGCCTTGTATGAATTAAATGGGCCTAACTCATAAGCATTTCATAAATCAAATGGGCCTAACCCATAGGCCTTTTGTAATTAAATGGGCCTAACCCATACATGAGTGGCCCACCCAACCAACAGCTCATGCCTTAAAATGATCTCACCAAGTGGATGGATGGTCTGGGTGCATCACATGCATCATGGCGGGTCCCACTGTCCAGTGGACAGTGCGGATAGAGCACATACATCACAAAGGGCCCCACTGTCCGCTGGACGGTGGAGGCAACACATACGTAAGGTGGGTGCCACCATGGTGGGTGCCACCGTCCGCCTGGACGGTGGTCTTAAAACACATACATCATTGTGGTCCCATGTGGGGCCCACTGAAATGCTTAGATGCATCCAACCCGTTCATAAGGTCGCTCGGACCTAGATGAAGGGAAAACGTAAATTTCAGCTTGATTCAAAACTTCTGTGGGCCCCAAAAAAAATTTCAATGACAGACATTCAATTCCACTGTTTCCTATGGTGTGGGCCACCCGAGTTCTGGATCGAGCCGAAATTTGGAGGGGGCCCACCTGAGGATGGGACCCACCTCATGAACAGATTGAATGACAAACAAACATTACGGTGGGGTCCACACGCAGGGCCGTGGGCCCCTGCGTCCGTCCGCCCGCCCTCACGGCTGCACGCAGCATCGTGCACTTGTTGCTGTGTCAGGGGAGGCAGAGGGTCTGCCTCTTTCAAAAACTGGGAAAAACCTATTTTCTGATGGTTTTTCGCACGTGGGGCCCACTTCACAAAAATTTGCCCCAGCCATTGCGTTCAGTGGCACGCAACAAACGAAATGAGTCCGAAGTTTGAATTTTTTTGTGATTAGAAAATGAAATAAAATCAGAAAAGGATCCTTAAATGGTAATGATGCATTCTTCAATACTATGGCCCACCAGGTCTTCCAATCAGCCCCAAACTTCTACCCAACGGCTAAAATACTGTAGGTAAGAGGATGGACGGCTTGGATTGTTTAAATACATCACGGTGGGGCCTAAGCAAGTGGACCACCCCAATGCCTCCTTTTCTTCTTTCCTTTTTCTTTTTTTTTTGAAACGTCCGGCGTCCCAGACGCTGGACGGTTTTGTTTCTTTTAAATAGATTGTGGTAGGCCCTGATGAAGTGGGTCACCACTGATGGGTGACATAGGTACAACGTATAAGGTGGGTCCCACTTGAATAAAAATAAATACCTCAAGGTGGGGGGCCCTTCAAGTGGGCCACATATCCCTATTGCATAAAATAAAATAAAATAAAACAAAATAAAAAGAAATAAAGAGGGAGAGAGACATGGAGAGTGGGACACGCTTTGTGATGGAGGGCTCCGCCACTATGAGCCCTCCCTTGAATGAAATCATACATCAATGGATCCCTCTATGCATGGAATCACCGAAATTGACAATCAACGGTGGAGATCCTTTCCCCACCGATATGATCGGTCTAGATGACCTTTAAATACAATGAAACAAACATCATGATGGGGTCCATGGAGAATGGCCCCACCATGGATGATCATGATGATCAAAGTGGTCCATCGGTCACAATTTAGGGTCCCAAGTGAGATCCAAACCATTGATCGGTTGGCCTCACTTGGCCCATCATAAAAATATGAAAAACTACCATAATCTAGCACCCACCATCCGATCTTCTTACTCCTAGGGGTTCCTTGGCACCTTAGCTTGGATTTCAATGGATGAGATGAAGAATGGAAGGTTAGGATGGGGAGATCATGGGGTGAAGAGGTGGGCCACACTTGGAGTTTAGGAAGCTTGGAGAAATTCCTTACGTATGGAGCTTGGAAATTTTTAGTTTCTTGGAGATTTGAAATGAGAAAGAGAGAGAGTTGTAAAGGGAGAGAGAGAGTGAGTGATGGATGGATGTGGTGATGGGGGTGTAAGAAATCTTTGACTTTTGTGGCCTTTTGTGTAAGAGAGGTATGGGAGGTGAAGACTTTTGTGGTTGCTTGGGAAAAGGGGTGAGAGTGATGTGTACTTGACATGTGATGGATTGATGGATAATTGATTGATAGGATTGATGTGATTGATGTGACACATCGTAGAGATTCTCTTGGGTTTCGCAACGCGGCGTTTCCTCGCACCGAACGTCGGTCTACAACTCTTGACCAGGGTATCGCCTCGGCGCGCGAGTCATGGCATCGGAACCGCAACGACGGTGCGGTCGTTATGGTATTGGTCTTGGGTTGAGTCGACTCGGGTTGTCGGCATATGAATCAGGGTCGCGCGTCGATATTGGTTAAGGGTCGAAGGTTGCCGAAATTCAACCGGTAAGACCGCGGAAGTCTACGGAACGGTACGGACTAAGATACGGGTCTTACACCATTCAAGTGGGCCACACAAACACAATATGATCTTAAAAAAAGATAATGAAGTAGAGAGAGAGAGAGATAGAGGGTGGGACACGCTTGTGATGGAGGGCTCCGCTACTATGACCCCTCCCTTGAAGAAATCATACAATCAAATGGGTCTCTTTACACATGGGACCACCTAAATTGAAAATCAACGGTGGGGATCCTTTTCCCATCAATATGGACGGTCTAGATGACCTTCCTAATGCAATAAAATAAACATCATGATGGGGTCCATGGAGAATGGCCCCATCATGGAATGATCATGATGATCAAAGTGGGCCATTGGCCACACCTTAGGGTCCTAAGTGAGATCTAAACCATTGATCGGTTGGCCTCACTTGGCCCACCTTAAAAACATGAAAAATGACCACTATCAAGCACCCACTGTTTGATCTTCTTACTCCTATGGGTTCCTTAACACCTTAGCTTCAATCCTAATGGAGGAGATGAGGTTTAGATGGTTGAGATGGGAGATGATGGGGTAGAAAAGTGGGCCACCTTTGTTGCATGGGAATGCTTAGAGAGCTCATACGTATGGAGTCTTGCTTGGATTTTTTTTTTTTTGAGTTTAAAAATGATAGAGAGAGTTGTAAAAGGGAGAGAGAGTGATGGGTGATAGAGTGATGGATGGGAGAGAGATGGGTGTGTAAGGCCTTGTTGACTTTAGTGCCCTTTTGTGTAAGAAAAGCATGGGCTTTGTAAGAAACTTTTGGACTTTTGTGGTTACTTGGGTATGGGTGAAAGGTGATGTGTACTTGACATGTGATGTGATGAGATTGATTGATTGATGGGATTGATATAATACCTCGTAGAGATTCTCTTGGGTTTCGCAATGCGCAGCGTTTTCCTCGCACCGAACGTTGGCCCACATCTCTTGACCAGGGTATCACCTCGGTCCGCAAGTTGCGGCATCGGAACCGTAGCGATGGCGCAGTCGCTATGGTAATGGTCTTGGGTTGAGTCGACTCGGGTTGACGGCGAATGAATCAAGGTTGTGCGTAAATATCGATTAAGGGTCGAAGGTTGCCGGAATTCAACCGGTAAGACCGCGGAAGTCTATGGAACGGTACAGACTAAGATACGGGTCTTACAAAGAGGACAGATGGCTCATTGGGTAGACAATCAAAAAGTTGTCGATGGTTTTAGAAGAATGACAACAATCGATACTCATTGCAACTCATACAACATGTGGCCTGCTGCCTGCCTAATAAGAAGAGTTGCCTGATTTTAAGCCATATCATATACACGATGGGGCACACCTAATGCATAGGTCAGATGTCATGCACATACACACCTGCTGCACCAGTCTTTTAGTTTTGGAGAGTATTTGGATTTGACCTAATCCACGAATTTACATTATAATGGACTAGGCAAATCACCAAGGAAAATAAACAACTAAGATTAAATCCATGGATTTCATAGGTCCTCACTACAAAAAATCCCTCTTAATGTTCCAAATAAAAGCAAAATCTTTAAAGGTGTTCCTCCATGACTTTTTTTTTAGGGGGGGGGGGGGGGGGGGGGGGGGGGGGAGTGGGGGCTGTGGAAACCATAGGCAAGTAGATCAATTTAGCAGACAGCCCTCTCTTTTTCAATGGATCCTCCATGTATGTGACCTCTCATGGATTAGATTTGTTAACATAGAGATGAATGAAAGTAGTGATGCCTAGGAACAATGGACAAGCAAATGGATAGCCCCACACACAGAAACAACAGCATCAGACATAAAGACAATAGAATAAAGTAGAGAAAGCTAGCTGTCCCATGGCTGTTAGACAGGCCACATGCTTTATATACATTATATACCTTATATAGCTAGTATACCTTGCATAGTTCATTTCCATAGATAGAGGATTTTTTTTTTATCATTTACCTTGTATAGCTGACTGTAGATCTCTATATATTCAACCCTTTAGGGTTGTCTCAAATATAAGAAACTCAATCGTCTTCTCTTAGTTTTAATGGTATTAGAGCCATACCGATCCAAATTCGGCACCTCCTTCATCACCGGCACCACCCCCTAACAGATTTGGCGCCTACCGCGCCACACAGCCCCGTCCAACCACCCTGTTGTTGTGTTCGACCACCCCTACTATTGCATTTGACCACCTGTACTGCTCCAGCCGACCTTGCTAATGCATCCAGCCATCCTTTTTGTTACATTTGACCACTCCTGCGACCACACCCAGCCCATCCGACCAACCCCATCCCATCCGCAGACCCGTCCGATCGCTTTCCTCCTTCCGCACACCCTGTTACTGCTACTATTTTTGTTGTTGTTGATGTTGTTGTTCTATTACTGTCGTTACGACCAGCTCTTCTGCTGGAAGGTATTTCCTTACTTGGTGTCGTTTATATCACTTTAGATCTATGGACAAAGATGCCCCACAATGAAATTTCGATGGTACCAACTTGTAACATCCCGAAAATCAGGGGTCGAGTAAAAACCCAACTCCTGAGTTCCAAAATGTTATTTATGAAACATAGATATGTATGATTGAATGTTGTCTGTGTTAATGTATTAAACATGAGTGGGATTACGCCAGAACAGCATATCATACTCCAGAGACAGTTAAATTTACACGCGGAAGACTGTGATAGTATGTATAACATATATAAACTGTTGTATGTCTCCAGAGTGTGAACATGTTACCAGGTTATATACATACATGTATACTTCAAAAGTAAACAAAAAGAATATACATGAGTGCTCTAAAAATATAAAATGACAAGTTTCAAGGTATCTAATCAACCTCCCTGTAATCCCGTCAATCAGAACACGTATAAAGGAGGGATCCTCCTCATCATCATCAAGTCCAACTCCGCTTCTCAAGCAGCACATCATCTGCAACCAAAATAGGGACTGGTTGGTGTCTGAAAACACCATCCCATAACGTGGGAGTGAGTAGCTAACTCAGTGGAATAATAGAGCAAGGATTAACATGTTCTCAAATCAATCATGCGATAATAGTAAAGCAGTAAATCAAACAATCCTAATACTGTTGTTAATGCAATATGACATGACGTGATGTATGCCCTCACCGACGATCTCCCTCATACGGCACCATCTTACGACCGTGGCATGCAATCGTCCCACATTGCTCCATATCTTCCAGGCACATACAGTGTAATGGTGATATGATTTTCGAGTTATTATTAGTCCATTCAAACAGCAGGATTGGGAAACTAAGGTACTTCCCTTATATCAATCCTAACACAGATCTTGTCTAGGGTCGTCACTCCTAGTAATCTCATACGATGTATATTTTGTAGGTCACTGCAAGGGCTGTCAGGGCTGTTGCTCGCACTCGTTGCACTGCTCCCCCATCACCTTATCAATACAGGCCTACTGTACTCTCACTGCTACGGAAGGGTCGTCGCCTCCCATAGACTCAGAATACGTTCGCGGTCACTACAAAGGACTCATCGCCTGATCAGTGTAGGCCAACAGCAAGAATATAGTGTCCCATACCACCATAATCTGCTCACGATTCATAGGTGCTCACTGGTCACTATGGGGAGGTTTGTGGCCCCAGCGTAGGCCGACAGCTCGACCACGGTGTCCCATACCACCATGCCCGGCTCATGAGTCTTTGTGGATCAAGGTACCATGGTTGACAGGGTTTACAGTGATAAGTTCAGTACCCTAGGTTCAAGCAGTTATGACTCATACAGGGTGAACATATAAAGGCCATTCGGGTTACTTGACGGGCTCGACTAGCACGAGCGCATCTCAAGTCGAACGACATGAAGTGCGTAAAACACCTCGTGTGGCCTAACCACTGCCGCCAACTCCAAAACACGGCTCGCGTTCATCGACGCGTCGCTCGTGGCAAAGATAAGCCAACCACGAACTTGCTCAGTTACCGACTGCCTAGACTAAGTATAGTCCTAAACAATTATAAATCCATATCAGTAATCATGTAAGAGTATTGAAAATGAAATACAATAATGTGAGCATGTTAACACATGTTATAACATACAACTTAAGTAAAACATCTAACACATGCATTTCATACATATAATGAAATCATGCATATAGCTAACATGTAGGAATTCATTTACATCAGCATATTAATTGAGAATTCAATCTCAAACTAATTCATAACATCATTTAATTCAATACATACTAATACAAACCTTTATACAAACACTTAAACTACACACTTAAGTCTACATATAGTATGTCAACTCAAAGTGCGCATTTAGGCGAATCTCTTCGCCAAACTAATTATGCACGTATTCCTAATATCTTAATGCGACAAGAAGCCATGTCAATCACATCAGAAAATTATGGATGAAAACAGTATTTCCTACAAATGACTAAAATGCCCTAAATCTCATATTCTTCGTCTGCTTACGAAACAGGAAATGGATGGCATGTTGTACATGTCAAACGGCATTGTCGTCGATAATCTACTATTAAACAACATTGAAAGCGTTGGAAACAGTCAATCAAAGCGTCTAAAATCCCCACCTTTTCTCCTATAGGTGTATTAATTCGAACGGAGCGTATACGCTTCGCCTACGGCGAATAGGCAACCTAATTTACAAGATGCATCAGCTACTTCGCTATGGAAACAAAGGAACAACAAATCAGCAACTATTTAGGGTATTTTCTTACCTAGAATCGCGGAGAAATCACCGACAAAGTGATTGGAACGAGTGGCTTAAACGCGTGCAACAGGCAGTGCAAGCAACAGGAAAAGCTCTCCCACCTTCTCTCACAAACTCCCACTTTTTCTCTCACTGTGCTAGGGTTTCTAGCAAATTTGGATGGGTGAGAGAAGTGAGGGTTTAAGCCCCTTTTATAACCTAAAACATGCCCAAAATAGGCTTGGGAACAATGTTCACTTGGTGCCTAACCAAATCGGGGCTGTTTCGGTCCAAAAAGGCATTTCTGGAGGTCCCCTGGCCGAAAGCAGTCGAACTTAAGCTCATGCATACTGAATCTAGCACACATTAAGTTTTCAGACCGGTAGAGTTCCCAGATCGCACGTGGCGGTCCAGTTTCAGTTCAGCGGTCACCGCACGTAGATCAGGCCTACAAGTCTCATGATATGAAATAGAAATTTTTCCTGATCCGAGGGTGTAATTTGGCTGAATTCTGACAGTCAGAACGCTTAATACTGACGCGTCAAGTCGTGTGCCAGATTTAAATTTCAAATTCCAATTTTAATCCTATTCTCACTCTCTTCACTCCAAGCTCAATGAAATAGCCTGTGAATGTCGGTTGGACTTGTTTTTTGAAATAATTGTCAAGTCCAGCTAAGCGGTTATAACGGTCTAAGATTGTAGGTATCGGACTTTCGACGCGCGGTCTAGATCCAATACAAAGTTTCAAAGAGGTCCAGAGAACAAACTAGTTTAGAGTTTGATCTGAGGTTTTAGAGTATTATAGTGTCATTGATTCTACTCGCTTTGGGTCTTGTAGAACGTATTTAAAGTGATCAGAGACTATTTCCTAGCTACTCTAGCTTTGCGCTAGCTGACTTACGCTTAATTTCTAAAGGAATTAATCCTAAGTGATTTCTTTGGCTATGGAATTGGGTTCTGAACGATTTCCCAGGTATTTTAGTTGACCCATTGCCTAAGGACGTCTAATCCCAGGTTGGCCAAAATCTGGGGTGTTACACAACTACACTTATGGCCCATCCACTTTCAGAGTTTTCTAAAAGGTCCTGATTTGTGAGGACTAATTGATGGATCCATTACTATCCCCACTTCCACAGATGCTGAAATATGGCTGAGTAAGAAATAAATAATGGACCGATTATTACTTAGATTCTCGATTCAGTCGATCGATCAATAATTGTTGGCCTCACACCACATCGCACTGCTAAGGCAATGTTGGAGTATCTTCAGACAATTTATCAACAGAATAATGCAGCTCGGTTATACCGCCTAGAATAATATCTGGATCACCTTACTCAGGGTGACAAAAGTATTTAAACATTCTTCTCTACAATGGTTGCAATCTAAACTGAAATGGCTATGATGGATCTGAAATTTTCTCATAATTTTAAGATATTCCAAACAATGTGCGATAATGTGCAAGTTCGATAGTTTCTTATGAAGTTAGGTCTGAAATTTGAGATTGTAGAGCTACTCCCCTGAACCATAGCCCACTCCTTCCTTGAATTCAGTTACTAATGATTTATTAGATGAGGAACGATGACTGGAATTTCTCTCTCCCATGTCCCCAACTCAAGGACCATCTAATCTGGTACTCGCTATATCCACATCTGCACTAAAGCATGGTTCCACTTCTTTAACTTGTCGTGACTGCAACGAAGTGGGACATGTGTTTGCTCAATGTAAAGATTAGTGCATTTATTATCGATGGACTGGTTATGGTATTCATGACTGTCGTTCATGTGCCTATGCTTCCTCTTTCGGCCATGGATGTGGTGGTCGAGGTCGTGGCCATGGTCATGCCCTTTCTACTACTTCTACCACTATTTCTTCCAAGCCTTTTGTTAGTGATACTGCTTCTACCGCTTCTACTGAAGGACTTTCCTCACCTTTAACTCCTATGATGCTCCAGTAGATCATGGAGGCCCTTTCCATTGCCGGTATGTCAGGTATATCCTCCTCTTTTACATGGTTCTTCGATTCGGGTGCTTCTAATCATACGAGTGGTGACGTATCACATCTTCACAACATTCATCCATACACTGGAAATCAGACTATTTCTATTACGGATGATAGTAGACTATTGTCACGCCCCAAACTCAGAAACTAGGCTCACAAAATTCTCGATCGCCGAATCTAGCGCCGACAGCCTCCGTAGAACCTCATTCTCGGCTCCTAGAGCCCATTCGCCAGGTTTCAATCCTAGGATGCTACGAGGAGGATTTTCAACATCATTTTGATTCGTAACAAGCATAACCAAAGGCATAACCCACAAACAATAACCAAAAACTCCATTACATTTCCACTATGATCAAAAACTTTATAAGTACAATGAGCATAAAGGAAAATACAATGATGATGAACAAAAGCTCCAAGATGATTTGCAAAGCGCTCCTGCCTCAGCGCTGTTGCGCCCCAACGTCACCTACACGCAACGGTCGTGCATAAGCTTATGGAAAGCGTAGAGGGTAGTGAAAGTGTGTGTGCAAGGTAATAATGTAATATCAGAGTAATGCAGAATATGCTAATGACTAAATATACCATTAGTCATACCAAGGCTATGCAATGCAAGACATGAATGATGTCGGCCATACCTAGGCTATACGATGTAAGATGCAACTCAAGCATACAAATCCTCATCTAAGTGCACATGTCAATACAGTTCAACTCTGGAATATTACCAGGGTCTAGTACACTCCAAGCCAGATTGTCACCCCATCGCACGTAACAAGGTGAGTGAAAAAGACCTCACTATCTGCCTGCCAATATCAGACTCAGCTCGTCGATAGTGGACCCATTCCTCGAGCTGGTCAAACTCAACCTAGCTTTGTCCCCTCCTCTCGGGCGGGTAAGGCTACACCCCCTTCCAACCAACCACGACACAATGGAAAGCGTGGCCTCATGGTAATCGGCACTCGACGCTCATGCACCCACTCGGTCTAGATGTTGGAATAACCTCTTGATACCATAAGGGTTTAGGGACTTTCACCCAGGGATATTTATAACACCCCATGTAGAATAAAATTTTTGGTATCCAATCCTGCCAACCACGATACGCCTGTGGAGGCTACGACCCTGATATCACTAGGGCGTATAATGATCAAGTCACACATATGCGAGATGCATGAGTCACATCGTACAATCATGTAATAATCTCGCGCATACTATACGTTCATATGGGGCACTCCATCTCATAAGGAGTCCCGTAAATGTCACAGCCCAACGGCTTATACTATGATCAAACATTCCTCATATCAAGCATACATATGATGCGTATGACATGAGGCATGAAATTACACTAAGCATGTTATAAGGTGATGAACTATCCTCACAACGAAGATGGGCCTAGATGGCCTACGCACAACCAATATGGGCCTATCAATGGGCCCTAGGGAGATTTATAATGCGGACATTTAACTAACATTATTCTTATAATGTGGACGTCAAACCAACATTGCTACCAAGGCATGACCTGCCATAAAACATCATTACACAAACCATGGAGGAATCGCTCATTGTAATGGACCCTAAGGACATCCTGTTAGGCCTCGACCCATGGCCTTAGATACATTAAATGGGCTACATCATATGGGCCTTATATAAATCAATTGGGCCACATCAATGGGCTTATGTACATTGCAATGGGTCATAACCCCTGGGCCCTTGAATACATCACAATGGGCCTCATAACATAGGCCTCGTATACATCAATGTGGACCTCAACAATGGGCCACAAATACACCAAGATGGGCCTAATCACATGGGCCTTTTGTATATCAGATGGGCCACACCCATTGGGCCCCATATGTACATCAAATGGGCCGCAACCAAATAAGAGTGGTGATAATGATTTCCACCATTTAAAGTTCCTAAGGCCCACCATAACATATGTTTCCCATCCAACCTGCTCATAAATTAACATAGTGATAGAAAAAGGGGAAACAAATATCAGCTTAATAGGGAACTACTATGGCCCTTAGAAATTTTGAATGGTGGATGTCATTGTCCACTACTTAAGTGGTGGGGTCCACTTGAACTTTAAGTCTGACTTATTCGTTGGCCCTATGCCATCAAATGAGCTTTTAAAGGGGTTGGATGGCTTAGATGCATCACTTGTATCATGGTGGGGTCCACATAAGGATGGACGGTGTGGGGAGAATACATACATTAACGGGTCCCTACTGTCCAGTATAGGGATAGCATGGACGAAACACATGCACTTTGGTGGGTTCCACCATCCACGGCCATGGACGGTGCAAATAAAACACATACATCACTGTGGGTCCCACGTGGGGCCCACCATAATGTTTATATGCAATCCAGCCCATTAATAAGGTCACACGGACCCTAACTGAATAGGAAAAACACATTTCATAATCATCTAAAACTTTCGTGACACCCAAAAGGGTTTTAAGGGTAAACGTTCAATCCCATTGTTTCCCATGATGTGGGCCATCTAAGACTTAGATTGGCCTGATCTTTGGAGGGAGCCCACCTCAGGAGGTGGCCCACCAAATGAACGATGTGAGTACTCAACACACATCACAGTGGGGCCCACAGCGGTGGCCGTGGGACCCTGTCCACCCGCTCTCCTGCTCGTGCGCAGCAGGCACTGCCTGCGCTTGTGGCAGCAGCAGCGACCTACTGCTTATTATATATTTTTTTATTTTTTTTATTTTTAGGGGGTTTCTGGGGTTTTTCCCCAGTGGGGCCTGTATCAGGTGAATCCGACCCAACCGTTGGGTCTTATGGCCTAATACAAGCTAAACAAGCCCAATATTGAATATATTATGGTGAATAGAAACAACAGACGATTTTTCAACGGTAACCGCCACAGTTTCCTATGCTATGGCCCACTAGATGCTCAGATCAACTTCATTTTTCGGTTCAATGCTTAAAATGATCTAGGGAATGAGATGGACGATGTGGATCGGATTAATGGATTAGTGGTGGGGCCTGTGTGAGCGGTTCACTCCAAGCTCTAAATCAAATTGATATTTTTGGTTTCATTACAGCATCCAGCGTCATGGACGCTGGATGGTCCGGGTGCACACATATCTAAGGTGGGCCCTGCTCAGGTGGGCCACCAAATGATGGATGGTGTGGTTATAACACATTTAAAGTGGGCCCCACCTATAAATGGCTTGGATAAAATACTTGCCCCATGGTGGGGTCCATCCTGATGGGCCACATGACCATATTAACACAAGAAAAGAAAAGAAAATGAAAAAGAGAGGGAGAGAGAAAGAAAGAGAGAGTGCGACACGCATGATGGAGGGACCCCGACATTTTGGGCCCTCCCTTGCAATCAATCATACATCAAGTGGGTCCTAATACATGTGGGCCCTACTAAATCAAAGATCGACATTAGAGATTCCTTCTCCACCAAAATAGAAGGTATAGATGACCCTTATCAATTAGAAAGTAAACATCATGATGGGGTCCATGGAGATTAGCCTCATCATGGAATGATCATGATGATCAAAGTGGGCCATCATCCACATCTTAGGATCCCAAGTGAGATCTAAACCATTGATCGGTATGCCTCACTTGGCCCATCATGAAAACATGAAAAACTATCCTACAGAAGCACCCACCGTTCGATCTTCTTACTCCCTTGGCTTCCTTAGCTCCTTAGCTTCGATTTCAATGGAGGAAATGGAGTTTGGATGGTTGAGATGGGAGATTAGAGGGTAGGAAAGGTGGGCCACACTTGTTGCTTGAGAGAGTTGGAGAGGCTTAGACGTGTAAAGCTCTCTTGCTTGGGAAAGTGATTTGAAAATAAAGGAGAGAGAGGGTTGTAAAGAGAGAGAGAGAGAGTGATGGGTGATGGAGTGATGGATGTCGTAAGTGATAGGTGTAAGAACTTTTTGACTTTTATGGCAAATGGTGTAAGAAAAGTATGGGCTTATGTAAGAAACTTTTGACTTTGGGACTGCTTAGGAATGGGTGAAAGGTGATGTGAACTTAACATCTACTTGACCCTTGATGGGATTGATTGATGGATTGAGGTGACATATTGTAGAGATTCTCTTCTATTTTGCAATGCGCGGCATTTTTCTCGCACCGAACGCTAGCCCACATCTCCTAACCAAGGTATCGCCTCGACGCGCGAATCGCGGCATCAGAACCGCGGCAACGGCACCAATTCTGTCAAAAAGTAAGTGTATTCCCTTTCCTCTAAGTACTACCAAATTATCATCTATGTTTAAACTAGTGCATACAGATGTCTGGGATCCTTCACCAATTCTGTCACTCTCTAGATTAAGATACTATGCTATATTCATTGAAGATTTCACACGTTACACCTAGATTTACTTTCTATACTTTAAGTCATAAGTTTTAAAAATTTTAAGATATTTATATGGGGGACACTCAATTTCGGGTAAAAATTTGAACTCTCTGTTCTGACTTAGAGGAAGAATATCTCTCAACAAATTTTCGTACATATCTTCAGGGTAATGGGATTATTCATCAGACCACCTGTTCTGATACTCCACAATAGAACGAGGTGGCTGAATGAAAAAATTGTCATATTGTTGAAACTGCCAACACCCTAATGATAGCTATTAGTGTTCCTCATTCTTTCTGAGCGGAAGCTATGTTGCATTCCATCTACTTGATTAACCGGATGCTAACCAAAGTTTTGAACAGTAAATCTCCCTTCTTTGTTCTCACCGGCTTACTTCCTGCATATTCCACATTTTTTATTTTTAGTTGTGTATGTTATGTTTCTTTGGCATTAAGTGAACGTAACAAACTCTCCCCAACATCAGTCAAATGTATGCGCTTGGGATTTGAAGAAACTCATAAGGGTTTTCGATGTTATGATCCAATCACTCGTCATATTCAGGTATCATGACATGTTGTTTTCTTGAGCATCTTACCTTTCATTCATCTACTCCACCTCTGCACATACCAAACTCTCCTGGTCTTACCGCTTTTCCTGATATTCCTTTTACCTCGAGTATACACTCCCTCGTCCATTGCAAGTTTACTCACGATGAACATGTACAACTCCACCACTTATTACTCTCCCTACTATAGCCGTTGCCGATCCAGAACCCATCTTAATACGTTGTTCCACTTGTATACATCGACAACCTGATCGCTTAATATACTTTTTTTCTGTCATGAATTCTACCCTGGATACTGTATCTATTCCTACTTCATACTCTCAGGCAGCCACTCATGATTGTTGGAAGAAGGCAATTGTCACGCCCCAAACTCAAAAACCGGGCTCACAAAATTTTCGATCGCCGAATCCGGCGCCGACAGCCTCCGTATAACCCCATTCTCGGCTCCTAGCACCCATTCGCCAGGTTCCGATCCTGTGATGCTACGAGGAGGATTTTCAACGTCAGTTTGATTCGTAATAAGCATAACCAAAGGCATAACCCACAAACAATAACCAAGAACTCCATTACATTTCCACTATGATCAAAAACTTTACAAGTACAATGAGCATAAAGGAAAATACAATGGTAAAGAATAAAAACTCCAAAACGATCTGCAACGTGCTCCTGCCTCAGCGCTGCTGCGAACCAACGTCACCTGCACGCAATGGTCGCGCATAAGCTTATAGAAAGCTTAGAGGGTGGTGAAAGTGTGTGCGCAAGGTAGTAATATGAACATGCAATGTCAGAGTAATGCAGAATATGCAGATGGGTCCATAATATCATGAGCCGTACTAAGGCTATGCGATGCAAGACATGAATGGTATCGGCCATCTCAAGGCCATGCGATGTGCAATGCAACTCAAGCATACAGATCCTCATCTATGTCCACACATCAATACAGCTCAAATATGGGCTATCAGCGGGGTCTAGTACACTCTAAACTAGATTACCGCCACATCACGTGCAATAAGGTAAGTGGAAGAGACCTCACTATCCGTTTGCCAATATCGGGCGCGACTCGTAGATAGCGAACTCATTCCTCGAGCTGGTCAAACTCAGCCTAGCATTGCCCCCTACTCTCGGGCAGGTAAGGCCGCACCCCCTTTCAACTGACCACGACCCGATGGAGAGCGCAATCGTCTGATAATCGGCACTCAACGCTCATCTACCCACTCGATCTAGACGTTGGAGCAACCTCTTGGTACCATAAGGGTTTAGGGACTTTCACCCAGGGATATCTATAACACCCCATGTAGAACAAGATTTTCGGTATCCAATCCTGCGAACCACGATGCGTCTGTGGAGGTTACGGCCCTGATATCGCTAGGGCGTACAATAACCATGTCACACAAATGTGAAATGCATGAATCACGCTATCCAGTCATGCAACAAATCCTGCGCATATCATGCCCTCATGTAGGGCAACACCGCCTAACCGGGATCCCATAAATAACCTGTCTGAAGGCATATACTATGATCAGTCAATTCTCATGTCAAGCATACATATGATGCGTATGATCATGAGTCATGAAGCTATATTAAACATGTAAATAAGTGATGAACCATTCTTACAATGCAGATGGGCCTAGATGGCCTATACACAGTAAGTACGGCCCAGCAATGGGCCCTAAGAAGAGTCGTAATGTGGACATCCAACCAACATTACACTTGCAAATGTGGATGTCAAACTAACATTGCTCCCAAGGCACGATCTTGTAAACATCGCTACTTAGTCTGTATTGGAATTACACATTGCAATGGACCTTAGGTTCAACCCATTGGGCCTTACATATACATCAAATGGGCCATATCTTATGGGCTTTTTATTCATCAGATGGGCCACATAAATGGGCCACACCAATGGGTCTTATGTGCATTGCACTGGGTCAAAACCCATGGGCCTTAGATTGCATCAAATAGGCCCAACCTCAAGAGCCTTATACATATCAAATAGGCCTAATCCTGTCAGCCTTATATAATTCAAATGGGCCTAAACCCCTAGGCCTTATATAAGTCAAATTAGTTTAGTCCCGTGGGCCTTAAAATATATCAAATGGACCTAGTCCCATGGCCTTGGAACATATCAAGTGGGCCTAAAGCCATAGGCCTTAAATAAATCCAATGGGCCTAATCCTGAGGGCCTTGGAATACTTTAAAATGGGCCTAATCTCATGGGCCTTAGAATGCTTCAAAATGGGCCCAATCCCATGAGTTTTTTTTATAAATCCAAAGGGGGCTAACTCATGAACCTTTCTTTTTTTTTATAATTCAAATGGTCCTAACCCCTAGGCCTTAAAGTACACCCAACATGGTGGGTCCCACTGTCCAGTGTACAGTGCGGATAGAGCACATACATCACAAAGGGCCCCACCGTCCGCTGGACGGTGGAGGCAACACATACACAAGGTGGGTGCCACCGTGGTGGGTGCCACCGTCCACCTGGACGGTGGACTTAAAATACATACATCATTGTGGGTCCCCTGTGGGGCCCACCTAAATGTTTTAAATGGCATCCAAGCCGTTCACAAGGTCACTCAGACCTGGATGAAGGGAAAACACAAATTTCAGGTTGATCTGAAACTTCTGTGGCCCAATAATGGATTTCAATGGTAAGGGTTTAACCCCACTGTTTCATGTGGTGTGGGCCACCAGAGTTTTGGATGGGGCCCAGTTTTGGAGGGGGCCACCTACAGGGGACAGCCCACCTCATGAACAAATTGGATAACAAATAAACATTACGGTGGGGCCCACACGCAGGGCCGTGGGCCCCTGCGTCCGTCCGCCCGCCCTAACTGCTGCACGCAGCAGTGTGCAGCTGCTGTCGCTGTCAGAGGAAGGCAGAGGGTCTGCCTCTTGCAAATTTTTGGAAAAACCCATTTTTCGGGGGTTTTTCACATGTGGGGCCCGCTTTACAAAAATCCACCCCAGCCATTGCGTTCAGTGGCTCGCAACAGGCGAAATGAGTCCGAAGTTTGGGATTTTTGGGTGTGAAGATGCACCAAGATTGGGTCCTAATAGCTTTGAATGGTAAGGAATAAAATTTCATATGGTATGGCCCACCTGATTAACAGATCAACCTCATTTTTCGGCTCAACTCCTAAAATGAGTTGGAAAGAGGGATGAACGGCATGGATTGAACAAATACATCAAGGTGGGCTATAAGGACAGCCCTTTCCTTTTTCTTTCTCTTTTTCTTTTTTTTTTTCCTTACTTAGGCAGGGACATCCAGTGTCTCAGACGCTGGACGGTTGGGTCAAAACAACATCATGGTGGGCCTTGTTTAGGTGGGCCACCACAGATGGATGGTGTGGTGCAACATATAAAGTGGACCCCACTTGAAGAAAAACTTGAACAAAATAAATATCTCAAGGTGGGGTCCATTCAAGTGGGCCACACAACCCTATTACATAAAATAAAATAAAATAAAATAAAAAGAAATAAAAAGGGAGAGAGACATGGAGAGTGGGACACGCTTTGTGATGGAGGGCCCCGCCACTATGAGCCCTCTTTTGAAATGAATCATACATCAAGCGGGCCCTAAAGCATGTGGGACCACCAAACTCTACAATCAACGGTGGAGATCCTTTCTCCACCAAAATGGACGGTCTAGATGATCTTTCTAAGAAATAAACATCATGATGGGGTCCATGGAGAATGGCCCCATCATGGAATGATCATGATGATCCTAGTGGGCCATCGGCCACACCTTAGGGTCCCAAGTGAGATCCACACCATTGATCGGTGGGCCTCACTTGGCCCATCATAAAAACAAGAAAACTACCCTATAGAGGCACCCACCGTCCGATCTTCTTGCTCCTATGGGTCCCTTAGCACCTTCTTCAACTTCAATGGATGAGATGAGGAATGGCGGGTTAGGATGGGGAGATCATGGGGTGAAGAGGTGGGCCACACTTGGAGTTTAGGAAGAGAGGGAGAGGCTCATCGTAGGAGTTTGGGATTTTTTTTGAGTTTGAAATGAGAAAGAGAAAGAGAGAGTTGTAAAGAGAGAGAGAGAGAGAGAGAGAGAGAGAGAGTGATGGATGGATGGAGTGATGGATGTGGTGGTGATGGGTGTGTAAGACCTTTTTGACTTTTGAGGCCTTTTGTGTAAGAGAGGTATGGGTTTGGAAGACTTTTGTGGTTGCTTGGGAAAATGGGTGAAAGTGATGTGTACTTGACATGTACTTGACATGTGATGGATTGATGGATGATTGATTGATGGGATTGATGTGATTGATGTGACACATCGTAGAGATTCTCTTAGGTTTAGCAACGCGCAGCGTTTCCTCGCACCGAACGTTGGCCCACATCTCTTGACCAGGGTATCACCTCGGCGCGCGAGTTGTGGCATTGGAACCGCAGCGACGGCGCGGTCGCTATGGTAGTGGTCTTGGGCTGAGTCGACTCGGGTTGTCGGCATATGAATTAGGATCGCGCGTTAATATCGGTTAAGGGTCGAAGGTTGCCGAAATTCGACCGGTAAGACCGCAGAAGTCTATGGAACGGTACGGACTAAGATACGGGTCTTACAGCTCTCCCCTCCTTATAAAAATTTCATCCTCGAAATTTACACAAGCATCGCAACTAAGCATTACTCATGAAGAAGAAGCGACATAACATCATCATATAGAATCAGGGACAGCATACAAAATACAATACATGATCAATCATCAAAGAGATGAGGATAACGCTCTCGAATCTCGGCCTCACGCTCCCAAGAAGCCTCCTCGACAGAATGGTGACCCCACTGAACCTTCACCAACGGAATGACCTTGATTCTGAGGACCTGCTCCTTCCGATTAAGGATACGGACTGGCTGCTCAATGTAAGAAGTGTCCTCACGAACCTCCAGCGGCTGCCAATCAATAACGGAAAAAATGTCTGACCCACACTTCCTCAACATGGAGACGTGAAAAATGTTGTGGACGCCAGACAACTGAGATGGCAAGGCAAGATGATAGGCCACGGCGCTAACGCACCCAGTGATCTCAAAAGGTCCTATGAATCTCTGGGCAAGCTTGCCCTTCGCTCCAAATCGAACTACACCCTTCATGGGCGAGACCTTGAGATACACATGGTCCCCTGCATCGAACTCCAAGGGACAACGCCGACGATCAGTAAAACTCTTCTGTCGGCTCTGAGCTGTGCGCATCCTCTGCCTGATGATGTCAATAGCCTCTGACGTCTCCTGCACAAGCTCGGGACCTAAGAGACGACGCTCTCCAACCTCGGTCCAGCAACTCGGTGATCTGTATGGTCTGCCATACAATGCCTCAAAAGGAGCCATGCCGATGGTCGCCTGATAGCTGTTATTGTACGCGAACTCAGTTAATCGCAGATGCTCATCCCAGCTAGCCCCGAAATCAATCGCATAAGCCCGAAGCATATCCTCAAGGATTTGGTTGACCCTCTCGGTCTGGCCATCGGTCTGCGGATGGTACACGGTGCTGAGCTGCAAATCAGTCCCAATCGCTCGCTGAAAGCTCCCCCAAAACTGAGACGTGAACCTCGAGTCTCGGTCAGAAACGATCGAGACCGGAACGTCATGCAGTCTCACGATCTCCTCGATAAATAATCTCGCAAGCCGGTCCATAGACCAAGTCGCACGCATCACAAGAAAATGTGCCGACTTCGTCAGACGATCCACAACAACCCAAATGGCATCGTGACCGCGCTGAGTCCTCGGAAAACCCATAATGAAATCAGTCGACACGTGCTCCCACTTCCACATCGGGACACTCAACGGCTGCAATAGACCAGGAGGTCTCTGATGATTGGCCTTGACATGCTAGCACGTGTCACACTCGGCCACAAAACTGGCGATCTGGCGCTTCATCCCCACCCAAAAATACTGTCGCCTCATGTCATAGTACATCTTCGTCGAGCCCGGGTGGATAGAAAACCGTGATCGATGTGCCTCGGTTATAAGATCTCTGCATAACTCTGGAATATCAAGGACACATAATCGGCCTCTGAAGCGAAGTCCACCGTCTGTACCAATCTGCCAATCAGCCTGACTCTCAGATGCCACCTCAGCCATATAACTCTTCAACGACTCATCAGCCTACTGAGCCTCGATCACCCTGGCGACAAGAGAGGGTTAAATCGACAAGCTCGATAACTGTACGATAAAAGACTGCAGGTTGAACTCAAAATCATACGCTGCGATATCCTCAAGATCCGCCACTCTTGAATCATCATATGGGCCACTAGGCCTCGTGGCTAACGGCAGAGGGCATCTGCCACCACGTTCGCCTTGCCCGGGTGGTACTGGAGATCGAAATCATAGTCCTTCAGAAGCTCCATCCAGTGCCTCTGTCTCATATTCAACTCAGACTGTGAGAAGAGGTACTTCAAGCTCTTGTGATCAGAGAAGAGCTCGAACCTAACCCTATACAGATAGTGCCTCCACACCTTCAGTGCAAAGACAACTACAGCCAGCTCCAAATCATGCGTAGGATAATTCAGCTCATGGACCTTGAGCCGACGAGACGCAAAGGCCACTGGTCTCCCATGCTGCATCAGGACAGCACCCAAACCGATATGCGAGGCATCAGTGAATACAATAAATCCGTCACTCCCAGAGGAAAGAGTGAGGACAGGAGCGAACGTCAAACGGTCCTTCAACTTCATAAATGCTCACTCGCAGGCGTCACTCCAAATAAACTCTGTGCCCTTTCGGGTCAACCTGGTCAGCGGGGCTGCAATAGGAGAGAAGCCCTCAATGAAACGTCGATAATAGCCCGCTAGACCAAGGAAACTACGGATCTTTGTCGCAGTCGTCGGCTGGCCCCACTGACGCACTGCCTCAACCTTCGAGGGGTCCACTACGACGCCCTCCCTCGTCACCACATGACTGAGGAACTTCACCTCCTCCTGCCAGAACTCGCACTTCTCCAGCTTCGCATACAGCTGGTGTGCGCGGAGGGTCTGCAAGGTAATCTCCAAGTGCTGCTCATGCTCCTCACGGGTCCTCGAGTAGATCAAAATGTCGTCGATGAAGACTACAACAAACTGATCCAGATAAGGGCGGAAGACCTTGTTCATCAGCTGCATGAAAACCGCGGGTGCATTGGTCAGTCCGAAGGACATGACCTGAAACTCAAAATGACCGTAACGCGTCCTAAATGCCGTTTTCGGAATGTCCTCATCTCGGACCCGAATCTGATGATAACCGGAATGCAGGTCAATCTTCGAAAAGAACTGTGCACCCTTTAGCTGGTCAAACAAATCATCAATCCTTGGGAGTGGGTACTTGTTCTTGATCGTGACTTTGTTGAGCTCGCGATAGTCAGCGCAGAGCCTCAACGAGCCATCCTTCTTCTTCACGAAGAGCACCGGCGCTCTCCACGGCGAACTACTCGAACGAATAAAGCCTAACTCACGTAACTCGTCCAACTGCTTTTGCAGTTCCCGTAACTCCAACAGTGCCATACGATACGGGGCCTTCGAAATAGGCGCGGTACCGGGCACGAGATCAATCTAAAACTTGGTGAGTTGATGAGGCGGTAATTCCGGAATCTCTTGGAACACATCAGAAAAATTACATACTATGGGCAAATGGTCGATGCAAGCGGCAACAGGCTCCTCTATGACGCAGGACATCAAATAAGAAAACTGTTCTCCTCTAGGCTCAGCAACGAACTGGAACTGTGGCACGCCGGGTATACAGAACGTGACAGTCCTCATGGCATAGTCTAATATAGCATAGTACTCGGCGAGCCAATCCATGCCCAGGATGACGTCGAACTCAGACATCGGTAATACAAACAAATCGGCAGGTAGAAAGGTATCCCCAACTAGAATGGGGTAAGACGAATAAAATCTGCCCAACACTGTAGTCCTCCCCAAGGGAGTCGATACTGATAGGCTCTCACCAGCAAACTCCAACGGTAAGCCAGTCGATCGACAAAAGCTCTCGGCCATAAAAGAGTACGATGCACCGGAATCAAACAGTACACGTGCAATGTATGCAGAAACTGAAAGTATACCCTCAACAACTCCTCCAGAAGACTGAGGGTCCTGTTGAGCTGTATAAAATCTAGCTTGAGCCGGCTGGGGAGGTGCTTGTCCCCTCTGAGCGTGCGGCTGCTGCTGCTGAGGTCGCTGAGGAGGTTGAAACTGTTGTCTCTGCTGCTGCGGCCTCTGAGGCTGGTGCTGATGTTGATGTTGCTGTTGAGGTGGCCTCGGTGGTGGGAGTTGTTGTCACTGCTGCTGTGGGGGTCTCTGCTGCTGCGGTGGAGGCTGCTGCGGAGCCCTCTGCTGTTGTGGACCTCTCTGCTGCTGCTGAGGGCTGGGACACTCCCATGAACGGTGTCCCGTCACACCGCACCTAAAGCAAGTGCCGGTGAACTGCCTCTGAGGTGGTGGTGGAGGTGCTGCTAGTGCTGATGGTGCTCGGAAGGCTGGATGACCTGTACACCTCTGCTGTTGTGGTCGACGCTACTGGGAATCACTGGAAGAAGCCTGCCTCTTTCGGTCTCTCCTCTGACCGCGATCAGACTGAGAATCGGCCCACTCAGTCTCATAAATCTGAGCTCTCCGTACCACTGCCTGGAAAGTCGGGAGCTTATGCCCAATAACACGACCTCGAAGGCCATAACGTAAGCCGTTCTCGAAACGGCGGGCCTTCCGCCCCTCGTCATCAACCATATACGGTGTAAATCTCGATAGTGCCACAAAACGGGCCACGTACTGCGCCACAGTCATGTCTCCCTGCACCAGAGTCTCGAACTCTAAAGCTCGCTGACGACGGATATGGTCGGGGAAGTACTACTCCTCAAATCGATTAATAAAGTCCTCCCATGTCCAGACATACTCAGTTCCGGCAACACGGGTAACAGAGGTCCACCAATGCTCGGCCTTACCCTGGAAGAGAAATACTGCTAACCGGACTCGCTGCTCGGTCGTACATGACATGGTATCAAAAATCTTCTCCACATCAGAGCGTCATCTCTCTGCTGCAGTCGGATCTGGCTCGCCCTGAAAACGTGGGGGATCAAGCCGTCTGAACTCACGAAGTAAGGCGCTCGCGCGCTCCTGCTCTACCTGGGCTGGTGAAACAACTGGGCGCCTGTCCCATCCCTGGAGTGCGGCTGTCACAGCTTGTAACATCTGCTGTAAATGAGAGGCACTCACAGGCACAGTCGGCTCCGCATCGGCCTCAGGTGGAGGAATGTCATCCTCAGGGAAGGGAGCAGGGATCTCTGGGGGTGAAACGGGAGGCACAGGTGGTAAAGCTGGAGCCTCAGGTGGTGGAGCGGGATCCTCAGGTGGTAGTGCGGGAGTCGATCAGGTAATTCTCCCACACGCCATGTCCTATAGGAAAGAGCGAAGGCGCCTATCAACTTCAAAACACTCGAAGGCACGCACGTTAAGGGTTTGTAATGGAAGGTCGCTAAGCTATCCGAACTTCGGAACTTAGCCATTCTACACTCATAGTAGACATATAATATTGTTCTCGGTTATTCCCAAGTTATGCTCTGATACCAACTTCTGTCACGCCCCAAACTCAGAAATCGAGCTCATAAAATTCCTGATTGCCAAATCCGGCACCGACAGCCTTCGTAGAGATTCTCTTGGGTTTCGCAATGCGTGGCATTTCCTCACACCGAACGTTGGCCCACATCTCTTAACCAGGGTATGGCCTCGACGCGCTAGTCGGGACATTAGAACCGCAGCGATGGCGCGGTCGCTATGGTAGTGGTCATAGACTGAGTCAACTCGGGTTGTCAGCATATGAATAAGGATCGCGCGTTAATATCGGTTAAGGGTCGAAGGTTGCCGGAATTCGACCGGTAAGACTGCGGAAGTCTATGGAACGGTACAGACTAAGATACGGGTCTTACAGCAGTGGCAGAAGAACTTGCAGCTTTGGATGATAATCATATATGGGACATTGTCACTCAACCCACTGACCACCAATTAATTAGTAGTAAATGGATTTATTCTGTAAAGCTTAAGTTTGACGGATCATTAGATTGATACAAAGCTCTACTTGTCGCTCAGGGATACAAATAGGAACACGAAATTGATTATGATGAGACATTCGACCATGATGAAAATTGTTTGTACTCTTCTAGTAATATCATCTGTTTGTTCTTGGCCACTCGCTCAGATGAATGTGAAAAATACTTTTCTTCATGGAGACCTCCAAGAAACAGTATTTTTAAAACCTCCTCCTGGCTCTTTAATCCTTGCCAATAAGGTATGTCACCTAAAGAAAGCTCTATATGGCCTCAAACAGGCACCTCGGACGTAGTTCCAATGCTTTCATGATCTTGTTACGGATGTTGGCTTTAGTCAAAGTGGTTATGACCCAACCTTATTTTTGCACACCACTGATCGTGAAATTGTCATTATTCTCGTATATGTTGACAACCTAATCCTAACTGGTAGCGATGATACTGGCATCTCGACATTAAAGGAACTTCTAAAATCATCCTTCAAGATGAAGGACCTCAGCCATTTGACATACTATCTTAGACTTGAATTTTCACATTTTAAACATGGGATCCTAGTCAACTAGTGTAAATATACTAAAGACCTTCTCACCTTGGCCTCATTGACGGATCAGAAGACAAGTTAGACTCCCTTAGAACTTAATGTTGAATGTGGTCGTGACGATAGTGATCTACTTGCACAGCCCACATTATTCTGTCATTTGATTGGGAGTCTGGTTTACTTAATAATGACTCGCCCTGATATTGCCTATGTTGTCCAAGTAGTCAACTAGTTTGTATCCACTCAGACTCTTCATATGATTGCTTGTTGCGCATCCTACAGTACCTACGTGGAACTCTAGATTGCTCACTATTCTTCTCCTTCATGGCATCTCTAGACCTTTGTGCTTATTCGGATGCTAATTGGGCCAGTTGCGCTCTCACACGAAGATCTACCACTAGCTACTATGTTTTTCTCGGCACTTCTCTCATCTCTTGGAAGTATAAGAAGGAGGCCACTATTTCCAAATCAAGCACAGAAGTAAAGTATTGAGCGATGTCAGCTGCATGTAGTGAGCTTATCTGGTTACATGGACTTCTTTCCGACTTAAGCGTTCATCTACAGAATCCTACTCCACTCCATGTAGATAATCTCAGTCTCATTCAGATTTCCTCTTAACCTATTTTTCATAAACAGACAAAGCATATTGAGGTTAACTATCACTTCCTCCGTGAGAAATTTCAGTCTGGGCTCATTTCTCTTCCACATGTCGCATCCCATAATCAGATTGCAGACATTTTTCACGAAGTCCCTCACTTCTACACGTCACTCATTTCTAGTTGGCAAACTATTACTTGTTGATGAACAGCATTAGTTTGAGGGGGGATGTTAGACAGGCCACATGCCTTGTATACCTTGTATAGCTAGTATACCTTGTATAGTTCATTTCCTGTTGGACATAGGCCAATGGGGCTCATTGGTGAGCAATCACTAGTGGGTGGGTCCCATATGTTCAGGCTTCTTCTGATTGAGATTTCAAATTCAAAATTGAATTTGATTTTGGATAGGAGATAGGGAGAAGACCAGATAATATGGTCTTATCCTATCTCCTTCCTTTCCTATAAAAAGGGATAAGCTTTTCTCTAGTAAAAAGTATCAATCATAAGAAATACCCCGAGTATATAGAAGAATATAGTGTGCACAGTAATCTGTTCATTTTAGCTTGTCCTTGGGACGATCTAATCCATAGATCGTGATCTGGGGCCATCTATACCATAGGATCAGAGGTGTGAATAAATCCATCTACTCCAGTAGTAGATAGGCAGGCTATTGGAGTGTTAATCTTCTGCTTTGTGAGGGTTCCATATCGTGTAAACTGTCAGATCTTGAGGGCTCACACTTCCACACTTACCAACAGTGGTATCAGAGCATTCAACGGCGGATCTCTGATTATTTTCATCTAAAAAGGTAAGTGGCCCTTTTTTTGGATTAAATTCCTACTCATAGCTTTTGTGCGGTATCGGATTAGTGTGTGCGCTGTGACTCTCGATGTGCACATATGCACCGAATTTGGGCCCACACGGATGCATGTGCACGTGTAAAATTTGGATGATCTGGATTCCATACACGCAGGCCATGTGTACAGTGAATAAGCATCATTATTTTAAAAATACTGTCTAGTGAACAAAGCCCATCGTCTATATATTTTAATCTAATAATCTAGATTGCTTTCTTGGCGATTTGGATTTTCATCAGGGGAGTTATGTGATACCAAGGCCTTCCCAGATTGTACATTGCACAAGTGGCAATTATGGCCCTGTTTGGATTACCGAACAATGTACACATGACAATCATTGTACATGTGACAATTGGTATCAGAATCCACTTGTCATGTGTACAATGATTAACAGTGAGACCCACTAGTCAGAATCCACAACCAATATGAGGAGTGGATTGGCTAGTGTACATCATACCAGCTATATAGCTGTTGTACATGTGATTGGCTGGTGTACATCACACTAGCTATATATCTACTGTGAGAAGTGTATTGGCTGATGTACATCACACCAGCTATATAGCCTTTATATTGAAATCAGCAAGTTTTGTGGGATATGTGTTGTATCCAAACCGTCCATCCATCAGATGGGACGCACTACTAATATACTAAAAATTGGGCTGGGCCCCACTGATCAGGTTAGCTGCATATGCTCATTTAATATAGACCTTTGCCAATGAGACATGCTCCTGGTATGTGTTCAGCCCAATGGATAAGTGGCCCATATCTCACACATTTTAGCATATTGGAGTGTTTGCTACAAACCAACCCTCTAGACTCTCATCAGTCATATATACCTTAGGCATTTTGTAGTGGGAACACACGATCGCTTTCAGAGGAGTCATTTGATATTCTAGCAGTATGTTGAGGTTGATCTTCTGGTATTCAGAAATTATACATACACCTAACACATTAACCAAATTGAACTGTCTAAATGGTGGGACCCACTGGAATGTGGATAGGTTGTCATCTGAAGGGAAGATTGATTCAAATTAATCTAATCTTTGATAAATGACCATTTTCTTGTTGGGTGGTGACCAACTGACTCTGTTCATTTTAACCATTCTTCACAAGATGCTGAGATGTAATTCAAAATAATGTCTCCTTGTCTTTGTTGTTTCTTGATGCCCCATCAGACAACTTTCATCTTTTACATGCAACCTCTCGTGTGCATATGTGCCCCACCTCAACTAAAATCTTAAATGGTTCAAGCTAATGGGTTCTTAAATACAGCCCAAGCCCAGCCCCATTTATTAAAAGACTTAGATTTTAGCCCCAACGTGCCCTCATGCCTATTGGCTCAGATTAAACTCCGTCCAAAAATGAGCCAGACCAACCAATGGGCCAAGCGAGGTAGGGCCAATCCATTTTGTTTAAATCTGGCTCAGATGGCTAGCTAACATCTCATTTACCACCTGAAGGATGCTATTTATAGACAATCTACACATGCTAAATCATCACACATGTAAAAGAACCAGGAAATTCATTAGGTGGGCCCATCAACTCTGAGTAACTGCCTGATCCTCTTACTAGGTGAGCCAATCATGTCTATTGATTGTAATCCATGGGCCAAAATATCACAAATAAAGTGGTCACCTAATTGGTTAAGTTATTTGAATTCTCCTGTAATTAAGCTTATGCAATTTTTGTGTGGAATGTTTTTCTTTTTGCGAACTATTAACCATATTTAGTGGAAATATGAATAGTGTAGATAAAATCTGCTTTGAGAATTATTGATCTAGAGATCATTATTGATCGAAATGATCATCAACCATGATGATCAATGTTGATGAAAGGATCCATCATCAACAATGATCATTAATGGTAATGATTGGATCATCGCTAATAAACATGATCACTGATGATGATAAAACTCTCTTTATGGCTATACACTTCAAGTTTTTTTTAAAATCTGATGATAATGATTATATGTGTGATATAATTAGGCCTGGTGTGATCAGATATTAGCCATTTTTTTCATTGGAATATAGAAAAATTAGTGCTAGAATGCTCCCTATATATAAATAGGTTGTGCATAACCTGAGTGTGAGTTAATTCTCCTCCACCAAATGACGCATGCAACCTATAATGGAAGGTTGCACGTTATACAAATATAATTTTATAAAAGCATCAATTTCATCTTAAAAAGGGAACTTGATTGTTTTACACCGCCCATTCGAGTATGTGGACTTTTAGATCTCGTTACGATGTGTTGACCACTTTTGTACTTTGAAAATTTGTATAACACATATAAATGCTAATCATTAGTGTCAATACCTTAGATCATAGCTAAGTAATGATACTTATGTAATATAAAGATGGCCACCAAAGCGTTAATTGTTGAACAGCTGAAAGGATAACATTTCGACGGTAACAACTATGAAGACTGGTCCCGTACAGTGCGAAGCCTTTTGAACGAGGACAACATATTGCACACACTCGATGAGGTTTAAGAGGAACCCATACTGGGTAAAAATAGAAATTTAGGAGAACATAGGGCTGCAATGACCCGCTACAATAAGTAGCATAAACAAAATCATTTAACCCGTAATGTCCTATTTAGCACTATGTACAAAGAACTCATACTTATGTATGAAGTGTTTGACACCGCTACGGGAATCTGGAAAGCACTGACAAATGCCTATGCGCAGAAGTTAGATGCTAAATTTCGAGTAATGGAATTAGAATTCCAGGATTATAGGATGTCAGTCGGTTGCCCCGTCAAAGATCATATCCGTAAGATGAAGCAAACGATAAGTGCCCTTAGGAATGTTAGATATAAATTGACTGAAAATTAAAAGATAATAGCAATACACCGTTCATTGTCTGAATCTTGGGCCCTAATCAAAAGAATTCTGAACCATACTGATTCTATCACTACGTTCAGAGACTTTTGTGAACACTTGGTGCGTGAGGTTGAAATGAATGCAATTTAACCAGGTTCACCAAGGCTTTTGTAGCAGAGACCCATAAGTGAAAAGCTAACAAGAAACGGTTCAAAGCCCACAAGAAAGTAAAAAAGAATAACCAAGAACAGAAGTCCCTAGTACCTCCTCCAAATCTCAAGAAGGGAAATGGAAAGAAAAAATAGAAAAAGATAAATATAATCTGCTTTATCTTTGAAAATTTCAGTCATTATGCTGGCAGTGTGCCCATAAAAAGATGGTAATTCCGAAGTCACTAGATACTTTGTATGTAGGCGTTTGTTTTGAAATCATTTTCGTTGATACTATATCTAACGAGTGGATTTTGGATTCAGGCGCAACAAAGAACGTGACATGGAGTCCTCAAGGACTTGAGGAATTTTGGCCTGTATCTAAGGGAAATTATAAGGTATATATGAGAAATAATGTTGTCGAAGAAGTACTAGGGATTAGCGTTTTTCATTTCCGTACACGGTTAAGGCGAACAATAATCCTTCGTGATACTCTTTATGTACTGGGGATGCGTCGGAATTTAATTTCTGTTTCTAGGTTATTATTTGATGATTTTGATATTCGATTTTCTGGGACAAGAGTTTCTTTGAGACTAAATAACCTCATCTTTGCATGGAAAAATTTAATTTTAGATTTATTTATTCTGAACGTAAATACTGATAATGCACCTCTAGCTTTATCTGCTATGTCGAATGAAATTGTAGTATCTAAATCTCAAAAATAGTACGCGAGGTTAGGTCACATAGGAAAGGAATGTATGATAAGACTAGTACGTTATGGTCTGTTAGACTCTTTGTCCAAAGTTAATTTGTCATTTTGTAAACATTGTGTATTCGGGAAGCTTCGAAGAAACCATTTCCTAAAGCGGCTAGGTCGAAGGAAACACTAGAGATAATTCATTCAGATATTTGTGGACCCTTCAATGTACATGCCAGAAATGGATGTGAATACCTTGTCACATTCATTGATGATTACTTGTGCTATGGATATATGTATCTCATCTCACACAAATCTGAGGCTTTTGATTGTTTTCTTAAATATAAAGCTAATGTGGATACTCATCTTGAGAAAAAGATTAAAATCCTTCGATCTGATAGAGGTGGCGAGTATACATCCGAAACTTTTAAATCATATTATAAAAATATTGAAATTGTTCAGCAATACACAATGGCTTACACTCCACAACAAAATGGTGTTGTAGAGAGAAGGAACAGGACACTATTAGATATGGTTAGATCGATGATGGCACAAGCCAATCTCTCTACCATATTCTGAGGAGATGCACTATTAACAGCCATCTATGTCCTTAATAGAGTCTCATTTAAATCCATTCCTAAGACCCCATATGAGATATGGTCAGGGAGGATTCCTTCTCTAGTCAACTTACACCTTTAGGGATCTTTGGGATATATTTTGCTACATACTCTACATAAAGGTAAACTTGATAGTAAAATCATTAAATGCTTGTTCATAAGGTATTCTATGCATTCAAAGGGATGCGTTCTAGTTTATGAGGACCATGGACAATGGATTGAGATAAAATTTCAGGACATGGCCTTCGTTGAAAATAAATATCTCAGCCAAATGTAGTAAAAGGTTTCAATAGAACTTTTTGAAATACCGATGTATCTCAGGAGAGTGGGAGTTCTGCTTCTCAAGGTGATGATGCTCCTATAGTTCGTCAAGACAGTGGGAAGACATCTCAGCAAGCTCTTGAGTTACGTCGAAGCGAAAGAGGATTGATTCCCCAAAAATACTTTCATATTGAGGGACAAACATTCTCTTGCATTGCGGTTGATGATGATGAACTTGATTTGTATTAAGATGCATTATTATCTTCTAACTCGGCCGATTAGGTGAATGCTATGAATGAAGAGATCACTTCCATGAAAAAAAATAAAGTCTAGGAACTTTTTTATCTTCCTTTCAATTGCAAAGTGATAGGTAATAAATGGGTGTTGAAGATCAAAAGAAAGACAGATGGTACAGTGGACAAGTATAAAGCATGATTAGTTACTAAAGGTTTTACACAAAAAGAAGGCATTGATTAGGAGGAGACCTTTTCACTTGTTGCAAAGTTCTCCTCAATCCTCATGATTTTGTCCATTGTCACAAGTTTAAACTTAGAGTTATATCAGATGGATGTAAAGACCACATTTTTAAATGGTGACTTGGATGAAGAAATATACATGCAACAACCTATGAGTTATGTGGACAAAAAGCATCCAAAGAAAGTATGCAAGTTGTTAAAATCTATCTATGGCCTGAAACAATCTTCAAGACAGTAGTATATGAGGTTCCACTTAGCCATCACCACTTTTCGATTCACGATGAGTGAAGAAGATCATTGTGTATACATGAAAAGGTCTGGAAGATATTTTCTGATACTATCTCTATATGTAGACGATATCCTGCTAGCTGGTAATGACATGCAATTGTTAATATTGACTAAAGATTGGCTATTCTCAAACTTTGATATGAAAGACCTCGGTGAAGCCAACTTTATTCTTGAGGTAAAAATCATTAGGGATCACCCTAAGAAATTTTTAGGCTTGTCTCAAGCCACCTATATACAAAAGATCTTAGAGCGGTTCAGGATGAAAAATTCAAAAGTTGTTGAAACCCCTATGGATAAAGCTACTAAGCTAGACAGAAAATCGTGTCCTCAGACTGAAGTCGAGAAATAAGCTATGTCCTCAGTATCTTATGCAAGCACAGTAGGGAGCTCAATGTATGTTATGCTTTGCACTAGACCGGATATTAACTATGCAGTTGGCATAGTCAGCCGCTATCAGAGTAACCCGGGACAGTCTCATTGACAAGCCGTCAAATGTATATTTCACTATCTTAGAGGAAAAAAAACCTAATGTTGTGTTATGAAGGCACAAACCTCAAGCTTAAAGGATATTCTGATGCTACTTGGGGTAAGGAAGCCAACTAGGGAAAGTCTACTTCAGGATATATATTGTTACTCAGAGGAGGAGTTATCTCATGGTCGAATGAGAAACAGACATCCACAGCTCTTTCATCTATGGAGGCCGAGTACATTGCAAGTTGTACTGCAGTTCAGGAGTGTGTATGGGTTCACAGATTTATATTGGGTCTAGGTATTGTACTGAGTGTTTGTCAACCTATATCGCTGAAGATATACAATACTTCTACCATTGACTTGACAAAGGACCCTAAACACCATCATAAGTCTAAGCACATTGAGATCAATTATCATTACGTCTGTGATCAAGTGAGAGATAACTCAGCACAACTCCTACTAAGCAGATGATGGCTGATCTCATGACGAAACCTATAACCAAAGATCTATTTCAGGTTCACGTCAGACAGATGAGATTGGGGAAAGCTTGAGTGATGTACTTATTTTAGAGTACCTTTGATCTTTCATTAATAAATAACACATTTCATTTATTCAGTATTGAACACTAATATAAATTAGGTAAGCAGATCATCAATATTTACCATAAGATCATGTAGGATTTCTATTTTTATCGGTAGGCCGGTCCCCAACTCGCACAGGTTGACCAACCTTGAATGTACAAGAGAGGTACATTTAGGGTCATGTTCATACACCGAAGTAAGAACTTCTCTTTATTGTGAATAATAAAGGATGAGGATATTAGTCAGTCGTATCCACCTACAATCTTTTAAGATTGAAGATGAGATTGATAAAGTCGAATAACATAATCGCACCATTCATTTTTCGTGCGATCAATGTTATGGCCTAAATTTATAGCCAGGTTATTAGGTGATGAAATGAGTCGTATCTTATGCAGAATGACCTACGTATTGTAGACTTGACATTCACCTAGTATTGCCTACTTTATGACGTGGATTGTAGCCACGTGCTGGGACCTTTTACCTACAGATTGCTTTGATTCAATCTAATCATTGCAATGTGTGAGTAGCCAGTACTGTAGGTGACTCTTTGTATCTTTAGCTACCCTCCTCTTGTGTATATGAGGATGAGATTGAGTGTTGCTACTTTAGTGTACTATGAAGAAAGGTCCTGGATTGGCTAGACTCAGTTACACTAGGAAAGCGGATTGATTAATTCCAAAGAACACATCTGCATGGGGAAGATCCCGTGACAGCTACACTAAGTTTCTAGAACCATAAATACGCACTTGAAGACTTATCCACCAGTAGTATTGAGTTGTTTTTAATAGACTTTTACAAACAATATTTTTTCTTAAAAGCATATATATAAGTATTTCTTTAAATCGATTTTAGTTAAAGTTTGTGAAAAATCAAGTTTTCGGAATAACTCGATAAGTTGGAAAAGTGCATATGTTGGTTGAGCACTCTAGATCGGAAGTTAACTCCATTCAGTGTGGTCATGTAGATTAGGACAGGCATTGCAAAGCTTGAGTTATTGAGTACTAGTTGATGGTCACTTAGTACTTAAGTACCTATGAGAAGATTACGGTGATCTAGCTGGTCTCATGCCTCTGATTCTTTTGATCATGATGTTTGGTCTTTTATTGTTATTAAGCGAGTTAGATGGAAAAAATTTTATGCCTATCCCACCATGTGATTGAGTGGGAGATATTGGACATAGGCCAATGGGCCCCACTGGTGAATAATCACTAGTGGATAGGTCCCATATGTTTAAGCTTCTTCTGGCCTCTTCCTTTTTATTGAGATTTCAAATTCAAAATTGAATTTGATTTTGGATAGGAGATAGGGAGAAGACCAGATAATCTAGTCTTATCCCATTTGCTTCCTTTCCTATAAAAAAGGGATGAGCTTTTCTCTCATAAAAAGTATCAATCATAAGAAATACAGAGAGTACATAGAAAAATATAGTGTGCACAGTAATCTATTCATTTTGACTTGTCCTTGGGACTATCTAATCCATAGATTGTGATCTGGGACCATCTATACCATACGATCAGAGGTGTGAATAGATCCATCTACTCCAATAGTAGATAGGTAGGCTGTTGGAGTGTTAATCTTATGCTTTGTGAGGGTTCCGTATCGTGTAGACCATCAGATCTTAGGGGCTCACACTTCCACGCTTCCCAACATTTCTATAAATAGAGGATTCTGCTTTTATCATTTACCTTGTATAGCTGACTATAGATCTCTATATATTCAACCCTTTAGGGTTATCTCAAATATAAGAAACCCAATCGTCTTCTCTCAGTTTTCAATGGCGACCCTCACTATTTCACAATGGTACCCCAAGACTTCTCTAGAATTGTATATCCATTATCCACCACAAGCCCTCCATGAAGAGGTAAACTACCATATGAGTTTTGGACTATTTCTCAAGTGTAGGTGACTAATCTCGGTGACAAAGATACAATACCATAAATCCATACAATATGTTCAAAGTTACAAATAATTTCAAATGGTATGGTAGGAAACCTGCATAAGTAGAAATTCTAGATAAGATAATTGTTAATACCGTCTAGCAATTATGAGAAATTGGTTTCTAATGTAGAATTCGCTTGGCTATTTCGGAGAGTTTAAAAAAAAAAAAAAAAACATCATTAATTGCATAAGCATACATTCATACACATGGCCATTTAAAAAAAAAAAACCTCATGATTTTATATGGCCCATCATGATTTGAAATTAATTCCATGATTTTTCAATCAGAAACATACTTGCATGTATTTCAGTGAGAGGAGGCTTAATAGTTGGAGACCCTATTGTTACCCAATTGTTACCTTGCAGCAAAGTGTATATTAAATAATAAGTTAAAAATACAACCTGAATAGTAACAAAAATAACCAAGCCTAGAACAAAATTCAGTTATAACCAATGTTTTAAAATAGTGAGCAATGTTTTAAAATCGTGAGCAGATGGTTGAACAAGTTTGGACCTTGGACTAGCAAGATAACATCCCTGTTCAATAAGCTATTATGCAATGAATGTATCTATTTAGGCGATAGTTCAACAATCCAAGGCAAAACCATTGACATGATGGACCTCACCCTAGATGGCCCATGCAGTATAAATCCACTAGACTGGAAGATCTGAGCTATAAAATTTTCAGCCTCTTTCTTTCTGTTGAATGCAACCAAAGCTGAATTTTCTTTCTTAACCATTTGTTTGCAAGGCCACCTGTTAAATGTTAAGGGTCAAATATTGCATATTAAACCCCAGTTATTACCTGATTTTACAGACATGATAATGTTTAACGTCCTATTTTAATTGTGTTTATATTGCAAGGTGAATTTAGGAACTTGGACTGAAAAAAGGGTACCAAAGGCATGAATTTGATGCTCACAAATCACCAAGGCAAGGGATGGATCCTAAAAGACTGAGATCAAAGAATTTACATGCCAAAGATCCGAGAAAATCAGTGCTTGAAGTAAAAAGGGCCTAAAAATCATTCTAAATGTAAGATCACAGGGTTCTCATCATCTATTTGGCTTGAAACTTTATATCTGGCATGAGAACCCTAAATTAACCGTAAACATCGAAATTCAACCCTTGGATACCTGTGCAAGTGGCCCAACGGACAGTTTAGTCCATAAATCATCGATCTGTGGCCCACCTGATCTTTGGATATGCTTTAGTTATAGTCTCAACCCCTTAAATTAGATGGCAAAACAGATGAACAGAGTAGATTTCTCATAAACATCACAATGGACCCCACTTGGGAGGCATGTGTGTGCACAGCACACATACACGCGAGCCACACCGGATCACCAGACCAATAAAAGGTCAGTTGACTCGACCCCATCCCCTCTTACGCATAGCGTCCGCACGTTCGGACGCTGTGGCACAATGTGACCCACCACCGGGGCCCACATGGCTAATCCAGACCGTTCATTATGTCCAAGGGGTGAGGCTGACCGTACCCATGGTGACCTTTTGGTCCCATGCACATGCACACATGCAGATTGTCATCAAACGTAGGATGAACGGCAGGGTGATTTGATATAGTGGGCCGCACCAAACTCGACCAAAACCACCCCTTTCTGACCGAAATCGTGCTAGGAATCCAATGGACGAGGTAGATTTCTTCGAAAACATCACTGTAAGTCCATCGAACACGTCAGCGTAATCCCATGCACATGGCCTGCGTTCGGGAAAACTGGATTTTCACGGTTGTTCGGCGATCAAGATCACGACTGGTTCGATTATCTAAATCATTCAAAACCTTCCCAGGGGGCAACCGACCATCACCAGGAAGCTGAACGGATCGGATCTTGAAAACGGATGGCCATCTATCCCAAAAAAGGGATCAAATGCAAATTTGTTTGTGTTTCGCAGCTGTGTAAAGAGCTACGTACGCAACACCCACCGACTCCAGCCTAGCATTCCACCGACTTCTCTCACCCCAACACCGCCCCTTGTTTCCTATAAAAGGGAGAGAAAACGTGGATAGAGGATATAAAATCATTAGACCATGGAGCATAAGAGGGAGCAAGGGAGAGAGAAAATGTGGAGAGGCTGCCGATTCAAGAGTTTTTCCTTCCTTTTCTTCCTATTTGTTTTTGTTTTCTAAGAGATTTTTAGTGTCATCATGTCTATGATGAGCTAAACCTCTTAGTTAGGGCTAAGAGGTGAAGCTTGCTGCGTGATGGGATGTTTTCTACAACTTTGATTTATGTTTATTGAACTCTCCTTGCTTCTAGTTTGATTCGAAGGAATATTCATAGTTTTTAATGGTTTGTTGTGACTTAAATTACAATAGATCTGCGATAGCTTTGAGTATATTGTATGCATATGTTGAGGTTGTGATCGTGGGAACCCTATTGTTCACCATCGTCTCATGAACATGATTTGTTGATAGAATCCTTCCCTACGTTCATAACTCTCTCAGATTAAATGTGGATTAGTTAAATTCTGTTGTTTACTTTGTCTCATGGTCATGGTTTTGTGATAGAATAATTTCTAATTCTCATACCTATCATTCATTGAAAACTAGATCAAAGGAAGTTTAGATGTGAATTTTATTGAATTATCTTCCAACTGGATGAAGATAGGACTCTAAACCCAGTTGTGATTGTGAATCAAGCATAAATCTCCCTGATCTCTACAAGTGGATCCTTAGAAACCCTAGTTTCCCACCTTTGAATTTTACAAGTTTTAGTTAATTAATTCACCATCATTTTCTTAAATTTTCCTAATTTAGATTACATCTTCTTCTAGTTCTAGTTCGAGTTACTTCCAGATTATGTACAAGGTTCAGTCCCTGTGGATTCGACCTTAGTTTTACCGAGATTATTACTACATCGCAACCCTATACTTAGGGTGGTGAACATTAAACAGTATGGATTTTCTTTCTTGGCACCACACTTCTATAGTGGGTTCATCATATCAACAATTCATGAGACCACGGACCCCACGAAAATGAAATCATGTAACTCAGCAGATGACATTTCATAACCACTTAAGACCTTATATTGCTAAGAAAAACAATTACCTCCTCAAATGGATCATTGAGTGTCCCATCATAAAGCCACGAATTAAGCCCCTCTATTTATGGAAGTAAACTTCCGACAAATAAAACCACAAGCATATGGTATGCTTCCTCCTGAAATTAGCAAGAGCACTTTAAATTAGAATCACATAAAACCAAAGAACCACAAATAGACATACAGAGTGGCAGAATGTTTCTCGTGTAAACAAAGAGAAAACAATGAAGGCTTTTTTGAAAATGATTTTCCTTTGGTTTTTTGTGTATTTGAGACAACCCTGAAGGGTTGAATATATAGAGCTTTACAACGACTATACAAGATAAGATGATAAATATAAAATATTCTACTTATACATCGTCTATATATAGAATCGGCTATATAAGGCATGTGGCTTATCTAACATCTCACCTCAAACTAATGCGGGTCATCGACAAGTAATAGTTTGCTAACTAGAAATGAGTGTCATGAAGAAGTGAGGAATTTCGTGAGAATTCTACAATCTTATCATGGGATGCGACATGTGGTAGCAAAATGAGCCGAGACTGAAACTTCTCGCGGATGAAGTGATAGTCAACTTCAATATGCTTTTTCCATTCATGGAAAATTGGATTAGAGACAATCTGAATGGCACTCAGATTATCTACATGGAGTGGAGTAGGATTTTGTAGATAAATGTTCAAGTCAAAAAGAAGTCCACGTAACCAGATAATTACACTACAAGCAGCTGATATTACTCTATACTCGGCTTCCATGCTTGATTTGGAAATAGTGGCCTACTTCTTACACTTCCAAGAGATGAGAGAAGTGTCAAGAAAAACACAGTATCCAGTGGTAGATCTGCATGTGAGAGTACAACCAGCCCAGTCAACATCTGAATAAGCACGAAGGTCTAGAGGGACCGTGGAGGAGAAGAACAGAGATCGATCCAGAGTTCCATATGAGTACTATAAGTTGTGCAATACTACAGTCATATAAAGAGTCCAAGGAGTAGAAACAAATTGGCAGACAACTTGGATCACGTAGGCAATATCAGGGCGAGTCATTGTTAAGTAAACTAGACTCTCAACCAAACAGTGGTATAATATGGGATCCGCAAGAAGATCACCATCGTTACGGTCATATTGAATGTTAAGTTCCAAGGGAGTTTAAAATGTCTTCTGATCCGTAAATGAGGCCAAGGCAAGAAAATCCTTGATATATTTATGCTGGCTGACCAGGATTCCACGGATAGAATGTGAAAATTCAAGTCCAAGAAAGTATGTCAGATGTCTCAGGTCCTTCATCTTGAAAGATGACTTCAAAACTTCCTTTAATGCTGAGATGTCAATATCATCGCTACCAGTCAGAAGTAGGTCATTAACATATACGAGAACAATGACGATTCCATGCTCAGTAGTGTGTAAGAATAAAGATGGATCATGACAACTTTGAGCAAAGCCATCTCCTGTAACAACATTATGAAATCGATGGAACCATGCCCAAGGGGTCTGTTTGAGACCGTATAAAGCTTTCTTCAAGCGACAGACTTTATTGGCAGGGATTAAAGATCCATTAAGAGGTTTCAAATATACCGTTTCTTGGAGGTCTCCATGAAGAAAAGCATTTTTCACATCCATCTGAGTGAGTGGCCAAGAGCGAACTGATGATACTGCCAGAAGAGTGCGAACAGTTTTCATCTTGGCCACAGGAGCGAATGTTTCATCATAATTAATTTCATTTTCCTGTTTGTATCCCTGAGCCACAAGTCGAGCTTTGTATCGATCTAATAATCCATCAGACTTAAGCTTCACAGAATAAATCCGTTTACTGCCAATTAATTGTTGGTCAGTAGGTCGAGTAATAATGTCCCATGTATGATTATCAATCATGATTGGCTACCTAATGGTATGAAGTAGGAATAAAGACAGTGTCCAGGATAGTATTCATGGCAGACATAGAGTATATCAAGCGATCAAGCTGTCGATGTACACAAGTTGAACGACGTACCAAGATAGGATCTGGATCAATTACGGGTACAGTAAGGAGAGTTACAGGTGATAGATCTATACATGGTCGTCGTTAATAAACCTGCAATGAACAAGGAGGTGGACTCGAGTCAACCAGAATATCAGGAAAAATAGTAAGACCAGGAGAGTCTGGTATGGGCGAAGGAGGAACAGATAAATGGAAGGCAATATGCTTAAAAAATACAACATGTCGTGATACCTGTACACGACGAGAGACTGGATCATAACAACAAAAACCCTTCTGAGTTTCTCCAAATTCCAAGTACATACATTTGACTAATTTTGGAGAAAGTTTGTTACATTCACATGATGCTAGATGAACATAATATACACAACCAAAAATATGAAATGTGGAATACGTAGGAAGTGAACAGATGAGAACAAAGTAGGGAGATTTACTATTCAATACTGTGGTTGGCAACTGATTAATCAAGTAGATTGAATACATCATAGCTTCTGCTTAAAAGGAACGACAAACACTCATAGTTATCATTAAGGTATTGACAGTTTCAACAATATGACGATTTTTTGATTCAGCCACCCCATTCTGTTGTGGAGTATCAGAACAGATGGTGTGATGAGTAATCCCATGACGTTGAAGATATATATGAAAATTTGTGAAGAGATACTCCCCCCTGAGTCAGAGCGGAGAGTTTGAATTTTTACTCAAAATCGAGTGTCCACCATAGAATGAAATATTTTGAATTTTTTAAAAACCTGTGATTTAGAGTGCAGAAAGTAAATCCAGGTGTAATAGGTGAAATCATCAATGAATATAACATAATATCGTATCCAGAGAGAAACATGATTGGGGAAGGGCCCTAGACATCCGTATACACCAGTTCAAACATACATGATGATTTTGTAGTACTTAGAGGAAAGGGAATACACTTAATTTTTGAAAGGCAACAGGAAGAACAATAATAATCCAAATTACTTTTATTAAGATAAATATTCCCTAACATGCCAGAAGAAAAGAGTTGAATCAAATTATTAGAATGTGAATGACCCAAGAGAAGGTGTCAGAGTTTTCACATTTTATTTGCCAAACAAATATTCGAGGAAGAGGGAGAGAAGAAACAACGAGCTGGAGTAATGGATGGTGAAAGTCCAGCACGTACAAACATTCATGCCGCCTACCTTTCCCAAGTACCTTCCCCGTTGCCCAATCTTACACAAAATAATAATTTGGAAGAAATATGACTAAGAAGTTATTAGATGTAAGTTGACCAACAGAAATTAAAGTTGAGGAGAGTTTAGGGACATGAAACACATCACGAAGGGTAAACTGGCGACAGTTAGAAGGAAAGAAAGTTAATGAACCAACGGACTGAATGGGTAGTTTAGTGTCATCTATAGTAGAAATAACTTGATTGCCAGTGTAGGGACGAATATCGTAAAAATATGATACATCACCAGTCATATGATTGGAAGCACTTGAATCGAAGAACCATAGAGAAGATGAGGTTATACCTGATATACTGGCCACAGAAAGGGCCTGCACAATCTGTTGGAGCATTGCAGGAGTCAAAGGCGAGAAAAGACCTTCAACAAAACCAGTGGATGCAGTATCATTAACAGAAGGCTCGGAAGAAGTAGTCGCAGAAGTAGTACCTGGAATTCAATTCAATTGTAATACAAACACACCCACAACAAATATATTCATTGATACAATCTAAATTGTAAATCTGAGTTCTTAGAGCTGCCAAAAGAAACCCATCAAAATACACAGTTAAGCTACTTCTTCTAACAAGTAATTAAAGAAAACCAAGAAATTTCAAGTGCCGATGTAATGCACCTTCTGTTTCAAACATTACGAAACATAATGTTTATAAAATTATACTACATAATGGACAAAACACAACATCAAGACAAATGCACATGGAAAAGGAATTTTCGAAAAACAAATAAAGCATAATGGAGATTGTCTTGTTGAATTGGACTAGGTCAATTGCCATTCACAACCACACAAATGGCTGTACATTCAGTGAATCTGGATCTTCTGTTTGGTGGGCGCTACATTGGATGGTTGGAGGTATAAAAACCACACTGATTTCAAAATCCCTGCATTCCAGTCAATGTCTTTTTACTTCACAATCAGTTTAAACACCAGAAACTGAACATTTGCATTTCCTTAACAATGATTTTTTATTTTTTTGTTTTGGGTCCAACTTTGGGCCACGTCCCAGTTGATGGATACAACCATGAGTTCAGTGATGAGTGGCAATTTACCAATCCTAGCACGGTTTGGATTTAATATATATTTTGGGGTGGAAATCTCATACATCTGGAGGAATCTCTATCTCAAAATCCTTCTGGAAATGGCCCAAAACATCTTGAAGCCTTTGATCCTATGGAAAAGAGAATTAAAGGACCCAGGAATGACAATGAATTAGGCCATGATTTTCAACAAGCAGGGTCCACATTTTAGTGATCAGACCCTTGGTCTTTTGGGACACCACCATGACAGACCATGCCACAGATGTTTCTAAATTGGAATGTGGACCTTTGTTGTATCATCTGTCATTAATCATCCATTTGCAAGCTACCAATTAATGGCATAAGATCTTCTGGGACACATTGGACACCATTTGATATCTGTAGCATGGCCCATCCGGCTGGCCTTCCCATCCGGGCCGTCTATCAGAAACTTGTAATGATACTGATACTTCAAGCACTGAGTAGCTAATAGGGAAAAAAGGGAATTCGGAAATCCCATTCCCAACGTGCACAGGGATTCATGACAAACAGAGAAACCCAAAAACAATAAAGAAGAAGAACAAGCTTACAATGTAAGAAAAGGCAACGTCCAGATTGAAGCGGAAGGCTGTATTGTTTTTTCTTCTAGCCACAGACGAAAGCATTGTCACCACTGCTTATGCCTCTGGATTCCCACTTCGAAACAGGACTTGAGAAATTCTGAAATCACTTTTACCGAAGCCGACGAAGAAAATCGTAGAGAAGAATGCTCGGATTCCGAATGCTGGTTTGAGTTTTCGGAGATTGCAGAAGACTAATTATAAGAGAAGCTGACATGTTTTTGGAAGGTTCTTGAGAGGGTTTTTGGAAGGTTTATGAGACTTCCTGAAGTTTTAGTTGTCGGGCGTTGTTAATTCCACGCGCGTGGGATTTCGTACCCATTCGCACGCGACACGTGCAAATATGAAACATGTTTAGGAGATCTGAACTTTCAATTTGATTTAAAATATCGGATAATTTTAATATTCAGGTAAGCCACAGCTTAGAAGGTAAAATGATGGTTTTTTTTTTTCTGGCCATTGATTTTATATATATATATATATATATATATATATATATATATATATATATATATATATATATATATATATATATATATATTGTGGCCAATTTAATGCTTACAATTGACTGATATTTACGCAGGAAAATCTGGGTATTTCAGATTACATTATGGAGAGATCAGATCTCACACATGTGACAAATTAAGTACAATTACTCACGTGTGAGTGTACTTATTTCACATGCTCGTGAAATTAGTTAACGAAATTGTCCATACTCACCTTCAAGTGAGGGAAACTGGTCTTCTAACATACTTGAACCAAAATGCCTTCGTCCTTCCAGTAGTAGTACGGTTTTATCAGAAGTCAGGCCCTGTTTAATGCAAGAAAAGGGGATATGTACGTGATCTTTTTAGCCGGTGGGCAAAGAGTAAATTTATCTGGCCCCACGTTCATGAATGTATTTAATTCACGTCGCCATTTTTTTGTTGTCGTATCATTTTAAGACTAAGAGTTAAATATTAGCATGATCTATAGCTTGTGTGGGTCACATAATAAACAAAAACTGTGATAACGGAACTCGCTATTAAAACTTTTCAAGCCAGGATTTTTTGGGCCCACGTCACTCATCCTTTTTTGTCATGTTATTTTAGGGCCCAAATATCAGCCTGATTCAGAGCACATGTGGCTGGTGCTTGGTGGTTTGTGGGCCATCGAGCATAGTTAGGATGTTAGATAAATAGTACAGTGGGAACATGTTTATATGAAATCCATTCCATCCATCTGATAATGAATTATATTTTCAGCATGTATCATAAATTTCATTTAAATATAATTGTCATATCCACGACCCATTTAACATGAGAACCACGACCCATTTAACATGACAACCACGACCCTTTACAACCACGACCCACATCACATGAGAACCACGACCCCATATAACATGACAACTATAATCCATGACAACCACAACCCATGGAATTTTCCATTGATGACTAAGGGCGTACCATTTCTATTATTGAGTACTTCAAAGAAAAGTACAGAGTTGTCCTCCATGATCATAATTACAATACAATATAGGTCGTGGTGAACATGCAAAAACCACAACCCATATAACATAAAGGGCCGTTTGGCACGTGGTATTAGATCGGATTAAGTGGGATGGAATTGCATTTGGTCTTGCACCAATTCCACTCATGTTTGGGTAGATTGGAAAAGCTTGGAATTAGATTAGATGGAATTGCATCGGTCTAGTGCCAATTCCGCTCAATGTTAGCAAGTTGCATAGGTCCCACCATGATTTGTGAGCTATATCAACACCGTCCACCCATTTTTCAAGATCATTTTAGAGCATGGGCCAAAAAATCAAGTATATCTAAAGCTCAAGTAGACCTACCATAGAAAGCAGCAGGGATTGAATACCTACCGTTGAAATCTTCTTTGGGGCCACATAAGTTTTGGATCTGCCTCATTTTTAGGCCAAAACAGATGAACGGTTTGGATATAACATATATGTGTTATTCTTAATAATTTCAAATGATGGTATATCCATTCAATGTACCACTATATTACAAACATAACATGGAATTAAGCTTATCCCATGATAACAACACCATCCCTGCCATATGTAATAATTATGTTTTTTGAATCCCATCCCATATAATCCTTCCCAATGTCATGCACCAAACACCCCCTAACAACCATGACCCATTTAATATGACAACCACGACTCATATAACGTAACAACCACAAACCATATAACATGACAACTACAACCCGTACAAACCACGACCCATATAACACAGTCACTGCCAAAAGAGAAGCTAAAGCTTCACTCTCACTTTTGTCACTGCCAGAAGAGAAGCTAAAGCTGCACTCTCACTTCTGTCACTGCCAGAAGAGGGGTTAAAGTTGCTGACAAACACGACTATAATTACAATATAATATGAAGAACAGTTCTTTTCAATGGGCACCCAACGAGCTGAAAAACTTTGTTGAAAACGTGTCTTTAGAATTTCCTGTAGAGGTTGTTGATCTTCAGGAAGATCGTCAACATCCCTGAGGAAAAGGAAGGGATCACCCATAAAAGAAAAACACGAGAAGGACTCGATGGTTTCTTCGAATATCTCCTCCATTATTTTATTTGAAAGAGCAAAGAAATCCATGTTGCAATAAGATTCTGGTTCGGATTGGCTTGTGAAAGTAATTTGAAACCTAAATACTACTTTTATAGGCTGGTCAAACATTTTAAAGGGTTGTGCTGATTCCGAAGGGATTACGGGGAAGTAGTGACATTAATGCGATTTTTGTTGAGGGTCAAATATTGCATATTAGACCCCAGTTATTACCTGATTTTATGAACATGGTACCATTTAACACCATGTCTTAATCATGTTTGTGTTGCAAGGTGAAATTAGGAGCACGGATTAAAAAAGGGTACTAAAAGCGTGGAAGTCACCAAGGCAAGGGACAGACTCTAGGGGACTGAGATCGAAGAATTTGCACGCCCGGAATTCGAGGAAACCCAGTAACTCACATTAAATGGGCTCGAAAATCGTCCACAATTTAAGATCACAAGGTTCTCACTATCCATTCAGTTCGAAACTTCATATATGACTTGAGGACCATAAATTAACCCTACACGTCGAATTTCAGCTCCCGGATCCTTGTGGAAGTGCCCCAACGGCTAAATCAGCCCATAAATCAGCAATTTGGGGCTCACCTAATCTCTGGATATGCTTCAATTTTGGTCTCAATCCTTTAAGTGAGATAAGAAGGTAGATAGACGGTGTGAATTCATCAGAGATATCATTGCAGGGCCCACACAAGCATTGCATGTGCACTACAACAAGTGCACTCGCTGTGCACCAAACCATCCGAAATGGTCAGCGACTGCTGACCCATCCGGATTTAGAAAATCCAGAATTTTTGCCTCTATTTCGCAAACGGAGCTTACGGAGGACGCTCGCTGGGCCATTATCATCATACAGTTGGATGATCCTCATCGTTCATTGAATTCATAGGCCTGAACCAACTGCAACCTAGGAGATCTGGGCTCGAGACTCGTCAGAAACGATTCTTTTACTCAATGGATGGCGGAACCATCACCGTACGATCGATCAAGTGGGTCATGTTAACAGCACTTTAAAGCCGACCATCTCAAAACTTTTTTTGGAGCAAAACCTAATGGACGGTGTGGATTTCTTGTTCGATGTTGATCATGGGCCCCACCGACAGCATAGCGCCAGCCGCACACCTTGTTACATCATGTCCGAAGACCCGACTAATCGGGGCTAGTTTTGCTGTCATGGCCAGGATCAGTTCGACGATCCTGGCCGTTCAAAATTCTCCCCCTGGGCCAACCGACCAGAGCCATGAAGTCTGAATGGCTCGAATCTTGCACCTGCAGCTCCTGTAGCCGAAAATTTCATTCCAACACAGGTCGGTTGAGTTTTGCTGTGAGAAGACTACAAAAGGAGTGCGTAAACTCCAGCCGACCTCCCTGTTGCGTAAACAACACCGACTGCAACACCTTTAAAAGGAGAGAAGTGGAGATCAATTCATCCAAGGTATGGACGGTTGGAAGGAGAGAGAAAGAGAGAGAGAGAGAGAGAGAGAGAGAGAGAGTTTTAGAATTTTTTTATTTTTACTATTTTCTATGAGTTTTTGAGAGATCTAGCCTCCTCATTTCAGGCTAAACCTCTTAGTTAGGGCTAAGAGGTAAAGCTTGTGGTGTGATGGGAAAGATTCTATGGAGTGATGGGAAAGCTTCTATGGTATTGATTCATGTTATGAACTACTTTGATTATAGTCTGATTAATAGGAATGCCTCTAGTTTTTAATGGTTTGTCGTGATTGAAATTACAATAGATTTGTGATAGCTTTGAGTATTTCTTTTTCATTATTTGATTGAGAAGTTAGGAAGCCCTGTTGTTCATCATTGTCTTTTGGACATGGTTGGATGATGGAATCCTTCCTAACCCTTATACATCTTTCTGACTGGTTATGAATTGGTTTAATTCTATTGTTTGTTTTGTCTCATGTCACGCCTCAAACCTGCAAATCGGATTCATAGGAATCCCGATCATCGAATCTGGTGCCGACAACTTCCGTAGTATTTCATTCTCGGCTCCTAGCATTCATATGCCAGATTCCGATCCTACGATCCTACAAGGAGATATTTTTTTTCAATGTACATTTAACTTGTAATAAGCATAACCACAAGATTACCTAATTCACAAAGGCAACATCATTATCACATATCAACTAATATAACCATTTGAGTACAATACTAAAGGAAAAATACATAAATAGAAAATCAAGCTCCAGAAAGACCACTGTACACTCCAAGCTCAACACTGTTACAACCTAACATCACTTGCACGCATCTATCCTGCTTAAGCTTATAGAAAGCTTAGAGGGTGGTATAACTGTGTGCACAAAGTAAGTGCCAAGTATTCAACGCAATGTCATAATAGGCGCAAGGTCATGAATCATACATTATCAGATTAAGCGAAAATACTAACCAGTCCATGAGTCAAATAATATCAGAATACGTAATACAGATCAACTATACAAATGAGGAACAATATCAGAATACGTGATACAGATCAACTATACAAATGAGGAGTCATAAAGAGTCAAATATTAGATGTCGTATCTAAACCATATAAATGCAGAAACACAGGTAACCCCAAATGTCATATGCCGCGAATGTAACGCAATATGCAGTGTAAATGAAATGACCATGCTAGAGTGTGAAGTCGAGATGATAGTACGTAGTATCGCAGGCTATGGGGTCCATCACAAGGGACTTCTATCCAAACCAGTCTCATATATAAATTTGGATAGTCAGACTCAATGTGGTAAACTCCTGATCTCAGGTTAGTCGCGTGCCCCAACCGAAATCCTAACCGTTGCGAAGGTTCACATAACAAATAGTTGCGCACCACTAGCCCGAGTGGATAGTGAATGAATGAGTATGCAAATCCTGCTCAATAAGTCCACATATCAGTACGGTTCATCTCCGAGATCATCACTGGGGTTTAGTACACTCCAAATGGCATTGCCGCTCTCCCAGCCACACAATCCAAGTGAACGTAAGAAACCTCACTATACGTCTGACCAATAGTCTGTCAATGTCTATTCGGCATGTTGATAGCGGACCCATTCCTTAAACTGGTCAGACTTAGCCTAACAATGCCCCCTACGCTCGGGCGGGTAAGGCCACACCCCCTCCCAATCGACCACGACACAGTGAGAGACGCGGCCTCCTGGTATTCGGCACTCAGGCGCTCATGTATCTACTCAGTCTTGACGTTGGGGCGTTCTCTGGTACCAAGAGGGTTTTAGGAATTTTCACCCAGGGCCATCTATGGCAGCCCGATGCTCCAACCAAACATTTTCGGTGTCTCATCTGGCCATCCATGATATGCCTGTGGAGGCTACGACCCTAATGTCGCTAGGGCGTACAGTAATCATAATGCAAGATGCATGAGTCATATAATCCAGTCATGTATCAATCTTGCGCATACCGTTCGCTCATGTGAGATAACCTCCGTCTATCAAGGAGTCTTATAACAACATACTCAATGACATATGCAATGATCAACCACATCTCATAACAAACATGCAGATGATGCGTATGAGCATGTATCATGATGTTATGTTGTCACATACTCATAATCGGTATCAATAACCGGCATCGACAATCGACCTCGACAATGTAGACATTTAACCAACATTTCCCCCGAGGAATGGCCCTCATAGATCCTAACATATAGTGGACTCATGGCCTCACTCAAGATCTTAATACACATCACGATGGACCTTTCCCATGGGTCTAACATACATCACAATGGGCTCCATCGCTTGACCATCAAATGCATCACAATGGGCCTCATCACATATACCTCATATTCATCACATTAGACTTAAAACACGGTCATAATATACATCACAATGGGCCTCAAGTACAAGTCGCATATACACCATATAGGTCTCAACAATCGGCCCTGACAATTGAAATCGGCCTCGACAATCGAAATCGACACTCGGAGTCAGCCTCGACAATCGGAGTCAGCCTTGATACTTGGCCTCGACAATCGGGATCGATCGATAATCAGATCGACAAATCGGTCATGTTAATCGGAATCGATAATCGGCCACGACAATCTAGATCGATCAATAATTAGAGTTGGCAAATCGATCACGTCAATTGGAATCAGCAATCACCACGATAATCAGCCTCGATCGCTAATCGGTCAATCAACTTCATTGATCGGAACCAATGATCCGTATCGACAATTGGCACCGACAATCAGCATCGATAATCGACACCGATAATCAGCATAAAAACAAGGCGAGGTCCATAGATGAACAACCGATCAACCAAAGATCGACCCTCGGCCGTGGTTATATCAAATCCGATAGTGCGAAACCATCCGTCTATGGTGAATGGGGCCCACCGATTAGGGTTAACCCACACAAAAATGATAAAAATGAGACTATCAAGGCCTAAGGGAAGGTCATAATGTGGACATTCAACCATCATTGCCCATCAATGTAGTCATTTAACCAACATTACTCCCAAGGAGTGACCCACATAGGGCCGAACATACAATGGCCAATGGCCCCACACAAGGGCCTAACATACATTGTCATGGTCCTCACTTATGGGCCATATATGCATCATATTGGGCCACGTCCATGGGCCTCGAATACATCACAATGGACCTCGCTCATGGGCCTTATATACAATATGTGGGCTACATCAATGGGCCGCACTAATGGGCCTTATACACATCAAGTGAGTCGCATCAATGGGCCGCACTCATGGGCCACAAGTATATCAAATAGGATGTACCAATGGGCCTCACGTACATCAAATCGGGCCCACCCTTAGGTATATTTAAGATCTGACCTATTCATAAGTTAACATAGAGATAAATGAAGTGAAAACAAATATCAGCTTAACTAGGAAACTACTATGGCCCTTAGAAGTTTGAACGGTGGATGTTGTTGTGCTCCACTATTATTGCAAATGGTGAGGTCCACTTGAACTTTGGATTTGACTCACTCATTTACCTCATACCATAAAATGATCTCATAAATGTTTGGATGGTTTGTATACAACACATGCATCATGGTGGGTCTCAAAAATAGACGGTGTGGATGGAACAGGTGGGACCCACAGAGCTTGCTACCGTCTGTATAGTAGCCAACAGTGGGGTCCACATACGTGGCTGCCCACCAACGAATAAACGGTTTGGATGGAAAATATCCATCATGGACGGTGCCATCTGTTAAAAATCCACCAAGTGGATGTACAGTTGGGATGGGAAATATCCATCAGAGTGGGGCCCATGGCTACGTTAGATGAATGGACGGCGTGGTGCAGACGAGCTCACCAGATGAATGGGTGGTGCAGACCCATGCGTTACAGGGGTCCCACGTACATGGGCCACCCCACTTCCCTCTCTCTCATTATATATATATATATATATATATATATATATATATATATATATATATATATATATATATATATATATAGAGTCATGCTCCCCTGCGCACCTATGCATGTGCGCACCTTTGCACACGTGCCATGGGTGTCGAATCCGAATGGTTCATAAGATGTGGAATCCCATGAAACCTTACGAGGTATGTTTTCACCCTGATCTAAGATTCTGGTGGGCCATAGCAAAGAGAAATGCAAATCAAGGGAGAAAATTGTTTCATTTTTCATGGCCCATCAAAGTTTTAGATCAAAGTAAAACTTGAACCCGGAGGGTTTCATGAGGTGCTGCTTCACATGAACGGTTTAGATTTTGGATACACATCACGTATGATGAGTTTTCAAAAAAGTTTATACATATTACGTACAAACTGGTTCACAGGTGTCCGTTTCGGATATATATATATATATATATATATATATATATATCATAAAATACTATAAGCATAACAAATGCCTACCATCTAAACTCTCCAGACGTTATGGACGGTGGGGACATGATGCATAAAACATGGTGGGTCCACACGTGTTGCCCACCTGCTATGTACATATATTTCTTTTTTTTTTTTTTTTGAAAAGGGGCATAGACATCCAGCGTCCGGAGGGGCGACTGAATAAAATGCACATAGCGGGGGCCCACCGTTCCGGCAGATCTGGGCGGCCGGGATATAACCCACCTCGTGATCAGGCCCACAGACAGTAGGAGTGGGGCCCGCACAGATGGAGGGCGTGGATGGAATACATCAGAGGGACCCACAGATTTGTTGGTGCACAGGGCAGCAGCAGCTGCCTGCTGCATGGGAACCACCGTCCAGATGGACGGTGTGAGTGTAACCCACGTATCTTGTGTGGGGCCCACCGAATTTGCTGCGTACAGCAGCTATGCAGCTAGCTACTGTCCAGCGTACACCAGCCAATCGGCATTCTTACACCAGGTGGGTCCCACGTGGGGCTCACCTTTATATATATATAGAGAGTGAGAGGAACGCTCACCTGCGAACCAGTTCGTACGTACGAACTTTTTTGAAAACCCATCATAGGTGATGTGGATCCTAAATCTGAACTGTTCATGTGAAGCAACACCCCGTGAAAGTTTTGTTTCGAAAATGCTGGTGGGCCATAGCAAAGAGAAATGCAAATCAAGGGAGGAAACTGTTTTCATATTTCATGGCCCATCAAGTTTTGGATCAAATTAAAACTTCGGCCAAAGGGGTTTCACGGGGTGCTTCTTCACATGAACGGTTCAGATTTAAGATCCACATCACCTATTATGGGTTCTCAAAAAAGTTCGTGTTTAGTACGTAAGAACCGGTTCGCAAGTGAGCGTTCCTCTCCCTCTATATATATATATATATTATACTGATACATGTACGGATGAAACACGTACATCCATGGTGGGTTCATGGCCACGTCTAGGTGACTGGACGGTCATGATAAACCCATACATCATGGTGTCCAGGTGGGCGGTGCAGATGGCACACACGTCCAGGCAGGGTTCTGCATATGTGTGGGGTCCATGCAATTGGACCGACGGTGTGGATGGCATCCACACAGCAGCTGGGTCACACGTCAACGGGGTCTGTGACGTCAGTACAACAGCATTATAGCTACTGTACGATGCAGCCAAGCTGCTGCTGCTTCAACGGAGGGTGGGGCCCACCATAACGTGTATTTTCCATCAAACCTGTTGATAAGGTCCGACAGACCTGGAATGAGGAGGAGAACAAATTTCTTGATTAACCAAAACTTCTGTGAACATGGTCTCAATTGCAGACGTTTAATCAACACTTTTGCTTGTAGTGTGGACCGCCTGAGTCCCTTAAATAGCTGATTTTTTAGGATGTCCAAATAGCAAAAGGGGGCCCAACAAATAGGCGGTGCTGATGTTCAACACACATTATTGCAGAGCCTATAGTGGGGCCCACGGTCCCTGCCGGTTTTACGAGGAGCGGGACGCTGCTTGCTGCCGCGTCACGCTGGCAGAAGCAGCGTCAACGCCTCTTCGTTTTATTATTATTATTATTATTTAAACTTTATTTTAAATGCCAGGTTTTTCATAGGTGAGGCTCATATCAATAAAATTCACCCCAACTAATGGTTCCTAACGGTCAAGACCGACCAAACAAACCCAATATCGAGCATATTTCGGGGTACAAAAACAATAGGTTGATTTTCAACGATAAAGGAATTGTTTGCTATGCTGTGGCCCGCTAGAACCTCTGATTGGCTCTATTTTTCGGTTCAACACCTGAAATGAGGTAAGAAAGAGGATGGATAGCTTGGATTGAAAATATATATCAAGGTGGGGCCTACACAAGTGGCCCATCCAAATCCTTTTTTTTTTACTGGTGTTAGTGCATCCACTGTCAGCTTAAACTTTACTGTAAAGCCCAGGGATGTTGGACGGCTACATATAACACATTTAAGGTGGGCCCCACCCATAGACGTGTTACTAGGGTGGGCCACCAAATGTTTGGATGGTGTGTATAAGACACACATCAAGGTGAGGTCCATTTGATGAACGGTTTGGACATCTCACAACTCAGTAAGTGGGCCACACAATCACATCTTCACACACAAAATAAATGAAAAAAAGAGGGATAAAGAGAGAAACACCCACTTCAGATCTTGGACTTCTTCTTCCACCAATGTGATCTAGAGCTCCGAGGGATCAAGATTCAATTGTTGGGATTAATTTTGGAGGATTGGATTTGGGGGTGGAGAGCTTGCAAAAGGGTTGGAATGGAGAGCTCTCATGGACGTTGGGAGCTCTCTCTTTTGCTAGGAAATAAGAAAGAAAGAGGGAGGGAGAGAGAGATAAGAGAGAGAAAAGTATTATGACTTGTCGTAATGGTGTAATGCCTTCATTAATGCATAGGTAAGGGTAGATGTTGACTTTTAGAAAAAGGGGAGGGAATGATTACCTAGCACATCACCCCATGATGACTTAGAAAATTGTGTCATTACAATAGGCGGGTCCCACAAACACGATCAAGGTTCAAATAAAGCGCGGCCTATATCTTTTGATGTACAACTCGGATTGCTATACGAGACGCGGTGACTATGCGGCCATGACGGTACAAGTTTCGAGTCGAGCCAACTCAGATATACTGGACACAACTCAAGATCACACGCAAATGCCGATAACAGATCGTGGGTCTCCGAAATTCGATCGGAAGGACCGTGGAAGCTTATGGAACGACACAGTCTAAGATATGAGTCTTACATCTCATGGGTATGGTTTTGTGATGGAATCAACTTTAATTCTCATACCTTTCATCTCTTTGAAAACTAGATCAAAGGAAGTTCAGATTAAGTTTTAGTGCTGTATCTTCCAACTAGATGAAGATGGGACTCGAAGTTCAGTTGAGTTCATGAATCAAGTATAGATCTCCCTGATCTTTACAAGTGGATCCTCTAAATCCCTAATTTCATACCTTTGAATTATACAAATTTTAGTTTGATATTTCATCATATTTCCCTCATATTCACTTAATTTAAATTTTATCTTCTTCTAGTTCTAGCTCTGGTTACTTTCAGATTAGGTACAAAGTTCAATCCCTGTGGATTCGACCTCGGTCTTACCGAGATTATTACTACATCACAACCCTATACTTGGGGTGTGAACAATTTTCTGAACAAAAGTGTGGCATTGATTCTAAAGGGTCTCTCTGATTCCGAAGGGAAGGGTCGTGGATATAATGAACAATGAGTCATAATTGTCATACACAACCCTGTCGTGTGATCGTGGTTAACATGTACATTGGATCATGGTTTTTATCCATGTTGGATTGCAGATAAAACATGAGAACCATGACCCATATCACATGAAAACCACGACCCATAAAATATGAGAACCATTGTCACGCCCCAAACTCAGAAAACGGGCTCACAAAATTTTCAATTGCCGAATCCAGCGCTGACAGCCTCCGTAGTACCCCATTCTTGGCTCCTGGCACCCATATACCAGGTTTCGATCCTCAGATCCTACAAGGTGAATTTTCAACATGAATTTATTTTATAATAAGAATAACCATAAGCATAACCCACGAACAATAACAAGAACACCATCACAGAATCCATTATGATCATAAAATTTGAGTACAATGCACAAAGGGAAATACAATGTAAATATCAAAAGCTTTGGAAGTCCACTGTACGCTCCAAGCTCAATGCTGTTGTAGTGTCCTAGCGTCACCTGCACGCAACGATCGTGCATAAGCTTATAGAAAATGAGAAGATTTTATTGATATCAACAAGTTCTGTGGGTCTGATCATGGGAATATGCTATATCTAAACCCTCCATCCATTTGGTGAGCTTTCCTTAAGGCTTGAGAATAAAAATAAGACAAATCTAACTATCAGGAGGTCCACTGTAAGACCCGTATCCTAGTTCGTACTGTTCCGTCAACTCCCGCGATCTTTCCGGTCGAATTCCGGCGACCCGCGATCAATTATCGGCGTTTGCGCATGATTACGAGTCGTGTCTCATATATTAGAGTCGGCTCGACCCGAGACTTGTACTAGTGCGATCGTGGCGTCGCTGCGGTTCCGATGCCGCGTCTCCCGAGCCGAGGCGGTACCCAGGCCAGGAGATATAGGCCCGCGTTCAGTTTGAAGAAAACGCCGCGCATTGCAAGTATCTAGGGAATCTCTACGAAACATCCCATCAATCCTATCAATTAAAGTACAAATCACCAATTAATGCCAAGTACAACCACCCCTTTCCAAAAGTCAACATTTTCTTACAACAAAGTACATGCTTACATCACTCACCATTACTTCTCTCCCATCACTCTCTCTCTCTCTCTCTCTCTCTCTCTCTCTCATTTCTCTCCCATTTTTTTTAAGCAACTCCCATGGAGCAATCGTCCATGGCTTCCATGGAGAAGTTTGGTGTGGCCCACCTCCATATCACTCAATCCCCCAATTCAAAGACCATCTCCACCGTTCAAATGTATCCCTTGGAGCTCTAGGACACGCTGATGCAAGAAGAAGTCCGAAGAGATATAAGGTGCGTGATTTCCTTTTTGTGTAGATCTTAACCTTTGGATCATAGTGGGTGCTCCTTTCTCTCTCTCTCTCTCTGTGTATTTATTTATTTTGTGTGGCTGTGTGGCCCACTTGGATGGACCCCACCATGAAGCATGTTTTGGACCCAAGTCGTTTGTAGGTGAGGCCCACTTTATATGTATTGTTACACACCACCCAACCATGTGGTGGCCCACCTGAGAAGGGCCCACCTTGAACGTTCGTTTGAGCCAGAACGTCCAGCGTCCCTGGATGCTGGACGTGAAAACAAAAGTATCAGCTTGATTTCCAAGCTTTGGAGGGGGGCCACTCATGCAAGCCCCACCTTGATGCATGTTGTTAATCCACGCCGTCCATTCAATTCTCCAGATCATTTTAGCCGTTTATATGAAAAATGAATCTGATCCGACTAAATGGTGGGCCATACCTTAGCAAACAGTACTTTTCTCCATTTAAATATTTTCTACATGCTGAAATCTGCCCAATATAGGTCTTGATGGGTTTGTTATGGACTGTACAAAGCAGTGGACGAGGTGGATTCTTTCGATGCGGGCCTCACGCGTCAAAAACCGTGGAAAAACATGATTTCAAAAAAAAATAAAAAAAATGGTAGACGCTGCTGCTGCTAGCGTCAGAGGACGCTGCAACGAGCAGCGTCCTGATGCCTGGAAGGAGTATGGAGAGTGGGCCACCTCAGGCCCCCACCGTGATGCATTTGGAGCATCCACACCGTGCATATAATGGGTCCCCTTTAGACATAGGAATACCCCAAAAATCTGCCGTTCATGGCACTCTGGCGGTCCACACCACTAACAGTAGGAGATTGAACGTTTACCATTAAAATCCTCTTTGGGTTAGAGGAGTTTTGGATCCACCGTGATGCCCTTGTTTTATCCATGCCCCACCTACGTGGAGCCCATCGTGATGTGTCTGCTTATCCAGACCGTCCAACCATGGTGTGGTCATGGGCCCCACTTATGATGCATGTGTTTCATCCGTCTGTCCAGCGTCCAGAGTCTGGACGTTGGACCCCTTAATAATAATAATAATAATAATAATAGTAATAAAATATTATATATGTGTGTGTGTGTGTGTGTGTGTGTGTGTGTGTGTGTGTGTGTGTGTGTGTGTACGTGGTGGGCCCATGTGGGACCCACCTGCTGCTGGACGGATTTGGCTGAGGCACCTCGCACGTGCCATAGCTGATGTGTTGACGTCAGAGAGTTCCGTGGGACCCACCCACCTCATCCATCTCCTTTGGTGGGCCACACCGCATCATATATGTTTGATCCAACCTTCCATTGCAACCGGATGGTGGGCATCACACCCCACATGTGGGGCCACCTTGGTGTATGCATGACATTCCAGGAGGGTGTGTGTGTGGTATTAATATAATATATTATGTTATGTTAATATATGTTATGATATATTATATGTTATAATATAATATAGCTTCTTGCATTTAACGTTGTGGTGGGCTCCACCTATGTTACTTTTAAAAAGGCAACAGTGGCTGCATGTGTTATACATACATACATATATATATATATATATATATATATATATATATATATATATATATATATATATATATATATATATATATATATTTCAATACATAACGATGGGCCCTATGTGGGACCACCTCTGTTTTATAAACGAGCAACAAGCTGCACATGGAACAGCTACACGGTTGCTCTCTTGACGTCAGTAAGTGTAGGTCCACATGCTGTTTGTGGTTTACGCCAGCCGTCCATCCATTTTGGTGGTGGGCCATGCATAACGTATGTGGTTTATATGACGTTGTACATCTGTTTTAATGGTGGGACCCACTGTCATATGGTGACATCAAGTTCTGTGGGTCCCACTCCTAAGGAGGTTTGATATATTATATATGTATATATATATTATATTATATATACTATATATTATATTATATTATATTTATATATATTATATATCATATATACATAACGGAGGGTCCTACGTGGGACCCACCATGATGCATGTGTTGCATCCAGTCCGTCCACCCATTTTAAAACTCATTACAATTTACCTGAGCTAGAGAATGAGTCAGATCTTTGACTCATGTGGACCCCCCACCGTGAAACATGTGTTGAGTCCAAACCGTCCATCCACTTGGAAATTCTTGGGACCCATGGTCTGAGGCCCATCTCGACTTAATTGTGGTCATCCATTGAGGCCCACCTTGGTATTTATAAGGCTCATGGGATGGGGCTCATATTATGGTATTTGTGGCCATGGAAGTGGCCCATATGATATGAATATAATGCCCATGAGATTAGACCCATTTTGATGTATTCTAAGCCCATGGGATTAAGCCCACTTGATGTTTTAGGGGCCCATGGGTTAAGGCCCATTAAGATGTACTAGGGCCTATGGGTTGAGGCCCATTTGATGTCCATATGGGGCCCAATTGGTGTGGCCCATTTGTTATATATAAGCCCATGGTATTAGGCCATTGATGTAGCCCACTTGATGCTTATGCGGCCTATTGGCGTGGCCTGTTGTTGCGGCCCACTTGATGTAAATGTTTATGAGGCCCATTGGTGTGATCATCTAACGTGCTTGGGGCCCATTTGGTGAGGCTTGATGTGATATATGAGGCCCTTGTATAGGGCCCGATATGATGTATTGTGGCCCATTCGAATCAGCCCACTTGACTCGTCCCATTTGATCCGGCCCATTGATTCGGCCCATCTAACTTGGCCCATTCGAATCGGCCCATGTGACTCGACCCATTTGATTCGGTCTATTGATTTGACCTGATATTTTATATTTGATGCATGAGTGAGGCCTAATGTGATGCGTATATGCCCCATAAACGAGACCCATGACGATGTATATTAGGCCTTTGTGTGAGGCCATGGGCCCAGTATACGTTTAACTCTATGTGGGCCACTCCTTGGGAGCAATGTTAGTTAAATGGCCACATGGGCAATGATGGTTTAATATCCACATTGTGACCTTCCATTAGGCCTTGTTCATCCAAGTGTTGAGGCAGATATCGATTGTTGTGGCCGATTGCCAATTTTAATGATCGAGGCCGATTATCAATCAAGGCCGATTATCGATCGAGGATAATTATCATGGTTGATTATCGACTCTGATGGCCGATTGCCGTTTATCGATCGCGACCGATTACCGATTCTGATGGCCGATGGCCGTTTATCGATCGAGGCCGATTACCGATTCTGATGGCCGATTGTCGTTTATCGATCGAGGCCGATTACTAATTCTGATGGCCGATTACCTTTTATCGATCGAGGCCAATTACCGATTCTGATGACCGATTGCCGTTTATCGATCGAGGCCGATTACCGATTTTGATGGTCGATTGCTGTTTATCGATCGAGGCTGATTATCGATCAAGGCCGATTATCGATTCTGATTTGTCATGGCCGATTGCTGATATTGATCGAGGCCGATTACCGAATTTGATTTGTCGTGGTCGATTGCTGATTTCGATTATCGAGGCCAATTATCGTGGTCGATTGTCGATTCTGATTGTCGTGGCCGATTGCCGATTGTCGATTGTTGAGGCCCATTGTGACACGTATTAGGCCCATGATGCATGGCCCATCTGATGTATTGAAGACCCATGTGTAGGGCCCACATGTCATGTATTTGAGACCCATGGACAAGGCCAATTGTGATGTATTCATGGCCCATGGGTAAGCTTATAATGAGGTATTCATGGCCTATGGGCAAGGCCCGTTGTGATATGTATTGGCCCATGAGCAAGGTCCACCTGTTGTGTATATATGGCCTTTGAGTAAGGCCCATCGTGTTATATATTAGGCCTTTGTATGAGGTCGTGGGCCCATTATATGTTTGGCTCTATGTGGCCATTCCTTGGGGGCAATGTTGTTAAATGTCCATATTGTCGATGCCGATTGTCGATGTCGGTTATTGGTACTGATTGTGAGTATGTGACAGCATAACATCATGATATATACTCATACACATCATCTACATGTTTATTATGAGATGTGATTGACCATTACATATGTCATAGTGTAGGTTGTTCATGGGGCTCCCTGATAGGCGAAGTCGCCCCACATGAGCGCACGGTATACGCATGATTGATGCATGATTGGATTGTGTGACTCATGCATCTCGTATTTGTGTGACATGACCACCATACGCCTTAGCGACATCAGGGTCGTAGCCTCCACAGGTATTTCGTAGACGGACAGATGGGACACCGAAAATATGTTCTACATGGGGTGGTATAGATATCCTTGAGTGAAAGTCCCAGAACCCTCTTGGTTCCAGAGGTTGCTCCAACATCTAGACCGAGTGGGTAGATGGGCGCCGAGTGTCCGAGAGGAGGGGGCAATGCTAGGCTGAGTTTGACCAGCTCGAGGAATGGGTCCGCTATTTAAGAACCAGGCCCGATATTGGCAGGCGGAAGTGAGGTCTCTTTCACTCACCTTGTTGCGCGCGTTGGGGCGGCAATCTGCTATGGAGTGTAATAGACCCCGGTGATTTTTCAAAGAGGAACCGTACTGATATGTGGACTTATCAAGTAGGAGTTGCATGCTCATTCATTCATTCATTCACTATCCACTCGGGCTGGTGGTGCGTAACTAATTGTTGTGTACCTTCGTTATGGCAAGGATTTTGGTTGGGCGCGCGACCAACCTGAGATCAGGAGTTTACCACGTTGAGTCTGACTATCCAAATTTAGGTATGGGACTGGTTTGTATAGAAGTCCATTGTGGCGAACCCCATAGCTTGCGATACTACGTACTATCATCCCGACTTCACACTCCAAGCATGGTCATTTCATTCGCATTGCATATTGCATTACATCCGCAGACATATAACATTTTGGATTACTATATTTCCGCACTTATATGGCCTAGACAGACTTAGCGGGATTTGTATATTGCATTACATCTTTGACATTTGATATTTGGCTCTTTATGACTCTTTATCGCATAGTTATTTTATATTGCGTATTCTGATATTGATTGACTTATGGACTTGTTCATACTTCTGCTTACTCTGATAATTCATGATCTTATTAGTATTTTTTTTCCTTATTCAGACATTGTATGGTTTATGGATTACAGGTTTTCTGATATTATATGATTATGACATTGTATTGAATACTTGACACTTACCTTGTGCACACACTTACACCACCCTCTAAGCTTTCTATAAGCTTATGCACGATAGATGCATGCAGGTGATGTTAGGTTGCAGCAGTGTTGAGCTTGAAGCGTGCAGTGGTCTTCTGGAGCTTGATTTTCTATTTGTGTATTTCCCTTTCAGTGTTGTACTCAAATGATTATATTTGTGTATATATGATGATGATGTTCCCTTTGTGAATTGGGTAATCTTGTGGTTATGCTTATTACTAGTTAAATGTACACAAAAAAAATTTCTCCTTGTAGGATCCCAGGATCGGAATCTGGCATATGAATGCTGGGAGCCGAGAATGGGGTACTACGGAGGCTATCGGCACCGGATTCGGTGATCGAAATTCCTGTGAATCCGATTTCTGGATTTGGGGCGTGACATCCACACTACAAAAAGTAGTGGGGGATTGAATGTCTGCCATTGAAACTCTTTTTGGGTCATAGAAGTTTTGGACCAATATGAAATTTGTTTTTCCTCTTACTTTAGGTCTCTGTGACCTTATGAACAGATTGGATGGAAAATAAACATTGTGTTAGGCCCTATGTATGGTTTAACGGTGAAATCATTATCTTCACTACTATTTGTAGTATGGTCCAAATAATCTTTGGATATGATTCATTTTTGTTTGGATAATGCTCTAAAATGATCTCTAAATATAGATGAACGGCGTAGGTATAATAAATACATCACTTTGGGACCCATGTAACTTTGATCTCCTTGAACCGTTCATACAACTCGAAGTTTGAGCATATAAAATCACTTGCTGGGTCCACCTGAATTTGGATGTATCTAAAATTTGGTTTGACCCCTCAACCAAGTGGGACACACATAATGGATGGGTTGGATTTATGAACCACATCTTTGTGGGCCTAACAAATGATTATGAATATTTAATGCAGGGTAACCCTCTCAACTTGGGTGTGGTATGGCCCATTTTGATGTAGGTGTTATGCCACTTAATCCACCATGGCTATGACATAATGTATATTTAAGATCCTCACCGTTTATCTATTTTATCAACCCTCTTAATGGTATGTTACCAAGAATCAGGCCCATCCAACGATTAGACAACTATACATTTTGAAATAATGCAAATTAAACTCTCATAACTGAGAATTTGTTATGGACCATCCTAATGATGTATTAGATATGCAACCCATCCAACCCACGTACCGGGTCCCCTTTAGGCCATTGTTCTAAAGATCAGTCAATCGACCTAAAATAGACCATATAATACAAGGCCGTGAGAATAAATGCCTAACCATTGAATCTAACCTAAGACCACCATGGTGTATCTATTTAATCCATGCAGACCATCCACTTCCTCATACCATTTTAGGATTTTGACTAAAATCAAAGCAGACCTAAGTCTTAAGTGGGTCACTCACAACTTAACCTCATGGGAAAGCCCCATGAGCTCTACCACATAGAACCTATTGTAAATTCCATTAATGTGTGGGCCCAAAAATGTTAAGGCCCATTTTGAGTGAATGTCATGTGGGCCCATCAGTGAAAGCCTTTGTTGGGCCAACCATTGGCATTCTTCGGCAAGAGTTTACGATCTCCATATGTTGAATGTATGTTATCTTGAATCATATGAAATTGTGTTGCGTGTCTAATCCTTCACCACTTGGCATGCGATATAGGTTGTATTGTGTTGCTGCCCTAGATTACCTAATTATATAACGAGTGCACAGCCCTTCACCACTTGACACTCTGGTTAGAGTGCGGCCCTAAGGAGTAGGATCATATGACATGTGTTTAAACCCATAAACATGTTCAATTATAACAATTATGTAGACTCTAGATGTGTGAGGGTGCGATGTATGTGTTTGACCCTTTAATCATGTGGGCATGTGACGTATGTATGACCACCAAATCAAATGCAATTGTGGAGTATATGTGGTTGTTTAATCATATGATTGTGAAATTCACACAAGGCCAACCAACTACATGAAGTCGGGTGGCATTGATGACCACCCAATGATATGACCACATGCTTATGGGCATAGCTATAGTCGCCTAAACCATGAACAATCAGGTTGTACGTGTAGATTTTTCTTAGTCACAAGAATTATGATATAGGTTGGATTATACAACTTGATAATGGAGTGGCCATAAGACCACGTGGGCATATGAGAATTGTGTGATTACTCAGACTCGTGGACTATACTGGTGTTGTAACCTCTTGGGTATGTGAATTTAGGATGTGTGTCAGATTGATTATGGACCCTACCTTGATGTAAGTATTGTATATTTCACCATTTATCCATTAGGCTAGCTAATTCTAGAATATGATTCCAAAATGACCTATATTCAATTCCTAAATAAGCCAGTCGATATGAAATAGTGTTAATTAAACGTATAACTTTCGAACACTTGTGAACTCACTCAATGTATGTATTTTATTCACACTGTTCAGTTGTTTTGCCAACCCAATAGTTTGATCATGGCGCCCGCTGACATGTGCCTTGTGCTTCCGAACTGTTCTTTCTTATACTACCTCAATGAGTGTGAGTTACCTATACTATCTACTTGTTGTGACCCACTGTAATGTTTGTGTGTGGACCCATCTGCTTACCACTTGGAAGTAGGACCCACTACGTTGTATGAGACAAACCCATGTCATCCAACCGTGACTAACCCTTATGTGTATATTATAGACTAAGTTGTTCAACTTAGGGATCACTATATCTTATGAGTTTTACCTGTGCCTTCCAAATCATTGTAGAACTACTATGATAATTATTTACAAATCCAACCTACTAACAACCCACTTGAAGGTGAAGCCCACTACATTATATGAGTTTCACCAGCACCATCCACCTGTGTCTCATTTACTATATGTTATATTTATGCCTTTTATCTCATAACCACTTGGTGCAAGTACTTTGCACCATCACCACTCATTAACCATAAGGCCCATTTAGGGTATAACCATGTGGTCCCAATAGAAGAAAATCATATTGGGCCAAAGCCACTAATGAAATATCTATCTTGCGAAGGGTATGGTGTAACTCTGAATACAATTAATGCTCGTGATTATGGTAGCTATGGATGATATTAGTGATGTTAGTGATTATGGTTAATAGAAGCATGTGATTTAATATCTTGATTAATGTTGTTCTACTCCCTAGCATACTAAATTTATTTACTTAACCATGTTGATATTAATCATACTCATGCACCATGGAATGATGGTATGCGCAAGTGTACTTCAATATATTTGTTCATGTGTAAGATATGTCCCTCTTCAGTTTAGTCATATGACCATGGTTTGATATAGTTGATAGTGGCATATGATGATTATATGTCATTTTTTCTTTAAAGCTTAAGTAGACCCTAAACTCATGGCATTATATGCATACCTATCATATTTATTTGAATTCATGCATAATCATGACATACATGATAATTGAAATACCACAGTCGTGCCATATAACATGAGTTGGATCTTGATGATGAAATGTGAATCTATGATGATGATTTGGATTATCCCTGAAAAGGGACGGGACACCAGAAGTGTGGAAATAGTAAGGGATGATGTGCCCCTTAGGTTGAAAGTCCCTAAACCCCGATGTTAGCTAAGGATACCTCACCGTCGGGTCAAGTGGATACATGCGTTATGGATTTGAATCCCACTGACGAGGTCGGATTGAGAAGAGGTGGGTCCAACCTGTTTAAGGGCTGAGGTACAAAAAGAGACCAGTCTGACTCACCGGTGAGGAGAAGTGCGAATGAGATCCGCTACTGGCATGATGCGTGGAAGTCTACCGTAGGGCAGGTATGCGAGGTCGATTACTGGTGTCTGGTGTATGAGTGTCGACCACGGTGTTTTTCATGATATACAGTTGGTGGAAGTCCACCGCAAGGCGGGTATGCGAGGTCGATTACTGGTGTCTAGTGCATGAGTGTCGACCACGGTGTTTCCCATGATATACAGTTGGTGGAAGTCCATCGTAGGGCGGGTATGTGAGGTCAATTATTGGTGTCTGGTGCATGAGTGTCGACCACGATGTTTTCCATGATATACAGTTGGTGGAAGTCCACCATAGGGTGGGTATGCGAGGTCGATTACTAGTGTCTGGTGCATGGGTGTCGACCACGGTGTTTTCCAAGATATACAGTTATGATATGGAGTGACAATATGATTATGATGATGTGATTATGGATGCATGTAATACGATTATGGTTGTGGTATAGAAGAAATGAAAATATGACTTGGTGATGCTGGTAGCATTGACTTGGAGTATTACTTGATGCATATGTATTGGATTGACATAGGCATCGACATCGACATCATACCTTATGTATTATACGCCTTTCATCATATATGATTTCTTCATAACATATTTATCTTGATTGCATGGAGGACACACTGCACACATGTGTGTACTTACTAGGATTTTTGCCTAAGCTTCCTATTTTTCATTTTTTTAGGGCAGGAGTAGCTTGGAAGACTTAGTTTTCTCGATGCATTGTATCTATTTTTCGATTTGGCAATGTTGACGTTGTATACCTTTTGGAAAGCATTGTACTTATAATCATCAGGATTTATAATGGAGAGTGTCACTTGGTATTTTGATCATGGATCTTCATGCTTAGGTATTATTTTATATATATAAAAAAATTTAGTAAAAAATCTTTCTTGTGGTGCATCGAACTCAGGACTTGGTGTATGGAAGTCGTGTACTGGATTTAGGGCATCACGGAAGCTGTTCGTCCCCAGATTTAGGGCCTAAAAATGTGCCTCTACTGTGGTCGACATTGCTGGGAGCCACCGGAGGGGGCCTGCCTCTTCCGGTCTCTCTTCTGAACACGGTCACTCTATGCGCTAGCCCACTCAGCCTCGTAGATCTGGGCCCATGCGTACTACCTCCTCAAAAGTAAGGAGCTCATACCTAACAACATGGTCTCAGAGATCATAACGTAGGCCATTCTCAAAACATTGGGCCTTCTGCCCCTCATCATCTACCAAGTATGGCGCAAATCTGGAAGCACTACAAAATGAGCCGCATACTGACCTATTGTCATATCCCCCTGCACCAGAGTCTCAAACTTTAGCACATGCTGCTGTCGAATGTGGTCGGGGAAATGCTGCTAGTCAAACTGGTCCAAGAAATCCTCCCATGTCCACTCAAAATCGGCTCTTACTGCTTGGGAAATGATGCCCACTAGTGCTAAGTCTCGCCTTAGAGAAGAAATACAGTTAACGGGACCCGCTACTAGGTCGTACATCTCATTGTATCAAAAATCTTCTTCACATTGGAGTGCCATCTCTCTGCTACAGACGGGTCTGGCTCACCCTGGAAGCGCGCAGGATTGAGCTGATGGAAGTCTCGAAGAGGGGCGCTCGCGTGCTCCTGCTCTGCTTAGGCTAGTGTAACAGTGAGGTTCCTACAGGCCTGCCCTTGAAGGGTGGTTGTCACAGCTTACAACATCTGCTGTAGCTGGGTGGAACTCATGGGTATGGTTGGATCCACACTAGTCTCGAGTAGAGGAACAGAATCCTTGGGTGGGGGAGCAGGAATCTCCGATGGTGGAGTGGGAGTCGTAGGTGGTAGAGTTGAAGTTGCAGGAAGTGGAGCGGGAGTCGCTCGCGTCGCTCTCCTAGGCAGCATATCCTACAGGAAAGAACAAAGATGCCTATCAACCTTGAAAACCCTCAAAGGCTCAGACGTTAGGGAACTAATCCAGAAGGTTATGCACTCAGGACTTAATTGTCCTAAGCTCATAGCAAACATATGATGTTGTTCTCATTAATTCCCAAGTTATGCTATAATACCAACTTTTGTTAAGCCCCAAACTCAAAAATCGTGCTCACAAAAATTTTAATCGCCAAATCCAACGCTGACAGCCTCCGTAGTACCCCATTCTTGGCTCCCGGCACCCATATACCAGGTTTCGATCCTAGGATCCTACAAGGAGGATTTTCAATATGAATTTATTTCATAATAAGCATAACCATGAGTATAACCCACGAACAATAACAAGAACACCACCACAGAATCCACTATGATAAAAAACTTTGAGTACACTACATAGAGGAAAATACAATGTAAATATCAAAAGCTCCAAAAGTCCGCTGCACGCTCCAAGATCAATGCTACTGCAGCGTCCTAGTGTCACCTACATGTAACGATTGTGCATAAGCTTATAGATAGCTTAGAGGGTCATGTAAGTGTGTACGTAAGGTATATGTCAAACATGCAATATTAGAGTATGCAGAAGAATGCTGGCAAGTCTATGAATGCTATCAACCTCACTTAGTCTATGCGATGCAAGGCATAAATGCTATCGGCCATACCAAAGTTATACGATACAAGGCCTACATGGCTAATGTTATATACGAGTTGCAACTCTAGCACACCAGTCCTCATTTGAATCCACAAAATAATATAACTCATCTCTGGAATATCACAGGGGTCTAGTACACTCCAAACCAGATTGCCACTCCATCATGTGTAATAAGGTGAGTGGAAGAGACCTCATTATCCGCCTGCCAATATTGAGCCCAACTGGTTGATAGTGGACCCATTCCTCGAGCTGGTCAAACTCAGCCTAGCTTTACCTGCTCCTCTCGAGCGGGTATGGCCGCACCCCTTCCAATCGACCACGACATAGTGGGAGACGTAGCTTAATGGTATACGGCCCTCGTGCGCTCATGTATCCACTCGGTCTTGAAGTTGGAGCAACCTCCTGATACCATAAGGGTTTAGGAAATTTCACCCAAGAACATCTATCGCACCTCATGTAGAGAAAGATTCCTAGTGTCCAATCCTATCTTCCACGATATGCCTGTGGAGGCTATGACCCTGATGTCTCTAGGGCATACAATAGTCATGTCACACAAATGTGAGATGCATGAATCACACTATCCAGTCATGCAGTAATCCTACGCGTATCGCGCGCTCATGTGGGTAACCCCTCCTATTAGGGAGTCCTATAATAATCCGTCTAGTGGCATGTGACATGATCAATCACTCCTCATATCAAGCATACATATGATGCGCATGGGTATGAATCATGAAACTATGCTAAACATGCTTTATGGTAGTGAAGTACTCTCCTCATATCAAGGATGGGCCTAGACAGCCTACTCATATCAAGAATAGGCCTAACAATTATAGGGGCCTAACGGTTTGGGTTAGCCCACCAAGGGAAGATGAGAATGGGGCCTATTAATGGGCCTTAAGGAGGGTTACAATGTGTACATTTAACCATCATTGCTCTTACAATGTGGACATTCAACCATCATTACTCCCAAGTCATGGCTCATTATTATACCAACTAAGAAGATGAATAGGCATCATAAACATTATGGTGGAATCACATATCACAATGTGCCTCATATACATCACATTGGGCCTCACATACATCACATTGGGCCTCATACAATGGCCTCACATGCATCATATTGGGCCTCATATACATCACATTGGGCCTCACTCATGGGCTACGTCCCATGGGCCTCAAATACATCACAATGGGCCACGTCCCACAGGCCTCAAATACATCATAATGGGCCATAATGTGGGCCTTAAATACATCTCAATGGGCCTTATGGGGTGGCCCATGGCCTAAAAAAAGGATGGAAAACATGTATATAACACATATCATGGTAGGTCCCGTCCCCGTTAGACGGCGTAGATAAAATACATACATTACGGTGGATCCCACCATCCTGCTGGATGGTGCGGATACAACATATCAATGTGGGTCCCACGTCCACATGGATGGATGGTGCGGATAGCACATACATCACAGTAGGCCCCACGTCTAAGGATTGGATGGCTTGGATGAAACACTTGCATCGCGGTGGATCCCACTGTCCAAGTAAGGGATGGTGTGGATATTCACATACATCACGGTGGTTCACACAGATGGATGGTTGGGATATAACACCTATCTCATGATTAGACCCGCATAACCTGCTGACATCATACAATAGTTATATGGCTGGTGTGGGGTCCACGTCCAGATAGATGGATGGTTAGGATATAACACATACTTCATGATCAGACCCACCTAGCTTGCTGACGTCAACGGAAGCTATATAGCTGGAGTGGGATCTACGTCCAGATGAATGGATTGTAACACCCCGTACCCTTGGAACACGGGTGTTACCTCTTTAAACCTACATCGACCTAAAATAGATTTGATTAACCAAATAACTTGTGCTCAACATATACAGGATGGGGATTCTAGTTGACATTTAGGCCATCCATTAGAGTCTCCAGGAGCCAGGACATGCCCTATAACAGTCAAGAAGGTGAGGTTATCCGAACACTATAAATTAAAGCCCTTATGCCAATGGATACTGCTACAACACACTTGTCACTAATGTTTGAGGATTGGTTAGTGACAAATGAAGCCTTTGTCATAGCTAGTACCTTATACTAACTGTTGAAAATAAGTATCAGGCCCACCCGACCAATAGATCGCGTCATATGGGCCAGTAATAGCCCAAAGAAGTGTGTAATGACCCACCTAGGGCTCACCATTGACCTAAAATGGGCCAGGGTCCCTGTGTAGTGTCCCCCAATGCAAGTGGATGGAGTAGATTATGATAATAATGTCTCAGTGGGCTCCTACACGATGTATGTGCACTAAGAGTGCTTGTGCACGAGGTGCACTGGAACCACAGGCTCGGTCAAATGACCTTTGACCGAGCCTTATTTGAAAAATGAGAGAAATGTCCCTCTCCCACCATTTTTTCATTTGAACAGAGGATCTTTGAACTTCAAGGTGGCCCACCATGGCCACTTTCCGAGCCATCTGAATTGTCCACTTTCTTTGTGAGCCCCGACTTAAAAAAACCGTATAGGATCTTGAGCTTTTATAAATGGACGAGAGAGATGGGTTAAAGCCATCAAAGCATTACACATGGAAGGCATCCAAAGGGTGGGACCATGATGGGATCGTATGGATGGTTCACGATCGGTCCGATTGTGCAATCCCATCCGTCCATCTTCCTGTTGGAAGTGTGCCCTTTCTTTGTCAAAAATATCTAGACTAAAGCCTGTGGAAGGAGAAAGAGAGAGAGAGGGACAACTTCCTTCTTTGGGAAAACAGGGTCTGGCGCAATCGCGGCCATCTGTTGGCTAGTGGAAATCCAACTGTTGAAGGCTCTCTCTCACAGGCTATAAGTGAGCCCTGTAGCTCTCAGGATTCACACCAGAGAGAGAGAGAGAGAGAGAGAGAGAGAGAGAGAGAGAGAGAAGAGTAAGGTCAAGCACTGGTAGAGCTTGGCTCTGCACTAAGTTGAGCCACAGTTGAGTAGCAGTACTAGGAATCAGGTAATGCCTCCAATCTCTAGCGTTGTAAGGTCGTATGACTCTCTAAATCCAGTTGTTTCAACCCACGAACCAAGCCCAGAAATGCCTCTATTCTGGATTGAGCTATGATAGAAAATAGGCCATGCATTAGGCCAAAGTCGAGTAGCATTAGGACCCTGTTTTGAGCAGGAACTAGGCTAATAAATGACCTTGATTCTGAGCTAAACCCCAGCCAAATAATGGCCAAGCTTCGGGTCCTATCAGGTTGAAACATCTGCAAAAAATTAGTCTGAAACTAAGCCAGGTAATGGCTCTGTTCTGGGTCCCAACCAGTCCACACAACAGTAACGTATTGAGGCTGAAAGAAGGCTCTGTTGGAGCATCCGTCTTACGCCAAAATCAGGCCAAACTGCGATGATGCACTAGGTCGGAGTTCAGTAATGCGTGAGCTCTGTTTGGAGATGGAAACAGGTACTACAAACAAGCCATACAGTGGCCCTGTGTTGGGTCCGGATCGAGCCAATTAATGGCTGAGTTTGGCACTGGGATTTTAATAGGTCGCTGGATGTACAGTAGACTGAAACAGGCTAAACAAATGGCCCTATTTTCAGGCTGATAACAGGCCGACAATAGAAATGATTTTTGAGTTGGAGCCAAGCCAGTCTATGGATGTGGTTTGAACTTAATCAACGACTGTGATGGGAACCATATCAGACCGATATTGGGCTTTCCATCCATCTAGAATGGGAGCTGGAAGGGGACACCCATTAGGTCCCTATGCAGGCAAAGAACGGTCTTGCAGTAGCGTTTCTGGGTCGGTGACCAGTCCCTACTTGTTGCAGGTGAAACACACCCTTAGTAGGGCCCTAAACCCAAGTGTGAGTGGGCCATATGAGACGCTGAAGGGCCGAGATTCCTGCTGCCACTGTTGCTGCCATGATCGGTGAGCTGCATGAAGGCAGCTGTGGGTCCAACCTAAGATTTAAATCTCAGTGGGCCATACCTGGTGGGCAGCTGAAATGAGCCGCACTTCACTATCAAATGGGTGGGTGTAACACCCTGGATTTTTGCCAACCTGGGATTAGAAGTCCTTAGGCAATGGGTCGACCATAACACCTTGGTAACCTCTCAGAACCCAATTCCAAAGCCAAAGAAATCATTTAGAACCAAATTCTTTAGAATTTAACGTGAATTAGTCAGCGCTGCACTAAATTACCTGTGAAATTAGTACCAACCACTTTAAATACGATCTGTAAGACCCAAAACTTCTAGAATTGTTACCGCTACGTTACCTTAAAATCTAGGATCAAACCCTAAACCCATTTGCCCTGAGGAACCCTTTGAAACTTCGTATTGGATCTAGACCGCATGTCGAGAGTCCGATATCTACAATCTTAGACCATTACGACCGCCTGGTTGGACTTGACAATCGTTTCGAAAATTAAGCCCAACCTATGTCCAGTCGATATTGTACTGAGCCTGGAGCAAGGAGTGTGAGAAAGAGTGAAATCTTTTAAAAATTAAATGTGATTTAAATAAATCTGGCACGTTTCGCTTGCGGGTTAAGTATAAGCATTCATACCATCAGAATCTGACCCAAATACACCCTCGGATCAGGAAACATTTCTCACCTAGGTTAGTGTACTTGGAATCCTCGATCGAGTCCGTTGAACTGAAACTGGTCCGCCACGTGCGATCTGAGAACTCTACTGGTCTAAAAACTTGATGTGACAGGATCCAATATGCATGAGCTTAAGTCCGACCACGTTCGGCCAGGGGACCTCCCGAAATGCTCTTTTGGATCGGAAAAGACCCGATTTGGCTATAACCCAAGTATACCTTGACTTGGAGTCTGTTTTGGATACGTTTGGGCTTATAAAAAGGGGCTTGAACCCTTAGCTTTCTAACCCATACGAATTTGGAGAAAACCCTGGGAGAGAGGAGAGAAAAGAGATAGAAAGTGAGGAAGAAGCTGTTGATTCTTCCAGGGAGTCTTCCCTATTGCTCCACGTGCCAAAGCCACCCACCTGCATCATTCTTCCGGTGATTCTGGATACGTTCTAGGTAAGAAAACCCTAACCCTAACCTGATTTGAAGCTTAGACTAGCTGTAGAAGAGTTCTAGCTAACCTGTTTCTTGCCATATGTGGTGTATCTGTCATTGACGAAGCATAGACTTCCTGTTTGATTCGTTACACTTCTACGGCGAAAGGTGCGGATCTTAGACGCTTAGATTACCTATTTTCAAAAACTTTCAATGCCGTTTAATGGTAGATTGCTGATCAGAATGCTGCTTGACATGTACAACATGCTGTCCATTTTTCAATTCGAATACGTACGAAGAATATGAGATTTAGGGTATTTTGGGTATTTGTAGGAAATACTGTATACGTACGTATTTTGCCAGTATGATTGCTATGAGTATTTGCCGTGTACCTATGCTAGTTATGCGTGTATGATCTGTTTGGCGAAGAGATTTATCATAATGCACATATTGGCCGACATATGCTATGTAGACTAATGTGTGTAGACTAAGTGTTTGTTGAAATGCCTAAATCAATATGATTTATGCCTGCCATATATTTTGAATGTAAGAACATGATTGTGCGTACTAGACAAGTCCTTGATATAAGGATCTATCATATTATATGTTGAAATCAACATACGTCAAGTACGTTGGAATTGTGTGGACTAAGTGTTTGTATAAATGTCCGTATTAGTAAGTATTGAGTAAGTGGTGTTGTAAATTAGCGTTGAGAATGGATTCTCAACTAATTTGATGATGTACATGAATTCCTCCATGTTTGTTGTATTGAATTGATTACCATATGTGTAAAATACTCATGTATGGTTAACTGCTTCTGATGTATGTTATAATATGCTGATAACATGCTTGGATTACTTGTTATTTCAATTTTATTTATCTCATATGATTACTGGTTCACATCTTTGTGCTTGGGGCTATACTCTAGTCTAGACAGTCGGTAACAGTTTAGAGTTTATGGTTGGATTCTATTTTCCACGAAGGATGTGTATGACGAACTCGAGTCGTACTAGAGTCGTCAACAGTGGTTAGGCCACACGAAGTGCTTGTGCACTTCATGTCGGTCGATTCAACGTGCGCTTGTGCTAGTCGGACTCGTCAAGTAACCCGACTGACCATTATATGTTCACCTTATATGAGTCATAACTTCTTGAACATAGGGTACTAAACTTACCATTGAAAAGCTTCTCTAACCTTAGTACCTCGATCCCCTAAGACTCATGAGCCGGGCATGGTGGTATGGGACACCGTGGTCGAGCTGTCGGCCTACACTGGGGCCACAAACCTCCCCGTAGTGACCAGTGAGCACCCTACTCTGAGCAGATTATGGTGGTATGAGACAGTATATTCTTGCTGTCGGCCTACATTGATAAGGTGATGGGGGAGTGAAGCAACGAGTGCGAGCAACAGCCCTGGCAGCCCTTTGTAGTGACCTTGTGTTTTTTCTGATACCGCATGGGGGCGACGAGTCCTGATGCAGTCTTAAGGATATAAACTAGGCCTGTATTGATAAGGTGATGGGAGAGCGGAGCAACGAGTGCGTGCAACAATCCTGACAGCCCTTGCAGTGACCTAGAAATATATCATCGTATGAGATTACTAGGAGTGACGACCCTAGACATGATCATTGTTTGGGTATTAATATAAGGGAGGTACCTTAGTTTCCCAATCCTGCTGTATGAAATGGACTAATAATAACTCTGTAATCATATCCACGTCGCACTACATGTGCCTGGAAGATGTGGAGAACTGTGGGAAGAGAGCATGCTGCATACGCAAATGGTGCCGCATCAGGGAGTATGTCGGTGAGGGCATCCATCATGTCATTTCATCCATGCATTAATCACAGTATTTAGGAATGTTTGTTTTGTTTGCTTTATCATTATCACGTGATGGATTTTATAACATGTTAATCTTTATTTTATGATTTCACTGAGTTATTTACTCACTCTCATGTTGCGGGATGGTGTTCCGGACACCCACCAGTCCCTATTTTAGTTTCAGATGAGGGCGCTGCTTGTGGAGCGGAGCTAGACTTGTATGATGCTGAGGGGGACTTCTCCTCCGTGTTTTGATCAACGGGATTATAGGGAGGTTGATTAGATGCCATGACACTTGTCATTTTATATTTTTAGAGCACTCATGTATATTCTTTTCTTTCTATTTTGGAGTATACATGTATTTAGTTAACCTGGTAACATGTTCACACTCTGGAGACTTACAATCATTTATATTTTTTATGTAGCTATCACATTCTTTTGCTTACTAATTTAACTGTGTCTGGAGTATGATATGCTGTTTTGGCTTAATCCACCTCATGTTTTATGTACTATTACCGACGACATTCATCCATTATTGAAAATGTTGCATAAGTGATGTTCCGGAACTCGGGAGTTGGGTTTCTACCCGACCCCCAATTTTTGGGGCGTTACTGATGGTATCAGAGCTTGATTTGGATTAAATTAGACCTGGGTTATGGTAACACAACGCACTCTGACGCACTCTGACTTAGGAAGGGGGCGATGAAAACTTAGAAACCACATTAGAATCTCAAGTTTCACCGACAGGTGAGACTATACTATAATTTAGGCCATAACATGTCTTCGGTCGCGTGAAGTGACCTAAGTCGCCTCTAGGTCATGAGTCGACGGGTTTGAGTCATTCCCTAAAGAATTCCAAATCCAGAAATGAATGTCCTTGGGTTGTGGGCCAACCACAACCCTTACACTCAATCTCAAGTTCCAAAAATCTCTTTTCATCCAATTCCTTCAGAATCTCTCCTTTCACCATCGCATTCTTCAACTTTTTCTAAGTCCTTTCATACTAGGCAAAAATTCTAATGTGAAAATGATGGAGAATCATACTTAAATAAAAATTTACTATAAATAGTAAATATATGTATAAATTAGACTTTTGGCCATTCCGATTAGGGAATCTCATGGAATGAATGAATTAGTTGGATGGATTAACCTCTCCTACCATAAAATCATATATTATACATCATATAAACTCATTTCGGTTTGCATATCGGCTCCGAAACGCCTCAAACGGAGTCGTGGGCCTACTCACGCTAATCCACAATGATCTAAGGTGGGCCCCACATACATTTGGGACCTAGGGGATAGGGGGACCACGCCTCATAGGCTGGGCCTCATCGGATTTGACTTTGGCCGGTGAGGACCTCGCTGTACAATGTGCCCCACTCGGGCCATACTTTGGGACGCCGCCCTATGATGGGTAGGGCACCCCTCCTATATGTACGTCGTCCCTTAAAAACGCCCCAAAGCCCTACCTCCTTCACAATCCAAGCCCCCAAGCTCTCCTTTTCCCTTCTTGTTGCTGTCCTCCCTTTCAAAACCCACTTCAAGATGCCCCCAATCCCATTTTCGATCACAACCGACGCCAACCCATCATCCACAGCTGTTGGCACTCCCTTTCCTCTCCATTTTCATCATTTGGAGCTCTCCCAACCTCCATAGAAGGCTGAAAATTGGGTGAGCCTCCATTCCAACTTATCTTGCTTTTTTTCCTTTGAAAATTCAGCCTTTGAGGGCCTGATTTACCCCTCTATAGAGCCTAGATTCGTTTCAGTCCGTTAGGGCAGCCATTTCTTCCCCTTTCCTCCATTTTTCGTAGCTTTTGTAGAGACTATTTTATCCTTTTTCTCCCTTTTCACCATCCTCTCTCTCATGGGAAAGAGGAAGACATTGATGAAGTCGGGCCTAGTTGCCCCGCCCGTTTAGAAAGGCCGAGAGATGCCACCGCCCTGTGACTTGGTTGTTGATATGTTAGGATCCCTGTGTTTTTTGTGTTGATGAGCTTAGTAGTAGTGTAGTAGTTGGTAGAAGGTTTTAGATGTTGGGAGTCTTGGTCGCATTAGCTCACATGTATCTTCTGTCATGATTCATGTAACACTGTGTTCCAGGTATTGTGACAAATTCTAGTAAATGACCTGCATGCAGTCCATTTTGCTATGAAGTGAGTGGAATGCTTAAGGGATTGTGTATTACTATGCTTCATCTCTCACTTTCCAACACAAGATCCATTTTCCAAAGCCCATGAAATTGATTTGGATCCCAACTCACCCACCTACTAAACATGTCACTCTCAATTCTTAGGTGGGAGTAGGAAAGCAGTCCCATTTAACACAACTTGAGACCACTGGCAACATATGCCCTTGGCATTTTGGACCTAGAGTTATATAGGAAATCCAATTCCATTTAGACAATCGTGACCCTAAGGGATAGAACAATTCCCTGTATTAGAAATGGTATGAACCCATTTAGCGTATAAGCTTAGGCTTTGGATTACAGCTAGTGAGACACAGACCAGTCTACTAGTTACCTTAAGTAGTGTAAAGCCTGTATATGCTAAGGAATAGTAGGTTAGATTTGGTTGGAGTAGAACCTCATTCCTTCAATAGATCCCCTTAATACTTATAGACGTCTGCTATAACCCTTCGGAAAGTTGATTTAACTTAGAACTATTCACTCTTAGGGAAAACTTATAAATCCCTCAGATTAAACTTAGAATAAACTAGCACGCTCCTTAGAATTGCCTTCCCAAAGACTTATTGCATTCGGGAGCACAGAGTAAAGGAACTGTATATGTAAGCGATGTACTCGCGGTTTGAATCGAATTCTTAATCCTAGTGGTTACCAATAAATCTAATGCTCTGATCAAGCAGAAGATCGGCATCGACTCAGATTAAGAATCGATACAACGAGTTTTCTGTCCTGATTAGACAGAAGGTTCAATGTATCCGGCTCAAACCCACTACACAACTTTTCTTCCGTGTTGGCCCGACCACCTATAACCAAAAGTTATTGCTTTGCCTTTGGGAAATGTTGAGGACATACAACCAATAGAGATTAGACATTTTGCCACAAACTCACATCCGTCCTTGAAATCAACCACAACACCCATCATTTCAGCTCCTTTCTATAATCATAGGTACCAATGCCATAGAACGCATCATTAGCAAAGGAAGACCAATGTAGTGAGAGGTTGTTTCCCATTTTATGTCAAGGATAGGCCCTAAATTACACCTCGTTCTGATATACGGATCGAGGCATAGATTCTTGAACCTTAAGTAGAACTAAGTTTTAAGGGGGATAGAACGTATTGAGCCCAATCTACTTAAGATTATCTAATACAACCGTTGGATCAGAGTAGCGCAGCGGAAGCGTGGTTGGCCTCTTCCTCACTGGCCCAGGATCGAAACAGTTGATTTAGGTTATACGTAAGGTTAGGTCATTAAATAGGATTTGAACTTTCCTTAGAATGTCAATACTAAAGTCTTTTTAGGGACTCATTACCCTTAACCAATTTCGGGGATAAAATTTTATTTTAAGGGGGGTAGATTGTAATACCTCGAATTTTTGTCAACCTGGGATTAGACGTCCTTAGGCAATGGGTCGACCATAACACCTTGGTAACCTCTCAGAATCCAATTCCAAAGTCAAAGGAATCATTTAGAACTAAATTCTTTAGAATTTAACATGAATTAGCCAGCGCTACACTAAATTACCTGTGAAATTAGTACCAACCACTTTAAATACGATCTGTAAGACCCAAAACCTCTAGAATTGTTACCGCTACGTTACCTTAAAATTTAGGATCAAACTCTAAACCCGTTTGCCCTCAGGAACCCTTTGAAACTTCGTATTGGATCTAGACCTCGCGTCGAGAGTCCGATATCTACAATCTTAGACCATTACGACCACCTGGTTGGACTTGACAATCGTTTCGAAAATCAAGCCCAACCGATGTCCAGTCGCTATTGTACTGAGCCTGGAGCAAGGAGTGTGAGAAAGAGTGAAATCCTTTAAAAATTAAATGTGATTTAAATAAATCTGGCAGGTTTTTCTTGCGGGTTAAATATAAGCATTCAGACCGTCGGAATCTGACCCAAATACACTCTCGGATCAGGGAACATTTCTCACCCAGGTCAGTGTACTTGGAATCCTCGATCGAGTCTCCGTGATCGCTGAACTGAAACTGGTCCGCCACGTGCGATCTGAGAACTCTACCGGTCTGAAAACTTGATGTGAGCAGGATCCAATGTGCATGAGCTTAAGTCCGACCGCGTTCGGCCAGGGGACCTCCCGAAATGCTCTTTTAGATCGAAAAAGACCCGATTTGGCTATAACCCAAGTATACATTGACTTGAAGTCTGTTTTGGTTATGTTTGGGCTTATAAAAATGGGATTGAACCCTTAGCTTTCTAACCCATACGAATTTAGGGAAAACCCTAGGAGAGAGGAGAGAAAAGAGAGAGAAAGTGAGGGAGAAGCTGGTGATTCTTCTAGGCAGTCTTCCCAGCTGCTCCACGTGCCAAAGCCACCCACCTGCATCATTCTTCCGGCGATTCTAGTTTCGTTCTAGGTAAGAAAACCCTAACCCTAACCTGATTTGAAGCTTAGACTAGATGTAGAAGAGTTCTAGCTAACCTGTTTCTTGCCATAGGTGGCGTATCTGTCGTTGACGAAGTGTAGACTTCCTGTTTGATTCGTTACACTTCTACGGCAAAAGGTGCGGATCTTAGACGCTTAGATTACCTGTTTTCAAAAGCTTTCAATGTCGTTTAATAGTAGATTTCTGATCAGAATGCTGCTTGACATGTAGAACATGCTGTCCGTTTTTCAATTCGAATACGTACAAAGAATATGAGATTTTGGATATTTGGATATTTGTAGGAAATACTGTATACGTACGTATTTTGCCGATATGATTGCCATAAGTATTTACCGTGTACCTATGCTAGTTATGCGTGTATGATCTGTTTGGAGAAGAGATTTTCCCTAATGCACATATTGGCCGACATGTCATGTATCTTATGATTAATTCAGTTATATGTTCTGACAAAAATATATGCATCGCTTCTTATTCCCTATTCATGATAAGATCTATGTTACTGATATGATGATGTGACACACATTTTGCTGAAACCTTTCCATGGGAAGTCCTAGCAAAGGAGAGTCCGTGCTTGAGTGTAATTAGACTAGTTGTGACATAAGTAGGCCCTTGATATGGAGGTTTTGGTTGTGGTGTTTGACCATGGGGTTTACCATCCATGTGTGGCTTCATCTAACTGACTTGGGATGAACTTCACAACCTTTCTAAATACTGCTGTTTACTCATCTTTTCACCATTTATGCCGTCATGTTTTAATTGCCACATTTGGTAATTTCACCATTTCACTCCCAATCGGCATTGGTGGTGGCCCCTTAATGTTGTATTGATTGACCAAATGTTGGCGGGTACTACATACACCCTAAGATGGTAGCCTCATGGGATGGGAATGGTAGTAATGAGATACTATGGCTGAGCCGTCGGCCTACGCTAGGCCATGCGCTCCCCATAGTGACTGCGAGCTCATTTAAATCGGTTGGTTGCAATTGGACTGATAATGGGTTAGAAAATCATGCATGCATAGCACAAACCAACATCTATTACTGTCATACGTGATATATAGAATCGCTTGACTAGATGTTTTGCTCCAGGCATAAACCACCATCTATTGTTATTGTACATAGTTACCTGTTTGGATGTTTTACCCAGGGCGTAGACCGTGTGGATGTTTTACCTGGGTCAATGATTGTATGGGTGACGACTCTAATGTCGGTCTGGATGTTTTATCTAGGACAATAATTGCATTCACGCATCCATGCTTTTAACAAGACTGCATCTATTGTGTTTTGGAATGTCTGTATGTTTTTTTGCTATTCCTTATTTAGGGCAGCATTGTGTAATCTTGAGGAAAAATCACACTGATCTGGCCACTCATTCATCAATGTTCAATCGTACAGAGGACGCAGGTATAGGAGCTAACGAGTACGCGACAGACTTGGAGGCGGTGGCGACCGAGGGAGAGCTATATGAGGGGGAGCTGCAGCAGGAGGCAGCCGCCTATTTTGGGATGAACTAGTAGATTAGCCCCTTGGTTTTTATTTCAATATTGTTAGAATTTGAGAAGACTTATGGTTATGTAATTGGCCCCCAGCTGAGTGGGCCTGAATATTGCTCCCATCATTTTGAATCATATTTATGCTGTGTTTTCATTTCCGCTATATTGTACTTTGATACATTGGTTGATCATCGTTATCATTAGCTAAGTCTTGAGTTTTTGGAATACGAGTTGGGTACTCGGCTTCTGAAAACCAGGACATTACAAGTTGGTATCAAAGCGGAGTATGAGACAACCTGGGTGTGGGACCAACATACGAACCTTGAGAGAATAACTTAGGCAAAACTTAGAAACTTTTCCTTAGAGGAATAACTAGGATGGACATAGAAACAAGAACACTTAGGCTCCTTAAGCATTAGCAATAATGAATATTTGAGCTTATGAAGAGATCCTGACTAGCTAGGAAGGATTTAGTGCATGGATCACCTAGAATCCCCTAGGAAATAACAAATTTAGGAACAAAAACCTTAGCTCCCTTGGAAAATCCAAACTAAAAGTACTAACTGAAGGATACACTCCCTCACCATGTAATTGTCAAGCTCTTTGACCCATATAATGCTTCATACTGGTTAAGAACTATTCTTCTCCCTTCTATTCTTAAACCATGAAAATCTAATCTCATAGGGAGCCATGCCACTAGTAACGTGGTCATGTCAGACCAACACGGTCGACATCCGCCCCATACCATCAACAGATCGCCAATGGGAGCATAGTCCGGTCTACACGCCAGGCCTTCTGCCTGGAGTAGCAAACGAGGAAACGAGGTCTGAGGTGGTAGGAGACTCTCCCTCTCCTCGGATAGTCACTTTTAGGATTCCCTCGCAGTACTTCAGGCAGTGAACCCCTTCAGCCGAGCCCTTAGAGGATGTACACGCAGATCCACCAATGGGAGCAATAGCCTTTGCGGCATCTGCACAGATGGCTGCCACTATACAACAACAACAGGGCATGTTCATGCAACAACAGTAGGACATGCACACACTGATGATAGAGTCCTTGAGGAGCAGGTCTCGTGGGGAGGCGTCCCAAAAAAGATATAGCAGGGGCGCAGATATCTTTGAGTGGTTCCAAAAGCTCCGGCCGCTGACATTTGAAGGGGCACCAGACCTAGTGCAAGTGGAGAACTGGTTGGTGAGGGTATTCAAAATTATGCAGCCACTAGAATATACTGACTCATAGATGGTGAACTTGGACACCTACTTATTAGAATGGGAGGCAGAGAATTGGTGTCAAAGCCTACAACGAAGTGTCCTGGCCACCTACTCTTGGACGTGGGCCGGATTCAAGGTGAAATTCTTGGAAAAGTATTTACCACGGTCTGCCGTAATGAGAAGATCGTACAGTTTTTATGGCTAGAGCAGGGAAGCCTTACAGTTGCTAAGTATGAGGCCCGATTCGACGAACTCTCCCGGTATGTGCCCAAGGCCTTGGAGGATGCCGAATACAAAATGTAGAAGTTCAAGGAGGGACTTAGGCTAGGGACCCAGTAGTGGTTATGCGCCTGGGATTTTGAGGACTTCACTGAATTGGTAGACAAAGCCACACGGGTCGAGAAAGACTTCGAGCGCACCCTGAGAACCCGGTCTCCAGTTAGAGAGGCCCGGTTCAGGCCAAGGCAGGCACCTCCCACTCCCGCATGGGGACCCAAACCACTGATCTCGTGAGCAACACCTTTGACCACTAGCGGAGGCTGTGGTTACTGTGGAAAGGCGAACCACGGTACTCAAAATTACTTCCAGAGGATGTGAGATCAGGGCATTCAGCCTCGAGGGAACCGACCATAGCAGAACCAGGCGGCAATTAGAGTGGTGCCCAAGCCTTAACAGCCTAGACAGGGCCCCCCAGCTCAGCAGAGAGCTCCTCATGCCAGGGTATACGCCGTTGCCACTACGGAAGCAGAGCAGTATCCCTTACAGACCATCCATAGTACTGCTAACATTAACGGTACCCTTGTACTTACTCTTTTTGACTCCGGTGTAACTTTATCCTTTATTGATTTTGCTATTGCATCTAAACCAGCATTGAACATCACTAGGATGCATGTTCTCTTAGTTGTAGCATCCCCTATGAGCAAGTTTGTGAAAACTGATAAGGTATGCAGAACATGTCCCATCATGCTTGCAAATTGTAAGGTTGCTATGGACCTAATTGTCATGCCTGTCAGGAAGTTTGACGTCATCTTTGGGATGGATTGGCTCACATTGGTGTGTGCGGTCATGAATTGTTGTGATAAAACAGTGACAATATCCATCCCAGGGAAAGCCTCTTTCACTTTAAAAGGGAGGGGTAGATGCCAAGAATTCGAGAGCTTGCAGGCTCTAGAGGAAGCTGAGTCAGTGAGAGTCACCATCAGACGAATACCAGTAGTTTGAGATTTTCCCGAAGTATTTTGAGAAATACCAGGGCTACCCCCTAGAAGAGAGATAGACTTCTGCATTGACCTAAAACCAGGGACTGTTCCTATATCACTCCCTCCATTTTGCATGCCTCCTTATGAGATGGAGGAGTTGAGGAGTCAGATTGATGAGCTGCTTATCAGGGCTTTATCCGTCCCAGCGTTTCTCCTTGGGGAGCACTGGTCCTTTTTGTCAAGAAGAAGTATAGGTCGATGCATCTCTGTATAGACTACAAGAGACTGAACAATGTGATAATCAAGAACATATATCCCCTACCATGTATCAAAAACCTATTTGACCAGTTGAAGGATGCCAAGTATTTCTCCAAGATAGACCTGTGTTCGGGATGCCACCAGTTGAGGATCAGGGATGAGGTGTAACACCCCGGATTTTTGCCAACCTGGAGTTAGACGTCTTTAGGCAATGGGTCAACCATATCACTCTTAGAAATCAATCCTAAAGTCTAAAAATCATTTTTCAACCCATTTCCTTCAAAATCTCACCTTTCACCACCTCATTCTTCAAATTTCTCCAAGTACTTTCATATTAGACACAATCCTAAAGTTTAAAAGGTGAGGAACTATACTTAAACTAAAACTTACCATAAATGGTATGTACATGCATAAAATAGGATTTTGACTATAAAATTCTTGGAATCTCATGATGTAGATAGGTTATTTGGATGGATTATCCTCTTCTATCCTAAAAACATATATTGTACGTCGCGTAACTCATTCCGGTTTGTAAATTAGACTCGATAAACGCCTTGACGGACTCATGGGCCTAAATAACTCAATTCGGGAGGATCCAAGGTGGGCCCCACATGTTTTCGGCATCCCCGGGGGGTGAGGACCTCGCCCCTAGGGTGATTCCTCACCAAATAGGTCAGTGACCAGCAAGGACCTCGCCGACCCCTGGGGTGATTTCTGCACTTTTTCCTACACATTTCTTCTAACTTTAAAAAATCATATCTCCTTCGTTATAACTCCGATTTAGGTGATTCAAAAATCATATTGAAGATAAATGAGTCTACTTTTATATTAAAATACGTAAAAATATAATAAAATATTTAATATAGTTTAAAGTAGGTCGTTGTGACAACTATCTGAAAATTACTTGTTGGACAACTGCTACTTCTAAAATTTTTAGAATTTTTCTACAACTCAAAATCTTATGAAATTTTGTGGAGATAGGGTAAACTTGATGATAAACCACTAGAAAAATAATTACAATAATATGATAACTAAAAGTGCCCAAAATGGGGCATAAAATGGCCCTAGGACCGTATTCTGCCATAATTAGGGTAGAATTTGGTTAAGTACCAAACTGAATACTTAGTAGAATTGACTTGAACCACTTTAAATATGAACTAAAAGACCCAAAATGAGTAGGACTACTAACGCTATGTTACCTAGAAACTTAGGATTAATCTTTAAACCCAGTTGCTCTCGAGAGCATTCAGAAACTTTGTATCGGATCTAGACCGCACGTCGAAAGTCCGATAGCGATGAACTTAGACAATTACGACCGCCTAGTTGGACTTGACTATCATCTCAAAAATCAAGCCCAAACGATGCTCTGAGATGATTTCCTTGAGTCCGGAGTGAAGAGTGAGAAAATAAAAATTTTTAAGAAATTAAATATAATTTTAATAAATCTGTAACGTGTCACTTGCGTACTATTTTTAAGCGTTTTGACCGTTAGATTTTGACCCAAATTTATCCTCAGAGCAGGATAGGTAGCCCTTACATGTCATAACACTTGTGGCCCTGATCGAGTTTTGGTGACCGCTGAATTGAAACTGGTCTACCACGGTCAATCTGGAAACCCGATCGGACTGAAAACTTAGCTTGACCTAGATTGAATATTAGAGAGCTTAAGTCCGACCGTATTTAGTAACAGGACCTCCAGAAGTACTTCGTTAGATCGGAACAGACCCAATTTGGTTATAACATAAGTATACCTTAGCCATAAGTCTATTTCTGTGAGTTTTTAGCTTATAAAAAGGCCTTAAACCCTCTCCCATTCAGCCCATACGAATTTGAGAGAAACCCTAGGAGAGAGAAGAGAGAAAAGAGAGAGAAAGTGTGAGAGAAGTGCGAGAACCTTCCTACTATTTTTCCCTGCCGATCTATGTGCTTACCCATCGCTTTACGATCGCTATCCCGACGATTCCGGCTTCGTTCTAGGTAAGAAAACCCTAACCTTAACCTATTTTAGGGTTTCTATCGATACAAGTAGCGAAGTAGCTGACTTACCTTGTAGATTAGGTTGTCATATCGTCGTTGGCAAGGGCGTAGAGTTCCTATTCGATTCATTACGCTCTTACGGCATAAGGTGCGGATTTTAGACGCTTAGGTTACCATTTTTCAAAGCTTTCAATGCCGTTTAATGGTAGATTGTTGACAAGGATGCTTTTTGACATGTAGAACATGCTATCTGTTTTTCATTTCGAATACGTACGAAGAATATGAGATTTAGGGTATTTTGGATATTTGTAGGAAATACTGTATACGTACGTATTTTTCTGATATGATTGCCATGAGTATTTATCGTGTACCTATAGTAGTTATGCGTGTATGATCTGTTTGGCGAAGAGATTCGCCCTAATGCACATTTTGGCCGACATATGCTATGTAGAGTAATGTGTGTAGACTAAGTATTTGTATAAATGTGTGTATAAGTAAGTATTGAGTAAATGAGGTTGTAGATTAGTGTTGAGGTTGGATTCTCAACTAATTTCATGATGTATATGATTTCTTCTATGGTTGTTATATTTGAATTGATTATCTTATATATATGAAATGCTTGTGTATGGTTAAATTGCTTATATTGTATCTTATAACATGTTGCTAACATGCTTGAATTACTTGTTATTTCAATTTTATTTATCTCATATGATTACTGATTCACATTACATGTGCTTGGGGTTATACTCTAGTCCAGGCAGTCGGTAACAGATTAAGATTCGTGGTTGGATTCTATTTGCCACGAAGGATGTGTATGACGAACCTGGGTCGTACTAGAGTTGTAAGCAGTAGTTGGGCCACACTTCATGTCGGTCAATTCAACGTGTGCTGTGCTAATCGGACTCATCAAGTAACCCGATTGACCATTGTATGTTCACCTTATATTGGTCATAACTGCTTGAACCTAGGGTACTGAACTTACCAGTGATAACCTTGATAACCGTGGTACCTTGATCCACTAAGACTCATGAGCCGGGCATGGTGGTATGAGACACCGTGGTCGAGCTGTCGGCCTACGCTGGGGCCACGAGCCTCCCTGTAGTGACTAGTGAGCAACCCAGACTTGTGAGCCAATTATGGTGGTATGAGACACTATATTCGAGCTGTCGGCCTACACTGATAAGGTGATGGGGGAGCGGTGCAACGAGTGCATGCAACAGCCCTGACAGCCCTTTGTAGTGACCTCGAGCGTACTCTAAGTCTACGTGAGGCGATGACCCTTCCGTAGCAACAAGAGTACCATTAGGCCTGTATTGATAAGGTGATGGGGGAACGGTGCAATGAGTGCGTGCAACAGCCCTGACAGCCCTTGCAGTGACCTAGAACCATGTCATCGTATGAGACTACTAGGAGTGACGACCCTAGACAGGATCCTTGTTGGGAATGATATAAGGGAAGTACCCTAGTTTTCCAATCTTGCTGTATGAAAAGGACTAATAACAACTCGGTAATCATATTCATATCGCACTGCATGTGCCTGAAAGATGTGGAACACTGTGGGAAGAAAGCATGCTGCGGATGTAAGATGGTGTGGCATGAGGGAGTATGTTGGCGAGGGCATCCATCATGTCATTTCATTCTTGCATTAATTTTAGTATTTAGGAATGTTTGATTTGCTTGCTTTATCATTATCGCTTGATTGATTTGATAACATGTTAACCTTTGCTCTATGATTCCATTGAGTTGGCCACTCACTCCCACGTTACGGGACGGTGATGTACACACCAACCAGTCCCTGTTTTAGTTTAAGATGATGACGCTGCTTGTGAAGTGGAGCCAGACTTATTTGATGATGAGGAGGATTTCTCCTATATGCAGGTTCTGATCGACGGGATTACAGGGTTACTGATTAGATGTCCTTACACTTGTTATCTTGCACTTTTAAAATACCCATGTATATTCTTTTTTTTCATTTTTGGAGTATACATGTATTTAGTTAACCTGGTAACATGTTCACACTCCGGAGACTTACAATAAATTATACATTTTATATATTTATCACAGTCTTCCGCTTGTGAAATTTAACTGTCTCTGGAGTATGATATGCTGTTTTGGCTTAATCCACTTCATGTTTTATGCACTATTATGGCCGACATTCATCCATCATTGAAAAGGTTGCATAAGTGATGTTCTGGAACTCGGGAGTGGAGTTTATGCTCGACCCTCGATTTTCGGGATGTTACATGAGGACATCCCAAAGAATGCCTTCAGGACTTGTTATGGGCACTAAGAGTTCCTTGTAATGTCTTTCGGTCTCACGAATGCTTCGACAGTTTTTATGGACCTTATGAACCGACTCTTCATGACTTATCTAGACTGGTTCGTAATCGTGTTCATTGACAACATCTTAGTCTACTCCAAAAGCTAAGAGGAGTACGAGCAACATTTGCATATGGTCCTAAGTACGCTAAATGATAACCAACTGTATGCTAAGTTGTCCAAATGCGAGTTTTGGGAGAAGGAAGTGAAATTCTTGGGGCACGTAGTAAAAGTAGAGGGAATAACAGTTGATCCAGTTAAGGTGGAAACAATATCTAAATGGGAGCAGCCCACTACAGTAACCGAAGTTCGGAGTTTCCAGGGTATGGCCGGATATTACAGACATTTTATCAAGGAATTCTCCAGAATCGCGCGACCGCTTACTTAACTAACAAAGAATAATGCCTGATTCACATCGGATGAGAATGCAGAGGCAGCGTTTCAGGAGCTGAAGATAAGATTTACTTCTGAGCCGGTGCTCACTCGCCCACAAGAAGGGGAGAAGTTCGTGGTATATAGCGATGCCTCGAAGTTGGGCCTCGGCTGCGTTCTGATGCAGAATGACAAAGTAATCACTTACGCCTCTCTCCAATTGAAGAAGCACGAGGAGAACTACTCCACTCATGACCTGGAACTGGCAGATGTGGTATTTGCCTTAAAGATATGGAGGCATTACTTGTATGGAGAGGATTTTCAGTTATTCTCCGATCACAAGAACCTAAAGTACATATTCACGCAAAAGGACTTGAACATGTGCCAGCGTCGGTGGATAGAGACTCTTACAGGTTTCCACTTTGATATCTCATACCACCATGGCAAGGCAAACTCTGTAGCCGATGCTCTGAGTCAGAAGAAGAAACATGAGTTGTGGCCACTCTGATGGTCAAAGAGTGGGAGATAATGGAATTTGTGCAGGACTTCAATATCCAGCTCACCCTCAATGAACCAGATGCGTACGTGGCTCTATTGACTGCAGAGCCAACCCTGGTTCAACACATGATCTCTACACAAGACTAGGATGAATGACTTGTCAAGATGAAAGAAAGGTGTAAGAATGAAGAGATGCCTGACTGGAGGGTTGGTAGCGACGACGGTCTTCGGTATTAGGGACGAGTATGCGTTCCAAACAACGCTGAATTGAGGAAGGAAGTAATGGTAGAAGCCCACCATTCCAAGTTAGCCATCCACCCAGGAAGTACTAAGATATACAATGATGTTAAAAGACAGTACTAGTGGAGCAATATGAAGAGGGACATCGCCGACTTTGTGGCAAAGTGCATGGTGTGCCAAAAGATCAAGGCCGAACATCATAAGCCTAGTAGCCTCCTTCATCCACTATCTTTAGCTGAATGGAAATGGGACATCATTTCTATGGACTTTATATCTGGTCTTCCTAGGATGTAAAGAAAACACGACTCAATCTGGGTCATTATTGATCGGTTGATAAAAGCCACCAGATTCTTCCCGATCCGCATGACAGATTCTATCGATAGTTTGACAAAGTTATATTTTCAGGAAGTCACGCGATCCTATGGAGTTCCACGAGAAATTATATTAGATCGAGACTCTGGATTTACCTCTGCCTTCTGGAAGAGGCTGCAGGAAGAATTGGGTATGGAACTCAAGTTCAGCACGTCATTTCGTCCTCAGAAAAATGGGCAAACTGAATGGGTGAATCAGATTTTAGAAGATATGCTGAGAGCATGTGCCCTAGACTTTTAAGGTAACTGGGACGACCACCTGACACTAACAAAATTTGCATATAACAACAGCTTCCAGTCTACGAGGCTCTCTATGGTCTCCCTGACCGAGCCCCTCAGTGGTGGGCAGAAATCAGAGAAAGAAGCTTGTTAGGTCCCAAGCTGGTTTAGGCTACTATTCAGGTCATTGACGTGGTCAGAAAATGTCCACATACCGCCCAGAGCAGACAGAAGAGCTATACGGACAATCGACGTCGTGACCTAGAATTGGCAGTTGGCTACCATGTATTCCTGAAGGTGTCACCCATAAAGGGTCTGATGAGGTTTGTACAAAAAGGGAAGCTAGCACCGCGTTTCATTGGGCCTTTTGAGGTTTTGAATAGTGTAGGAGCTGTAGCATACCGCCTCGCGTTAACCACTACATTGGCTGGTATTCGCAATGTCTTTCATGTATCCATGCTAAAAAAGTATGCTCCGGATGAGTCACACATCGTTAGCTGGGAGCAGATCGAGCTGACAGATAACGCCTCTTACACCGAGGAACCTGTCCATATCTTATAGACCACAAGGAGCAGGTCTTGTGGACAAAGACTATACCTCTAGTCAAGGTCCTTTGGTCGCATCACGGGGAAGAAGAAGCGACGTGGGAGTGAGAATCAGAAGTTTGGTAAAAGTAACCTCACCTGTTTAGTGGCATACCACAGGTAATTTCCAGGATAAATTTTTTTTAGGGAGGTAGATTGTAACACCCCGTACCCTTGGAACACGGGTGTTACCTCTTTAAACCCACATTGACCTAAAATGGATTTGATTAACCAAATAGCTTGTGCTCAACATATACAGGATGGGGAATCCGATCAACATTAAGACTATCCATCAGGGTCTCTAGGAGTCAGGACATGCCCTACGACAGTCAAGAAGGTGAGGCTATCTGAACACTCTAAATTAAAGCCATTATGCTAATGGATATTGCTACAACACACTTGTCACTTACGTCTAAGGATTGGTTAGTGACAAATGAAGCCTTTGTTATAACTGGTACCTTATACTAACCGTAGAAAACAAGTATCAAGCCCACCTGACCAATAGATCTCGTCATATGGGCCAGTAATAGCCAAAGAAGTGTGTAATGACCGGCCTAGGACTCACCATCGACCCAAAATGGGCCAGGGTCCTTGTATAGTGTCCCCCAATGCAAGTGGACGGAGTAGATTATGATAATAACGTCTTAGTGGGCCCTTACACGATGCATGTGCACTAAGAGTGCTTGTGCACGAGGTGCACTGGAACCACAGGCTCGGTCAAATGACCTTTTTGCATTTGAAAGGAGGATCTTTGAACCTCAAGGTGGCCCACCATGGCCACTTTCTGAGCCATCTAAACCGTCTACTTTCTCCGTGAGGCCCTACTTAACGAAACGTTATAGGCTCTTAAGCTTTTGTAAATGACCGAGAGAGATGGGTTAAAGCCATCCAAAGCATTACACGTGGAAGGCATCCGAAGGGTGAGACCATGATGGGATTGTATAGACGGTTCACGATCGGTTCGATTGTGCAACCCCATCTGTCTATCTTCCCGTTGGAAGCGTGCCCTTTCTTTGCCAAAAATAGCCAGATCGAAGCCTGCGGAAGGAGAGAGAGAGATGACTTCCTTCTCTAAGAAAAATAGTGTTTGGCTCAATCACGGCCATCCGTTGGTTAGTGCAAATCCAACCGTTGAGGGCTCTCTCCCGCAGGTTATAAATGAGCCCCGTAGCTCTCAGGATTCGGACCGGAGAGAGAGAGAGGAAGAAGAGTAAGGTCTAGTGCTGGTAGAACTTGGCTCTGCACTGAGTTGAGCCATAGTCGAGTAGCAGTACTAGGAATCAGGTAACGCCTCCAATCTCCAGCGTTGTAAGGTCGTATGGCTGTCTAAGTCCAGACGTTTCACCCTACGAACCAGGCTAAGAAATGCCTCTATTCTGGACTGAGCTATAGGAGAAAACAGGCCATGCATTAGGCCAAAGTTGAGTAGAATTAGGACCTTGTTTCGAGTAGGAACTAGGCCAACAAATGGCCTTGATTTTGAGCTAAACCCAGGCCAAAAAATGGCCAAGCTTCGGGTCCTATCAGGATGTAACAGTTGCAGAAACTCAGTTTGAAATTGAGCCAGGTAATGGCTCTGTTCCGGGTCTGAACCAGTCCACATAGCAGTAACATATTGAGGCTGAAAGCAGGTCCTATTGGAGCATCCGTCTTAGGCCAAAATCAGGCCAAGTTGCGATGATGCTCTAGGTCGGAGTTCAGTAATGCGTGAGCTTTGTTTGGAGTTGGAAACAAGTGTTACAAACAGGATATATAGTGGCCCTGTGTCGGGCTGGGATTGAGCTAATTAATGGCCGAGCTTAGCACCAGGATTTTGGTAGGTCGCTAGATGTACAGTACACTGAAACAAGCCAAACAAATGGCATTATTTTCAGGCTGATAATAGACCAACAACAGAAATGATTTTTGAGTTGGAGCCGAGCCAGTCTGTGGCTGTGGTTTGAACTCAATCAATGGCTATGATGGGAACCAGATCAGACCGATATTGGGCCTTCCATCCATCCAGAATGGGAGCTAGAAGGGGACACTCATCAGGTCCCTGTGCAGGCAAAGAACGGTCCTGCAGTTGTGTTTTTGGGCCGGAGACCAGTCCTTGCTCGTTGCAAGTGAAACACACCCTCAGTAGGGCCCTAAAGCCAAGTGTAAGTGGGCCACATGAGATGTTGAAGGGCTGAGATTCTTGCTACTGTGTTGCTGGCCACGATCGGGTAGGCTGCATGAAGGCAGCTGTGGATCCCACCTAAGATTTAAATCTCAGTGGGCCGTACCTAGTGGGTAGCCTAAATGGGCCGCACTTCACTACTAAACCAGGTGGGCCTCACCACACAAGACAGTGGGCCACACCACACAAGATAGTGGGCCACACCACGTATGATGTGGGCGCCACGGTAGACTTAGATGGGCGGCACCTGAGATCCATCTCAGTGGGCCGCACCACGACCAATCGCATGGGCCTCACCAAGTATTCAATGATGGGACCTGGGCCTAAAGTAAACTCCAGGTGGGCCCTACCTTAATCCATAATGGGCCCCACCTATTGGGATGGGCTGGAGTACCCACTAAGTGTATGTATATGATATATACATGTATTCTATGTGGGCCACACCACGTGGGAGTCCACCACTGATGAACGTGCTCCATCCAAGCCGCCTGTACATTTGATGGAGCCCATCCATAGGACGGTAGGCCATGTATGTGGACCCCACCATGACATACGTTCTTTGTCTACACGATCTATGCTGTGGGTCCCACCAACTAGATGATTATGCATTATCATCAGTAGTACCATGGGGCCCCTATGCCAAATCTTAGTGGGTTGCATCCACGCAGTTGGTGGACTACACCAATCAGTCTGGGAGACCACCTTTGGGCCCATTTTGATAGGTCAGGTCAGGCCTAAATTGAGCCCACTTGTTGGGACAAGTGTTGTTGGGCCTGGACTCCTCTGAATGAGGGCCGGACCATCGTGATTTTGGGTCATACAACCGACTATTGGTGCTTTAAAACTTTAAGAACTTATCGGGCTAATGCAAGGAATTTCTTTAGGGATCTACTCAAGTGGCGTGGAGGCGCTAGCTTCTAAAGAAAACTCGTACCAAGGGACGCCCTATAACTTGTTTGGTGATGATTTCTTCTCCTTAAGCTTTCCATCCCTAACTAGACCAGAAAAAGTAGTTTTGATAATTCTATTGGTTAAGTGAACTAATTGTGTGTGGAAATGGACTGCATTCACTTGACCTATCTATTTAACAAAATGATTCTCATACTTACTATTGTTTAGACTTTTGGTTACATGCTTTGAACTGCCTACGGGAATAATCCAACCATTCATGTCATGTATCTTATGATTAATTCAGTTATATGTTCTGACAAAAATATATGCATCGCTTCTTATTCCCTATTCATGATAAGATCTATGTTACTAATATGATGATGTGACACGCATTTTGCTGAAACCTCTCCATGGGAAGTCCTAGCAAAGAAAAGTCCGTGCTTGGGGTGTAACTAGACTAGTTGTGACATAAGTAGGCCCCTGACATCATAGTTTAGATTGTGGTGTTTGACCATGGGGTTTACCATCCATGTGTAGTTTCATCTAACTTGGGATGAACTTCACAACCTTTCTAAATACCGCTATTTACTCATCTTTTCACCATTCATGCCGTTATGTTTTAATCGCCATATTTGGTAATTTCACCATTTCACTCCCAGTTGGCATTGGTGTTGGCCCCTTTATATTGTGCGGATTGACCACATGTTGGTGGGTAATACACACACCCTAAGACGCCTCATGGGTCACGGATGGTAGTCATGGGATACTATGCCTGAGCCTTCGGCCTACGATGGGTCATGCGCTCCTTGTAGTGACCGCGAGCTCATTTAAATCGGCTAGTTGTAATTGGACTAATAATGGGTTGGCAAATCATGCATGCATAGCATAGACAAGCATCTATTGTTGTCATATGTGATATACAGATTCGTTTGACTGAATGTTTTACCTAGGGCACGAACCACCATCTATTGTTATCGTACATAGTTACCTGTCCGGATGTTTTACCCCGGGCATAGACCGTCTGGATGTTTTACCCAGATCAATGATTGCATGGGTGACGACCCCAGTGTCCATCTGGATGTTTTACCCGGAATAATAATTGCATTCACGCATCCATGCATTTAATAAGACTGCATCTACTGTGTTTTGGAATGTCTATATGTTTTTATGTTATTCCTTGTTTAGGGAGGTGGTGTGTAATCTTGAGGGGAGATCACACTAAGCTGGCCACTCATTCATCAATGTTCAACCGTACAGAGGATGCAGGTACAAGAGCCGATGAGTACGCTGCAGATTTGGAGGAGGTGGTGGGTGAGGGGGAGCTATATGACGAGGAGCCGCAACAGGAAGCGGCCGCCTATTTTGGGCTGAACCAGTAGATTAGCCCCTTGGTTTTTATTTTAGTACTGCTAGAATTTAAGAAGACTTATGGTTGTGTAATTGGCCCCCAACTGAGTGGGCCTGAATATTGCTCTCATCATTTTAAATCATATTTATGTTGCGTTTTCATTTCCGGTATATTGCACTTTGAGTCATTGGTTGATCATCGTTATCATTAGCTAACTCCTGGGTTTTTGGAATACATGTTGGGTACTCGGGTTCTGAAAATTGGAGCATTAAATGGATGGTTAGATATAACACATATAATCATGGTAGTCCCATAGATCTTACTGACGTAATACAGTAGTTGTTTGCTAGTGTGAGGTACACCGGCGAATCCATTTTCCCCACCATCCAGGGATTAGGCGGTGTGGATATACATATCATTAAGGTGGGCCCCATGTGTGGGGTGGGTCCCACCGTCCAAGCAATGGATTTTGTGGATATACAACGAATACATCATGGTGGGGATCGACACGTGGCCATCCCACACGAATCAAGCTGATATATGGTATTTCCCTTCCTCCAGGGTCTGCCCAAAATGGGCAGCAGCAAGGTGGGCCTCGTGATCGGATGGGGTAGATCTAATCCATTTGTCAAGGTGGGCTGCAAACATGGTGAGAGAGAGAGAGATCGACGTGATGGAGGGGAGGGGCTTCGCCACTATGAGCCCTCCCCATACATGATCTGAAACGTACATCAAATGTGTCCTATTACATGTGGGCCCACCAATCAAAATCAACGTTGGAGATCTCTTTTTCACAAAATGCAAGGTTTAAATGATCTTTTCTTAATGAAAAATAAACATCATCATAGGGTCCATGGAGAATGGCCCCATCATGGGATGAACATATGAATCATGGTGGGCCATTGGCCACATTTAGGGTGTAAAGTGAGATCCATACTGTAACGCCCCAAAAATCGAGGGTCGAACAAAGTTCAACTCTCTAGTTCCAATGCAGCCCAGTACAGAAGGCTCGTCACCTAAATGTAGGCTGATAGCTCGAATATGGTGTCCCATACACCACCGTATTCAGCTCATGAGTTTGAGTTGCTCACTGGTCACTACAGGGAGGCCGTCACCCCAGCGTAAGCCAACAGCTCGACCATGGTGTCCCATACAACACCATGCCCGGCTCATGAGTCTTAGTGGATCTTGGTACCATGGTTGAAATGGGCTTTACATTGGTAAGCAGTACCTTAGATTCAAACAGTAGTGTCCATACATGGTAAACACACAATAGGCTAATCAGGTTATTTGACAAGTACGATTGGTACGAACGTATATTGAATTGATCGACATAGAGCGCGTAAGTACTCTGCATGGCTTAACCACTATTGATAATCAGCGTACGACTTGGATTCTTCGAACGTATCTACTGTGTTGAAACTAGTTCGGCCACCCAATTAGGAACAATTATCGATTGCCTGGATTACGTGGTAGTCCCAAACATACTCAAATGCAATGGGTAGTCACATACTTTACTCATAACAGCATTTAACAAATAATTCAAAAAAAATTCTCATTTAAGCATTTTATCAAACACATTGAACATGTTAATATACATATGCATTTCATCCATAAATCACATAGTAGTAATCACATTATATGAAGGAAACTGTAAATATGGATAAGGTAGTTGAGAATCACATCTCAATACCCTTGTTAAAAGCGATTCATCAAACAATTTCTCATTAGGACATTTTATCAAACACTTAAACTACATAATACTACATACTTAAACTAAATTAGTTATAGCATATATTATGGCAGATCCTTTCATAAAGGAGTTGTTATACATACAACAAACATGTATTCTAGGTTAATAGTCATGGCAAGCATAAATCAGAATTTTACTTTCATTCAAACATTTCAACAAACACATGGAATGCATTTTATATTCACATAGTTCACACACATCTATAGTTTATCGAATATATTGTAACTAAGATCATATGGCAGCAATCAAGTCAGACATAAATCATTGCTGACATTTAAAGCCTTGAAAACCATAACCTAAATGTTTATAGTCCGCACCTTTCGTTGAATTTCTCGTTTCGAACTCGGTTCGAATCCTACGTCTCCGTCTACAGAACAATGGTTACTTGAATCATGAATTAGGTTAGCTATTTTGTCGATTTCTCTATTTGGATTCCTAAAATAAGATTAGGGTTAGGATTTCTTATCCAAATCGAAGCTAGAATCGATGGGGTAGTGATGGTGGGGTGGTAATTCGGTACATGGAGTAGTCGGAGTGAATCCCAGCAACAATCTCCCTATCTCTCTCTCTGCTCCTCACTCTTTTCTCCTCTCTTCTCTCTCCTAGGGTTACAGAAATTTGTATGGAATGAGAGAGGGGTGGTTTAAGGATCTTATATAGGCTCAAAACTGATGTCAATGGCCATAGGGTCATGGTATACTTAGGTTATAGCCAAAGAGTGCCTATTTTCGATAAACGAGGCCCATCTAGAGGTCCATTACCTGTCTATGTCATGGAGTAAGTTCCCTAACAATAGATCTATTCCAGGACTGTGTTTATGGTGTAATCTGACAAACTGATCGGCCGTGAAGGACCCGTATCAGATCAATGGTCGTCGTTACTCGATCAGGGCCACAAGTATACCAATAGGTGTAGGAAAATTTCCCTGATCCATGGGTGCAGTTGGGTCAGAATCTGACCATCTGAAGTCTTCAATTTCGCCCACAAGCGAACGGTCCAATTCACTTAAGTTTGAATTCATTTTCTAAAGATATTCGCATTTCTCACACACTTTGCTCAAGGCTCAAGTTATGTGTTTCTGTATACTATTTGAGCTCGATTCCCATGATGGTTGTCAAGCCCAATAAGGCGGCCATAACCTTATAGTTTCGTGGTAATCAGACTTTTGATGCGCGGTCTAGGTCTGATATAAAATTTCAATGTGCTCCCGAGAGCAACTAGGTTTTGGGATTTCTTCGAGGTTTTTAAGTAATGTTGAGCTAGCGATTTTAATGGTTTTGGGTCTTGCAGTTTGTATAGATAGTGGTTCAAGTAAATCCACCAATTAATTTAGTTTAGTACTTAATTAATTTTTATCTAATTTTCATAGTATACAATCTTTAAGGATTTCTGCCTGAGGTGGTACTCGGGTCTTTGTAAGGATTTTTCTAAGATGTTACACATACCATCAATCGGTAGGCCCCACTTGGCTCATCATCAAAATCACTACTCTAGTCCTATAATCACCCACCCGTTACACTTCTTCTTGGATCTTTGGAATGCTTAGCTCCTAGGCTTCTTTTTTGATGGTGGAAGATGAGAATTGAAGGGTTGGATTGAGAGGTTTTGGAATAAGAAGTGGGCCACACACTTGGCTATTTTCTTTCCTTAGGGTTGCTTAGAAAAAATGGTAGAGAATGGAGTGAAATGAGAGAGGAGTGATGTTATGTAAGAAGAATGAGATGAGAGGGATAGGTGGTGCAAGAGAGGGATGTGTGTGTGTAAGAGAGAGTTGACTTGTAGGGAGTAAGGTGGCATGGGGTATGGGTTGCTTGTCTTTATTGGTAAGAAAGGGATGTGAGAGGTATAGGTTATGTACTTAACTAGTACTTGATTGATTGATGTGAAAGGTGGTAGAGATTCTCTCGAAATTCATAATGCGTAATGTTTTCTCAAGATATACGCGGCCCACAACTCGTAGCTAGGTATCGCATTGGAATGTGAGATGCGACGTTAGAACCGCGGCGACGACGTAGTCACCAGAGTACAAGTTTCGAGTCGAGTCGACATAGATTTATAGGATGAGACTTAGGGTCGTGCGCAAATGCCAATTATATGTCGCGGGTTACCAGAATTCGACGGGGAGGATCACGCGAGTATACAGAATGGTACGAACTAGGATACTGGCCTTACAACCACAACCCATATAATACCAAAAATACAATCCATATAACATGAGAACCAGAGATATCCTGTAGTGTGTTCCACCTTAGATTTATATCCATCTCATTTTTGGGATCAAGCCCTAAAATGATATGTAAAAAATAGATGAACGGTATTCTGACCAGAGAAGTATGAGTGTAGCTTTAGAAAACGATCGTGGTTGTCATGTTATAGGGGTCAGGATTTTCTTGTAAATGGGTCATTGTTTGCATGTTGAAAGAGTCGTGGTTGTGATGTTATATGGGTCGTGGTTGTTACATGTTCACCACGACCCATATAACATGACAACTATGACCCATGACAACCACGACCCATATAACATGGCAACCATGACCCATACCTGTTGTCAGGTTATATAGGTCATGGTTTTCATGTTTTATGGGTTATGGTTTTCGTGTGATATGGGTCATGGTTTTCATGTTTCATGGGTTATGGTTTTCGTGTGATATGGGTCATGGTTTTCATGTTACACTGGTTGTGGTTACCAATCCGATCCACGATCCAATGTTGGATGACAACCACGATCCAACGCTGGATGACAACCATGATCCAACGTGGATAAAAAACCATGATACAATGTGCATGTGAACCACGATCACACGACAAGGTCGTAATTGTAATATACACTGGGCCATGGTTGTTAGGTTATATGAGTCGTGATTGTCATGTTATGTGGGTCGTGGTTGTCAGGTTATATAGGTCGTGGTTGTCATGTTAAATGGGTCGTGGTTGTGATCTTATATGGGTCATGATTCTCATTTCCTACTGCTAAATTGCATGACCACGACCCATATATGCACATAAGAACCTTACCATCCATCAAATGGACCCCATGGCCATCCAAGCCATGTGGCCCCTACCCTTTGGATGATGGAAAAAACATAAATATCAGATTTATCCAAATCAAGTGGGCCACTTCCATGTGTGTAACGTCTCGAAAAAATCCGTACAAAGACCCAAGTACCACCTCAGGCAGAAATCACTAAGGACAGAATCCTTTAGGAATTAGACGAAAATTAACTAAGTGCTAAACTAAATCATCTGTGGAATTATCTTAAATCACTTTTCGTACATACTATAAGACCCAAAACTAGTAGAATCGCTAACGTTACATTACCTATAAACCTAGGATCAATCTCAAAACCCAGTTGCTCTCGGGAGCACATTGAAACTCCGTATCGGACTTGGATTGTGCGTCGAAAGTCCGATTACTGTGAAATTATATGGTTATGACCGCCTTATTAAGCTTGACAATCATCTCAGGAATCAAATCCAAATAGTATCCAAAAATGCACAACTTGAGCCCGGAGTGAAGTGTGTGAGAAACGCGAATATCTTTGAAAAACGAACTCAAACTTAAGTGATTTGAGCCGTTCTCTTGTAGGAAAAATCTAAGGTTTCAAACCGTCAGATTCTGACTTAACTACACCCTCGGATTAGGAAAATTTTCCTACACAGGTCAGTGTACTTGTGGCCCTGATCGAGTGATGATAGCCGTTGAACTGAAACAGGTCCTCCACGGTCGATCTATAAATCCAATTAGATCGAAAACTTAGCCTGATATAGATCCTTTTTTAAAGAAATTTTCTCAAACCGTATGCAGGAAATGGGCTTCCAGATGAGCTCTGTTGGACCAAAACAGCCACTCTTTGGCTATAACCTAAGTATACCATGGCCTTGGGAGCCATTTACACCAATTTTGGGCCTATATAAGGACCTAAACCCACCCTTCTCTCATTCCATACGAAATTCCAAACCCTAGGAGAGAGAAGGGAGAAAAAGAGAAGGAAAGAGTGAGGAGAAGAGAGAGAGAGAGAGTGAGAGATAGTTACTGAGATTCGATCCCGCCGCTCCACGTGCCGAATCATCATATCCGTATTGCTACACCAATAATTTTAACTCCATTATTGGGTAAGAAATCCTAACCCTAATCTGTTTTAGGGATCCAAATAGAGTAAATGATGAAATAGCTAACTTATTTCATGCTATACATAGCCGTTGTGCCGTAGACAAAGACGTATTGTTCAAACTGAGCTCGATATGAGTTTACCAGCGGAAGGTGTATACTATATGTGTTTAGGTCATGATTTTTAAGGTATTTAATGTCAGTTAATGATTTATGACTGACTTAATTTCTGTCACATGTGCTTAGATGCGATGTTTTCTGTGTATTATACATATATATGAACTATGTTGAATATAATGCATTCCATGTGTTTGTTGAAATGTTTGAATGAATATGGAATTATGATTTATGCCTGCCATGTCTATTGATTGAGAATACATGATTGTTGTATGTGTGAGAAGTCCTTTGTGAAAGGATTTGCCATAATATATGTTATAACTAGTTTATTACATGCATGTTGATAGTGTAGTCTAAGTGTTTGTTAAAATGCTTGAATGAGAAAATGCTTGTTAAAATGTATTTAATGAGGCCATTGAGATAGGATTCTCAACTACCATGTCTATAGCTACAGTTTCTTTCATGTAATCTATCTCACTACTACATGATTTATGGATGAATGTCTATGTATGATAACATGTGCACTATGTGTTTGTTAAAATGCTCAAATGAGATTTATACTTGAATTGATTGTCACATGCCGTTCTAACTATCACAGATGAATGCCTATTGTGTTTAAATATGATTGGGGCTACTACGTAGTCTAGGCAATCAGTAATGATTCCTAAATTAGTGGCCGAGGTCGTTTCGCCACACAAGAAACGTTTGATGAATCCGAGTCGTACGTTGCTTGTTGACAGTGTTAGGCCACGCAGAATGCTTATGCACTCCATGTCGATTAATTTAACGTATGCTTGTACCAGTCGAGCTCGTCAAGTAACCCGATTGACCCATTGTATGTTCACCGTGTATGGAAGCTACTACTTGAATTTAAGGTACCACTTACCAGTGAAGAGCCTGGTTAACCTTGGTACCTTGATCTGTCAAGACTCATGAGTAAGACATGGTGGTATGGGACACCATGGTTGAACTGTCTGCCTACGCTGAGGTGATGAGCCTCCTCAAAATGTCCATTAAGCAAACCAAACTTGTGAGCTGAATATGGTGGTATGGGACACTGTATTCGAGCTGTCGGCCTATGATCAGGTGATGAGCCTCTCATAGTGACCTCGGGTATACACTAGGACTATGCTAAGGTGACGAGCCTTTCCATAGTGACCTCGAGTATAAACTAGGCCTGCGCTAAGGTGACGAGCCTCTTCGTAGTGGCTTGGAACTGCCTATCATATATGATTAACTAGGATTGACGATCCTAGATGGATTAATGTTTGGGTCAATGATATAAAGGGAGGTACCTTAGCTTCCCAAACCTACTATATGAATAAGTCTAATTAAGAACTTGGCTAATCATGCACATGCACTGCATTACATGTGCCTTTGGTGTTGGTGTTGAGCATAGCGGGATTGTTGCATGCACAACCGTGAGATGATGTCGCAGAGGAAGTGCAGGCGAGGGCATACATCATTATCACATTCCATCCTTGCATTAACAAGAGTACTTAGAGCATGATTGTTGTACTACTTTATCATTACTGCTTGATTGAATTGATAACATGTTAACCTTTGCCTTATAGCTCCACTGAGTTGATTACTCACTCCCACTCTGGGACGGTGTTTTAAAACACCAACCAGAATCTTTTGTAGTTTCAGATGACGGCAAGACATATGAGATGGAGCCTGCCTTTTATAATGATAAGGAGGAGTTCTCATATCTATAACTCTCTGGCGGGTCTACATAGACCTGGAGTTGCACCACCAGGGCTACAAGGATATGGACTAGATGACATTACACTTTATCATCTCCTGAATTTTGGTATTATACACGTAATTATTTAACCTAGTAACGTTCATACTTTAGGGACTTACAATCACTCATATGCTATATATACTTATCACAGTCTTCCGCTTGTGTAAATTAACTGTCTCCGGAGTATGATATGCTGATTTAATATAATCCCACTCATATTTAATGCACTTATATGGGCAACATTTAATCATCATTATCTATGTTACATAAGTGATGCGTTGGAGCTCGGGAGTTGGGTTCCTGCTCGACCCCCAATTTTCAGGGCGTTACAATGTTGGACCCACCTTGATTAACGCATGTACACGGTCCGTCCAGCGTCCCTGGATCCTGGACGTGTTCACTGAAGTGTGAACAAATAGTGAGGTGTACTCACAACAAAAAAAGGGTTTGATTTTAATGCTTTTAAGTGGTTCACTCATACAGCCACACCCTGATGTATGAACCTTATCAACGCCGTCCATTCCATTCCTCATTTTATTTTAGGCGTTGAGCCGATCCGACTATCTAGCGGACCATAGCATAGAAAACAGTGGCTTTACCGTTGAAATCCATCCTAATGTTTATGTACCCCAAAATATGTTGAATATTGGGCTTGATGGGTCCATCTTAGGCCATAAAAACTAATGGTTGGTCAGATTCCCCTGATGCGGGCCCCACCTAGGAAAATCCTCGAGAAAATAAAAAAAATAAAAAATAAAATATGGCAGCAGCAGGCGTTGCTACTACTGACTGTCAGAGGGCACATCAGCGTCCTGTGTTGCCGTGAAGAGGCAGGGACCGTTGGGTCCCAGCCATGGGCCCCACCACGATGTGTGTTGCACATCAACACCGTGCATTTGATGAGTCCCCTTTATATATGGGGTTCTTCCAAATATCAGTCGTAAACATGACTCAGGTGGCCCACACGGCAGGAAACAGTGATGATTAATCATCTACCATTGAAGCCCTTTTGGGTTGTCACAGAAGTTTTGGATCCTTATGAAATTTATTTTTCCTCTTCATCTGGGTCTATGTGACCTTATCAACAGATTGGATGGCAGATAAACTTTATGGTGGGCCCCACGTGAGACCCACTAATATAAGTGTTTTACCCACACCATCCTTGTGGGTGGAGGTAGGACAGCTGGTGTACCTCACTTCAGCTACATAGCTGCTGTAGTGGCGTCACCAAGTTCCGTGCGCCTCACTTGTTTCATCCACGCAGTCCATCTATGGGACCCACCATGATGCATGGGTTACATCCAAGCCGTCCAACCATTTTGAAAGCTCATTTTAAGGCTTGAATTTAAAAATAAGACAGATCTAGTACCACATGGACCACACTATAGAAATAGTGGGATTGAACACCTACCATTGAAACCCTTGGATTCCAGAAGTCTTGGACCAATAGGGAAATTGTTTTCCTTTTTATTCAGGTCTGTGTGACCTTATGATCAGATTGGATAGAAAATAAATGTTATGGTGGGCCTTGAGGATTTTAATGGTGGAAACATTGTCACCATTGTTATTTGGAGTGTGGTCCAATTGATCTTCTGATATGATTCATTTATATATATATATACATATATATATATATATTATACATATTGATGTACTTGTGGTTGTCCGTTGAGACCCACCTTGATATATACATGAGGCCCATTGTTGAGGCCCACCTTGATATATATGAGATCCATGTGATGCGACCCATTTAATGTATTTCAAGCCCATGGGTCGACGCCCAATGGGATGTATACAAGGTCCATTGCATTGTGTGATTCCACCATGGTTTATGTAATGATATTTATGGTGGGCCATGCCTTGGGAGCAATGATGGTTTAAAGTCCACATTGTAGGAATAATGTTGGTTAAATGTCCACATTGTAACTCTCCGTAAGGCCCATTGATAGGCCCATACTTGTTGTGTGTAGGCTGTCTAGGCCCATCCTCATTGTAAGGATAGTTCTTCATCATCATATAACATGCTTAGTATAACTCCATGACTCATGCCCATACGCATCATATGTATGCTTAATATGAGTAGTGACTGCTCATAGCATAAGTCATTGGACAGATTATTTATGGGACTCACTGATAGGAGTCACCCACATGAGCGCGTACCACTGCTGCATGAATGGATAGTATGACTCATGCATCTTGCATTGTGTGACTATGATTACTGTACACCCTAGTGACATCAAGGCTGTGACCTCTACAAGTATGTCGTGGATGGCCAGATGGGACACCAAAAATGTTTGGTTCGAGCATCTGGGCACTTTGGATGTCCGTGGGTGAAAGTCCCTAAACCTTCGAGGCCAGGAGACGCCCCAATGTCTAGATCGAGTAGATACATGAGTGTCCGAGTGCCGAATACTAGTAGGTCGTATCTCCTACTGTATCATAGTCGGTTGGGAGGGGGTGTGGCCTTATCTGCTCGAGTGAGGGGGCTGTAAACTAGGCTGAGTTTGACTAGCTCACAAATGAGTCCACTATCGACTAGCCAGGTAGGTATTGGCAGACTACTAGTCAGGTGGATAGTGTGGTCTCTTTCACTTTCTGGGCTATACGGTTAGGGAGGTGGCAGTTAGTGTGGAGTATAATAGACCTGGTGATTCCTTAGAGAGGAACCGTACTGATATGTGGACTTGATATGAGGACTGACATGATATTATGACACCCCATCGCTGTTGCACATGTGGGCAGGCGCACATGGGCGGACGCTGATGTGGGCAGGTATGATGTAGGCGGGGCTGAGGCCTAGGTGAGCTACCACACTGGGTGAGCTACCACACTGGGTGAGCTACCAGTGGTTGGTAGGCTACTATGCTGGTAGGCTACTGAGCAGGAGTTGCATACTCATTCATTCATCCATTCACTATCCGCTCGGGTTGGTGGTGTGCAACTATTTGTTACGTGTATCTTCATAATGACCAAGATTTTCGTTGGGGCGCGCGACTAATTTGAGATTAGAAGTTTACCACATTGTGTTTGACTATCCAAATTTAGATATGTGACTGGTTTGGATAGAATTCCCTTGTGATGGACCCCATAGCCTGTGATACTTCGTACTATCATACTGACTTCACTCCAGCTTGGTTATTTCATTCACATTATATATTACATTTCATCCACGGCATATGAGATTTTAGATTTCTACATTTTTGCACTTATATAGATTAGACGGACTTGGCAGGATCTGCATATTGCATTGCATCCACAATATATGATATTTGACTCATTATGATCTGCATTGCGTACTCTGATATTATATGACTCGTGGACTTACCAGTATATTTCCTCTTACTCTAATATCATATGATTCATGATCTTATCAGTATTTTTTCTTATCCTGATGATGTATGATTTATGAGATTTATTGTATACTTGGCACTTACCTTACACACACTTTCACCACCCTCTAAGCTTTTATAAGCTATAGACAATAGATGCGTGCAGGTGGCGTTAGGTTGCAGCAGCGTTGAGCTTGGAGCATGCAGCGGTCTTCTAGAGCTTTGATTTTTGACATATGTATTTCTCTTTTAGCATTGTATTCAAATGTTTATATTAGTGGATATGTGATGATGACGTGCCTTTATGATTTGGGTATACTTGTGGTTATGCTTCTTATGAGACAAATGTACCTTGAAAAATCCTCCTTATAGGATCCCAGGATCAGAACTTGGCGTATAGATGCTGGGAGCCGAGAATGGGGTACTACGGAGGCTGTCGGCATCAGATTTAACAATTGAGAATTTTGTGAGCCTGATTTTCGGGTTTGGGGCGTGACAAAATCTGATTAATCATCACGTCAGCTTGTTAATTAAGCTTTTAAGTTTTTATTTCGTAGTAATGTTAATATTAACATTGTTATTTTTGTAAGTCTGTTTTGAACTATTATACATTAATATTAAGAAAAGATTAATGTTTCCCAAATGAGAAGGCCATTTCACCTTGGAAGACTTGATATTCCAGTGGATTTGAAAAGTTTTTAAGAGGTAAATGGAAGAAAATAGTAGTGAAGATGAGAGAGTAAGGATAGAGAAGAGGGAAAGGGAAGAGTTTTAGAAATGAAGAGTGTTGTGTCGAGGTTCCATAATTAACACACACCTTTTAATATTATATTAGAGGAAAGGTAGGAGTGTTGTTTTAGGGTCCCATGACTAACACACACCTTTTAATACTATATTAGAGGAAAGGTTTACATACTCTACGAATGAATATAGAACTATGAACACACACACACACACACACAATCTAATTACATATATTTCCTTTCTATACTATTTTTCAAGTTGGAGCATACATATTGCTCATGCCCAACCGGTTAATAATTCAATGAAGAGCATCTCGACCAAGAGATTAAGTGAAAATGTCGGCCAGCTACACCCTGAAACAAATTAAAGGGATCACAATATCCTTATTAATAACTTTATTCCAGATAAAATGGCAATCAATCTGAATGTATTTGGTAAATTCATAAAATACTAATTGTTGGCAATGTGCATCTAAACCAAATTATCACAATGTAACAAAATGGGATCAAAGAAGGATAATCAACCTCCTACAAGAGAGTCTAAAGCCAAATAAGCTTATAGTAGCATGGGTCATTGGCCTATACTAAATTTATCAAACCATATCCGAGGGGACTACTTGAGGCCATAAATAAACTTGTTTAGATGATACATGAGGTGTGAGCTATTTAACATGGAAAATACCGATGGCTGATCCATATAAATTGTTGGAGTGTGCCATAAAAAACCAATGTGAGCCCTAATTCGCTGACCATGTGGATGTGACAGGGTTTATCTCAGCTATAAATCATAATGATCATGAGTCACTCGTTGACACCTTATGTGCCTTAATGTATTTGATATTACTTAGAACTTATGGATATGATTTAATTGAGGAGTGAGTCCTTTGGTACACCTGCTGAGCTTGAGATTGGACACAACAGCCATTGACTAAGGAGAGCTGCTATCCATGTATCTCAACACCTATATATTCCATGACAATACAAATACATAGGACATACATGTGGACATTCTATCATGAGATGTATGGTCATCTTGTGAGAGGAACTGACTTGGGTCAGCATAGACAATCTACACCATCAAGGATCTAACGTGGGGTTGATGTTCCTTCACCCTTAACCTATGTAGGAGTGTGATGTACCATGGATATAAGATACAAGGTTGGACCTTTGTGACACTTATATTGGTAGGATCGAGTTCAAGTCACTGATTTGAAGGCCCATTGGCCTGAATTAGGTGATGATTATGATCATAACTTGATGTTGCATTAAATTAACTAATTCTTAGACCTAAGGATGTGTGAGGTCACAACCTTAATTAGTAGACTTTGTTCGTTCTTACGAGGCAATCTAGAACCATTAAAATTAGACCTTGTTGGGTACTTCCATTAGGAATCATCATTCTTGCACGGGCTAAAACGGGATCTTATGGACTAAATTATGGCTAGAACTTTTAGATTAGAAAATCACTAAACGTGATTGGGCACTTCTATTAGAAACCATTGATTCTCGCACGAGCCAACAAGGGATCTACTAGGTTTTACCAAGGAACCAAATTATAGTTAGATATATTAGATTAGAAAATTATAAAGTGATTTTTTCATTGTACCCAACATTCTAATTATCTTAATAAGATTTTTAAATATTTTTAACCATTGAAGTTTTGTTTTAATTGTTAAAATGTCATTAATCGCACTAAATGATGATTTGATGGTCTAGATCCTATGGTCCACCACTTGATCAGTTTAGAATATAGATCTTTGATGGATGAGATGAATTGATGCACTTCCCCACAGCAGGCTATAAAGTTGTGCGTAGGTGCCAGAGTACTATATTTGAAATTCTTCTGAAACCTTAGGCTTCTCCCAATATATTAAATCCTATACTGGAGAAGATATACTAGAAGCCTTGGACACCCCTCCCCCTTGGGTGAAAGAGAAATAGGGAAATGGGTTTTGCATCTTCATTTTTCTTCCCATATCATCTCCATCTCTATGCAATTCATTTTTGTGGAAGGTTGTAGAATTCGTTGGCACCTATTAGAGAAAATTTTCATAGGCTATCTAGATCTCTCCAGTACTAGCATAGATCAAGGAGAGACCTTCTAAGTTGAAGGACCCTCATCAACATCAAATCAACTTATTATATCAGATTTCAAGTATGATCTAACCTTCTCAAGATAGATTTTATTTTTATTTTGTAAAAATTGTACCGGATCAAACTTAAGAGGTCTTGGGTTGGGATTTTATTTTTGTATTAAAATAAAATTGTATTCCACTATGCATCTTCAATAAATCACACCATAAACTTTATTATTAAAATTGTTGTGTAAAAAGGCATTCTTCACACTCAATTTAAATAAGGGCCAAAACATATTTACCGTTAAGGAAATAACCATACGGACAGTGTTAAGTTTGACCACAGAAAAATGTATCAAAATAATTAATTTTATACGTCTGCGTGTAACCCTTGGTAACAACGGAGCCTTATATTTGTTAATAGAACCATCAAAAATGGAATTTGGTGGTATAAATCCATCAGCATTTAACAATTTACTTATCCTTAGGTAGAGGAACTAACTTATATGTATTATTTTTCTTAAGAGCCTGTATGTATTTTATCATAGCATTCTTCATATCTAATTTAAATAAGGGTCAAGACATATTTACCGCTAAGGAAATAATCATACGGACGGAGTTAAGTTTGACTACAGAAGAATGTATCAAAATAATCAACTCCATATGTTTTTGTATAACCCTTGGTAACAACCGAGCCTTATATTTGTTAATAGAACCATCAAAAAAGTAATTTGATGGTATAAATCCACCAGTATTTAACAATTTACCCTTCGGTAGAGGAACTAACTTATATGTATTATTTTTCTTAAGAGTTTGTATGTATTTTATCATAGCATGTTTCCAATAAAGACTACTCATAGCTTCCTTCAAATTACGCAAAATAACTGAGGAAGATATAGAAGATACAATTGACTTAAAGAAAAGTGAAATATATTGGAATGAAACAAAATTACTAATGAAATGTTTGTAAAGGTAAAAATAATTAATAGAAATCACTACGGATTTATGTTTCCACTTATAATAATCACAATGTATAATTTATTGATTCATCTTTTATAATCTAACTAGAACCAAATTCCAATTCTTTCTAATCAGAAGATCAGATAGTTAAACTAATAGACTTTATCCATTCATACAAGGCTACCTAGAGCCATTAAAATTAGACGTGGTTAGGTATTTCCATTAAGAACCATTGATTCTTGCAGGGCTAACAAGGGATCCACTAGGTTTTACCTAGGGACTAAATTATGTCTAGATCTATTAGATTAAGAAATCACCAAACGTGATTGGGTACTTTCATTAGGAACAATTGATTCTTGCACAGGCCAACAAGGGATCCAATAGATTGTACCTAACAATTAAATTATAGATAGATCTATTAGACTAGAGAGTTATTAAGTGGTTTTTTTCATTGTGCCCACTACTTTAGATGTTTTAATAAGCTTTTCAAATATTTTTAACTGTTGAAGTTTTGTTTTAATTGTTAAAATTGTCTTAATCACACTTAATGATAATTTGATGGTCTAGATCATGTGTTCCACCACTTGATCAGTATGGGATATAGATCTTTGATGGATGAGACAAATTGATGTGCTTCCCTCACAACAAGTTACAAAGTTATGTACAGGGTACTGGAGTACAATATTTGAAATTCTCCTGAAACCTTAGCCTTCTCCTTATACATGAGATCCTATCCCATAGGTAATATATGAGAAGTCATGGACACTCCTCCCCATTGGGGGGGAGAGAGAGAGAGAGAGAGAGAGAGAGAGAGAGAGAGAGAGAGAGAGAGAGAGAGAGATTTGCATCCTCATTCTTCTTCCCACATCATCTTCATCTCTATGCAATTCACTTTCGTGGAAAGGTTGTGGAATTCATTGGCACCTACCAAAGAAAAATTCCTTATGCTATCTACATATCTCCGATACTGGAATAAATCAGGGGAGACCTTTTAAGTTAAATGACCCTTATCAACATTGGATCAACATATAATGTTGGATTTCAAGTATGATGTAACATTTTCCAGTATGATTTAATGTTATAAAAATTGTACTTGATCATACTCAAGAGGTCTTGGGTTGGGATTTTATTTTTGTATTAAGATAAAATTGTATTCCACTATGCATCTTCGATAAATCACACCATAAACTTCATTGGTAAGATTGATATATAAAAAGGCATTCTTCATATCCAATTGAAATAAGGGCCAAAAAATATTTATCGCTAAAGAAATAACCATATGGATGAAGCATAAAAACAAAAGAATATCTCAAAATAATCCACTCCATATGTCTATGTGTAACAACCAAGCCTTATATTTGTTAATAGAACTATCAAAAAATAATTTGATGGTATAAATCCATTAGCATCTGACAATTTACTTACCCTAAGGTAGATGAACTAATTTACATGTATTATTTTTCTCAAGAGCCTGCATTTATTTTATCATGGCATCTTTCCAGTCAAGACTACTTATAGTTTCTTTTAAATTAGGAATAATAAATGAAGAAGATATAGAAGGTACAATTGACCTAAAGGAAAGTGAAAATACTGGAATGAAACAAAATTACTAATGAGATATTAGTGCATGAACAAGAAACTTTACGCTAAGTAATACGAAGATCATCAAGAGGGATAGAAAGTACCTTAACCACCAATGGAAATATATGGAATGATGATAGGCACACAATGAAATATTTCTTTTAGCATTAATATACAAGTAGAGGCTTGGAGGGGTTAGAAGAAATGTGAGAATCATCAAGACATGGACTGTAAGGCCTGTATCCTAGTCCGTATCGTTCCGTACCGTTTCGTAGACTTTCGCGATCCTCTCTATTGAATTCTGGCAAGGCGCAACCTGTAATCAGTGTTAGCGGGTGACCTTAAGTTGCGTCCTGTATATCTGAGTCGACTTGACCCGAGACTTATACCCTAGCGACTACGCCGTTGCCGCGGTTCCAATGTCGCATCTCGCACGCTGATATGATACCTATGCCAGGAGTTGTAGGCTTATGCATATTTTGAGAAAATGCCACGCGTTGTGAATCTCAAGAGAATCTCTACCCAAATATCACATCAATCAATCAAAGTACAACCCATTCCCCATCCATCCCTCTCTCACCCAAAGTCAACACAACCCATACCACCCATCCCTCTCTCCTTACATCTCCTCTCTCTCTTATACCCTCTACCATTTCTCCAAGCAACCAAAGGGAGTGTGGACATCCAAGCTTTCCAAGAGAGAGCTAAGAGTGTGGCCCACCTTCTCACCCCCTCATCTTTCATCTTAGCTCTTCAATCTTCATTATGCTTCATCAAAATCGAAGCCTAAGAGCTAAGGAGTCCAAGGAGCTAAAGAAGAAGGCAATCAGTGGGTGATCATAACACTAGATTTTGATTTTGATTTAGGGTCCACACAATTTTTGGGACCCATTTTGATGTATGTATTTGCATGGCCCACCTAGGTAGGACTCATAGTGGCGGAGCCCCTCCCCTCCATCACCATTTCTCTCTCCTTCTCTCTCTCTCTCTCTCTCTCTCTCTCTCTCTCTCTTTCTTCCCTGATAGATGGCCCACTTGATGAGTATATATGACATCCAACCGTCCTTTTAGTGGGGCCACACGCTAACCATATAGTGGGATGCCCACTGTCCAGCAACCAAGGCCATCGGTTGCCCATTTTGGGCCTGTGTGACCGGCCTGTTGAAGGGTAAACTACACGTATCAGCATGGTTTTCAGCCATATGGCCCACCTGTGTGGACCCCACTGTGATGTAAGCATTGTATATGCACCACGTCCATCACCTACTCATCCAGGCCATGGGCCAGGCGGCCCATCTTTAGCTGGCCTGCTGCTCGCTGATGGAGGGGAAAACAAATATCAGTTTGATCTAATGGTAGGCCACGTTGACATGGACCCATCATGATTTATTTATTATATCACCACAGTCCAGATTGTTGGACAGTGGGTTGCATCGTGATGCTGGTGTTTTATCAACACCATCCATCTGTGGCCCTAGTAGCAAAACAGCTGCTGTATATGACGTTGAAAAGTTCTATGGGCCCTAATTTATATGTTGTATACTCACGCCGTCCATGTTGCCTCTAGCACGTGGGGCCCACTTGATGATGCGTAGATCCACATCGTTCATCCATTGGGCAGGATGGTGGGTCCCAGCAGCCTCAGCTGCCCATTGATGTCAGCAAGTTCAGTGGTCCCAACACGAGGTATGTGCATATCCCAAACGTCCATCCAGGACGTGGCCCACCCCACACGTGTGGGTGGGACCCTCCTTGATGCATGTAGTCTATATTCACACCATCCATCTGGACGGTGTATGAGGCCTGCCATGATGATGTGGTGTCCGCACCATCCAGACCTTGGATGGTGGGACCCACCATGATGTATGAAATAGGCACCGTCTATCCATTCTACTAGACTGGTGCCCCACACGTGTGGAGGTGATATGGGTTTTATCCCAGCCGTCCATCCATTCTGGATGGGCGGGACCCATCTTGATATATTTATTCTATATCCACTCCATCCACGGTGTCCATTTTGTTGGACAGGTAGGACCCCCACCTTGAATGTACATGCTTCACCTACACCGTCCACATGTGGATGTGGGGCCCACACTCGATGTATATACTGTATATCTACACTATCCAAAGGTTTGGGACAGTGGGGCTTGATGTATGTGTGTCTGTCCTTGCTGTCCACATGTGGACAGCGAGACCTACATGATGTAGGTATTGTATCCACATCGTCCACCCTATTTCTAGATCATTTTGAGGCCCACCATGATATGTATGTTTTATCCTTGCCGTCTATCAGTTTTTATGCCCACTTGCTGATTGGCGTGGCCCAAATGTGATGTATTCGAGGCCCATGGGATGAGTCCCATTGTGATACATTTGAGGCCCATGGGACATAGCCCATTGTGATGTATTTGAAGCCAAGTGATGAGGCCCATATATTGCTGCCCATTTGATGTAAATGAGGTCCATGTATTGTGACCCATTTGATGCCCAAATATGAGGCCCATTGTGATATGTTGGAGGCCCATTGTTACAGCCCATGTGTTATGCCCCATTTGATGTATTTGAGGGCCCAAGTGATGTATATGTGGCCCATGTGTAAGGCCCATATGATATGGCCCATGTGCTGAGACCCATTATGATGTATATGAGGCCCATGCGATGTGGCCCATTGATGTATATGAGGCCCATTGTGATATGTATTAGGCCTATATGATGTGTCCCATTGTGATGTATTTGAGGCCCATGTGATATGGCCCGATGTGATGTATATTAGGCCCTTGTGTGAGGCCATGGGCCTCACTATATTTTACGCTTTATGTAGGCCACTCCTTAGGAGCAATGTTGGTTAAATGTCCACATTGATGGGCAATGATGGTTAAATGTCCACATTGTGACCTTCCTTCAGGCCCTTTGTTAGGCTGATTATCAAGGCTAATTATCGATGCCGATTATCGATGCCGATTATGAGTATGTAACAACATATCATCATGATACATGCTCATACGCATCATCTGTATATTTGTTATGAGATGTGGTTGACAATCGCACATGTCATTAGGTGGATTATTATGGGACTCCCTGAGAGATGGAGTTATCCCACATGAGCGCACGGTACGTGCAGGTTTGATGCATGACTGGATGGTATGACTCATGTGTCTCGCATTTTGTGACATGATCATTTGACGCCCTAGTGACATCAAGGTTGCGGCCTCCACAGGTATATTGTGGATGGCTAAATGAGATACTAAAAATGTTTGGTTTGAGCATATGGGCACTTTGGATGTCCGTGGGTGAAAGTCCCTAAACTCCCGTGGCTAGGAGATGCTCCAACGTCTAAATCGAGTGAAAGATATGAGCGTCGAGTGCCGAATACCAGGAGACCGCCCTTCCCATTATGAAGTGGTCGGTTGGGAGAAAGTGTGGCCTTATCCTTCTGAGGGAGTAAGCAATGTTAGGCTTAGTCAAACCAACTTGAGGAATGGGTATATCGACGAGCTGGGCTCGATATTGGTAGGCGGATAGTAAGGTCTCTTACACTTACCTAGTTGCACGCTCGGATAGGGGCGGCAAGCTAGCGTAGAGTGTACTAGACCCCGATGATGATCCTAGATATCTACGGTACTGATATGTGGACTTACCGAGTAGGAGTTGCATACTCAGCATTTCATTCATTTATTCACTATCCACTTGGGCTGGTGGTATGCAACTAATTATTATGTGTACCTTTGCAATGGCCAAGACTTCGGTTAGGGCGCACGACTAACCTGAGATTATGAGCTTTCCACATTGAGTATAGTTATCCAAATTTAAGTATGGGACTGGTTTGGATAAAAGTACCTTGTGACGAACTCCACAACTTGCGATACTACATACTATCATCCTGACTTCACACTCCAGCTTGGTCATTTCATTTGCACCACATATTGCATTACATCCATGACATATGACATTTTGGGTTACTATGTTTCTACATTTATATGACTTAGATTAGGTTGACGATATTTATGGACTCGTCAGGATTTGCATATTGCATTAAATCCTCAGTATATGATGTTTGACTTTGTCACGGCCCAAACTCTAAAACCAGGCTCACAAAAGTTCCGATCACCGAATCTGGTGTCGACAGCCTCTTAGTACCCCATTCTTAGCTTACAGAGTGCATACACTAGATTCTGATCCTGAGATCCTACAAGGAGGATTTTTCAACGTATATTTAACTTGTAATAAGCATAACCACAAGTTTACCCAAATCACAAAGGTAACATCATTATCATTTATCTACTAATATAAACAGTTGAATACAATACTGAAAGGGAAATACATATATCAAAAATTAAAACTTCAGAAGACCGCTGCATGCTTTAAGCTCAACGCTTCTATGACATAACGTCACCTGCATGCATCTATCATGCATAAGCTTATAGAAAGCTTAGAGGGTGGTGTAAGTGTGTGTGATGCACGTGCCAATCATATAAATATCAGAGTAAGTGGAAATACTGAAAATCCATAAATCATACAATATCAGAGTAACGCGAAAACATTCTGATAAGTTCATAAATATCGTTAGCCTCGTCCAGGCTATGCGTTGCAAAAACATAATAAGCAAATATCATATACTGAGGAAGCAATATAGTATACAAATCCTGATGGGTCCACAAATACATCAGGATCATCTAGGCCATATAAATGAAGAAACGTAGTAGTTCGGAATATCATATTTTGCATATGTAATGCAATATGCGGTGCAAATGAAATAACCAAGCTGGAGTGTGAAGCGGGATGATAGTACGTAGTATCATAAGCTACGGGGTCAATTACAAGGGACTTCTATCCAAACGAGTCCTATACCTAAATTTGGATAGCCAGACTCAATATGGTAAACTCCTGATTTCAGGTTGGTTATGCGCCCCAACTGAAATCCTAACCATTGCGAAGGTACACATATCAATTAGTTGCGAACCACTAGCCTGAGTGGATAGTGAATAAATGAATGAATGAGTGAAATGCTGAGTATGAAACTCATACTTAATAAGTCCATATATCAGTATTGTATATCTCTGGAATCATTACCAGGGTCTATTACACTCTACGTCAGCTTGCCGCCCCTATTCGAGTGCACAACTGGGTAAGTGAAAGAGACCTCACTATCCACCTGCCAATATCGTACTCAGCTTGTTGATAGCGGACCCATTCCTCAAGCTGGTTAAACTCAACCTAGATATTGCTCCCTCACTCAGGCGGGTAAGGTCATACCCCCTCCCAATCGACCACGACATAATGAGAGACGCGGCTTACTGGTATATGGCCCTCATGTGCTCATATATATCCACTCGGTCTTTACGTTAGGGTGTCTCCTGGACACGGAGGTTTAGGAATTTTCACCCAGGGACATCTATGGTGCCTGTATGCTAGAACCAAACATTTTCGGTGTCCCATCTGGCCATTCACGATATGCATGTGGAAGCTACAACCTTGATATCGCTAGGACGTACAATAGTCATAATACAAAATGTGCGATGCATAAGTCATACAATCTAGTCATATATCAATCCTGCACATATTGTGTGCTCATGTGGGATGACTCCGCCTATTAGGGAGTCCCATAAACAATCTGTTCTATTGCATATGCAATGGTCAACCACAACTCATAACAAACATGTAGATGATGCGTATGGGCATGTATCATGATGCTATGCTATCACATACTCATAATCGGTATCGACAACCAACACCGATAATCGGCATTGATTATCGACCTTGATAATCAGCTTATACAATTGGCCTCGATAATCGAAATCGACCTCAATAATCAGAATCAGCCTCGACAATCGGAATCAACCTCGACAATCGGAATCGACCTCAACAATTAGAATCGGCCTCGACAATCGATATTGATTTTAACAATCAGAATCAGTCTCGATAATCAGAATCGGCCTCGATAATTAAAATTGGCCTTAACAATTGAAATCGGCCTCGGCAATCGGAATCAATCTTGTTAATCAGAATTAGCCTTGACAATCAGAATCAGCCTTGATAATTAACCTCAACAATCACAATTAGCCTTGCTAATCGGAATTAGTCTCGATAATCGAAATTGATAATCGGCCTAAGGGAAGGTCACAATGTGGACATTTAACCATCATCTCCCATCAATATGGACATTTAACCATTATTGCTCCCAAGGAGTGGCCCACATAGAGACAAACATATCGTGAGCCCATGGCCTCACACAAGGGCCTAATATACATCACTTAGGCCTCATACAAGGGCTACATATACATCACGACGGGCCTCATCACGTCGGCCAAATACACATCAGGTGGACACTACACATGGGCCTCAAATACATCACATCAGGCCTCATTAACGGTCACGAACACATTACAGTGGGCCTCCTCACATGCCTAATATACATCACGATGGGCCACATACGCGGGCCTAATATACATCACCATGGGCCATAACCCATGAGCCTTAAATATATCACAATGGGCTATGACCCATGGGCCTTAATATGCATCATAATGGGCCGTAACCCATGGGCCTCAATATACATCAAGTGGGCTACATCAATAGCCGCACCAATGGGCCTCATATACAACGAGTGGGCCGCATCAATGGGCCTCAAGTGAGAGCTTGGATTACACCTAAAATCATTTCAATAGTTGCAGGTGTAACATGTGTATCATTGTACACATCATTCTATGGGGTACATGACTCACTAATGTTGATCAGCACTGCCAAACATTGTCTATGTAAATTAGCACTGTCCAAACTTTGGACATGTAAATTAGCACTGTACAAACATTTTCTAGCACCATCTAGCACAATCTGAATGGTGTGGATGAAATAAATACATCATGGTGGTGTCCATCGTCCAGATCACTGGACAACGAAGATAAGACACATATATCACAGTGGGTCACACTGTCCCACACAGTGGATAGTGTGGATACATTCAACAAGGTGGGTCCCACCATTGGACGGTTGGGATATAACCCGTACATCACAGTGCACCCCACACCTGCATCGTCTAGATGGACGGTGTGGGGGAAAATAAATACATCAAGGTGGGTCCCATCCCCACACGTGCCAAACGTGTGGGGTGGCCCCTCATCCAAACAAATGGATGGCTGGAGAAACACATCCATCACTGTGGTTTTACAAGCATCGTCCAGATGGACGGTGTGTGTAAAACACATGCATCTAGGTGGCCCACACAGGTTGCTGATGTAAGTCAGTGGTGGGACCCACCAGATATATGTAATATATACATATCATATATTATATTATATTATATTATATTATATTATATTATATTATTTATTTATTTATTTAAAGGATCTAGGCCTGCTAGCCACCATCCTGATGGATGGTTTGGATGCAACACATGTATCATGGTGGGGTCCAAACATGGATAGTCCAGATGAAAAGGATGGTTGGCGTGGATGAAATGCACATCAGGTGTGCCCCATGCCATACCATCCAGATGGATGATGTGGATCCAGATACATACATCAAGGTGGAGTCGCACATGGCACCGTCCAAGTGGACGATGCAGATGCAAAACACACATTTAAGGTGGGCCATGCAATCAAGGAAAAAGAGAGGGAGAGAGGGAGAGGGAGAGGGAGAGAGAGAGAAGAGAGAGAGAGAGAGAGAGAGAGAGAGAGAGAGAGAGAGAGAGAGAGAGAGAGAGAGAGAGAGAGAGAGAAGGGGAGGGACCCCGCCACTATGGGCCCTCCCCATATAATGCATCCATCAAGTGGGTCCCAAATCATGTGGACCCTACATCAAAATCAAATACTATGAACACCCACCTTTAATCATGGACTTCTCCTTCCACCAATGCATTTTAGAGCTCTAAGGCATGCATTTCAATGGTTTGGATGATCTTTGGAAGGTGGGATTAAATGGTAGGAAGGTGGGCCACACTAGCTCTCTCCCATGGAGCTTAGATGTTGGGTTGCTTGGGAGAATCAGCAAGAGAGAGATGGGAGACAGAGGTTGTAAGAGAGAGAGAGAGAGAGATGGGTGAGTGATGGGTGTACTTGATAGGTAAGGGTTGTAAGAGAGAGAGAGAGTTGACTTTGAGGATGGTGTTGTACTTGACATTTGATGTGTGATGTGTACTTGATTAATGGGATATATTCTCTTGAGATTTACAACACGTAACATTTTTTCTCGAGCTGAACGCGGGCCCACATCTCCTGGCTCTGGTTCACCTTAGTGCGCGAGACGTGGTGTCAGAATTGCGGTGATGATGCGGTTGCAAGCGTACAAGTCTCAGGTCGAGCAGACTCTGGAATACAGGATACGACTCAAGGTCAGGAGCAACTTCTATCTACGTGTCGTGGGTCACCGAATTTCGATCGGGAGGACCGCTGAAGCCTACGGAACGGTACGGGTCTCATAGGCTTACCATGTCTCCGCATTGCATAGATGATCTATATTACTTCCTCAGTATATGAATTGGCTTATTATGTTTTTGCATTGCATAGCATGGATAAGGCTGATGGCATTTATGGACTTACCAACATGTTTCTACACGCACTGATATTGTATGAGTTATGGATTTGGTAGTATTTCTGGTTACTCTGATATTGCATACTTAATACTTACCTTGGGCACACATTTTCACCACCCTTTAAGCTTTTTATAAGCTTATGCATGATAGATGTGTGCAGGTGGTGTTAGGTCACAGTAGGGTTGAGCTTAGAGCATGCAGCTGTCTTCTGAAGTTTTAATTTTTAATATATATATATATTTCCTTTTTAGCACTATATTCAAATGCTTATATTAGTGGATATGCAATGATGATGTTGCCTTTGTGATTTGGGTAAACTTATGATTATACTTCTTATGAGATAAATGTACATTGAAAAATCCTCCTTGTAGGATCCCGAGATCAGAATTTGGCGTATGGGCACTTGGAGCTGAGAATGGGGTACTAAGGAGGCTATCGGCACCAGATTTGGAAATTGACAATTTTGTAAGCCCAGTTTCTAAGTTTGGGGTGTGACATAGACTAAGAAGAGGTGTACGGTTATATTGTAGATGCTCACCATAACTGGTAAAAGGATTGTGTCATGATTTTCGTTCATTAGATAAGTAAGGGATATCTTCAAAGAAGGTAACATCAATTAATATATCTCTTATAGGTTAGAAGGTTATAACATTTATACCCTTTTAGACACCGAAAGTAACCTAAGAAGATATACTTATAGCCCAAGGACTTAACCTACCGTTACTACCATAAAGAATATGAATAAAATAAGTACACCCAAAGACTTGAGAGGTAAGAGAAAAGGTTTGTCATGTGAATGTAATATTTCAAATGAGGACTTATATGATTAATAAGAAAAGTAATAGTGAGTAAAGAAACACCTAAAAGTATTTAGAAATGTTCATACTAAGAAGAAGAGCATATGTGACTTCAAGAATACAATAATTCTATAAATCTTTGTTGTTAAAGTGAAAAGTTTGTGAGTATCAAAAACTCAAATTGAAACATGACCCATAAGGTTGTGGAAACAACCAAATTATGTACATGTATAGTGTGAAGCCTACAAGATCGGAACCCTGATGCATTATTTATGTGTGCCATGAGGCCCATTAGGTTGACGAGCCCATCATGTTGTGCATATGTGTCATGGAACAAATAAGACCGTGGAGTCCATTGTGTATGTGTGCACATGTAGTTCCTAATCTAGCCAGTCGTGAGGTGTGTAGGGCCTACTGTCTTGGATGGTGAAGCACACCAAATTGTTTATATGTACTAGCCCTAAGTGGCTAGTCGTGTGAGGTTTTAGGACCTAGTGTTGGGAAGTAGGGTCCATTGTGACACTATAAACAAGGGTTCTCTAGTTGGAGAGTTGGGACCACCATGAGTGTATGAAAGTGTGACTTGCCATTATGGGTAACGGGGTCCACCTTGTGGTTTATGTGAGGCCCATTGCATGAGGTCAGCAAACCAAAAGCAAGATACTTATAGTACTGATTACGATTTGATATTTAATCACGAGAATGACATGTAAGTTAGTGGCTTGACCTTGTGATTGTTAAGCCTAAGATAGTTTACTTGAGCGCGTAATAACTGAAGGCTAAATGGATTTGCTTGAACTTGGTCAACAACGCTTAGAAATAATGCTTGTACATGTAGGGAAACAAGCTTATTTAACTTATGAGATGAACCTGAAAAGGCATGTATATAAACTCATGTTCAAGTACACTCTTAATGTAATATTAAACTAATGAAATCCATACTAATAATGTGCACGTGAATACTAATGTTTGAGTATACCAATGTCACTCATTTAACTTATGAGATGTATACCAATAAGGTATACAAGTAGCCTCATTTGGGTACACTAGTGTAATCCTTACATAAAACACAAATCAACCCTTATGTTAAAAAGATCTAGTGTGGTGTAATGACTTCTAGAAGAGAACTTAAGTATATTGTGTTAGTGCACTTATTTGCACTCATGTTTGTTAATCATGTGACTAGTTGTGTCTATTAGTTGGATGAGTTCTTGCCAAATGAAGACCGACGACGCAACTAGATCAGAAGTATTCAAAACCAATTCCAACTTCATATTTTCTATCCTCTAGTCCTGGCTTTAGCAAGTCCTAAGTTGATGAATGATTAAATGGACAAATAGGAAAATCTGTCCACTTTCAGTACGAAGAAGGTGCCATCGAATAGCACATTCAGTATCACCGAAGATATCTTCGGTGTTACCGAAGGGGCTCAAAACAGTCCAACAACATTACAAAGATAATTCGGTGACACTGAATACCACCGACGAACAAAGTTTGGTGCCACCGAAGCAAGTTCAGTGATACCAAAGTTGGCTTCGGTAGCACCATAAACTAGCTGTTTTCAATCCGTTGGAACTTTTTACTTATAAAAGCGGCTTGTAGAAACTTGCAAAATTAGTGAAAATAGGCATCATAGTCTCTAGTGTATCCCAAGCTTATCCTAGCCCATCTAGACTCTATCCATTCGAGTTTCATGCTCTCTTCATTGTGATCTTTCACTTCTATGAGCATTCAAAGTTCCTATTAATGAAGAACATGAACTTGTGCCTTCTCTTGAGTACAAAGACCAGACCAATAGGAAAATCCTTAGTCTTTTGATACTATACAACATCCATAGGTTGAATCCCTTAGGAAATCCACTCATTATCCTAGATAGGAGATTCACCCAACTCCCATTACCTTGGTCACCTTTATAGGTATATCTTACGTAAGGTTCCTAATCGTGAAGCTGAGATAATAGAAAAATTCAAGCTACATGATCGGGGGAGCATCGGGAAGCTGATTCAAGCACGAGAGCGCGAAGTCTTGAACAGGGTGAGCTCCAAGTCCTAGAGGGGAGGGGGGTGAATAGGACTATGCCAAATAAAAATAAAGTGTAGAAATATAACACAGATAGCAGAAATATAAAGCAACCTCATATGCACAAGTATTGAGAGGTTGATACAAATGTTGTTCTAAGGACAACCTTACACCAAAAACCAATGGCTTATGTTAGGAGAACCTGATTTCTAGAACGCCTGTGAGTATCAAAAACTCAAACTGAAACAGAGACAAAAGAAATAATCGTTTAGCCATTGGAGTGATCATGGTTTGTGTGGGACCCACCCTGCATGTGTGTTAAGGGTGTGGCCCACCTTGATGTTTAAATCAGACTGTCCATCCAGACGGTGGGGTTCCATGTAGCTAAAGGCTGTTGGTCTTAATCCAGCAACACTAGTGGGGCCAACTGTGATGTATAGGCTCCATCTGCACCGTTCGTGCAGTGGACCACACCATTATATATGTGCTTCATCCATGACGTCAGCAGTCTTTGGGGCCTGCTGATGTATGTGTTGCATTTAAACCGTCCATCCATCTGGTTGTCCAGATGGTGGAACCCACCATGATTTATGTACTTTACTAGCACTGTCAAGCAGGGACTGGACGATGGGCCTTGACAATGATGCATGTGTTTTATCAGTGTCGTTCATCTGTGGACCACCAGGATTTATGTACTTCATCCCACCATTTTCAGTTGCTGTGTGAATGACAGCAAGCTCCGAGGGCCTGACCATAATACATGAGTTGTATCCCTACCGTCTATCTATTTATGTGGGGCCACCATGATGTATGGGTTTTTCCATGCCGTCTACCCTATTCAAGTCCTTGTGACCTTATGAACAGACTGGATGGAAAATAAATACTATGGTGGGGCCCACTGGAATTTAACAGTGGAAATCATTATCACAACTATCATTTGTGGTATGGTCCAGATGATCCTTAGGATATGATTCATTTTGTGATAGTTCTTTAAAATGATCTTTAGTTATAGATGAATGGTGTGGTTAGTTTGGGCCCATTTGATTAGGCCCATTTGAATCAACCCATTTAATTTGGCCTATTTAATTCGGCCCATTTGTATCGGCCCATGTGATTCGGCCCATTAATGTGGCCCACTTGATGCATATGAGGATATTTGAGGCTTATATTCATGGTCCATGTGCTGAGGCCCATTTGATGTGAAATGGCCAAGCTATATGTCCTAGAGGCCAAATTAAAAAAATTAACAGCGGAATATAAGAAATAGGATAGCCAACAAAAGAAAGGAAACAAACCATAATAAAGGAATATAAAGCAACCTCAAATTCAAGTCTTAAGAGGCTGATACGAATGTAATTCTAAGGACAACCTTACACCATAAAAATCAAGGGTTTATGGCAGGACAACCTTACTAGAACGATAAGTATCAATATCCCAAACTGAAGAGGAATAATAAAGGGAAATAGCAGAAAGTAAATTCTAAATTATTACAGCATTCCCCATTGTGCTTGAAATGAAAATATTACAACATTCACATCCACACATACATCCCACAATCTTGAATAATAAAATATAAGAAATATAAATCACACAACCACAAAACATAAAGAATTATAGTGGTTCACCTGTGTGTACACTAACTATATTAAAACAGCCACACAGATTGCTACTCCACTCCTAATATCCTCACACAGGGGATATTAGCGTTCACTATCAAAATAGGTTTTCACAGCTTCACCCAAAACCTTCTCAATTATGTCTTTTTTAAAGGGCTTACATAATCTAAAAACCCTTATGATTTTTCTGGCTTTCCTCAGATAACCAACAAATTAAGATTTTTATGGCTTAACCTCAAATAAAACCAAAATGAAAGGAATTTACAATAAATGTAAAATACCTGAATTTCTCCTTTTGTAGCAGCTCGGTAGAACCAATCAGAGTAGATGATTGAATGTAGAATTTCAAAAGTCTAATACTCACTTTAAAATGGTTTTAGGTTCTAATTAATTTTAAATTAAACCAGTTGGGCTTATCTCTATTTGATTTTGATTCTAAGAAGAAGGAATATCACAATTCTTCTTTTCAATTATAATTAGAATGTAGAAACAAAATCAAATTAATAAAGCTAACAAAAGAGAATATTAAATGAGCACAATGTAGCTTAAAATAAGCACAAACTTATCTTAGAGTGATCTCTTGATTTTACTTGAATTTCTATATGTAAACTCTGAAATTCATTGTCTATTTATAGCTGCAGAAATCGCATCTTCGACTGGTCTAGTGGACAGTATGACTGGTCGTAGGAGAACGGATTTTTAAAATTGTTAGCGCGATTAGATAAAATCGACTCACGACTGGTTGTAGGGTGTCTACGACTAGTAGTAAGCTTCTCACGACTGGTTGTAGGACCACTAGATTAGTTACTGGACTTTGAGTCGTAGAACTAGGATTGGTCGTAGGACGAGTCAACACTGTTCACATGACCGTTCGAGCAGAGTACAGGACTGGTCATGGACGAACAAAAAATTCTGAAAAATTGTAACAAACTTAGGATTAGTCTTGGAATCTCTTGGACTGGTCATGTACATGCTAGGACTAGTCGAACAAGGCACGGGACTAGTCTTAGAACAGTATAATTCCATGTAAAATTATTCAATTGAATTATGTATTCAAAGTGACCTATCCTAAGGACAATCTAAGGTCAATCTTACCTTGAAAGTGAGATATGAACTTTGAAACTTCTTAACTTCAGATGGTAGATGACCTTTGTGAATGAAGCTTGAGATCTTTGAACATAGTGTAGCACTTGAAACAAAAGATCTTCTAAAGCTTGAATAACCATTCTTCTTTGTGTTGAATGCTGGCTTGAGTCTTGAATAAGAATACTTCTACTATTGTAGCTAGTACTTACACTTTTCGAAACAGTTTGTACTCGCATTCTTCTATAGTATCTGAAGTAGTTCTTCATTTTGGACTTGAAGCAAAGTGCTTAGAGCGATGAAGCAATGTCTTAAACATTTATAAAAATGAGCTACATAAGACATAGACTAAGGTTTTGGCACCACAAAATTTGACAACCAAAGGAGCATAAAACCATAGCACTTACAATCTCTCCCTTTGTCAAATTTATGACAAAACACTCAATAATAATATAACCAATATGAATACAAATAATTATGCATAGGTTATAAAAGAAAACCAGTAACAGCCTGGTTAAAGAATCATGCACCAGTTTGTCATACACCAGATGTAACAACAAACACACATCAAGATGGAGTAGGAAAAACATTTACATAATCATTCAGCTTCCTTACTCTTACTCTCCCTGAAGTACTTCACCGGAGTAGCACATATATTTAAAAAAAATAAAAAAATACTCTTACTTTGCTTGTAATGCATGCAGTCCAAACAAATTCTCTCCCTTTTTGTCACAATATGACAAAGGAAGAATAAAACAGTGGAAAATAAAAAGGAGTAATCAATGAGTCAAGATATAAGTAAATAAAAGTTCAATAAGGTATTAAGATTTCAATAGTTCAAACCAAAGACAATAAACCATATAAAGTTCACAATCCAACAAAAGTAAACTTAAAGTTAATACAGACCAAATTGATCAAAACTACTCAATCAGAACCTGAAGACAAAGCAGGTATGGTAGGATCAAGTTGATGCATGCCCTTGTTTAAGCGCCTAAGATACTTGCACATATATTTAAACTGTAAATCATGTGCAATGTTCATGTCTTCTACCTTAACATTTATATTTTTTACCTTCTCCTCAAGTGCACGTAGACGCGCATCAAACTCATATGGTTCATAATCAGAATCATTAGTAGAATCAGACTCAATTTCATCAAAAATATCATCTATGTTTATGTCATCAGGAGAAGATCATCAACTTCTTCTTCATTCCCAACTCCAGCTCCATCACCACCATCCACTTGGCCAGGAGCCAATTCCAACTTCATTTTATTTATATTTGAGTTGTTAAAAATCAGAGTATGGATAGGAGCCTCTCCAACAGGCATAGTGACCAACATATGTGAAGCCAACACAGTCATTAGATCGACAAATGTATATCACTATGACCTGGATGGAGATGAAACTGAATGATGGAATGACAAATTAAAGATGGAAGACAAACTTTAGTACCAGAAATAACTGAGTGCAAAATACGAACCATAAATGAAGTCAACTCTATTTTATTACCAGACCACAGATACAGATTAGAAGTAAAAATTCTGTGAAGGACTTTGTATCTGGGTAACAAATACTTTGAGGGGAGCACATTCCCTTTATGAGTCCATTGCACATTCATGTTACATAATGCTTTTGTGAACTGTCGTTTTTCTATTTCTGAGGATTTTTTTAGTTAGAACATGAATGAGAATACCCTCATCGTTAACAGGTATTTCCATAAGGCCAGATATTAGATGACGGTTTACATCAAAAGGGCCTTCACTAGCATCTATTTTAAATGTTAAATTTTTAGAAGAAAATTCAGAGATACATGCAAACATGGACTGTGCAATAGATTGGTATGCAGGCCCACTCCAATGTAAGATGTTATCCCATCCTACAGCTTGGATGAGTGGAAAGATACCAAATGGAGCAATGCGGTTAAGATCAACAGCTTTTTCAACAATAACATTATGCAAACGCAAATCCCGTACATATGAAGGATCATTTTTGGGTGAACGAAGATGGCGCTGAGTTATTGGAGTTGATCTAGAGGATGATGGACCATGGGCTATTTTCTTTTTCCCTCTAGCATCAATTTCCATAAAGAAATATAAAGGAACAAGAAAACTCAAAAGAAGTAGAGATGGGTTTTCTTAGATCAGCAAATGTAGAAGAAAAACCCTAAAATCTTCACAAAGCTTGAAATCAAGCACTCCAATGTAAATAAAGAAGAGAATAGAACTTGAATCTGACAGATTGACTAATAAAATGCACTAACCTTGAAGATCAAGTTGGTGGGTTCGACTGGTCGAATGTCAGCTCGTTGGAGAGGAAGTTAGAAATGAGGAAGACGAGATTTTTTCCAAATTTAAAACACTTAACGTGCTCCACGACCGGTCTTGAGCTGTCTTCGACCGGTCGTACCAGGACCGGTCGTGTACACTCACGATTGGTCGAGTACTGAAAAAAATCAAGCAATTATCATAAAAAATTTACAATTTAAACACATAAATATACAAATATATTTACACTATGTTATACAAATGCATGAATAATCAATTTTGAATGCACATACCAAAATCAAATTTTAATTTATTAAACTTGCTTTTGTCGAGCAGTTTAGTAAAAATGTCAGTAAGTTGAGTCTCTGTCGGAATATATTCCAAAGATATTATTTTTTCTTCTACTAATTCATGAATATAATGATACATAATGTCAATGTGCTTGGTACGTGAATGCTGGATTGAATTTTTTGAAATATTTATAGCACTAGAATTATTACAAAGTAAAGCCATTGAATCCTGTGTAATTCCATAATCAGTTAACATATGTTTCATCCAAATAAGCTGAGTACATGCATTTCTAACTGCAATGTATTCAGCCTCAACAGTAGAGAGAGATATAGAACTTTATTTCTTACTAAACTAAGAAACTAAGCAATTTTCAATATAAAAACAACCACCACTGGTTGATTTTCTATCATCGATATTTTTAGCCCAATCAACATCAGTATACCCTTCCAACTGAACACTAGTATCATATGGATACTAGAGACCCAAATTAACTGAACTTGCGACATATCTCATAATCCGCTTAACAGCAGTTAAATGTGACTCTTTAGGATTAGACTGATATCTTGTGCAAATACCAACACTGAAAGTAATATCAGGTCTACTAGTAGTTAAATAAAGTAAACTGCCAATCATGTTATAGTACAATTTAGGATCCACATCTTTACCTGTAGAATCCTTTGAGAGTCTTAAAGTTGAACTCATGGGAGTATCAAAATTCTTACCATTTTCAAATCTGAATCTTTTAATCAAGTTCAGAGCATATTTGGTTTGAGAAATAAAAATTTTCTCAGGTTGTTGTTTTACTTGTAACCCTAGGAAATAATTTAATTCCCCAAACATGCTCATTTCAAACTTAGATTTCATTAAATCTGCAAACTCAATAGTCATGTTAGTACAAGTTGATCCATAAATAATATCATCAACATAAATCTGAACCATTAAGATATCATCGTTGTGTTTCTTAACAAAGAGCGTCTTATCGACATTGCCCATTTGAAAATTATGACAGAGTAAAAACTTTGTCAATTTCTCGTACCATGCCTTGGGGGCTTATTTTAGACCATAGAGAGCTTTTTTAAGACGGTATACATGATCAGTAAACTTAGGGTCTTCAAACCCTGTAGGTTGTTTAACATATACTTCTTCATGTAAATCGCCATTTAAGAAGACACTCTTTACATCCATTTGATAAATTTTAATTTTTTTAAAGCATGCAATGAATATAAAAAGTCTGCTTGATTCAAAGTGAGAAATTGGTGCAAAGGTTTCATCGTAATCAATACCTTCAATTTGAGTGTACCCTTGTATAACCAGTCTTGCCTTGTTTCAAATTATATTATCAAGTTCATTAGACTTATTTTTGAATATCCACTTTATTCTAATAATATGTTTATCTTTAGGACTAGGAACAAGATACTAGACATCATTTCAAACAAATTGATTAAGTTCTTCCTGCATAGCAACTATCCAGTTTTCGTCAGAAAGAGCTTCTTTTACGTTTATATGTTCTATCTGGGATGTAAAGCACACGTAATTACATGTCTTCTAATTATCTACGAGTGCGCACTCCTGTAAGAGGGTTTTTAAGAATCTGAGTGGTTGGATAATCTTTAATAGTCCTTAATTTAGAGTTTACTTGATTTGATGAAGTATCTAGTTTGTCAATTAAAAGAACTTCATCATGGTCTGAACTTACGGTAGGTGTATTCAAGTGATCATCTATGACCATATTAATAGATTCTTGAATAACACCGGTCCTTTTGTTCAGTACGCAGTATGCGCGACTGTTTAAAGAGTATCTTAAAAAGATCCCTTCATCACTTTTAGTGTCAAACTTTTCTAAAATTTCACGGTCACGTAAAATATAGCACTTTCTACCAAAAACTTGAAAGTATTTGATAGTAGGCTTCTTATCAAACCATAGTTCATAAGCCGTTTTGTTATTAGATTTACAATTATAAACTCGGTTAATAATATAGCAGGCGGTAATCACTACTTCAGCCTAAAGATTTCTAGGGAGCTTCATATTATTCAGCATCATGTTCCCCATTCATTGAAGCACTCTATTTTTCCTTTCCACAATTTCATTTTATTGTGGTGTTTTGGGCGCAGAGAATTCATGTGATATTCCCTGATCACTATAGAATTTCTCAAAACTGCTATTCTCAAACTCAGATCCATGCTCACTACAGATCTTACTGACTTGAGAGACTTTTTAAGATTGAATACGTTTGATGATTCTTTTCACTTCATAAAGGGTTTCTGATTTATCCCTTAAAAAAGCTACTTAAGTGAATCTGGAAAAATCGTCTACAATTACCAAGATATATTTTTTGCCACCTCGACTTTCCGTCCTGGTAGGTCCAATAAGATCTATATGGAGAAGCTCGAGTGGTCTTGATGTGGCATTGGAGTTCACCTTCTTGTGAGAGCTCCTTGTTTACTTGCCTATTTGGCATTCGCCACATATTTTGTCTATCTTTTGTAATATAGGTAGACCTCTTATTAGTTCTCTTTTGCTCAATCTGTATAAATTACGGTAGTGTACATGTCCAAGGCGTTTATCCCATAATTCTGTTTTGTCGGTGTGGACCATGTAGCACGTTTAACTAGAAGAGTTGTCATCGCTTACAATATAGTAGTTTTCAGAAGTTCTGTGACCAGTTAATATTACAGATCCCTTTTTATTTATGATTTCACAACCTTGATTGGAAAATTTCACACTATGATTGTTATCGCATATTTGAGATATGCTTAATAGGTTGTGTTTTAGTCCCTCAACATATAAAACATTCTTGAATAAGGGAAGGTTATAAAGTTGAACCATACCTTTGCCAATAATCTTGCAGTTGCTACCATCACCAAATGTGACTGACCCATCAGTCATATCTTTGAGATCGGTAAATAAAGCCTTGTCACCTGTCATATGCCTGGAGCATCCACTATCTAGGTACCATTTTGAATGGCTTGTAGCTTTGAAAGCAGTGTGGGCAACCAAGAAGGTAACCTTAGGAATCCATTTCATAACAGTTTTGGGTTTAGGAGTATAGTGGGTCTTCTTTTGATTGTAGTTATAGTTAGAGTAATCCACTGAGTTAGATTTTAAGAGCTCTTTAAGAAGATCAACTATTTTCTCAGCTAAAGCGTTTCGATTCTGATATTTATAATTATTTTTCGGATTTTAAAAAATAGTTTTAGAAAAAACTTGATTTGTACTTTTCCCTTTTGAGCTCAAGGTCTCTCATTTTACAAACTTAGGAGATGTATTCTTATGTTTAAGAGGAACATTTTTCTTGTAGCCTAAACCAGATCGATCACCACATTTCCTTGATCCAGATGAAAGTTTTTCTAACTTTGGATCTCCTTGGGCATACTTCCATGTATCCTTTAAACTTAAAAGAGAAGAGACTTCAAGTTTAAGATTTTCATTCTCAGATTTCAGACTTTCAATTTGAGAGTTTTTGAAATCCAAATTACATTTGTATTTTTTAAAACAGTCTGAAATATGGAATTTTTCTAAAATAAGAGATTCAAAATTTTCTCTAAGCTTTGAAAATCTTTCTTTTTGAAGTTTAAGTTTAACAACAATTTTAAAACTTTCCTCATATAAGGCATTGTAAGCATCTTGAAGATCATCTTCATTTTCACATTCATTGTTCAGATTTTCTTCACTTGTTGAATCATTATCTGAAAATGTGAATTTGGCTAGAGTCATAAGGGCTTTCACTTCATTACCCGACTCGGTTTCAGAATCTTCTGAATCAGAAGAGGCTTCAGAATCAGAGGATTCATCCCAAGTAGCCAACATACTCTTCTTTTTGGGTTTATCCTTTTTAGGATACTTGTTTGTTAAATGTCCATATTCTTGATAGTTATAACATTGACTCTCTTTTAAAGATTTCCAAGGCTTAGATTTAGATTTTGATCTTTTCTTCTCATTAGCTTTTTGAAAATCAACCCTCTTTTTGCTTTTAAAAATTTTATAAAGATTTTTCGCTAAAAGAGCCATATCATCTTCAGAATTTTCTAAATCAGAATGATTTTCTTGAGAAACATCTTTAGAAGACTTAAGGGAAATAGATTTTCCTTTAGGAGCTTTAAAATTTAACTCGTCGGTTTGTAAAGATCCAACTAATTCTTCTACCCTCATAGTATCCGTATCACGAAGTTCCTGGATCGCGGTTACCTTAGAGTTAAACCGTTCAGGAAGTGAGTGTAGTATCTTTGCACACACTTTACTTTCTGGGGTTTTATCGCCAAGACCTTACATAGATTTTACAGTGTCATTTAATCTTGTATAAAAGTCCATAAACATTTCATTTTCCTCCATATGAATTTCTTCAAATTTGGTTGTGAGGAGTTGGACTTTAGATTTTTTGACAATTGATGTACCCTCGTATGTCATTTCTAAAATATCCCAAGCTTGCTTTGCAGAATCACAGGATATAATTCTTTTGAATTCATCTAGTGATAGTGCACAAGTGATTGCATTTAGTGCTTCAGCATTTGCACTACTCTCACTTTTCTGAAGTGTGGTCCATGAGAAATAAGGAGTTACTCTCATTGTTTTTGAACCATCAATTCCAATCACTTTAATGGTAAGAGGGGTCCATTCATTCACTGTGGCCAGCCACACACTTTAATCCATGGATTTTAAGAAGATTCTCATCCTGACTTTCCAATAAGCATAATTGGAGCCGTTAAAGGGTGGAGGCCTAGTGATTTATAGGCTATCAAAATTTGACATCTTATATATAACTTAGATCGTTAGCTCAGGAAATAAATCTAAGAATAAAGAATTAAAATGAGCTATTAGACTCTGATACCACTTGAAATGGCCAAGCTATATGTCTTAGAGGGGGGGTGAATAGGACTATGCCAATTTAAAAAAAATAATATCGGAATATAAGAAATAAGATAACCAGCAAAAGAAAGGAAACAAACCACAATAAACAAATATAAAGCAACCTCAAATTCAAGTCTTGAGAGGTTGATACGAATGTAGTTTTAAGGACAACCTTGCACCATAAAAACTAAGGGCTTATGGCAGGACAACCTTACTAGAATGATAAGTATCAATATCCCAAACTGAAGAGGAATAATAAAGGAAAATAGCAGAAAGTAAATTTTAAACTATTTGTAACACCCTGAAAATCGGAGGTCGTGTATAAACTCAACTCCCGAGTTCCAGACCGTCACTTATGCAACAAAAATGGTTATGATTCGATGTTGTTTGATTTAAAGCATTCACATGAGTAAAAGTATACCAAAACTGCAATTCATACTTCAGATCCAGTGATAAAAGCAAGCGGAAGACTAAACAAGATATATATCACTGTATGGAAAAACAAAGTAATCTCAACTGTCTCCAAAGTATGACTACATCTCTGAGTCTCATATACATGTACATAACAAAAGAATAATGTTCAAAAGAAAAGTCCCACTGATGTCCCCTCGATCCAGGTTGCCTACGGGAAGCCGTCATGATACTGCATATACGAGAACTCATCCTGGTCCTCGTCATCATCTAGCTCCACCTCCTGGATCTCGTCGTCACCTGCAACTACAACAGGGTCTGGTGGGTGTTGCAAACACCATCCCGTAACGTGAGAATGAGTGATCAACTCAGTGGAATCATAGAGCAAAGATTAGCATGTTCACAATTCAATCACGCGATAATAGTAAAGCAGTAAATCAGACAAGTCCTAATACTGTTGTTAATGCAAGATGATATGACGTGATGTATGCCCTCACCGACGATCACCCTCATACGGCAACATCTTACGACCGCGGCATGCCACACTCCCTAGAGTGCTCCACATCTTCCAGGCACATGCAATGCTATGGTGATATGATTACCAAGTTGTTATTAGTCCATTCAAACAGCAGGATTGGGAAACTAAGGTACCTCCCTTGTATCAATCCCAACACGGATCCTGTCTAGGGTCGTCACTCCTAGTAATCTCATACGATGTACATTTCGTAGGTCACTGCAAGGGCTGCCAGGGCTGTTGCTCGCACTCGTTGCACCGCTCCCCCATCACCTTATCAATACAGGCCTACAGTACTCTACTGCACGGAAGGGTCGTCGCCTCCCGTGAACTCAGAATACGCTCGCGGTCACTACAAAGGGCTCGTCGCCTGATCAGTGTAGGCCGACAGCTAGAATATAGTGTCCCATACCACCATAATCTGCTCACGAGTCAAGGTGCTCATTGGTCACTACGGGGAGGTTTGTGGCCCCAGCGTAGGCCGACAGCTCGACCACGGTGTCCCATACCACCATGCCCGGCTCATGAGTCTTCGTGGATCAAGGTACCACGGTTAATAGGGTTTACAATGGTAAGTTCAGTACCCTAGGTTCAAGCAGTTATGATACATACAAGGTGAACAAACATCGGCCAGTCGGGTTACTTGACGGGCTCGACTAGCACGATCGCATCTCGAATTGAACGACATGAAGTGCGTAAAACACTTCGCGTGGCCTAACCACTGCCGCCAACTCTCAACACGAATCACATTCATCGACGCGTCGTTCGTGGCTATGACCAGTCAGCCACGAATTCGCTCGGTTACCGACTGCCTGGACTAAGTCAAGTCCCACACATCTATGGAATTACATTAACACTATAAAAAGGTATTGGAATTGAAATACATCATGTGAGCATGTTAGCACATGTTATGACATTCAACTTAAGCAAATCTTCAAGGCATACTTCCCATGCATATTCAACTTAAGCAAATCCTCAAGCACATACATTCCATGCATGTAATGAAATCATGCATTTTGTCAACATGTAGAAAATCATTTAGGTCGGCATAATAATTGAAAAATCAATCACAAAGTATCAAATAACATCATTTAATTCAATACATACTAATACAAGCATTTATACAAACACATACACTACACACTTAGGTCTACATATAGCATGTCGACCCAAAGTGTGCAACTAGGCGAATCTCTTCGCCAAACTAATTATGCACGCATTCCTAACTTCCTAATGCGACAACAAACCATGTCAATCACATCAGCAAAATATGAATGCAAACAGTACTTCCTACAAATGACTAAAATGCCCTAAATCTCATATTCTTCGTTAGCTTACGAAACGGGAAACGGAGAGCTTTTTGTACATGTCAAACGGCGACGCCGTCAAGAATCTACTATTAAACGACATTGAAAGCGTTGGGAACCGTCAATCAAAGCGTCTAAAATCCTCACCTAGTGTCTTGTAGACTCGGGAATTGAAGTGGAGCGTATAGGGTTCGTCTACGGCGAGTAAGGAGCCTAATACATAAGATCCATAAGCTACATCGCTATGGAAACAAGGAAAACTCAAATCACCAACTATTTAGGGTTTTTACTTACCTAGGATTGCGGTGGAATCGCCGGGAAAGCGGTAGAGGAGTGTTGCTTAAGCATGTGCAACACGTAGCACAAGTGGCGGGAAGAACTCTCTCACTCTCTCACAATCTCTCACTCTTTTTCTCTCTCCCAAGCTAGGGCTTCTCTCAAATTCGGATGGGAGAGAGGAGTGAGGGTTTCAACCCCTTTTATAGCCTAAAACATTCCCAAAATAGGCTTGGGAACAATGTTTACTTGGTGCCTAACCAAATCGGGGCCGTTTCGGTTCAAAAGGGCATTTCTGGAGGTCCCCAGGCCAAATGCGGTCGGACTTAAGCTCATGCATACTAGATCTAGCATACATCCAGTTTTCAGACCGGTTGGGTTCCCAGATCGCACGTGGCGGCCCAGTTTCAGTTTAACGGTCACCGCACCAAGATCAGGCCTATAAGTCTCGTGATATATAATAGATATTTTTTCTGATCCAAGGGTGTAATTTGGCTGTATTCTGACGGTCAGAATTCTTAATACTGATGCGTCAAATTTGTGTGCCAGATTTGAATTTAAAATTCCAACTATGTCCCTATTCACACTCTCTTCAGTCCGGGCTCAATGAAATAGCCTGTGATCATCGGTTTGACTTGATTTTTGGAATGAGTGTCAAGCCCAGCTAGACGGTCCTAACGGTCTAAGATAGGAGGTATCGGACTTTCGACGCGCGGTCCAGATCCAATACAAAGTTTCAAGGAGGTCCCGAGAACAAACCGGCTTAGAGTTTGATCCGAGGCTTTAGAGCATTATAGCACCCTTAGTTCCACTCGCTTCGGGCCTTGTAGAACGTATTTAAAGTGATCAGGGACCATTTCCCAGCTATTCCAACGTTGCACTAGCTAACCTAGTCACATTTTCTAAAGGAATGAATTCTACGCAATTTCGGGTCGAGTTGGTACTCGAGCCCAAGTATGGATTTTTCACGGGCGTTACAATCTACCCCCCTTAACAAATAATTTCGTCCTCGAAATTTTGTACCTTTTCGTACTCCTCGAGAAGCTGTGGGTAGTTCTTTCTGATCTCGGCTTCTGTCTCCCAAGTAGCCTCCTCCTCAGTATGATGCGTCCATAGTACCTTCACAAGGGGAATCACCTTGCTACGCAGTACCTGCTCCTTCCGGTCTAAGATGCGTGTCGATCGCAGGATATAAGTAACATCCTCTCCTAACTGCACCTGCTCCCATCTGATGATATGAGAAGGATCAGCAACGTACTTCTTCAGCATAGAAACATGAAATACGTTGTGGACGCTCGCGAGGGGCGTGGGTAAAGCCAATCGGTAAGCCACTGCTCCCACACGATCGAGGATCTGAAATGGACCAATAAATCGCGGTGCCAGCTTCCCTTTCTTTCCGAACCGAAGGACTCCCTTCATAGGGGAAACTCGCAAAAACACATGATCCCCGACTGTGAACTCTAGTGGTCTCCGTCTCGTATCGGCGTAGCTCTTCTGTCTGCTCTGCGCTGTAAGAAGCCGACGTCGAATAATATCAATCTTCTCTGACGTCGCCTGCACCAACTCTGGGCCAATCAAGCTGCGCTCACCGACCTCTAACCAGCAATGCGGTGCGCGACAAGGTCGCCCATACAGCGCCTCATAAGGTGCCATGCCGATACTCGCCTGGAAGCTATTGTTGTACGCAAACTCCGCATATGCAAGACAGTCATCCCAACTGTCCTTGAAGTCCAATGCGCAAGCTCGCAACATGTCCTCCAGGATCTGGTTCACTCGCTCCGTCTGTCCGTCCGTCTGTGGGTGGAAGGCAGTACTGAACTTCAACTTCACACCCATAGCCTCCTGAATGAGAGTCCAGAAAATAGAAGTGAACCGCGTGTCTCTGTCCGACACGATCTCCAACGGAACTCCATGCAGACGCACAATCTCTCGGATATACAATCTAGCCAGCTCGTCTGCAGAGTTCGTAACTCTGATCGGTAGGAAGTGCGCCGACTTCGTCAATCGGTCGACGATCACCCAAATGGAATCATGCCCCTTCCTCGTCTTCGGCAACCCAGAAATGAAGTCCATGGAAATGAAATCCCACTTCCACTCTGCAATCGGCATAGGCTGCAAAAGTCCAGGTGGTCGGCGATGCTCTGCCTTCACCTGCTGACAAGTGAGACAACGGGACACGAACTCAGCAATGTGGGTCTTCATACCTTCCCACCAGTACGTCCTCTTCACGTCACGATACATCTTCGTGCTGCCAGGATGCATCGCGAGTCTAGTAGAATGCGCAGCCTCGAGAATCTCTCGTCTCAAGTCAGGGACATCAGGAACGCATAGGCGGCCACGGTAACGTAAGCCCCCATCCATGCCAACTCGCCAGTCGGCGTCAGCATCATCACTAGCCTGCTCTCGAAGCTCAGTAAGATGCTCGTCGTCCCTCTGCGCCTCGATGACACGGTCATCGATCTGGGATCGCACCTGAACATGTGCGATGAACTCAAATGACTCCTCTACGGTGAGTTTCTGCTCAAAGTCTCGCAAAAACTCAACCATATCCCACTCGGCAACCATCAGCGGAGCCGCAAACTCTATCGCCTTCTTGCAGCTCAACGCATCAGCCACAAGGTTCGCCTTCCCAGGATGGTAAGAGACTTCAAACTTGAAGTCCTTCAGCGTCTCCATCCATCGTCGCTGCCTCATATTCAAGTCCCGCTGCGTGAATATGTACTTGAGGCTCTTGTGGTCGCAAAAGAGCTCGAACTCCTCTCCGTAGAGGTAATGTCTCCAGAGTCTCAGTGCGAATATCACGGCTGCCAACTCCAGGTCGTGTGTAGGGTAATTCTCCTCGTGCTTCCTTAATTGTCTCGAGGCATACGAAATTACCCTGTCCCTCTGCATAAGGACACAACCCAAACCAACGCTAGACGCGTCAGTGTATATAGTGTATTTAACCCCTTGCTCTGGCAATACTAGCACAGGGGCGGACGTAAGTCTGTCCTTCAGCTCCTGAAAAGCTGACTCCTCCTTATCATTCCAGGCGAACTTCACGTCCTTCCGTGTCAACTGAGATAAGGGTCTCACGATCTTCGAGAAATCCTGAATGAAGCACCGATAGTAGCTAGCGAGACCCAAGAAACTCCTCACCTCAGTGACAGAACCAGGCTGCTCCCAGTCCTGCACCGCAGCTACCTTAGACAGGTCAACTGCCATGCCATCCTTGGACACCACGTGTCCCAGAAACTTCACCTCCTGCTTCCAGAAGTCGCACTTCTTGTACTGTGCGAACAACTGATGCTGTCTGAGCGTATCAAGGACCAAACGCAAGTGCTCCTCATGTTCCTCTCGACTCCTAGAGTATACCAAAATGTCGTCGATGAAGACAACGACGAATCGATAGAGGAAAGGCCGCAATACCCTGTTCATCAGATCCATGAACACGGCCGGTGCGTTCGTGAGACCGAACGACATCACAAGGAACTCGTAATGACCAAAACTGGTCCTGAATGCTGTCTTCTGCACGTCCTCATCTCTGACGCGCAGCTGATGATATCCTGACTGAAGATCAATCTTCGAGAAGTACTGCGCTCCTCTCAACTGATCAAACAAGTCGTCGATCCTGGGCAAAGGGTACTTGTTCTTCACTGTGAGTTGGTTCAGCCTGCGATAATCAATACACAATCGCAGCGAACCATCCTTCTTCTTCACGAACAAGACCGGTGCTCCCCAAGGAGATACGCTAGGCCGTATAAGGCCAAGCTCTAGTAGACCGTCAATCTGCGTCCTCAACTCCTCCATCTCACATGGTGTCATGCGATACGTCGGCAGTGAGACGGGTGTAGAACCAGGAATCAGATCGATAGTGAAATCGATCTCACGTCTGGGTGGCAAACCAGGGATCTTCCTGAACAGATCCCCGAACTCAGAAACAACTGGCGTCTGCTCAAGTACCTGGGCACCAGCGTCGCGCAATAGAGTGGCGTAGCTAAGAATGCGGAAAGGAAGATTTACCCGCACTGAAAATGTGAAAGGCGTGCCCTCAGGCTCGTACACCGTCACCACACGAGCCTCGCAGTCAATCTCGGCTCTCGCTGCAGTCAACCAGTCCATGCCAAGAATGACGTCGAGATAAACGAGCGAGGGATCGACGACCAGATCAAGAGTCATCGTCCTGCCTCCCAGATCAACTAAACAACCCTCACACATCTGGGTGACATCCGAATAATCCCCATGAGCTGCAAGGACTCGCACGCTATCCATAGTGATAGTCCGCAACCCAAGACGTCTGACTACGGCACGCGATATCAAAGAAATCGTGGAACCAGTGTCCACCATGACAAGAACGGGAGTACCTCCGATGTGGCCCGTGACCTCGAAGGCTGAATGCTGGAAAGTCGGCGTCGTAGCTGTCTCAGCGGTCAGTGCATGAACTCGAGCCTGCTGTGGCCGGTTCGGCCGCTGTGTCAAGGGCCGTGGGGGCTTTCGAATCTGCGATACTGTGGGTCTGAAAGAGGACTGCGCAGGAGCTGACCGTATAGGCGGTGCTGATATCGCCTGTGGACGTACACGATCAATCTTCTGCGGCGGCGAGAACCCACTGTCCCGCATCCTCGAAAAGCAACTCTGCGCTAGGTGGCCCGTCCTCCCACAGTATGTGCATGATAAATCAGGGCGCCGAAACGGTCCTACTGGGACCGTGGTCCTGGTAGGAGGATCAATGCGAGGCCTCTTGCCCGCGAAGGGCCTATCTGGCAACTCCGGTCGTGGCCTGGAAGTAGTCGGGCCTCGTGATCGCGCAAGTCGATCCACGTCCTGCTCTGCCCGCATGGACATGTGAACTAACTCCGCATAGGAGGAGAAACTGATGCAGCACATCTTCGACCGAATATCCGGTCGCAAGCCCTCCAAAAAGCGCCGTATGCGCATCTGCTCATCAGCTAGAATCGTCGGGACGTACCTGCCCAACTCTGTGAACCGATGCTCATACTCGGTAACCGTCATCGCTGCCTGCCTGAGATGGAGAAACTCATTCTCCCTCTCGTGCCTGTAGGTCTGAGGATAATACTTCTCATGGAAGCGAAACTCGAATGCTGCCCATGTCCATACGTAATCTGCGGTAACAGTCCGCAATATACTATCCCACCACATACTGGCCTCTCTCTCAAACTGGAAGGTAGCCAGCTCTACCTGCTCTGCCTCAGTACAGTGCAACATGCGCAGAATCTTCGACACTCGGTCGAGCCAAAACTCAGCCTCCTCGGGTCTGTGAGAACCCGTGAAAGTAGGAGGCCGCAAGCGCTGAAATCACTCCAGAAGGCCCCGTGTGTCGGCAGGGTTCCCCGCAGGGAAAGCAGGCTGCGCAGGAAGTGCTATGCCCTCATCCTGGGCGTAAGTATAGGCATCCTCAGCTGGATGCGCAGGTGGTGTAGGCGGAGTAGGTGCAGTCGCACCCCCACCCTGGGCTAAAGTCCCGACTATGGTAGTCAATAGCTGCTGCTGCTGTAGCATCATAGCCATCATCTGCTCGAATCTATCAGGTGGTGGAGCAGGCTGTGGCGGATGAGGTGCGGAAGTAGATGCGCGCTGTGGCTCTCTAACTGATGGTGTAAATGGTGGTGGTCCATCTGTAGGACCAGTAGCAGGCTGAGATGATCGAACAGTCTCAGGAATCGGGCCCACAGCAGGGTCCGGACGAGTGCCAGACTGAGAGGGAGTCTGATCCATCTGCTCAGACAACGAAAGCCGAACCGCGCTCCTCGTAGTCTTAGGTGGCATTCCCTATATTCAAAATAGGGCGCAACCTTGTCAGTCTCAATTGCTCAAATACACCACAATCATTCACTAAAGAGTCAAAGGCATTCCATGCATTTCAATTAATCAAAATTGTCACAATACAAGGGATATATCCTTACAAGCATCATGACTAGAATGACATGAAAATTAAGACAGTCAAGCAACAACAACATAAGCAAAGCACTAGCCTCAACAGGCTTACACACATAAAACAGAAAATGGCTAACTACTCATAACAACATCAAAGATCGCGTCGCTAGTCGGAGTCTGGCGACGGAGGAGGAGCACCCTTATCCTGTAAGCAACACAGGATTGCCTTCAAGGTGCGAGTCACCTTGCCAAACTTCTTCTTCGTAACGACCTTGGCATCAGCGACCTCTGCTCGAAGTTCTTGGACTTCCCTTCGCAAAGCGGTCTGACTCTCCTCCATCCGAGCAATGCGATCGTCAATAGTAGTCTGCGCAGAAGGAGGAGGGCTCTCATCAGTATCCTGAGCCTCCTCTTCTGCTTCTTCCTGAGTCTCTTCCTGAACCTCTGCACTAGGTTCTCCTTCGCTTTGATCTTCCTCTTCATCAAAGTCGTCCCCACTATCCCTTTCAAGTTGATTTTCACGATATTGTGACCCAATCTTCATCTTAACCATTGTCGACTCATCGATGGTGTGAATCGATACCGGCAATTCGGGTCCAAGTCTATAGGCAAACTCAAGCGCAATCTTGCAAATGAGTCGGCCAAAGGGAAGGGATTCGGATGTTCTCCTCGACCTGGCTATGAGAACTATCTGCCGTAAGATGAAAGTGGCCATACATACGTTCTCTCCCTGGGCCACCAGAAATAAGAAATCGACCATAAGACGTGTACATTCAATGCGGTTCGTCGACCTAGGATAAACATTGAACGTGCAGATGTGATGCAGCAGACGCAAATCCTCAGACATGTACGTCGCCTTGAGGATATTATTAGGCTGCCATGGAACCAACTTACCGCACAGAAACCTGGTGCGGCGATCTCGTTCACGTCTAGTCCTCAAATTCTTCTCACTTGGATGTACATCACCTAGAGGCACGTTGAGAAGTCGCGCAACCAACCGGACGTCGATCGTAGCCATCCGATCTCTGCCAAAAGGGATTTTGAACTGTAAGGGCTCCAAGGTAGGACTCTGGATGCTAGCATAGAAGGCACGAACAGTGCTCACATTAGCACGAGCGCGAGCTTCAAAGATCGGTCCCCAGTGCGCAGCTTCAATGCGTTCGAACAACAGATATTCGCCGAACAATCGCCCATCTACGTCCGCCTCAAATAACACTCTACGATCAGTGTATTCACCATGAGGCATCTCTGATAGGATGGTTCGTCCAAGATGTGCATGGGGATCCAAATCCCGCTTTGTACGGCACTCCAGGACTGCAGCTGGACCTGCGGCGGCGTTTGAACTTGCGGCACCACCCCGCGGTCTTCTCAATCGAGCAGGGTGGCTCGGCCCAGCCTCGTCTGTTGCAGTTTTCCTCTTACCCATCAAAGACAGGATGGATGAGAGTGACAAAAGACCCAAAATAGCTTCCACGAAAGCCATGGAAAACGCCGAAAATGCGGAGAAATGGCTGCCCAATCTGACAAAAGGAAATCTAGGCGTCGTAGAGGGATGCTTCAAGCTTCCCAAGGCTGTACTTTCAGGGAAAAATTCAAACAAAAAGATGGAATGGAGCTGCTCACGATTTCAGCACTATTTGGGGGATTTTGGAGCTCCAAATGGGGAATTCTTCAAGGAAAGGGGCTGCCAACACCCAATAATCAATGGGTGGTGGTCGGTTTTGGCCAAGAAAGGGTTTAGGAGGGGTTTTGGATCGCCGGGGTTTGGAATGGAGTGCTGAAAATCAAATCTAGGGTATGCAAGGGGGCTGTTTGTGAAGGAGAGGGGTGTTTTAGGAGTTTTCGTGGGATGGGAGGTAGCTAGGGGTGATGTGGGGGGTATTTAAGTGGGTGCGCCCAAAGGGCAGCACCAACCGAGGTGGCCGGCCGGGGATGGCATCGCCGGCCAACCTTCAGGTTGGCCAGCGGGACCCCATGGGTCTGGTCCCCCATGGTCCCAGGGTCCCAAAAAAGTTAGTCCCACCCCTTGGTTCATTATATTTTGGTCCCTATGAGCCCAAACATGTGTTCGGGGCTTTCCGGATCCACATCGCAATCCCGAATACCAAACCATATGATGCAGCATATGAATTTGGGGTAGAAGGATCCAGTACATCTTTCTAGCTCCTTAGTTGCTAAAGAAAGTGAAGTTAGAATGGACTTATGGGCATTTTTCATGAAATTTTACTATTCACTGTAAAATTTGGTGAATGTACTAATTTGTGTTATTTTCACATTAGGTTTGATGCCTAACATGAAATGGATAAGAAAGAACTGAAGGTTGAAGTGTTTAGAGAAGGAATTTTGAGAATTTTTGGCAAAACGGGGTTTTTAAGCCCTGACGATTGATTACTGGAGTCGTGGTCATTCCACGGCCCAAAGATTCACTTTTGCGGTTTAAAACCGCTCATAGGACGTCTCCACCCGACTTCCTACAGCTTAGAAGTGATTCGGGTCGCTTTACGCGACCCGAGATGCGTTACAGACTCGATCTTGCGATCGATCCTTATAGACTTCGCCTATCGGCGAATCTGTGATCCTAGGAGTGTTTCTAGACCCTTCTCGCACCCACCTAAGTCAAAAGAAGCGACAGCGTACGTCGCAAGACCATAACCCAGGCCCAGTATACTCTCATTCATTCTCTGATACCAACTTGTAACACCCTGAAAATCGGGGGTCGTGTATAAACTCAACTCCCGAGTTCCAGACCATCACTTATGCAACAAAAATGGTTATGATTCGATGTTGTCTGATTTAAAGCATTCACATGAGTAAAAGTATACCAAAACTGCAATTCATACTTCAGATCCAGTGATAAAAGTAAGCGGAAGACTAAACAAGATATATATCACTGTATGGAAAAACAAAGTAATCTCAACTGTCTCCAAAGTATGACTACATCTCTGAGTCTCATATACATGTACATAACAAAAGAATAATGTTCAAAAGAAAAGTCCCACTGATGTCCCCTCGATCCAGGTCGCCTACGGGAAGCCGTCATGATACTGCATATACGAGAACTCATCCTGGTCCTCGTCATCATCTAGCTCCACCTCCTGGATCTCGTCGTCACCTGCAACTACAACAGGGTCTGGTGGGTGTTGCAAACACCATCCCGTAACGTGAGAATGAGTGATCAACTCAGTGGAATCATAGAGCAAAGATTAGCATGTTCACAATTCAATCACGCGATAATAGTAAAGCAGTAAATCAGACAAGTCCTAATACTGTTGTTAATGCAAGATGATATGACGTGATGTATGCCCTCACCGACGATCACCCTCATACGGCAACATCTTACGACCGCGGCATGCCACACTCCCTAGAGTGCTCCACATCTTCCAGGCACATGCAATGCTATGGTGATATGATTACCAAGTTGTTATTAGTCCATTCAAACAGCAGGATTGGGAAACTAAGGTACCTCCCTTGTATCAATCCCAACACGGATCCTGTCTAGGGTCGTCACTCCTAGTAATCTCATACGATGTACATTTCGTAGGTCACTGCAAGGGCTGCCAGGGCTGTTGCTCGCACTCGTTGCACCGCTCCCCCATCACCTTATCAATACAGGCCTACAGTACTCTACTGCACGGAAGGGTCGTCGCCTCCCGTGAACTCAGAATACGCTCGCGGTCACTACAAAGGGCTCGTCGCCTGATCAGTGTAGGCCGACAGCTAGAATATAGTGTCCCATACCACCATAATCTGCTCACGAGTCAAGGTGCTCATTGGTCACTACGGGGAGGTTTGTGGCCCCAGCGTAGGCCGACAGCTCGACCACGGTGTCCCATACCACCATGCCCGGCTCATGAGTCTTCGTGGATCAAGGTACCACGGTTAATAGGGTTTACAATGGTAAGTTCAGTACCCTAGGTTCAAGCAGTTATGATACATACAAGGTGAACAAACATCGGCCAGTCGGGTTACTTGACGGGCTCGACTAGCACGATCGCATCTCGAATTGAACGACATGAAGTGCGTAAAACACTTCGCGTGGCCTAACCACTGCCGCCAACTCTCAACACGAATCACATTCATCGACGCGTCGTTCGTGGCTATGACCAGTCAGCCACGAATTCGCTCGGTTACCGACTGCCTGGACTAAGTCAAGTCCCACACATCTATGGAATTACATTAACACTATAAAAAGGTATTGGAATTGAAATACATCATGTGAGCATGTTAGCACATGTTATGACATTCAACTTAAGCAAATCTTCAAGGCATACTTCCCATGCATATTCAACTTAAGCAAATCCTCAAGCACATACATTCCATGCATGTAATGAAATCATGCATTTTGTCAACATGTAGAAAATCATTTAGGTCGGCATAATAATTGAAAAATCAATCACAAAGTATCAAATAACATCATTTAATTCAATACATACTAATACAAGCATTTATACAAACACATACACTACACACTTAGGTCTACATATAGCATGTCGACCCAAAGTGTGCAACTAGGCGAATCTCTTCGCCAAACTAATTATGCACGCATTCCTAACTTCCTAATGCGACAACAAACCATGTCAATCACATCAGCAAAATATGAATGCAAACAGTACTTCCTACAAATGACTAAAATGCCCTAAATCTCATATTCTTCGTTAGCTTACGAAACGGGAAACGGAGAGCTTTTTGTACATGTCAAACGGCGACGCCGTCAAGAATCTACTATTAAACGACATTGAAAGCGTTGGGAACCGTCAATCAAAGCGTCTAAAATCCTCACCTAGTGTCTTGTAGACTCGGGAATTGAAGTGGAGCGTATAGGGTTCGTCTACGGCGAGTAAGGAGCCTAATACATAAGATCCATAAGCTACATCGCTATGGAAACAAGGAAAACTCAAATCACCAACTATTTAGGGTTTTTACTTATCTAGGATTGCGGTGGAATCGCCGGGAAAGCGGTAGAGGAGTGTTGCTTAAGCATGTGCAACACGTAGCACAAGTGGCGGGAAGAACTCTCTCACTCTCTCACAATCTCTCACTCTTTTTCTCTCTCCCAAGCTAGGGCTTCTCTCAAATTCGGATGGGAGAGAGGAGTGAGGGTTTCAACCCCTTTTATAGCCTAAAACATTCCCAAAATAGGCTTGGGAACAATGTTTACTTGGTGCCTAACCAAATCGGGGCCGTTTCGGTTCAAAAGGGCATTTCTGGAGGTCCCCAGGCCAAATGCGGTCGGACTTAAGCTCATGCATACTAGATCTATCATACATCCAGTTTTCAGACCGGTTGGGTTCCCAGATCGCACGTGGCGGCCCAGTTTCAGTTTAACGGTCACCGCACCAAGATCAGGCCTATAAGTCTCGTGATATATAATAGATATTTTTCCTGATCCAAGGGTGTAATTTGGCTGTATTCTGACGGTCAGAATGCTTAATACTGATGCGTCAAATTTGTGTGCCAGATTTGAATTTGAAATTCCAACTATGTCCCTATTCACACTCTCTTCGGTCCGGGCTCAATGAAATAGCCTGTGATCATCGGTTTGACTTGATTTTTGGAATGAGTGTCAAGCCCAGCTAGACGGTCCTAACGGTCTAAGATAGGAGGTATCGGACTTTCGACGCGCGGTCTAGATCCAATACAAAGTTTCAAGGAGGTCCCGAGAACAAACCGGCTTAGAGTTTGATCCGAGGCTTTAGAGCATTATAGCACCCTTAGTTCCACTCGCTTCGGGCCTTGTAGAACGTATTTAAAGTGATCAGGGACCATTTCCCAGCTATTCCAACGTTGCACTAGCTAACCTAGTCACATTTTCTAAAGGAATGAATTCTACGCAATTTCGGGTCGAGTTGGTACTCGAGCCCAAGTATGGATTTTTCATGGGCGTTACACTATTACAACATTCCCTACTGTGCTTGAAATGAAAATATTACAACATTCACATCCACACATGCATCCCACAATCTTGAATAATAAAATATAAGAAATATAAATCACACAACCACAAAACATAAAGAATTATAGTTGTTCGCCTGTGTACGCCAACTATTGTAAAATAGCCACACAGATTACTACTCCACTCCTAATATCCTCACATAGGGGATATTAATATTCACTATCAAAATAGGTTTTCACAGGTTCACCCAAAACCTTCATAATTATGTCTTTTTCAAAGGGCTTACACAATCTAAAAACCCTCACTTCTAAGTTTTCTAGCTCTCCTCAGATAACTAACAAATTGAGATTTTTCTGTCTTAACCTCAAATAAAACTAAAATGAAAGGAATTTACAATAAATATAAAATATTTGAATTTCTCCTTTTGTAGCAGTCCGGTAGAACCAATCAGAGTAGATGATTGAATGTAGAAGTTCAAAAGTCCAATACTCACTTTAAAATAGTTCTAAGTTCTAATTGATTTTAAATTAAACCAGTTGGGCTTAGCTCTATTTAATTTTGATTCTAAGAAGAAGGAATATTACAATTCCTCTTTTCAATTATAATTGAAATGTAGAAATAAAATCAAATTAATAAAACTAACAAAAGAGAATATTAAATGAGCACAATGTAGCTTAAAATAAACACAAACTTATCTCAGAGTGATCCCTTAATTTTACTTGAATTTCTATATATAAACTCTGAAATTCGTCGTTTATTTATAGATGCAGAAATCACATCTTCGACTGGTCTAGTGGACACTACTACTGGTCGTAAGAGAATGAATTTTTGAAATCAATTAGTCGTAGGGTGTCTACGATTGGTCGTAGGTCCTCAACGACTGGTTGTAGGCTTCTCACGACTAGTCATAGAACCACCAGATTAGTTGCTGGACTTTGAGTCGTAGAACCAGGACTAGTCGTAGGACGAGTCAACACTGTTCACACGACTGATCGAGCAGAGTCCAGGACTGGCCGTGGATTAACAAAAATTTTTGAAAATTTGTAACAAACTTAGGACTGGTCTTGGAATCTCTTGGACTGTTCATGGACATGTTAGGACTAGTCGAACAAGGTTCAGGACTAGTCTTAGAACAATCCAATTTCATGTAAAATGATTCAATTAAATTATGTATCTAAAGTGACCTATCCTAAGGACAATCTAAGGTCAATCTTACCTTGAAAGTGAGATATGAACTTTGAAACTTCTTAACTTTAGATAGTAGATGACCTTTGTGAATGAAGCTTGAGATTTTTGAACATAGTGTAGCACTTGAAACAAAAGATCTTCCAAAGCTTGAATAACCATTCGTCTTTGTGTTGAATGCTGGCTTAAGTCTTGAACAAGAACACTTCTATTGTTGTAACTAGTACTTGCACTTCTCGAAGCAGTTTGTACTCGTATTCTTCTGTAGTTTCTGAAGTAGTTCTTCATTCTTGACTTGAAGCAAAGTTCTTAGAGCAATGAAGCAATGTCTTGAACATTTATAACAATGAGCTACATAAGACATAGATTAAGGTTTTGGCACCACAAAATTTGACAACCAAAGGAGTATAAAACCATAGCACTTACATGATGCGGCTCATGTGATGCGCTCATGTGATGTGGCCCATGGTGACATATATTAGGCCCTTGTGTGAGGCCATGGGCCCACTATATGTTTGGCCTTATGAAGGCCACTCTTTGGGAGCAATGTTGGTTAAATGTCCACGTTGATGGGAAATAATAGTTAAATATCCACATTGTGACATTCTTTTAGGCCTTGTTAGGCCCATTCTCATCGATGTTGATTATCGAGGCCGATTATTGTGACTAATTACTGATTTTGATTAACGTGGCCAATTTGCTGATTCGGATTATCGAGGCCGATTATCGATCAATTTCGATTATCGTGGCCGATCGTCGATTCCGATTATCAAGGCTGATTATTGATCGATTCCGATTGTAATGGCTGATTGTCGATTAGCAATCGAGGCTGATTATTGTGGCAGATTACCGATTCCGATTGACGTGGCCGATTTGCCGATTCTGATTATAAAGGTTGATTATTGATCGATTCCGATTATCGTGGCCGATTGCTGATTCCAATCATCAATCGATTTCGATTGTCGTGGATAATTGTCGATTAGCGATCGAGGCCGATTACCATGACTGATTGTCGATTTCGATTGACGTGGCGGATTTTTCAATTCTGATTATTGAGGCCGATTACGATCGATTTTGATTGTCGTGGATGATTGCCGATTCTAATTGATGTGGCCGGTACGTCGATTCTGATTATCGAGGTCGATTATCGTGGCCGATTCCCAATTCTGATTGTCGAGGCTGATTCCGATTGTCGATACCAATTTCAATTGTCGAGGCTAATTATCGAGGCAGATTCTGATTGTTGAGGACGATTTCGATTGTCGAGGCCGATTCTGATTGTTGAAGACAATTTCGATTGTCGAGGCCGATTCTGATTGTTGATATCGATTCTGATTATAGAGGTGGATTTCGATTGTTAAGGCCGATTCCAATTATCGAGGCCGATTCCGATTGTCGATACCGATTCTAATTGTCAAAGCCAATTATTGATGCCGATCCTGATTGTCGAGGCCGGATATCGAGGCTGATTGTCGAGGCCCAATGTGATGTATATGCAGCCCGTATTTGAGGCCCATTGTGATGTGCATTCAACCCGTGTTTGAGGCCCAATGTGATGTGTATGTGGCCCGTATTTAAGGCCCATTGTGATGTGCATTGAGCCCATGTTTGAGGCCCAATGTGATGTATATGCGGTCTGTATTTAAGACCCATTGTGATGTGTATTCAGCCCGTGTTTAAGGCCCAATGTGATGTATATGAGGCCTATGTGATGAGGCCCATTGTGATGCATTTGAGGGCTAGGCGATGGAGCCCATTATGATGTATATTAGGCCCATATAAAAGGTCCATCGTGATGTATATTAAGCTCTTGAGTGAGGCCCATGGTGTTATATATTTGGCCCTTGTGTGAGGTCATGAGTCCACTATATGTTAGGATTTATGTGGGTCATTCCTTTGAGGTAATGTTGGTTAAATGTCCACATTATCGAGGTCGATTGTCGATGCCAGTTATTAATACTGATTATGAGTCTTTGACAGCATAACATCATGATACATACTCATACGCATCATCTACATGTTTATTATGAGATGTGGTTAACCACTGCATATGTCATTGGGTAGGTTGTTATGAGACTCCCTGATAGGCGAAGGTTATCTCACATGAGCGCATGGTATGCATAGGATTGCTGCATGATTACATTGTATGACTCATGCATCTTGCATTGTGTGTTGTGATTACTGTACGCCCTAGCAACATCAAGGCCGTAACCTTCACAGGCATATCCTGGATGGCTAGATGGGACATTCGAAATTTACTATTAGCATCGGGCTACCATATATGGCCATGGGTGAAAATTCCTAAACCTTCGAGGACAAAAGATGCCCCAACGTCGAGACCATGTGGATACATGAGCGCCCGAGTGCCGAATACCGGGAGGCCGCGTCTCCCACTATGTCATGGTCAATTAGGAGAGGGCGTGACCTTACCCGCAAGAGGGTAGGGGGTATAGCTAGGTTGAGTTTGACCAGCTCTTGAATGGGTCCGCTATCGACATGCAAGGTAGATATTGGCTGATTACTGGTCAGGTGGATAGTGAGGTCTCTTCCACTTGCATAGTCACGTGTCAGTGGATGGTGATTGCATGTAGAGTCTACTAGACCCGAGTGATGATCTCAAAGATATATTATTATGTGTAACTTCACAATAGCCAGGATTTCGGTTGGGGAGTGCAACTAAGCTGAGATTAGGAGTTTACAACATTGAGTTTGACTATCCAAATTTAGGTATGGGCCAGGTTTAGATAGAAGTCTCTTATAGTGGACCCAATAGCTTGCAATACTATGTACCATCATCCCGACTTCACACTCCTGCATGGTCATTCGCACTGCATATTGCATTACATCCTCGGTATTTGATACTTAACTCTTTATGACTACTCATTTGCATAGCTGATTTATATTACGTACTCTGATATTATATTACTCATGAACTTGTCAGTATTTCTGCTTACTCTAATATCGTATGATTCATGATCTCGCCAGTATTTCTGACATTATATGATTATGACGTTGTATTTATGTGCTTGGCACTTATCTTACACACATACTTTCACCACCTTCTAAGCTTTCTATAAGCTTATACACGATAGATGTGTGTAAGTGGCATTGGTCGCAGTGGCATTGAGCTTGGAGCGTGCAGTTGTCTTCTGGAGCTTTAATTTTATTTTGACATATGTATTTTCCTTTCAGCATTATATTCAAATTTTATATTAATGGATATGTGATGATGATGTTGTCTTTGTGATTTGGGTAAACTTGTGGTTATGCTTCTTATGAGATAAATGTACATTGAAAAATCCTCCTTATAGGATCCCAGGATCGAGACTTAGCATATGAGCACCGAGAGCCGAGAATGGGGTACTACGGAGGCTGTCGGCATCGGATTCCGTGATCAGGATTCTTATGATTTCGATTTCTGGGTTTGGGGCGTGATAAGTTGGTAGCACATCTTCCTCTCCAACTTCTTCTCTAACTTCTCTAGCATCCCTTTCAGTTTGAGTAGGTGCTAACTTCAAATTCATTTTGTTGATATTTGTGTTGTTGAAAGGTAAATGAGAAGTAGGAGCTTCTCCAAGTGGCATGATGTAACGTCCCGAATTTTTGCCAACTTGGAGTTGGACGTCCTTAGGTAATGAGTCTATTATAATACCTTATCGACTTAGGAGGGAGTAATCGAACTCAGTGACGTTAAAGGACCCTAGGATCAAGCCATCCGGCTAATCTAAACACTGAAGTCTTAGCTTAGGGTTTAGCTATAGAAGCAACCCCTCTTTGCTCTCATGAATCACATAGAAACACCAATGGCTTCACATAGGGCCATTTCTACTTCACTTATAGCCAATTTCTAGTCCATTATACCCTTTTTACTCTCAAGTCATCACCCCATTCTCTTCCCAAGATCTCAAAACTCAATTCCAAAGTCTCAAATTCCCCTTTCAACCCATCTCCTTCAAAAATCTTACATTTCACCACCTTATTCTTCAAAATTTTCTAATTACTTTCATATTAGAACAAATCTTAAAGCTTAAAGGATGAAGAATTATAATTAAACTAAAATTTAATATAAATAATAAATATATAAATAAAATGGGTTTTTAACCATTAACCATTAGGAATATCACACAATAACTAGGTTATTTGGATAGCTTAGCTTCTCCTATCCCAAAATCATATATTGCATGTCAAATAACTCATTTTGGTTTGCAAGGTACACTTATTTTAAAAACTGAGTGGCAGAACCACCACTGGGATCACCAGACGACAGTGCACCGAATTTCGGTGAACCCTCAATGAAATTTTCTGTGTTTTCAAGCTAACTTCAAAAAGTCATATCTACCTCATGATAACTCTGATTTAAGCGATTAAAAATTCAGATTGAAGCTTGATAAGTCTAGTTTCATATAAAAATAAAAAATAAAAAAATAAAAAAATTTAATATAGTTAAATCTAGGATGATGTGACAACTATCTAAAAATTATTAGTTCAGAGAGCTGCTACTTCCAGAATTTTTAGAAAATTTTCAGAATATGAAATTTAATGAAATTTTGAGGAGATAAAGTAGACTTAATGATGAACTATTAAAAAAATAATTTACATAATATACTAACTTAAAGTGCCAAAAAAACATAGAACTACTTGAGGACTGCATCTTATAGTATAATTTAGGCGAATTTAGTTAAGTACTAAACTGAATAATTGGTGGATTAAGCTTGGGCTACCATTTTCACAAATGAGAAGGACTAAAGACATTAATACCACTAAATCAACATCACTTAAAGACCTAGGAAAAATCCTAAGAGCCTATTGCTCTTAGGAGTAAATTGAAACTTTGTATTGGACCTAGACCGCACGTCGAGAGTCCGATGACCGCGAAACTATAGGATTATGTCCATCCTACTGGGCTCGAAAACCATCACGGGAATCGAGCCTAGATAGTGTTTAGAAATGCAAAACTTGAGCCCTAAATGAAGTGTGTGAGAAATGCGAATATCTTTAGAAAATGTAATGGAACTAAAGTGAATTGGGCCATTCGCTCACGCGCGAAATTAGGGATTTTAGACCGTCAGTTTCTGACCAAACTTTAACCATGGGAAAAGAAAATTTCCCTACACATATTGGTATACTGGTGGCCCCGATCAAGTAAGTTCGACCGTTGATCTGACACTGGTTGTAACGTCCCGAAAAAATCCATACAAAGACCCGAGTACCACCTTAGGCAGAAATTACTAAGGACCAAATCCTTTAGAAATTAGTTGTGAATTAACTAAGTAGTAAACTAGATTATTTATGAAGTTAGCATTAATCACTTTAAACATGAAATGTAAGAACCAAAACTATCAGAACCATTGATGCTACATCACCCTGAAACTTAGGATTCATCTCAAAACCCAGTTGCTCTCGAGAGCATCATGAAACTCCATATTGGACCTGGGCTACACGTCGAAAGTTCAATTACCCCGAAGCTATACGGTTATGATTGCCTTACTGGAATTGACAACCACCTCAGAAATCAAGTCTAAAGGTACTGAGAAATGTACAACTTGGGCTGGAGTGAAGTGTGTGAGAAATGCAAATATCTTTAGGAAATGAACTGAAACTTAAGTGAATTGAATCGTTCACTTGTAGGTTAAATCTAAGGATTCAGACCATCAGAATCTGACCCAATTACACCATCGGATCAGGAAAAATGTCCAACACATGTCAGTGCACTTGTGGCCCTAATCGAGTGCCGGTGACCGTTGAACTGAAATTGGTTCGCCATAGTCGATCTATAAACCTGATCGGACCGGAACCTTAGCCTGACCTAGATCTGATATTAGGGAGCTTAAGTCCGACCGCATGTAGAAAAGGGACCTCCAGAATAGCTCCGTTGGATCGAAATAACCAACTATTGGCTATATCTTAAGTATACCATGGCCCTGGGGCCATTCCCATCAGTTTCGGGCCTATATAAGGGCCTTAAACCCTTCTCTCTCATTCCATACGAATTTACAAAACCCTAGAGAGAGAAGAGAGAAGAATGAGAAGGAAAGAGAGAGAAAGTGTGAGAGAGTTGGAGTTGTTCCTAGGATTCGATCCCTGCCACTCTATGTGCTTAACTACCACGTCTGTATCATGATTTCGACTCCGTACTTGGATAAGAAATCCTAACCCTATTTTATTTTAGGGATTTAAATAGAATAGAAGGTGCAATAGTTAACCTATTTCATGATATAAGTTGTCATTGTGCTATAGATGAGGACTTAGCATTTAAATTGAGCTCGTTACGAGTCTACCGATAAAAGGTGCAAACTATAAATATTTAGTTTATGGTTTTCAAGGCTTTCAATGCCAGTAATGATTTATGACTGGCTTGATTACTATCACACGTGCTTAGTTACAAGGATTTCCGTGTATTATGCATATATATAAACTATGTTGATTTATAATGCATTCCATGTGTTTATTGACATGTGTGAATGAGTATGGAATCGTGATTTTATGCTTGCCATGTTTATTGAATGAGAATTCATAATTTTTGTACGTATGGTGAACCCTTGTAAAGGGATTTGCTATAATACTTGTTATAACTACCTTACCATAGGTATATGATATGTGTAGCTTAAATGTTTGATAAAATGCTTGAATGTTAAAATGCTTGTTTAAATGCATGTAATGAGGGTATTGAGATAGGATTCTCAATTTCCTTAAGTATGGTTATAGTATCCTTTATATAACCTATCTTACTACTATGTGCTGTATGGGTGGAATGCCTATGTATGATAATATGTGTAGTATGTGTTTGTTAAATTACTCAAGTATTTTTTTTATCTGATTTAAGTTGTCACATTCTGTTTTGGATTACTATATGTGAATGTTATTTTTTGACATGTGATTGGGACTACGTTGTAATCCAGGCAATCGGTAAATGTTTGTGAACGGTGGTTGAACTGCTTAACCACGACGGACACGGCTGATGAATCCGAGCCGTACGTTGTTTATCGGCAGTGGCTAGGCCACGCGATGTTCTTATGCGCTCCATGTCGATTGGCTCGACGTATGCTAGTACTAATCGAGCTTGTCAAGCAACTCGATTGACTCGATGTATGTTCACCATGTATGAACGCTACTGTTTGAATCTATGGTACCAACTTACCAGTGCAAAACCTATTTAACCTTGGTACCTCGATCCGCTAAGACTCATGAACCAGGCATGGTGGTATGAGACATCGTGGTCGTGATGTCGGCTTACGGTGGGGTGATGAACCTCCCCGTAGTGTCTAGTGAGCAACCTAGACTTGTGAGCTGAATATGGTGGTATGAGACACTGTATTTGAGTTGTCGGCCTATGATCAGGTGATGAGCCCATAGTGACCTCGAGCATACACTAGAAGCTACGTTCAGGGGATGAGCCTTTTCGTAGTAAAACTAGAGTATAAATCAGGCCTACGCTGACGGTGAAAAGTCTCTCTATAGTGACATGGAAACCATTTATCGTATGTGACTACTAGGATTGATGACCCTAGATGGATCAATGTTTGGGTTATGGTATAAAGGGAGATGCCTTACCTTCCTAATCCTGTTGTATGAATATGTCTAACTAAGAACTTGGCTAACACGACCATGCATCGCATTGCACGGTGCTTTGCTGAGGAAGTGCACAGAGGAAGGGGTGCATGCCGCGATCGCAAGATGTTGTCACAAGAGGGAGTGTAGGCGAGGGCATGCATCATTAACACATACCATCCTTGCATTAATAAGAGTACTTAGGACCTTATTGTTGTACTGCTTTATCATTACTGATTGACTGAATTGATAACATGTTAACCTTTGCTTCATAGTTTCACTGAGTTGATCACTCACTCCCACGTTCCGGGATGGTGTTTTAAACACCAACCAGATTCTGTCTTAGATGCAGATTCTAGCGCGACATATGAGGCTGAGCAAGTCGTCTACAATGATGAGGAAGAGTTCTCATATATGTAGTTATCAGGCAGGTTTATGTAGGCCACTCTGATTGACGGGATTATAGGGATATATGATTATTTGGACAGTCACATTTTATCATTTTGTATTATTTTGAAACAAATATGTATTTCTTCAGCTCAGTAATGCCATCATACTCTGGAGGTTGGGAAACACATCTATATACATTATATATCTATCAAAGTCTTTCACTTGTAAAATTTAACTGGCTCTAGAGTATGATATGTTGTTTGGTATAATCTCACTCATGTTTAAGAAACTAATATAGACGACATTTAATCATCATTATCTATGTTGCATAATTGACGTGTTAGAACTCTGGAGTTAGGCTCCTGCTCAACACCCAATTTTTAGGGCGTTACAAGTTGGTATCAGTGCATGATTTGGATTAAACTGGACCTGGGTTATGGTCACACGACACACACTGACGTATTCTGACTTAGGTGGGTGTGCTAAAACATAGAAACATTTTAAGATTCCTAAGTTCCATCCGTCTACGAACGTTTGACTGTCAAGGCAAAACTGACCATAGAAATGCTCTAATTGGCATCTGAATCATGTGGGAAGATCTCAAACCTTTCCTAGCTGTCAATTGATGGGTTTAGACTATGTTTTGGGCCATTTCACACTCAAGCCAATCCGAAAATGCGAATACATTCGAAATGGGATTCGAAACCGCTTCAGACAGCCAAGGGGACCCAAATTGCACAAAACAGTGGGACTCAGGGGGTTCCCGCATGTGTTCGGCACCCTGGGAGGGGGGTGGCCACCGCTCAGCTGCGGCGGCACCATGCTGGGTCTAGCAGACTGAGGCGACACCATGCCATCGGAAGTTCACCGCACCCGGGTTGGTTCAGGCCTGTTGGGCCACAGCGGCCCAGCGTCGGGCCGACCTCCCAACACATGTGGGGCCCACCAAATCGTGTGGGGACCCCTATTTCTTTTCCATTTGCTTTCTTTTCTCCATTCCTACCCCTCCAAGCTCTCCAAACCTCCAAAAACTTCATTTTTCTCGCTCAAATCTCCCCCTCTTACACTATCTTCTTCACTCCCTTCACCACATACTCTCTTTCCCTCACCTCCTCAAAATCCTATCTTCCCCTATTTCGATTTTCCCTTTTTTCTTACCCATTTGGGCACAAAGTTTGTAGCTTTGTGTCTCATCTTTTAAGAGCCCCACATCTACCTCCATTACAAAGCTATTTGGATTTTCATGGCTCTTTTTGAGATTGTGGCGACCATTTTATCTCTCTCCACCATTCTTTCTCTCATGGGAAAGAAGAGAGCTGCTGCGGATGAAGCTGGGCCTAGTCGCCCTACCCGTCGGAGGAAGAAGGTGGGCACCAAAGCTAGTATAAGCCCCGCCCAAGAGGGAAGGTCGAAGCGGGAGCTTGATCCTTGACTCTTGCTTGAGCAAGTTTTACTGGCAGGCTTTGAACACGGCCATTTTGGTGGCTATAGGGTTGTGCTTGAGGCTCATGTGGATGAGAAACTATTTGGGCTGTATCCAATGATGGACCACCTAGTAGATACTGGATAGGGTCCCATATTCGAGGGCGAGTCTCACGCATGTGAGAATACGGTTCAAGCCTTTTATGCACATATACGGGACCCTACGCTGGAGCCTCTGTAATTCAAGATTCCATTTGAAAGGTGGGAAAATTGATGTGATGTTGGTATCCCGAATCATGGGAATCCTGCGTGGAGAGGTGCACGCTAGCGATAAGCCTCTCAAGAACGCGCTAGAAAGAGATCACCGCACGCGCTACCTCTAGGGCCGATTAGCCCATTGGAAGGAAGGCAGAAGCCTCTCGGCGTCGGATATGATAGATGATTTTCACTTGCTTCACCACATATTTACGTACAATGTATACCCTAGGTGGGGTAACTGTACTAAGTGCACTCAACTAATGATAGATTTTCTGTATAGAGCTAGATAGGGAGACAAGTTGTGTTTCCCTACATTCGCCCTACTACAGATAGTTCAGACAGTTCGTTCTCCCAGGAATGATATCTCACTTCCATTTGGTTGACTCATATACAAGATCACTCAAGAGTTCACCTACAGACTTAATATGGATGACCTTACGCCGATCCACTATATTAATGAGACCATGCTCAACAACATGAAGATTGGCCCTCGACAACGTCAAGCCCGACTTGACGAGTATGGGGACGAGACCGAGAGTGAAGAGGAAGAAGATGAGTCAGGGGGAGGAGGAGAAGAAGGTGAGAGTGAGGATGAGGAAGAGGAGGCCCCGGGTTCCGATGGGGGCTCTCCTCCTGCTACTCAGGTGCACGACAGTGATCGGACTGCCAGGGAAGCCCGCTTGGCTCAACTTGAGGAGGGTCAAGTTGCCCTGAGACAGGAGATCACATAGATCCAAGCCAAGGTTGAAGAGACTGAGGCCTTCATGAAACGAAAATTCAAGAAGGTGTCTCGCACCTTGAGGGCCATCCTTTGCTATGTACTGGACAAGAGTGCACCTCCCCCTCACCAGATTCTGATGACTAGTCACACATGTAGTCGTCCTTTTAGTTACTTTGTATGTGTTTCTTTCCTTATTGCTATGTATAGCCTTGTTAGGCATAGTAGTGTGGTGGAGTGGTTAATATGTTTTAAGTGTTGGAGCCTTGCTTATATTAGCTCACATGCATCTTCTGTCATGATCCATATACTGTTGCGTCTCATGTATTGTGACAATTTTAGTAAATGAAATGCATGAAGTTTTCTTTAAAGTTGTTATGAATGCTGTGTAGTTGAGTTTGTGAGTATGTTGAATTTGACCTGGGTTGCACCCTATGTTGTATATAGAGAATGTCACCTAAGGTCACATGGAGTACGACACATCTCACACTTGGTGATTTGGTTGACGGGGCACCTTCCCTGAGCGATGGCCAGACGAACCCCAGTTTAGGCCCAACTCATGACACTATGCCGGATTCTCAGTCGGCCACTGGCCCCACTAATGAGCTGACACCTGTTGCACCATTGGTTCCTGAGCAGAACCATGCATCTACTTTGATGCCTCACATGCCTCAGTCTGCTCCTCCTACTGATAGGTTGGAGTAGATGATGCTACTGATGTAGCAACAACAATAGCTGTAGCAGCAGCAACGACAACAGTTTTTGACCACCATTGCGGGAGTCTTTACCCAGAGCATGGGTGTAGCCCCGCCTACACTTCTTGTGTAGCCTGCGGGTAATATGAGCGTTAGCAGTCTATTTGAGCATTTCCAGTACTTTCGACCTCCTACTTTTGTGGGTACTCACAGACCCGAGGAGGCCAAGTATTAGCTCGATCGCATCTCTAAGATGCTGAGGCCGCTGCACTGCACTGAGGCAGAGCAGGTGGAGCTAGTCACCTATATGTTTGAGAAGGAGGCCAACTTCTGGTGGGACAATGTCCTTTGACCATCGCTGTCGGATACGTATGGACCTGGGAGGCCTTTGAGACGCGCTTCTACGAGAAGTACTTTCCTCTCACGTATCGGCATGAGAAGGAAAGTGAGTTCCTTCACCTCCATTAGGGAGGGATGTCTGTTGCAGAGTACGGGAATAGATTCACGGAGCTGGCTAGGTATGCTCCGTTGATATTAGCTGACCAGTTGATGCGAATGCGGTGGATTTTAGAGGGCCTACGACTCAAGATATGCTCGAAGATGTGTTGCACTATCATTTCCACCTATGCTGAGCTAGTGGGCATGTCTCTTCGAGCTGAGCAAGATGGGGATAGATTCTCCCACACCCGTGTGCTTATAGCTCCTAGGTCGCAATTGGATTTGCCGAGCAGGCCGTTCCTTGGTAAGAGGCCCCATGTAGACTCGCCTCCTAGGCTCGTGGCTCCACCAGACCCTGTGAGGTGACCAGACTTGTGGTGCACTTACTGCAAGAGGTTCGGCCACGCAGATACCTACTGTTTCACCAAGATGAGGGATAACAGGTTCTCACTGCCTCAGACGATCAACCGCCCACTTCCTCAGATGGTTGCGGCATCACCTCTACGGTCAGCACCAGCACTTCCATCATTTCGGCCGCCTACACCTCGTTTTAGGATGCCTCAATGGCTTATGGTACCGCAGTCGAACCATCAGCCGCAGGCTCGGGTGAATTCACTGACAGTGGGGGCATCCGAGAAAGCAGATGTAGCACCGATGTCTTTTGAGGTCACGACTCATGTCCAAGGTACTCCAGTCTTCTTATTAGTGGACATCAGGTCCACTACCTCCATTATATCATGCACAACAGTCAAGTGACTGGGGTTGGACATTGCTCCTACCAAGGGAGTGAGGGTCATCACCACCACAGGGACTTTCTCTGACATTACTAGAGTTTATGAGGGTTGCTCAATAAACTTAGGGAGCAGGAGGGAGCTGGTTGACCTGATTATCGTCCCCCTGTTTCATTGTGACATTATTCTCGGTATGGACTGACTCACTTAGATGCAGGCAAAGATCGATTGTGAGACTAGAGTGGTGACAGCCCATGGATCTGAGGGCACGGCTTTTACTTTCCCTATTCACCCTTCCCATTTAAGTTGTTACACTTCTCTATTAGAGAGTATTGATGGTCAGACATTGGGGGATACGCCAGTGGTTCAGGATTTTGAGGACGTCTTTGAGACAATTTCTGGATTGCCTCCTTGGCGTGAGATCGATTTTACCATTGATCTAGTGCCTGGTGTGACATCCATTTCACTACCGACTTATCGCATGCCTCCATGTGAGATGGAGGAGCTGAGAAAGTAGATCGATGGCCTGTTAGAGGCCGGCTTCATATGACTTAGTGTGTCTCCTTGGGGAGTACCCGTGTTATTTATAAGGAAGAAGGATGGGTCATTACGGTTGTGTATTGCTTATCGCAGGCTGAACCAAGTGACGGTAAAGAATAAATATTCTCTAACCAGGATAGATGATCTGTTTGACTAGTTGAAGGGGACACAGTATTTTTCAAAGATTGATCTACAATCAAAGTATCATCAGTTACACATCAGGGATGAGGACATGCAGAAGACAGCTTTCAGGACTACTTTTGGACATTATGAGTTTCTCGTGATGTCATTCGGCCTTATGAACGCACCGGCTGTGTTCATGAACTTGATGAATATGGTGTTTCAGCCGTATCTATTCTGATTCGTCATCGTATTTATAGATGACATCTTGATATACTCCAAGAGTCGAAAGGTGCACGAGGAGCACCTGCGTGCAGTCTTTAATATGCTTAGGAAGAACCAGATGTTTGCATAGTACAAGAAGTGTGACTTTTGGAAGGAAGAAGTCAAGTTCCTGGGACATGTGGTGTCCAAGGAAGGGATAACTGTGGATCTGGATAAGGTAGCCGCAGTACAGGACTGGGAGCAGCCTGGTTCGATTACTGAGGTGAGGAGTTTTCTGGGACTTGCTGGCTACTATCGACGATTCATTCAGGACTTCTCTAAGATAGCCAGACTGTTGTCTCAACTCACCTGGAAGGATCTCAAGTTTTCCTGGAATGACAGGGCAGAAGCAGCTTTCTTAGAGCTGAAGGACAAGTTGACGTCTGCCCCTGCGCTAGTATTGCCAGAGCAAGGGGTCAAGTATATGATATACATCGACGCGTCTTGCATTGGTTTGGGTTGTGTCCTTATGTAGAAGGACAAGGTGATTGCTTATGCCTCAAGATAGTTAAGGAAACATAAGGAGAACTACCCTACACACGACCTAGAGTTAGTGGTCGTCATCTTTGCACTGAAGCTCTGGAGACATTACCTCTACAGAGAGGAGTTCGAGCTCTTTTGCAACCATAAGAGCCTTCACTACATATTCACTCAGTGAGACTTGAATATGAGGCAGCGACGATGGATGGAAACCTTGAAGACTTCAAGTTCGAGGTCTCCTACCATCCTAGTAAGGCCAACCTTGTGGCAAACTCGTTGAGCCACAAGAAGGTGATAACATTTGCGGCGCCGCTGATGATTGAGGAGTGGAATATGGTGAAGTTTTTGTGTGTTTTGAGCAGAAGCTCACGGTGGAGGAACTGTTTGAGAGCATCGTACACGTTCGTGTGTGGCCATTTATTGATGATTGGATCATCGCGGCTCAGAAGGATGATGAGTGATTGGTTGAGATGAGAGAGAAGGTAAGCGATAGTGAAGACTCAGAATGGAGAGTTGGTATGGACGGGGGCTTACGTTACTGTGGCCGCCTATGCATCCCGAACCTCCGAGACTTTAGAGAGGAAGTTATCGAGGTTGCTCACAATTTAAAGCTGGTAATGCATCCTGGCAGTACGAAGATGTACCGAGACATGAAGCGCTCGTACTTTTAGAAAAACATGAAGGCCCACATAGCAGAGTATGGTCCTGTTGTCTCATGTGCTAGCAGTCAAGGCAGAGCATCGCCGACCTCCTGGACTGCTTCAGCCCATGCCTATAGCTGAGTGGAAATTGGATTTCATTTCTATGGATTTCATCTCAGGGCTGCCAAAGATGAGGAAGGGACATGACTCCATTTGGGTGATCATGGACCAGTTGATGAAATCGGCTCACTTTCTCCCTATCAGAGTTTCGAACTCTGCAGATGAGTTGGCCATATTATACATCAAGGAGATTGTACGTCTACATGAATTCCCCTGGAGATCGTGTCAGACCAATACACGTGATTCACATCTATCTTCTGGACTTGTATCTAGGAAGCGATGGGTGTGAAATTGAAGTTCAGTACCGCATTCCACCCACAGACTAATGGGCAGACGGAACAGGTAAATTAAGTGTTAGAAGATATGCTGTGAGCTTGTGTGCTGGATTTCAAGGACAGTTAGGACGACTGTCTTCCATATGAAAAGTTTTCGTATAAAAATAGTTTTTAGGCGAGTATTTACATGGCTCCCTATGAGGCCTTGTATGGGCATCCTTGTCGAGCACTGCACTGCTGGGTAGAGGTTGGTGAGAAGAGCTTGATTGACCCTCAGGCGACAACGGAGAAGATCGACATTATCAGGCATAGACTTCTGGCAGCACAGAGCAGACAGAAGATCTACGCCAATATGAGGTGGTGACCGCTAGAGTTTCAGGTCAGGGACCATGTATTCCTTAGGGTTTCCCCCATGAAGGGAGTCATTCAGTTTGGCAAGAAGGAGAAACTCACACCGAGATTTATTGGCCTATTCCAGATACTGGATCGAGTGGGGGTGGTAGCGTACTACCTGGCTTTACCCACACCACTCGTAGGCGTGCACAACGTATTTCATGTGTCTATGCTAAAGAAATATGTTCCTGATCCTTCACACACTATCAGATGGGAGCAGGTGCAGTTGAGCGAGGATGCTACATATGTACTGCGTCCGACACGTATTCTGGATAGGAAGGAATAGGTGTTGCTCAGTAAGGTGATTCCACTTGTGAAGGCACTGTAGACGCATCATACTGAGGAGGAGGCTACTTGGAAAATAGAAGCCGAGGTCCGAAAGAACTACCCTCAGATTCTCGAGGAGTACGAAAAGGTATTAATTTCGAGGATGAAATTTTTAAGGGGGATAGATTGTAACGTCCTGAAAAATCCGTACAAAGACCTGAGTACCACCTCAGGAAGAAATTGCTAAGGATCAAATCCTTTAGAAATTAGTCATAAATTAACTAAGTCTAAACTAGATTATCTGTGAAGTTAGCATTAATCACTTTAAACACGAGCTGCAAGACCTAAAACTAGTAGAACCATTAACGCTACATTACCCTAAAACTTAGGATCCATCTTAAAACCCAGTTGCTCTCGGGAGCATCATTAAACTCTATATCAGACCTGTACTGTGCGTCAAAAGTTTGATTATTCCAAAACTATATGGTTATGACCGCCTTGCTGGCCTTGACAACCACCTTAGAAATCAAGTCCTAAAGGTACCCAAAAGCGTACAACTTGGGCTTGGAGCGAAGTATGTGAGAAACGCGAATATCTTTAGAAAATGAACTGAAACTTAAGTGAATTGATTCGTTCACTTGCAGGCTGAATCTAAAGATTTAAATCGTTAAAATCTGACCTAATTACACCCTCGGATTAGGGAAAATGTTTAATACATGTCAGTGCATTTGTGGCCCTGATCAAGTGTCAGTGACCGTTGAACTAAAACTGGTCTGCCACGGTCGATCTGTTAACCTGATCGGATCGAAACCTTAGCCTGACCTAGATCTGATGTCAGGGAGCTTAAGTTTGACCGCGTGTAGAAAAGGGGCCTCCATAATAGCTCCGTTGGACCAAAACAACCAACTATAGGCTATAACCTAATTATACCATAGCCCTGGGGCCATTCCCATCAATTTTGGGCCTATATAAGGGCCTTAAACTCTATCTCTCCATTTCATACAAATTTACAAAACCTTAGAGAGAGAAGAGAGAAGAAAGAGAAGGAAAGAGAGAGAAAGTGTGAGAGATAGTTGGAGTTGTTCGTGGGATTCGATCCCTGCCACTCCACGTGCTTAACCACCACGTCTGTATCACAATTTTGACTCCGTACTTGGATAAAAAATCCTAACCTTAATCTCTTTTAGGGATTCAAATAGAATAGAAGGTGCAGTAGTTAACCTATTTCATGTTATAGGTTGCCGTTGTGCTGTAGATGAGGACTTAACATTTAAACTAAGTTCGTTACGAGTCTACCGGCGAAAGGTGTGGACTATAAATGTTTAGGTTATGGTTTTCAAGGTTTCAATGCCAGTAATAATTTATGACTGGCTTGATTGCTATCACATGTGCGTAGTATGAGGGTTTCCGTGTATTATGCATATATATAAACTATGTTGATTTATAATGCATTCCATGTGTTTGTTGAGATGTGTGAATGAGTATGAAATTGTGATTTCATGCTTGCCATGTTTATTAACTGAGAATTCATAATTGTTGTATGTATGGTGAACCTTTGTAAAGGGATTTATTATAATACTTGTTATAACTACCTTACTACATGTATATGATATGTGTAGCTTAAGTGTTTAATAAAATGCTTGAATGTAAAAATGCTTGTTTAAATGCATGTAATGAGGGTGTTGAGATAGGATTCTCAATTCCCTTAAGTATGGTTATAGTATATTTTATATAACCTATCTTACACTATGTGTTATATGGGTGGAATGCCTATGTATGATAATATGTGTAGTATGTGTTTGTTAAATTGCTCAAGTAAGATTTATATCTGATTTCAGTTGTCACGTGCCGTTTTGGATTACTATATATGAATGCTATTGTTTAACATGTGATTGGGGCTACTATGTAGTCCAAGCGATCGGTAAATGTTTGTGAATGGTGGTTGAACTGCTTAACCACGATGAACACGCCCGATGAATCCGAGTCGTACGCTGTTTGTCAGTAGTGGCTAGGCTACGCGGAGTGCTTATGCACTCCATGTCGATTGGCTCGACGTATGTTCGTACCAATCAAGATTGTCAACCAACCCGATTGACCCAATGTATGTTCACCATGTATGGACGCTACTGTTTGAATCTAAGGTTTCAAATTACCAGTAAAAAACCCGTTTAACCTTGGTACCTCGATCCGCTAAGACTCATTAGCTAGGCATGGTGATATGGGACACCGTAGTCGTGCTGTTGCCCTACGTTGGCATGAAGAGCCTCCCCGTAGTGTCCAATGAGCAACCCAGACTCGTGAGCCGAATATGGTGGTATGGAATACTGTATTCGAGCTTTCGGCTTATGATCAGGTGACGAGCCCGTAGTGACCTTGAGCATATACTAGAAACTACGTTTAGGGGACGAACCTTTCTGTAGTAAACTAAAGTATAAATTAGGCCTACGCTGATGGTGACAAGCCTCTCTGTAGCAACCTGAAAACCATCTATCGTATGTGACTACTAGGATTGATGACCTTAGATGGATCAATGTTTGGGTTATGATATAAAGGGAGGTTCCTTAGCTTCTCAATCCTGTTGTATGAATATATTTAACTAAGAACTTGGCTAACACGACCATGCATCGCATTGCATGGTGCTTTGGCGAGGAAGTGCATAGAGGAAGGGGTGCATGCTGCGATTGTAAGATGTTGTCGCAAGAAGGAGTGTAGGCGAGGGCATGCATCGTTAACACATACCATCCTTGCATTAAAAAGAATACTTAGGACCTTATTGTTGTACTTCTTTATCATTACTGCTTGACTGAATTGATAACATGTTAACCTTTGCTTCATAGTTCCACTGAGTTGATCACTCACTTCCACGTTCTGGGACGGTGTTTTAAACACCAACCAGATTCTGTCTTAGATGCAGATTCTAGGGCGACATATGAGGCCGAGCCAGACTTCTACGACGATGAGGAGTTCTCATATATGTAGTTATCAAGTTGGTTTACGTAAGCCGCTCTGATTGAAGGGATTACAGGGATATATGATTAGTTGGACAGTCACATTTTATCATTTTGTATTATTTTGAAACAAATATGTATTTATTTAGCTCAGTAATTGCATCATACTCTGGAGGTTGGAAAACACATCTATGTATGTTATATATTTATCACAATCTTTCTCTTACAAAATTTAACTATCTCTAGAGTATGATATGCTATTTGGTATAATCTCACTCATGTTTAAGGCACTAATATAGACGACATTTAGTCATCATTATCTATGTTGCATAAGTGATGTGTTGGAACTCGGGAGTTAGGTTCCTGCTCGACCCCCAATTTTCAGGGCATTACAAGGGTCCTTCACGGTCAATCGGCTTATCCGATCGCACCAAAATAATATCCTGGCATAGATCCATCGTCAGGGGACTTACCCTATGACGTATGTGAGTTGTAGACCTCCCTATGTGCCATGTTTGTCAAAAACAGTTACCCTTTTGATATAACCTAAGTATACCAAAGCCCTGGGGCCATTTGCATCACTTTTGGGCCTATATATAGCCCTTATACCACCCCACCTCTCTCTCATACGAATTTCTCCAAACCCTAGGAGGGAGAAGAGGGAAAAGAAGAGAAAAGAGTAAGGAGAGAAAGGAAATCCTGGGAGATCGTTGCCGTGATTCTCTCCCACTACTCTATGTACTGATTTGCCTCCCCATTTCACTACATGATCAGTTTCGGCTACGATTTGGGTAAGAAATCCTAACCCTAAAACCGTAGTTGAGATCCAAAATGATTATTTATTAACTTAGCTAATCGATTTCACCATTTAGGTACCCGGCGTTCTATTTTCGAGAACGTAGAATTCGAACCGAGTTAAAATCGAGTATTTCGACGAAAGGTGCGAACTATAAACGTTTAGGTTATGGTTTTCAATGCTTTCAATGTCAGCTAATAGTTTATGTCTGACTTGAACGCTACCACATTGTCTTACACACACCGATTTCGATATATTTTACATGTATGAGATATGTTGAATAAAATATGCATTCCATGTGTTTGTTAAAATATGCATTCATCGTTGTTATATACATGTTGACCTCTCTATGTAAGGATTTGCTAAAATATATGTTATAACTAACCTAGTCTATATATTTGGTGAATTGTAGCTAAGTGTTTGATAAATTGTCTGAATGAGAAATTGTTTATAATTTATATTTATTAAGGTATTGAGATAGGATTCTCAATTACCTTATTCATATGTATAGTTTCCTTCACTAAATCTTATTTACCTCTACTGATTTATGGATAAAACACAAGTTTTAGGTAATATGATCAATGTGTTTAATGAAATGCTCAAATGAGGATTTCGCTTGGATTGTTTGTTGAATGTTGATATGTTTATCACATGTGCCTACCTATTACATCTAAGTAAGATTGGGGCTACAACCTAGATAAGGCAATCAGTAATAGTTCCTGTTTAGGTGGCTGAATTAGGCTCTCCACATTGGGTATACTTGATGAATCTGGGTCGTATGGCGTTTGTCGACAGTGGTTAGGCCACGAGGGGTGCTTATGTGCTCCATGTTGATTAAGTCAGCGTATGCCCGTACTAATTAAACTTGCCTAACAAACCGATCGGCCTATTGTGTGTTTACTATGTATGGACACTATTACTTGAATTTAAGGTACCCCTCTTCGATGTAAAGACCCACTTAAACCATGATATCATGATCCATTAAGACTCATGAGCTAGGCATGGTGGTATCGGATACTGTGTTTGAGCTGTTGACCTATGATGAGGTGATAAGCCACCCCGTAATGACCAGTGACCAAACTCAGACTCATGAGCCACGCATGGTGGTATGGGACATTTGTTCGAGCTGTTGGCCTATACCGAGGTGATTAGCCACCCCATAGTGACCGCGAGTATAAACTTTGAATTTACCTATCGACTGCTTTTCATTAGGAGTGATGACCCCACAACTTGCCTATCGTATGTGCTTGAGTAGGAGTGATAAACCTAGATGGATCCTTCGGTTCGGGTCAATGTTAAAAAGGGAGGTACACTAGCTTCCCAAATATACTGTATGAATAAGCTTAATTAACAACTGGGCTAACATGACCATGCATTGCACTGCATTAGTTAGGACGTGCTTTAAAGGCATGAAAGTTGCACAGGAGGTAGTGTTGTCATATGCGAAATTAGTGTCGACGTCACTTGTTGAGGGAGCTTTGCTGCGAGGGTATGCATCATTACTTGCACTCCATTGCCACATTAACAAGAGTAGGTAGGAAGTGATTGTTATGTTGCTTTATCATTACTGTTTGATTAACTTAATAACATGTTAACCTTTGCCTTATAGTACCACTGAGTTGACCACTCACTCTCACTTTAGGACGGTGTTTTAAAACACCAACCAGACTCTGTTTTTGATGCAGGTGATGACAAAGTCTATGTGACAGAGCAGGAATTCATGGATGAGGAGGAAGAGTTCTCCTACGTTCAACTCTCGGGCGTGTCTATGTAGATCTCGTACCAATGCACAGGGACTACTGAGATACTTGTCTTAGTTGAACACATTTACTTTTTGCATTTTGTATATTTTGAAACCACACATGTATATATTCAGCCTGGTTACATATTCATACTTTGGAGGTTGTGAAACACTTTCATACTTAAATACATATGCTTTAGACTTCCGCTTACTTGATTTAATTGTATCTGGAGTATGATACGTTATTTTAGTATAATCTCACTCATGTTTAACTCATCCATATGGACAAAATCTAAGCATCATTACCTATATTGTATAAGTGATGTACTGGATCTTGGGTGTACAGCTTTGCTCGACCCTCGAAATTCACGGCGTTACATATGACCGCAGAACTATGTAAAGTAAAAGTGGTCATCAAATAAGAAAAAGAAACATCACTATGCCTTAGATGAAGTCAAAATTGGATAATAAAATAGCAGATTAGCGAAGGAAGACACACTGGAATGCCGGATACAACTGAATGCAAAATACGCACCATGAAGGTAGTTAGTTTAACCTTGTTACTAGATCTATAGTATACATTGGAAATGAAAATGTGATGTAAAACTTTGTATCTGGGCAACATCTGATTGGCCCGAAGCACATTCTCGAAACTCCATTCTGAGTCCATGTTACATAAATTTCTGGTTAATAAACGTCTTTTTAACTCATTCAATTTTTCAACCAATGTTGGAATAGGAATTCCTTCATCATTTACTGGAAAGTCCATCAACCTAGAAATTAAGTGACGATCTACTTTACATGAGCCTTCTCTAAACATGATATTGAAGGTCAAATATTGAATAGATACATCATTTATGCATGCATACATAGCTTGCACAATGGAGCGGTATGCCAGTTTGCCCCAATTTAGAATGTTATCCCATCCTATAGCAACAAGGAGGGGAATGATATCTAATTGAATAAGATCGTTAGCATGGACGGTCCGCTCAACAATAATGTTGTGGAAATAAATATCCCACACATATTCTGAGTCCTCTTCGGGTGGTCGAAGAGTACGTACCGAAATGGAATGAGAAGAAGATGCTCGAGTACGTTTCTTCTTCGGTCTACCTTCCTTTACAAAAGTAAACAAGAAAATGCAAGAAAGGATTTAAGGATTTTAAACCCAATAGATTTTTAGGAAGAAAACCTAACAAACCACAATGAAATTTGAAATAAAAGCAAGATTCAAGCAAGACGAGACCAAAAGAGCCTAAATCCAAAAGAAAATTGAAAATGGACCACTTATTTGTAAGAATCGAAGGTAGGTTCGACGGGTCAAAGAAAGGGCTTGAGAAGAAGAAGAAGATTTTCGAGAAAAAGTGATTTTTTACCTTAAAAAGGGGTTTAACCCGCGCACAATGACTAGTCAAGTACATGCTTGACTGATCGTGCTACGACTGGTCGAGTATGTGCTCGACCGGTCATGAGAGCACAAAAATGCATATATATTTATTTTTCTTAAATTTTAAAATGAAATAAAATCACATAAAAATACACAATAGTACAAGCATATAATCACGAACATTTTAAGAAGAATTACACATACGAATATTCAATTTTAATTTAGAAAACCTGTTTCTATCAAGTGGTTTAGTGAATATGTCAGCAAGTTGGTTTTCAGTCTGCACATAGTCTAAAGAATAATTTTCTCTTCCACTAATTCCCGAATATAGTGATACCTAATGTCAATATGTTTGGTACGAGAATACTGGATGAGATTCTTAGAGATATTGATTGCGCTAGAGTTATCGCAATATAGAATAATTGTGTCTTGTGTAATTCCGTAATCGTTCAACATTCTTTTCATCCATACAAGTTGAGTGCAGGCATTTCCAGCAGCTATATATTCAGCCTCAGCTGTGGATAGAGATACGGAACTTTGTTTCTCACTATGCCAAGAAACCAAGCAGTTCCCAACATAAAAACAAACACCGCTAGTGGATTTTCGATCGTCTACATTCCCAGCCTAATCAGCATCCGAATATCCAGCTAATTGAACATTAGTATCAAGTGGATACCATAGACTTAAATTAACTGTACTTATGACATACCTAATAATCCTCTTGACAACAATCAGGTGGGATTCCTTAGGTTCAGATTGATATGTAGCACAAATTCCTACGCTGAATGCAATATCAGGTCGACTCGCAGTTAAATATAATAGGCTGTCAATCTACTACGATACAACCTAGGATCTACACTCTTACCTATTGCATCTTTAGATAGCTTAAGAGTTGTACTCATAAGAGCAGCAAAATGTTTACCACTTTCAAAACCAAACTTCTTAACCAAGTCTAGAGCATACTTGGTTTGAGAAATGAAAATATCGTCTTTAAGTTGTTTTACTTGCAGACCTAAGAAGTAATTCAGTTCTCCAACCATGCTCATTTCAAACTTGGATTTCATCAACTCTGCAAACTCAGTAGACAGGTTAGAACATATAGAACCATAAATAATATCATCAACATATATCTACACTATAAGTATGTGATCATTGTGTTTCTTTACAAATAATGTCTTATCAACACTCCCAATCAGAAAGTTATGACTTAGTAAAAACTTAGTGAATTTCTCGTACCATGCCCTGGGAGCTTATTTTAAACCATAGAGTGCCTTTTTTAGGCAATACATATGATCAAAGTGTTTAGGATCTTCAAACCCTTTAGGTTGTTCAACATATACCTCTTCATGTAAATCACCATTCAAGAAAGCACTCTTGACATCCATCTGATAAATTTAAAAAATTTTGAAACAAGCAATGAATATGAATAATATGATGGATTCAAGACAAGTTACTGGGGCAAAGGTTTCATCATAATCGATCCCTTCTATCTGAGTGTACCCTTGTACAACCAGTCTAGCCTTATTTCTTATAATATTCCCTAACACAATAGATTTATTTTTAAAGATCCACTTGATTTCAATAATATGTTTATTAGCCGGTCTAGGAACCAAATGTCACACATCATTTCGAATGAATTGATTCAGTTCATCTTACATGGCTACAATCCAGTTTTCATCAGCAAGAGCCTCTTTTACATTAGTAGGCTCAATTTGGGAAGTAAAACATACATAATTGCATATGTTTTTCAATTGTTTTCATGTACACACACTAGTGAGAGGGTTACCTAGTATTTGATCAGTTGGATAGTCTTTAACTGATCGTAGTTCAGCATTGTTTTGACTGGATGAAGAGTCAGGTTTATCAAATATAGTGACCACATCATCTTATGAACTTGGGGATGGTGTATTTAGGTGATCATTAATAACAACATTTATGTATTCCTGAATGACACCGGTCCTCTTGTTGAGAACATGATACGATTGACTATTTAGAACATACCTTAGGAAGATCCCTTCGTCACTTTTAGTATCGAACTTTCCTAAATTTTCGTGGTCACGCAAAATATAACACTTACTATCAAAAACTCAAAAGTATTTAACTATAGGCTTCTTATTAAACTACGGTTCATATGATGTTTTATCTTTTGATTTTTTGATGTAAACACGATTAATTATATAACATGCAGTGTTCACAGCTTTAGCCCAAAGATTTTAGGTAACTTCATGTTATTTGACATAACATTGGTCATTTCTTGAAGCACACGATTTTTCTTTTCAATAACCTCATTTTCTTAAGGTGTCTTAGGTGCAGAAAATTCATGCGATATCCCATGATCGCTACAAAACTTCTCAAAATTGCTATTCTCAAATTTCGATCCTTAATTACTTCAGATTTTAGAAATATTCATTTCCTTTTCAATTTGGATAAGTATCCTTTTCACTTCCTCAAGAGTTTCAGACTTTTCTCTCATGAAAGCTACCCATGTATATCTAGTAAAATCATTCACAATTACTAGAAAATATTTCTTTTCACCTTGACTCTCTGTTCTTATAGGTCCAACGAGATCCATGTGGAGGAGTTCAAGAGGTTTAGATGTGGCAAGGGAGTTCACTTTCTTGTGACTACTCCTTGTCTGTTTTTCAATTTAACATTCGCCACAAATATTATCCATTTTCTTCAATTTAAATAAACCTCTTATTAGATCAGCCTTGCTTAGTCTATATAGATTTTGGTGGTGTACATGTCTAAGACATTTATGCCATAATTTGGTCTCATTGGTTTGGACCATGTAACATGATAATTTAGATGAGCTAGTATTACTTACAATATAACAATTTTCAGATGTTCTGCGACCATTCAATATCACATAACCTTTCTCATTAGAAATTTCACGACCTTGATTAGTGAATTTCACACTATGTTTATTATTGCAGATTTGAGAAATACTTAAAAGATTATGCTTAAGATCTTCTACGAATAAAACATTTTCAAAAGGAGGAAATTGAAAAGTTGAATCGTACCCTGTCCAATTATTTTGTAGTTACTCTCACCACCAAATGTGACTGACCCGTCAGTCATCTCTTTGTAGTTGGTGAACAAATCTCTATCACATGTCATGTGTCTAGAGTAACCACTGTCTAGGTACCACTGTGATTGACTCGAGGCCTTGAAAGTGGTGTGGCAACTAGACAAGTAACTTTGGGACCCATTTCATCACCATTTTGGGATTTGGAGCACTATTGATTTTTCTACACTTGTAGTTATTATTAATTCTACCATTTGAGTTAGTTTTTAGAAGATCCTTAAATAAATCAACAATCTTCTCATCTAAGGGATTATAATTTTGATCTCTAAGATTGATATAGTTGATGTTAGGTTTGGTAACTTGAAAAGTTTTAGGATTTTTAAAAACATTTTGATTCAAGCTTTTTCCTTTTGAGTTAGAGGACTCTCTTCTAACAAACTTAGGAGTAATAATCTTACTTTTTTGAGGAATATTTTTATTATAACCCAGACCCGATCTATCTCCACATTTTCTTGATCTGGTTAGTAATTTTTCAAGTTTAAGGTTTCCCTGGGCATACCTCCAAGTATCCTTTGAACTCAAGAGAAAAGAAACTTCCATTTTTAGTTTTTCATTTTTTGATTTTAATTTTTCAAATTAAGATGTTTTAAAATCTAAATCACATTTAGTTTTTTCAAAATAATAAAAAATATACGAATTTTCTAAAATTAAGTTTTCAAAATCCTCATTTCACTTTAAAAACTTTTCTTTTTGAAGTTTAAACTTGACAACAATCTTACAACTCTCCCTGTATAGGGCATTGTAGGCATCCTGAGGATCATCTTCATTTTCAGGGTCACTCCTCATATTTTCATATTCAGATGTGTCACAACTATCTATGAAGGTGACTCTGGCTATAGTCATTAGGGCCTTGACTTCACTTGTAGATTCGGGTTCTGAATCATTTGACTCAGAAGAAGCTTTAGAGGAGGACGATTCATCCTAAGTGGCCAACATGCCTTTTCTCTTTGGCTTGTCTCTTTTAGGGCACTTATTTGTTAAATGCCCATATTCATGGCAATTGAAGTATTGACTGTCTTTTTGTTATTTTCAATTTCTAGTTCTACTCCTTTTCTTTTCAAAGGGTTTTTGAAAATCAACTCTCTTTTTACTTTTGAAAATCTTATAAAACTTCTTGGCTAATAAAGCAATATCATCCTCTGAGTTTTCACAATCAGAATTATTACTATTATCAAGAGAAATACATTTAGATGATTTAAGGGCTATTGACTTACCTTTAGGAGCCTTAAAATTTAACTCGTAGGTTTGTAGAGAACTGACAAGCTCTTCCACCCTCATATTATCCATGTCTTGAAGTTCCTGAATGGCTGTCACATTAGAATTGAACCTCTCAGTAAGTGAGTGCAGTATCTTTGCACAAACTTTACTTTCTGGGATGCTATCTCCAAGACCCCACATAGAATTGACATGTCATTTAGTTTAGTATAGAAGTTCATGAATGATTCACTTTTTTTCATATGTATTTCCTTAAACTTAGTGGTGAGGATTTAAAGTTTAGCCTTTTTTACAATAGTCGTACCCTCGTGTGTCATTTTTAAGATATCCCAGGCTTGTTTTGCAGTATTACAAGATATAATTCTTTTGAACTCATTTCGTGATAGTGCACAAGTGATTACATTTAAAGCTTTAGTATTGGCATTACTCTCATTTTTCTGAAGAGTAGTCCACATATAATAAGGTGTTTCTTTCATAGTCTTAGTTCCATCGGAGCCTAGAACTTCAGACGTAGGTGGGCTCCATCGTGTCATTATGGCTTGCCACATGCTTTCATCGATGGACCTCAAAAAGATTCTCATCCAGGCATTCTAATGAGCATAATTGGAGCCATCAAATGGTAGTGGCCTAGTAATAGAAAGGCTATCAAAATTTGACATATCAGAAGCTTGAGATCGCTTAGCTCAAGAAAATAATCCAATGAAATGAGCTATTAGGCTTTGATACCACTTGAAAAGGGTGACCTCCAAGTCCTAGAGGGGAGTGAATAGGACTATGTCAAATAAAAATAAAGTGCGAAAATATAACACAGGTAGCAGAAATATAAAGCAATCTCAAATGCACAAGTATTGAGAGGTTGATACAAACGTTGTTCTAAGGATAACCTTACACCAAAAACCAATGACTTATGGTAGGACAACCTGTTTTCTAGAACGTCTGTAAGGATCAAAAACTGAAACTAAAACAGAGGCAAAAGAAATAATCCTAGCTATTACAACATTCATCACAAAACATAAAATAAATTACATCATTCACACACAAATAAATACAATCATCCACCACAACTCCAAGAATTATAGTAGTTCGTGTGTGTGCAACAACTATTTGAAAACAACCATATAACTACTCCACTCCTAATATCCACACCCATGGGATATTGGTTTTCGCTATGAAATAAGGTTTTCCAAGGTTCACCTTAAAACCTTCATAATTGTGTTGTTCAAATAGGCTTACACAATTACAAAAACCCTACTCTGAGATTTTTCTGGATGATCTCATATAAAACCAAAAGATGAGATTTTCCTGACTGAATCTCACAAACTAAAAATACAGAAAATTGAAATAATACTTATCTGAAAATTCTTCTTCAATGTAGCCTAGTAGAACTGATTCCTTATATATGTAGATATTTAATGTTCAATCTCACAAGTGGATGGGTTCTAGGTTTGGTTGAATTTTAAATTAAACTAACGTAGAGGTAGCTTGAATTTGATTTTAGATCTCAAAGGGTAAAGCAAAGTTCCTTTTTAATAGAATAGATTGGAATAAGGAGATCAATAAAATCAAATAGAAAAGTTATAAAAGAATAAAAAATTACTGAACATTAGCTTCACAATAGTGGGGACTTATCTCTCAGAGTGATTACTTGATTTGGAACGAAATGAATTGAAATCTCTGAGAAATATCCTTAATTTATAGGCTGCAAATCGGTTCACTCAACTAGTCTTAGGTTCGGCTCGACTGGTCCTAGCCGAACGACATTTCAAATTTTTCTGGCGTGATCGAATGAAACAGACCCTCGACTGGTCCAGTGGCCATCTCGATTGGTCGAGCAGAGCGTTCGACTGGTCGAGTGAATAAAAATCGTGTTGCTGGAGTTCGAGTCGAGTCACACTCAACTGGTCGAACCAGTCTCCAGGGCCAGTCAAGCAGGGTACTCAACTGTTCAAAGACCTAATAGAAAATTTTAAAATTTTGAATTTAAATCTAGACTGGTCGAGAAAAACCCTGGACTAGGTGAACCAGTGCCTGGACTAGTCGAACAAGACTACGACTAGTCGAAGTAATGCCTAAATTAAGTACAATGACCCAAATTAAATAACAATGTTAATGACCTAATCCTAAGGTCTTTCTAGGGTCATGTATACCTTAAATGTGAGTATTGAAATTGAAACCATTGGTCACTTTGGTAGATAGGACACTTTGAAGCACATGAAGCTTGACCTTGAATTCTTAAATTTGTGTCGAACTTGTGTCTTGAGACTTGAGGAAAAGTACTTGAGCTTGTTCTTGTGACTTGAGCTTGAAGTAGTGTACTTGAGCTTGTTCTTGTGACTTGAGCTTGAAGTAGTGTACTTGAGCTTGAATTAGAGACTTGATGAACTTCAACTTATTGTTATAGTTGAACATGCATACTTATAGCACATATAATGTTCATGAAGATAACACCACACTTATCTTCGAATGAAGGTGAACTTTCCATCAATTTGAACTTAAAGGTAAACTATCCATCTATTAAAATAAGTCAACCATACTGAAGTGTTTTGGCACAACAAAATTTGACAACTCAAGGTTTCGGATTTATAACTTAGCACTTTTAGATCAAGCAACCCAAGACGATCTACAAAAGAGAACTAAATCCGACAGGTAAGTGTTATTGTTAAGAGTTCACAGTTTAGTATCTTTCCTCGTGTAGGATTGAGGATAAGAGTTTGCTATCAACAAACTCGATTAGGTTCCTAGTGTGGAACCTTGGTCGGTGGGCTTAAACGTCGGTGTCTTGTTTTGGACCTTGGCTAGTGTGCCTAAACATGGGTTCTAGGTGTAGGACTTTTGCTCTTGTGGAGAGCATAAATTGGTATCCTTAGTGTAGGATTGTAAAGGTTATTAGTGAACCTATTCTAAAACCATTAATAGTGTAATCCGCTGCACTCTGAGATTGAGTGTGGATGTCAGGAGTGGAGTAGGCACGTAGCCGAACCACTATACATTATGGTGGGCCCCACGTGGGACCCATTGATGTATGTGTTCCATACCTTCCATCAGTGTGGTCCCCACCATGAATTATGTGCTTTATCTATGTTGTCCATCCTTATGAGACTCACCATGATGCATGTGTTACATCCAAACCGTCCAACCTTTGGCAAGTTCATTTTTAAGGCTTGAGATTAAAAATAAGACAGATCTAGGATCAGGTGGACCACATTATAAAAAACAGTGGGTTTGAACGTCCACCATTAAACCCTTGGAAATTCTAATGGTGGAAATCCTTATCACCACTTATATTTGGGTGTGACCCATTTAATATACATATGGCCCATGTGATGTGGCCCACTTGTTATATTTATGGCCCATTTTTAAGGCCCACCTTGATTTGTATGAGGCCCACCTTGATATATATGAGGCCCATTGTGATGTATGCAAGGCCCATGGGTTATGGCCCATTGCAATATATGTAAGACCCAATTGGTGTGGCCTATTCGATATATATATATATATATATATATATATATATATATATATATATATATATATATATATATATATATATGAAGCCTGTGTGATTAGGCCCAACTTAATGTATTTGTGGCCCTCCCGTTGAGGCCCACCTTGATATATATATGGGGCCTATGTTATGCGGCCCATTTGATGTATCTGTGGTCCATGGGTTGAGGTCCAATGGGATGTGTATAAGGCCATTACAATGTGTGATTCCACCATGGTTTATGTAATGATGTTTTGGCGGCCATACCTTGGGAGCAATGATGTTTAACGTCCACATTGTAAGAGTAATGATGGTTAAATGTTCGCATTGTAACTCTCCCTAGGGGCCCATTGATAGGCCCATACTTGTAGTGTGTAGGCTGTTTAGGCCCTTCTTCGTTATGAGCAAACTCATCATCACATAATATGTTTAGTATAGTTCCATGATTCATGCTCATATGCATCATATGTGTGCTTGAGATGAGGAGTGGCTGATCATAGCATATTCCTTCGGACAGATTGTTTATGGGCTCTCTGATAGGCAGAGTTACCCTTCATGAGCTCGTGGTATGTGCAAGACTGTTACATGACTGGTAGTGTGATTCATGCACTTCGCATTTGTATGATATGATTTCTATACGCCCTAGTGACAACAGGGCTATGACCTCCACGAACACATCATAAATGGCAGGATCAGACACCAAAAATATTATTACTAAGCATCAGGGCACCATAGATGTCCCTGGGTGAAAATTCCTAAACCCGATGGTACCAGAGGATGACTTCAATGTCCATACCAAGTGGATATATGAGCACACGAGGGCTGAATACTAGTAGGTCGCGTCTCCGACTGTATCATTATTGGTTGGAAAGGGGTGTGGCCTTACTCGCTCGAGGGTAGGGAGCATTGCTAGGCTGTGTTTGACCAGCTTGTGAATGGGTCTGCTATCGATGTGCCAGATAGACATTGGCAGACTGTTGTCCAGGCAGATAGTGAGGTTTCTTACGCTCACTTGGACTACATGCCTAGGAAAGGGGCAGTGCCATTTGGAGTGTACTAAACCCCAGTGATTATCAAGAATGAGAACTATACTGATATTTGATGAGCTGTATTGATATGTGGATTTGGATGAGGATTAGTATGCTTAAGTTGCATCCAGCATCGCATGGTCTTGATATGGCCCATAGCATTCATATCCTGTACTTTATAGCCGTGGTATGATTGATTGCATTCATGTACTCATCAGCATGATTCCGCATTACTCTCACCTTGCATTCTGAGCACGCTCATTTGCGTACACACTTACACCACCCTCTAAGCTTTTTATAAGCTTATGCATGATTGATGCATGCAGGTGATGCCCAGATGCAGCCGTAGCTTTGTCATAGTTGGAGTGTGCAGTCGAGCTTTTGGAGTTTCTATTATTATCATTATCTTCTATTTTCCTTTCATACGCATTATACTCAAAGTTTTTTATCATAGTGAATTTTGTGATGGTGTTCTTGTGTTTATTAATCGTGGGTTATGCTCATTACGAATCAAATCATGTTTGAAATCTCCCTTGTATGATCCTAGGATTGGAACCTGGTGTATGGGTGTTGGGAGCCGAGAATGGGGTACTATGGAGGCTGTCAATACTAGATTCGGCGGAATCAAAAATTTTGTTAGTCCGGTTTTCGAGTTTGGGGCGTGACAGTCGTACTTACTTTAAACTGAATGATTATTTAAGTTAGGCAATCAGAATTTTTAAATAAGAGAAATATTTGAAAAGTCCTATTCACCCCTCTCTAGGACATTGTCTTATATTCATTCTTCAGTATCAGCGGTATAAACCGCAATTTCATACTGATATGGATATTCATAGACTTTTTAATTATAATATTGTGAATTGTGAGTGAGCTTATATTATAGACTCAAAATATATTGTACATTGACTTTGATAAATGTTGGTTTCAGTACTATACACAGACTTTCCATATAATGAATGTATTTTAATTATTATATTGTGATGACGCATGCACGTGTATTATATTATTGTTAAGGGTGGTAAACTCATGGAATTAGACTTTTGAACCTTGTTATAGGTCATGTTTATTTTTATCCCTTCACTTTTGATCTTCTACGGTCGGTTGGATGCGTGAGTATAAAGGTAAACAATTGATAAGGTCAGGTAGTGGTGAGACCGGTGGGCCAGGTGGGTGAGTACATAGGTACTTCACTAATGAGATCGGGTAGTAACAGTATCGTCGGGCCAAGTGGACGAGTGCAAAAGTACCTACTGCTAATGTCAGGTACTATTAGTATCGTTGAGCTAAGTGACTAAGTACAGAGGTACCCCACTTTCAAGGTCGGGTACTATCGGTACCATCAGTCCGAGTGGATGAGTACAAAGGTATCTCATTATTAAGGCCAAGTAGTGTAACACCCCAAATTTTTACCAACTTGAAAATTTAATGTCTTTGGGTATTACTTTTGATTTATTGATTGTAAGTGCATATATTTGCATATGTTTGTGACCAAAATGAGTGATTTTGGGTGCACTAAAATTACCTGACCGAGTGAAATGGTGAATTTTGGAGAACCTTGACAGAACTTGATGGTACCACCATGAGGAGCACGATGTCACCGTGAAAATGGGTATTTTTAGGTAGTTTTTGATGGTTCCACCAACATCATCTGGACAACAGTCAATGGCGTCAGATCCACGATGCCACCGTCACCCTCCATTTAGCAATGGACAACAATTTTTAGTAATTAAAAACTTCAGTGCTCTGAATTTAAAAGTGCGTATCTCGTTCAATACAATCTGATTGAGGTGATTCAAAAGCTAAAACAAAGATTGATGTGTGTATTTTCATAGATAAATAAATTAAAATTAAAATGAGGTTTATTTTAGGACATTTTGGAAACTATACGGAAAATTGTTAGTTTCAAGAAGCCAATACTTCTGCAATTTTAAGAATTTTTATGGAACTCAAAATAAAATGAAATTTGGTAAAGATAAAGTATACTTGATGATTAATTTTCAAAAAAATTATAAAAATAATTTATTAAATAAACGTATAAAAAATATTATAAGCAATAGATCTTTTGAAATTGAAAATTTCTACAACTGTATATCGTCGATGGGTCAGATGTATCTTTTTCATCTTAGAGTTTTAATATTCAGTGTCCTTTTAGGAATTGCTTATAATCATTCCAAGAATCATCCTGTGTTATTAAATTAAAATTTTCTATTTTTAGTGTTTCTTACTATTTCGAAATATTTTCAATTTATTCGAATTAGGATTCTTGATTGGGTGATTCGAACTGAATCATCATTTTCATTAATTACGAATAGGTCACGCTATGAATTTACCTAATCCAAATCCTAATCACCCTATTCGAGAAATCATGTTGCTTAACTTATTCTATAAATGCCCAGATTAACCAAACTACCTCTATACCACCTGTTAGAGGTCCACAAAACCCAAAATTATAGAAAGACGTTTGCCTTATTGGGCTTGATGTCCATGACAGACATTGAGCCGAGGCAGCGTGCAGAATTGGTCAATTTAGAGTTGAAGTGCAACACATATTATGTGAGGCTGCACTAAAATTAGCAATAATTTAAGTTAAATGTCCACCTTTGATCTTTTCTGAAGTTGTCACTTTTAAGTCGTTAGATCACAACCAAACTTCGGATGCTAACCTAGAGTAATGCCCTTCATACATCTGTATAGCCGCAACCCTGAACGATGATTAGTAACTGTTGAACTGACTTCTAATTATAAACACTAAAAGAAACTATCTAATAGTATAGATTGACCTATATATCCTCTAGTGGGCGCTAAAAGTTAGAATTAACCTCCCATAGGGTTATAATATCGATTTCCTAGTCTTTAGGGCCAAAAGCACCACTTTTTGTACTATAAATACATTCCAATTAAACTCTCCTACCGTAAATCCGAATTTACTGGGGTTTGAGAGAAAGAGAAAGAAGGAGAGAAAGAGAGAAAGAATGAGAAAGAAGAGTAGGATTGGACAAATTATGGGGCCGAGTACCAGATCACATCGTCCGATCCCCGTGCTAGTCGAATCTTGTAAGATCTCACCTTTATGCTCAATCTTGCATCTTCCACGGTCAAAATCTATTGACTTTAAGTCGGATTCTTCACCCCTTATTAGGTAAGAGATTCCCTAGTTGTCATTCCACCTCATCCTTTCATTTTTTTACCTTTGTGTGCTATTAGGGTTGGAAATCTCCCTTTTTTTCATCATTTCTGGGAAACCTTAACCCTAGAGTTTTTTCATGTTAGGAATTAGGGTTCCGGTAATCTATTAGAAGTGGCTCATGCTATTGTGGGAGTCATATTTGGGTGTGGCCATGTGGGTGCCGATGTACACCAATTTCAGGCTCTAACTCATCAAATCGAGTTGGGGTTTGCTTAAATTAAGTTAGGTAAAATGCTTAACCCTTGATTAAAGTCTAATTACATTAGAATTTAAGTTACTAATGATGAGATTGTCGATGAATTAGGGTTTAGAGCATTTTGTCTAAAATTCTGATGCTAGGGTTGCATCTGAATCAATGCTTTTCAACTCTAAGGTAAAGATCTACTCTCAAAATTTTACTTAACATTTTAAATGACTAAATATGTTTATTTTCTATTTGGTTAATAACACGCTTGATGAAATGCTTGAGTGATATGAAATTCTTAATATTAGAACCCTTCGATGTTGAATGTTAAGAAATATTGATATATATCGAATTATGTTGATGTAGATTGAATTGTACTAAATTTTATATATATTCAATTATTATGAGTTGATATATGTCGTATTGCATTGGTGTTAGTTGGGTTATCCAAATTCATACACATGTTCGATTGGTATACCCTATTGTGGTATTGAATTTTCTTGTGATTATACTTATATATTGTTAAATTTGAATTATTATTGTAGTAGATCAAGCTCTATAAATTATATAATAAGTGAATGGCCCACTTTGAGGTGGTTATCTTAAAATAATATGACCGACCAAAATTGAATATGGACGATCGACAATAGTTGGAACTTCACGGGATGCCATGCACCCAATTTTGGTTTGCCTAGGGTCCTCCGTAGTTGATAACATCAGTCTAATGTAGGCTCGATCATCTTATGCTTGATCATTGTATAACAATTGATAGAATATGGGATACCACTATTACCATTGGTTTAAGTCTTCTTATGACCATTAGTGCGTTACAATCATACAAAGACTCATGAGTCGAGCATGGTGGTATGGGACACTGTGTTTAACTTGTCGGACTATGATGGGGTGACGAGCCTCCTTAGAGTGACCAGTGAGCATTAATGGAGGTGACAAATTGTTGTTCGAATGATCCCATTAAATACCTGATGGATGGTTGCATGCCAGAGTACTATTTGAATGATTTGGGCATGAATGAAATTAGGTGATGAGCCATTTTCTTTGTATTAATTTAGTTTTGAGTGACAAACTCGCATCTTTGAATTGATTATTCATACTCGCTATTTGAGTGACAAACCTTACCTTGTTCATTTATATACTATTTGGTATCATGCCTTACATTTGGAATTATTAATTTATGAGATATAACTAGTGATACCTTAATTTAAATCAAATGATACTGGTGAGGAACCGCTACATGCTGCAACAAGCCACGTGATCGAGATAATGAATCTTGATATAATAGCGGTATCCTAACTTTTCCAATCTAATATCCTGATTTACAACCAACAAATTAGGGAAACTAGAGTACCACAACTGTATCAAGAGTCCAATATCCAAGATAACGTGGTGTATCGCTAGTATCCCATAATTCAAAGTTTGAGTTTGTCACCCAATGTCAATTACAATTAATCAATTCCAATAATACAGGCATAATGCCTAAGACGTTAATTTCAAAAGATAAGAGTCATCACCCCGATCGATAAATGAATGGTAGGCTCGTAACCTCCATTAAATACTCACCGGTCATTATGGGGGCTCGTCATTCAGTATAGGGTCACAACACAAGCATAGTGTACCATACCACCATCCCTAGCCCATAAGTCTTTGTATAATGGATTATATAACACTCTAATGAGCATAAGGACAATTACAAACTAATGGATATCGTGGTATGCTAGATCCAAAGGATATATGACATTAATCAATATATTCCAATAAGTAAATGATCAACTTGGAGTGAGACTTAATTGGTAGATCAAGGGAAACTCAACCCAACCAGCATAGGGAGTCCAGACTACCCATGTGAACCTAGTCACAATTGGTCAATTGTGTTATGCTTCAGTCGATTGAGCAAGTTTTTTATTTTCGGTCAGAAATGGGCAATTCACTCACTCATACATTTCTCCGAGTTTAAACCAAAGCACCCAATGACAAGTTGTTCAACACATAGTTGAAACACATGTTACTCCATTACAACATCCTAATAAATTCACAAAAGCTTAATTACAATATTTCATCAACAATTAAAACAAAATTAACCAACTACTAATCAATACATAACATAAAAGCATTTTATGATCACTTATCCATTCAATTCGAGCAATTCATCAAGTATTTCATCATTTCAGCAACATTCATATGGAAAACATGATAACAAGATAATTTTACTAAATAAAGGCAAAAGTAATATCTATAAACATTAAAGATCATTAACTATTGTTTCGACAAGAAACAAACTATCGTGCATTGAAATATTTACATTCAATAATAACAAAGGAGAATGGAAGAGCAATCATTAGTCATTTTTATTAATTTTGAATTCGTATTACAGCTCTTATCTTTACCTTGATTCCAAACAAAGTACATTTAATCAATACAATGAAAGAAAGGAAAGTAGTTTCAATGGTGATTTCAGTAACATTCTAGCTTGCAAAGCATCCATCGCAATGACAAAGTTACGCGAATTTGAGACCACTTATTATGCACTAATGCACTTTGGAATATCAGTACAAAAAACCAACTTGCAGGGGAATCCTGATCTCATGGAAAAATACTGTTAAATCCTTAAAGTTCTTATAAATGTGCGTGATGCACAGTCACGCAATGGGTCCCTATTGTGCGGCCGCGCAACAGGTCTTTGCCCTTCTCCGAAGATTTCTTCTTCTTCTTCTTCTTCTTCTTCTTCTTTCTTCTATGTTTCTCCCATATCGCACCATGAGATAACTATAAAAGCTCTCGAAGAATCTCTAGATTCTTTCTGATTGCTCTAGATCTCCTCACTTTAAATGAATAAAATGAGAGGGGGGAAGAGGGTATTTATAAGCTTCAACACATGCAAGCTACAAATCCACACAATAACAATCAGTTACCCAGTCATGCAACATATTCATATTATACGTTGCACAACAAGTCCTCTATTTGATCTGGGCAATTCCTCCCCCCTCCCCCCCCCCCTTGATATAGTTTCCTGGCAAAAACTACAGTGTCGCATGACCGCGTAACACATCTATGTTGCATGATCGCACAACAATGTAATCTTATGTAATTTATTGCATTTTTATCCCCCAACAGATGCGCCCTTGATCCTTGTTTGATTTGCATGTGGAATCAAATGGAGGATCGATCTCCATTCTGTGCAAGAAAGTACTTTTCATCCATTGCATGCATGCGCAACACTTGTTGCGGATCGGGTCCCATGTAATACTTATCAGGTCCCCATTATTTATAAAAGCCGGTCGCCCTCCTTTTCTAATCATTTTGAATTCGAATGTCCTCAGACCCTTGCCTTTTTATTATGTCATCACACAACACATCTCATTGCATGTTCGTGCAACTGATACTCTTTGCACACCGTGCAACAGTCTGCTTCGGTAGCAAATCTTACCAAGTACTCAAACTCTGTTGAATTTTACCTTAGCTTCTCTTACACATTATGACAAATATTAAGAGACTGTATAGTTCTTCTCATGGGAACAAGATGCCTTCCTCTCAGTGCCCTGATCCTAAGGTATTCTACCCTCATTAAACAGAGGAATGGCCTAACAAGAAGCTAAGGATCACAATAAGACATTTGTATCTGTTCAAGGAACCTAACCTCCCAATCATTAACTTTTTGGATCAATTAGTCGTTCTGTCTAGCCCCATACATGACGCCATCATTATGGGTGAAATAGAAAGACCTCCTTGAGAAGGTCAGAGGTAGACTGGGAGACATGGCTAAAATCTACTTCCAATTTATAAACAAATAGCTCTAGGCCTTTTAACATAGAGCACCTTCAGAATACCTGAGATTGCATGAAAGTGCATCAGGAGATGATAAAGTTCAATAACCCCTTTAAAGACAAGATGATCATCATTCTGATGAATCTTCACCATTATTCGTTGATTCTTCACAGTGAACCGAAATATCAAACGACGCACAACAAGATTTTATATACTGTTAACTAGGTGATGAAAGAGCATCAGATCTTAGAAGGTTTTCTCTTGGACAAGGGTTCGAACGAGAGAACTGGAAGAATATCTACTATAAGGTTCCTCATACCATGCCATAATCCTCATACGTTGTACCCTACTCATTTCTTTAAGATAATATAGCAACGCTTCTACTCTAAAGACTCTTTATGGGGTGCAGAGGAATGTAGGACATTGGCTTTTTGTCTTCGCGCAACTAATATAGTGCATAGGCCCATGCTATCCTTAAGAAGCATTTTGATGTCCTGATAAAGATTGATATTCTGAATACAATTAAGGTGACTTTCGAATATTTTTGCAAATACAATGCCATTTTCAAGGGCTTCTTAAAATATTGGTGTCCACAACCAACTCTCTCCATCTGCCTCTTGAAGAAGTTAGTATTACACTATGGGATCTCTATCACATGGCAGGTCTCCCTATAACGGGCCGATTCTTTAATGAATACATCACCACCAATGAAGAATTCGCACATTTTTATCCAGCCCGTCATCAGCCAAAGGTTTCGCAAATGACACCTGGCTTGCGCATTTCACACGGGATTTACAACATGTATATTGATTCTTGTTATTCTACCCATACTTGTGTATTTCTATATTTGATCAATTCTTATCTAGGCCACTAATTACACCATCTTTTGTCTTCATAGCTTTTCAAGAAATCATTCATAGGAATTGGTCTTTAACAAAAGAATGAAGGACCTACTGAATATAATCTCATGGTGAACTTGCCGCTTTCTTGACTTATTGGTTAAGTCTGATAGTGCTCCCAAGCTCCAAATGGACAGACGCTATCCATCTTACCTTGTTCGTGGTTGTCGAGGCAATGGAAGAAGGGTGAAAATGATCATTAGCTCCTCTAGTCCTATGCTCGTTATAACGCGCTTTTGTTGATGTAGCAACACATTTTAAGAGCCCAGCAGTTGGAGTGTCATCGTCTTACACACCATGGCATTATTTTGCTGGTTGGCTTGAAGTATACTTACCATGGACATATGATGAGTCAGAGAAAGCCTATGTCAATCCAGATCACCTCCTGCTGTGGCACTATCAAGTGCATAAGATGATTAAGGAGCACTGTGACTGGATTGTTGAAAAAATTGAAAGCACTGACTCTATCAACTTCCTTTCTCCTACTTAGTTGAAGATAGAAATGTCATGGACAACGATTCGCTATCATCAAATAAATTGTCCTTTTTTATTTGCATCCGATCGAGCATCCTTCTACTAAGAGAAGGAAGCGAATTTTGCATGAACCTTAATATCCTAGTAAGTTTGCATGCCAACTTGGATATGATCAAATAGTATTAGAGGATTGTGGGGTAGTGACACGCTTGATGAGAAGCTACGAAGTGTGTCCATATAACTGGGCACTTATATGGAGCCAATTGCTGATTGTATGCACCGGTTCGTATTTCATCCTTGTTATAACTATTTTATTTATGCATCTTATTGTTAGATTCGTTGGTGGGCGCATCTATAACACGTCAAACTTTTCAATACCCAAGTATTGAAAGTTCTTAAGGATTACCATGAAATTTAATTTAGTATATACATGTATATGTCACCAATTTAATTAACCATTGAGAATAATCTTCATCCATAGATCAAGTCATCCGACCGTTGATTTTTAGGACAAGATCATCATATATCTAAGTATTCTCACTTGTTTATCATAACTAATTGTTCAATCAACTATTCACCACTAGGTAAAGATATCTGACCGTCCACTTTGAGTTTGGACCACCCGATCATGATAAACTAACTACCTGATTCTACATCTGCTTGTATATGTATCGAATCAAGATGTTGATCCATTTATCTTGTTCATCATCTATGAATATGCTTAACCCACCATCAGGACTACAATATGAGGAACTTACACATGTGAACAAGTCACTTGAATCTAACGGTATACATATTGTGCCTCTTGATCACTTCAAAAGCCTACTTGTGTTCATCCGTTTACAAAACTGACCGTACACCCACTACATACACGATCATAATGCTAACTATCAAGTTTTCCTATTTGTAACATGTCATCTGACCATCCATCATATTTGGATCCGTCAAACGGGTCACCTAAATATTAGAATGAACTGCTTAGTTCGAAGATCGTAAGGTATATGCCACAACTACCGGCTGACTTCTCTATTAGATATACGAAAGCGTTGATTTAGACCTCAGTGATATAGCCCATTAAAAAGGTATCTTGGTCATCTATAAGCGATCAAGGCCCAAAATGAGACGATCGAAAGAGAATGAAAAATAAAGAATGTCTATTAAATGTCAATACATTTAGATGGTGTATCCCGACAAAATAATGGACGTAATGCGCTCTAAGTAGTAACCCTCCTGGTCGATGCATAATTTTATAAATTTTGGATAGTGGTGCACAAATTAATATAAGTAATTCGCAATTCATGTTACATCACTTTTGGGATTGAATGTCGTAAATAGTTACTACATGAACACATTGTGTCATGTAATTCATCTTATTCATGTGTTGTACTATCTTGAGGTGTTCACATAAATCCACGGTAGCGTTGGACCCGCCGACGAATTTTTGTAGTATGGGATGTGGGGCGAGCCAGGTTTACTATGAATTATATTCTATATTGTGATGATCATTACGTATGATGGACTGCACACACTTTGTTAGACATGCATTCATATATATATATATATATATATATATATATATATATATATATACACACACACACACACACACACACACATATATATATATATATATATATGTATATATGTATGTATTAGTTGAGCATACTAATACCACTTGTAGTGGTGGAGTACGAGATGAATCAGAACCCTCACATTAGTCTTATAAATCTCTTGAATTATTATTAATCTTAAAAGATAACCATCACTCTGAGTAGGGCATTGAACCTCTCTAACCATACAGATGATGCAGGGATGTATAGATTGAAGATACAGATGGCAATCTCCTTACGAAAGATTATTCCGAATAAATGAGGAGATAGTTTTATGTGTAGTTTTATTTATTTTTAGCTGCACACTTTGAATAATGTAATAAGCTCCCATTTGAGAGGGCATTAAACAGTTAGCTGAATTTTATGTCTTGATGAAATAACAAACATATATAATTTTGTTCTCGTGAATGTGTACCTTCATAAAGGTAAACTGGATGTGATCTAAATGAAAAAATATATATGATGTGTGATTTTAAAGCATCCAATTACTACTTTATTAACACTTAAAATTATCGGGCATGGGTATGTACTCGAGCTACAAAAATTTAGGATGTTACAGCATCAGTCTTTCCTTGTTCGGCATTATCATTCTGTGAACTACCCCTTCTGGGTTCCTCCCCCAAGGCTGATGAATTACAGATCGGAGCAAGGGATCAGATACATAATAGAAAGGGACCATGCCCCCACTCCCAGCCAAGCCTACTTGAAAATTTTCTTAAAGGAACCCATTCATCAAATAAAGCCAGCAAACACCATGGAAGGCTGGATAATCTATGAGACTCCCTTGGACATTCTGAGAGCGTCAGGAGGATAGCTGATCACAACCACTATTCTAAGCTCATCAGCGAGAGGGAATGACCTAGATCCATCGGCGCCAGCAACTGCCCCCTATACTCCCACCAGGGATATAACTGAAAATATTAAAAAATGAACTGCCTCTTCGACCACATCACCCCTACTACAATCAGCTCGCTAAAGCTTTTATTCTCCGACAACCTGATCTCAAACACGATCCCACTCTTTTCAAGTATCGTAAGGACAACAAGGAGACTCTCCTACCCTTCTAACTGCAAGTAAATAGGTACAAATGGGAGATGTTGGTCCGTCTGATAAAGGTAAGAAAATATTTGTTGAAGACCCCATTGCGGAAACTTCGACGTCAAAAGGTGAGGAAGGAGAGTCCTCCTTAAGTAGCAACTCTAATACTGGGGATGATTCTTTCGAAGATAATAATTTAAAGGAAGAAGGTGAAGTAAATATTAATGATGATGATGATAATGATATCACTGCTGGAGTTACCAAGTTGACCAAGGAGTACAACTTAATATATCCACCCCTCCTACAACAACGACTACTATGGAAGAAGAGCCTCTTGACTACGGTGAGTTCAGTTACTCACCAGTGACCAATATCTTCATGTCATTCAGTACCAATTATTCATCCCTTCCTCGTGACACATCGCCTATTCTGCCAAGCAGTATTCCACTGCCCAATCCTCATATTCTTCCTGGAATTATGGAAGTTTCTTTATCAAGGGAGGTAGGAGTCTCAGCGCAGATGATGCAGCCAGTAGTGAAGGCACTAATTTCTCCTCACAGCATGGAAGAAGAGATGCATCGATCTTTCCATCAATTATCGAGGAAGCAATGATAAATGCGGAGCTTGTTCAAACCAAAGAGGTCATGGTCCCACACTCTGCCATACCTAATATAGTGGCTCAAGAAATCCATTTCTTGACAGAGCCTACTGACGTGGAGACTCCTATAACACTTGACTCGAGCACTTGAATCAGAGAGTTGTCTTTCAATATTATTGATATTTCCCCGGATATGCCTGGCCCTTCATCTACCTCTTCTGAGATAAGGGCCCAACGACATTAGTCCCCATACTTTAGATCCTGTGGCAAGTATATTCCTTTTAAATGCTTATATAGTATAACATTTCTTTACAGATAATGCTTTCTTATTTTATTTCCTTTACATTACTGTCTTCTTTATTTTTTCACAGTTATCCCATCTTTAAGTGTTTTGGAAAGCTCTAATTCAATGGCTACAGTATCATATCTCCTTTCATTAGAGAAGATCCCTCCATACATGCTCATCCTGTTAAGAATGCCCTATCAGTTGTGGCGTGCACGTTTCAAGATCAAGAACAATGGCCATTCCTTAGCAATGCCTTGACGCTTTTGGATAACTTCGCTAGGCTAGTCAAGATCAACATTTCACCACTACATGATTCTTTGATTCAATTTTGCACTTCTTTACGACAATTGGAGTCAACTCGCATCATGCTTATTGCACTAGAAGTTCTTCATTATCAGAAGGAATTACTACTTCTTAAAGACAAGATTTCCAAAACTTTTTCCATTATCGCTGGCTACAATAAGGAGTGTAATTCTCTTCAAGAACAACTAAAGACTTCTAAGAAAATTTTGGTAATTATTAACGAGCAGATAGCCAAACTTAAGGCTCAAAAGCAGGCAAAGGAACTAAAGGTGAGCAAGATCAAGGCCGACATCATGAATAATGCCAGCATAACTGAGCTTGAGAAGTCAGAACTTTCAAAAGATAAAGAGACCGCTATTTCCCTAAAGTAAGAGTTGACTGGTGCTCCTAACCAAGCCAAGCTCATTATTAAAGTTGAGCTCAAATTTCCATAGCACAAGTTCAGTTTAAACAAGATTTACAAAAGTTTATGATTGCTTTAGGTGTTAGTGAATAATTATAATGTAACACCCCGTGTTTTCAGGACCCGACTATATGACTCGTTTCCCAAAAACTCGAGTGTTAATGTAACATCCTAATTCTCGTGACCCGAGGACGGTCATTCGAGTATGAGAACCCGAGGGTTACGTCATAATATAAACCTACCATTCATCCAATTATCGACACAACTCATAGCAACAAACTATAATCATAATATCAACTAAACCAAGGAGTTCAACATACGTGAATAAGAGCATAAAGTAAAGTAAGTAACGCTAGATCCCACAACAGAGGATTTTTAATTACAATTTCCAAAGCAAGTAAAACTGAGATAAAGTCTAAAAGTATGAAAGTAAATAATCCTATATCACTAGTTGAGCTCCAACTGCTCAATTGGGTCGGCATACTGTTCCTCATGTCCATACTCCTCTTCTACTGCACTAGGAGTGTCGTCGTAGACACCATTTTCCTCAGTCATACCTGTATCTATTTGGTGCAACCGCACTACTGGTGAGTGAAAACTCAGTGAGAATTTTCCTCATAGACTTAACTATAACACATAAATCCAAAATAGATTAACAATTCATCTTTAACTCATACGGCAATATAACTAACAATGCAATTGCATGAATGTATGAATGTATGTTCAAGTCACAGATCTGGGTATGCAATCTAGCTGTCAAAATCAAAGACTGCTCGCGATAGGTAGACTACCTGGAAAAGGCCATGAAGGTGAGTGCGCCTAAGGACGACCTCCTGAAAAAATACTCGGGGTATGCCCGAGGAGGTATAAAATCCTGAAAAAGCCTCATGTAAAGGAGCGGCCCAAAGTGTACAAGTGTACAAACTTGATGGTTGGTCTTAGGTAATGGAACTTGGCATAACCCAACAAGATGTGACTTACAATGCACACTCGGAAAAGCTCACATGTCATGCGTGAATGTTATGCACTATGACACATATGTACATTACTTTGATAGAATAGTAATGACATTCAACTTTCAATAGGAAATATCCAACTACGCATTTCATACGTACTTCCATGATTTCTTTACATTCAAAGGAGGGCTCACCAAGAGTCGTGTAAATCTTCAAGTGAGGTAATATCATTCGAATTATCTAAGAGTCCTTCTATGTCCCTTAAGGACTCTTCTCATAATCATTCTTCATACTACGCACAAAGTATAATGAATTAAGAGTTTGTGAAGCTCAAGTCAATCACATTAGAGTTATGTTCATGATATAAAGATGACAAGAGGAATTTTATCTCATAGCAAACAGTAATAATGATGAAAGATGGAATCCCAATCATCCCTTTTTACACTATATGTACACACATTCATATTTACCATGTTTTAAAACCTATCCATGTGATAGGGCCAACTAAATTAGAGATTAGAGAATATAGAAAGTTATGAAAATAATGTTTCACTACACAATTCACAGATAATCTAGTGTGGAAACTTTCTTTTCTTAATATGTCTAATAAGGATAATCATAGGCAAGTGATTATGAATGTGACATGGAGTTTATAAGGCAATACATCACATACATAATTAAAAGGAGATACGACATTAAAACAATTTCTTCATGAAAATCAAGGTAACTAGGAAATAATAATCCTCTGAAATTCTTTACATTAGAGATGTAATCTACATGAAAATTAGTGAGTGGAAGAAGCTATAGGGGATGCTCCTCACCTTAGGTATTTATTTGAAATATTCTTATGAAGCGTGTGTAATGATCTTGTTAGGACTGATTGAAGGATAAACTGTCTTTCAAGGTAGACAGTCGCTAATTGAATCTACACAAAGTGTTGTAAAACCTTATAAGTCACGACCGAGTTAACTCGGTTGAGGTCATCAACTAATAACTAGTTGGGCTTGTTTCAGGGGTTTTGTTAGCCACCGGGTTACATCATGGGTCTATTGGACTCACTGATCCTCAAAATTATTTACCACTGGTTAGAGTCCAATATACTCAGCCAGAAAACTGATCAAGTCAGCTCGACTATGAGTATCGAGTTGACTCAGTGGGGTGTAGCAATCAGGTCAACCATAAATTGGACAGATCAGAAATGCCCTTGATTAGGCTCAGGTTTAGCTGGGTGAGCTGCTACCTAGGCCCAACTGAGTTAGGGCTTATAAGTCAAAAGGAAACTGAGTCACTGACTCAGTAATGACTAGACTCGGTTGAGCCCTTCTTTGTCTAGTAACACGTAGTGCTGAGAAGGGATTTGCAATTGATTCGAGACGCTGATCCTGTCTCGAGACCAACCAATCATGGCCATGGTTTCAGATTAGGGGCCACCCTTTGAAATGTTGAGATGAGTCACTGATCTCGTGATCGAGTCGAAGAGACTGTGAACCCAGTCGATTGAGGGTGTGGAAACTAAAAATAACTTAGGCAGATGCATAATTACCTAACCAGGGCGCTGTTTGGATGTGTGAAGGATCTGGATGCGGTGTGCTAGTTTTGATTTCGTCGGGATTCGAAATGCACCTCCATGACTCGGTTGTGGTTGCCGTTTCGAGGCAAAACGTTCTGTTACAGCAGCAGATTGGGGTCTGTTACAGAATGGTTTGGTATGGATTTAGAACAGGGATGGGAGATGTTTCCGTCACCTGAATTGTGGAGGTGGATGAGAGCTGGGATGTCTGCTCCAAGTGGCCAGATATGGTAGAAGCAGCTGCTGGAAATCGGTTCCAGCCGCGACCACTCACCCTCGCCTTCTTCTATCTATCTCACAACTCCTTCCTCTCTCTCAATCTTACTTCTCTCTCTCTACTCTCTCCAGCATTCGAGCGACATGGACCGAGTCGAGTTGCTATCAAACCAGCAACTCACTGCAGCTGCACCCGTTCACACTCTCTATTTTTCTCTTTCTTATCTTAGGATTTGCCCTAATACCGACCTTTTATAGCTATTTCTGATTCTGGAAACATCCTCAGCTAATCGTAAGGATTAGTGGCTATTAACCCAAGCTGGCCGAGAGATCACCACCATCAAGGTTCTTTCAAGTAGTTGAACACGTGCATGGGTCCAAGTGTCATTCACGAATGGATTTCAGATGTGATGAGCTACACGATGTACGTCTTAGATGGTCGAATGGGCCACTTTCATTGGACGTGGGTTTCACTGTTGGGTTGAGGAAGATGACCCACTGATCATGGAATTTTTGCCATGGTCGGGTTATCCGTTGATCGGAGGCATCTAGAAGGATTGGATGGTGTCCAGGATGACTACGTGGCCCACCCGACGGTGCGTAATAACGGGTGATTACTACATTAACCCGGGAGAGGCGGTGACTCACGTCCAAGCGTCAACTTGTCAAAATCTCGACATTGCTACGAGATCATCATGCTATCCTAACTTGGACGATCAGGATCTGCTCCTGAGAAGCTTCTCGAAGTCGGGGGAGGATGGAGATTGATCTTACCTAAAATGGAAGTTTTCTTCCACATTTTCGACACGTATGGTGCTATTTCCAAAAATCGTAGGTCTGACTCAGACTTCCTCCACGGATGTGGACTCCGTCCGACCATCGCCAATGGTCAGATTGGTCGGAGGTGCGTAGGACGTGGCTGTAGCTTCCTGGTCAGCACTTAACTTATGCGTTTCCCGCTGGTTTACTACCAGTAGTAGGGTGGCTAGTTTTCAATCGGTAATCTCGACATGGTCAAGGTCGTTGGTGCCCAATAGATCAGGTGAATGGTGTGGATTTGGTTTGTATTCAGAAAATGATCAATGGCCCCGTCAAATGGACGGTCCGCGACGAGCCAACGACGGGTGAGAGAATTCTTTTTGAATTCGCTATTTTGGCGAGTTCTATCAGGTTAGTAGGAGGTTAACTGGGTATTTAGGTGTCGTGCACGGTGAGAGCATAGTATTTGTGCTCACGCATCTATCAAAAATGGGCTCCATGATTTGATCTCGAGTGATCAGCACCGACCATTGGTCTTGGAAGGTCCTTATTTACCCATGGATGTTGTTATCTGGGAATTCTTGATTTCTATGGAAGGTCCTTATTTAAGTCGTCTGGTTCTCAAATAGGCTTTATAATTCGTTTTAAGCCGGTTCCCACTCTTGTAGAAACTTATACTAGGAGTATTAACGTTGACTATCTTAGTTAGACAATTAGTTCTTGTTTAGTTGTGTTAGTTAGTATCATGGGGTGGTTTAAAGTCAGTTAGTAGTTATTAGTTGAAATGTTAGTTTCAAGTGGGGAAAATGGTTCGTCCTACTAAATTGAAAATCTATGTAAAGAAAGAAATTATTTTAGGGTCGTTACAGTTAACCTATAGAGAGCTAAATTTTCACATATTATTTTTTTCTTTCAGAGTTAACAGATTAGCATAAAATGGACAAGTTACATAAAAAAATATTTGCATTTACATTTAGAATATACATAAGGCTACCCATAATGACTTATACAAACCAATGTCTCGATGTTAACAAATACAAGATTTACATAATTTAATACATGAGAAATACTAAAATGCATTAAATGTAAGTCACAAAATTATGCAGCTTCTCTTGACAGGTACAGCCATGCATCCTTGACAATTACACCCAGGTCCTCATTAGTCTGAACTTGAATATCACTTAAGCCACCTGTACTACCTATACGGTTATATATTAGATAGATGAGTAGCCAACTCAATGTGAATTTTTCTTAAGATTTTACATCGTCACCTTAGCTAAGTATAGTTAAAAACAACAAGGTATTTAAAATAATACATGATGTAGTCTTTTTAAATGCATGGATGTGTGAATGCACATCGACCTGGGGATGCTCATCCAGTCGGACTTGGGCTCGTCACCCATGCAAAAGACTAGTCACCAGCGTAGCATATCTCGTACAGCATGGTGCCAAGTCATCATACACATCTCGTACGTAGGTAACTAGCATACCATAACTGTACAGCATAGTGACCAAGTGTCGATAGTTGATGGTTTGAGAGCTAGCAAAACGATACCCCAATAAAAAAGGCACATGCTATAGCATCCAAGATTAGCCACCCGTCATCGTCAATATGCTATGAATGCATGATTAGCCAAACTATTATTATTCCAATTACAATTAGCCAGTTTGAGTAACTCAATGGTCACTATGAGGGGCTCATCACCCAGCGTAGGCCAACAGCTCAGGCATAGTGTCCCATGACCACCATCCCTGGCTCATGAGGTTCTTCCATCTTAGGATGTTTAATGGAACCCATAGACTAGTGGCTAATCATATTTAGTATGTGGGGCTTGCCATTGTATGGTTGGACAAAATAAACATTGAACCCATATAGAGAAAATACCAAACAAAGACACATAGGGCAAATATTAAAACTAAGCCACATAGGAAAATTATCAAAAACTATGCGATAAAAGACCATCTTTAAAAGCTCTTTAGATATAGCAACCCCTAAGCCTGAAGGTTCATTACAGTCACAATCAATCGAGTTGCATCTCAAGTATGGGTGTACATTTATAAGTGGGGGTTTTCCACTGATGTACCAGTTTAAGTTCCATAAGCAATCCACAAGTAAAACACAAGCATGAGAATATATATAGGATAAATATTGAGCATGTAATCTAGCATTCAATTCCAATAACCCACACATGTAATTATAAGATACAGATTTCAATTATCAACTGAAATAAAAATAAAGACTATCACTTAAGCTAATGAGAAAGTAGAAAGCATAAGGGGAAGGAATCATCACCTCACAATCGAATCGCCACTAGTTTTGCTAGGAAATGCGTATGCCCTTAAAGTTGAATCCTACCACAAGTCATGAACTTATACCATTAGATCCAAGTTCTATGCACTACTTAGGTTTAAGGTCATAGCATAGGGCTTGAATTATTTATCTTTAGGGTTGTGATGTAGAATTAGGATTTTCATCCTAGGGTTTAGACTTGGGCTTAGATTTTAGAATTTGGACTCTGATTATTATTATTACTGTTATTTTTGTACCATAAATGAAATATTAGTCATAATAAGAGTATTAAATAATCAGTATTAATAATGATGATTCACAAGTTCATATTTAAATATACCAACATTATCTAATGCTCTTATAATGACTTATAATCTCTTTAATAATGTAAGTAATAATAATAAAATTTTTACTAACCATAATATACCAACACCTAATAATCATATTAACAAGAATTATACTAATTCCATAAGAAAAATGATAATATTTTTTAATGATGATGATCATAACTATCCTTAATGAATCTAGTCATGATGATAGATATTGGGATCTACCATGAATTATAAAATTCTACAATTAGATCCAAACTTATCACACTATCTATTTTTAGGGTATTGACCTAGAGTTTAGACCACTTAGGTCTAGGATTTCATCCTAAAGTTTAGGTCTAAGCAAGATTATAGGATTTAATATGCTAATTGATGTAAAATTAATCATAATACTACTAATATTAATAATCACAAAACCGCCATTGATACTAGCGATATATAATTATTATTAGCTAACATGACATTAATAATCATTGTGATGAAAAAAATAGTATGCTCTAATGTCAATAGTAATATTTTAAGAATTACAAAATAAATTATTAATATTTTAATAATGATAATTTTTATATGTATTAACTAATATCAGTATGGATAATTTGCTAATGATAATCATATCTAAATTTAATAGTCCTAAAAATGATAATAATAGTGACAATAATAATTGAAATAATTTCAATCTAGGAAGAAAATGTGGACTCACCTTAGCAGACTCGGTAGTTCAACTCGGCCTCGGTTTGAACCGCCAACCTTCTTCGTGACTCTACCTGACTCGACTCAACTGAGTTGACCTAACTTCGCACAATCCCGACCTTAGTTAAACCTAGACTAGGCCTATGCATGACCCGACCCAGCTGGACTCGGTCCTAACCGAGTTGACTCGGTCCTAACCGAGTTGACTCGGCTAAAGCACACCCACCCACCTTACTCTCTCTCTCTCTCTCTCTCTCTCTCTCTCTCTCTCTCTTCTTCTTCTTCTTCTTCTTCTTCTTCTTATGTAGAGAGGTCCAATAGCCCTTAGACTCAACCCAGCCAATGGGCAAGCAGGCTGACTCGGTCCCAAACCGAGTTGACTCATTTTGGCTTGGACAACCTTGACCTTCTCCTCTCTTTTCTTCTCAACCTCCTTTTCTTCTTCTTTCCTTCTTCCTGTCTCTTCCTTTTCTCTTACTCCCTCTCTTTCTTAGGTGGAGAGCTTAGCAGCCCGGACAAAACAAGTTCAAGCCGAGACTTGGCCTGACCCATGCAGGATGCGACCTTTGCACCGTGAGCAGCGGTTCAACCTCATCTCCTTCTACTTCCCTCTCGTTTCTCTCCTTGTTGGACCAGATGGTGTTTGGGCTCGACTAGACAGCGCCCAACTCGGTCCCTACACAGCCCAAGCCTGAGAATAACCTGGTGCGGTGATGGACAAGAAGAAGAATAAGGACAGCGTCCTCACTCTCTCTCTCTCTCTCTCTCTCTCTCTCTCTCTCTCTCTCTCTCTCTCTCTCTCTCTCTCATTTTCCTTCTTCTCCCTTCTTTCTTTCTACTTGCATATGATCTGATGGGCCGCACCTTGATGGTTTCAGATTTGAGATCCACTTCCTCACAAGCACCTGTAATGGTGCAAGTTCGATGGGGAAAAAAATCCAACTTTAATGGCGAATCACGAATCAATGGGTATTTCTTCGAACTGATTGTTTTAGATGGTGTGTATAGGCTCAGAGGAGCTTGGAGAATGATCGGAGTGGAGCTCATATAGAATTTTCTCAGTGGGTTCGAAGGAAGAAGAAAACGGTTATTTTCTTGGTTGCGGCAACAAAAAAATGGAGTGCCCTGACTCTCGATCCTTGCACCCTTTTATGCATCCCCCCAACGTACCAGAACCGACTGAAAAATAATAGACGAGCAAGATCTGATCTAGTAGAAATTGTTTTTGAATATGGCCGGTGATGCAAATACTAGCCATGGTTTTGGTTTTACCACAAGTGGAAACCCTAAACCGCATGAAACGGAGGGCTGAGATTCACTTAGGTGAATGGTCGAGATTGAGGATGAGGGGTTCACGTGGATTGCCAAGCTGAAAATGCAGCAGAATGCCATTTCTAGAAGGTGTTATGTGTGTCAGACCTAATTCTGGCAGGGATCATGTTCGCGTGCATGCGTTCCAACATGCGAGATGAACTAGGTTTTGGTAGGGCCCAAGCCCTGAACATGATGGACGGTTTAAATCTTTCAAATGGCCAATGTAGGTGGGACGATAATCAGAATAGATGAGTTTGGTCTGTTCGTCAGGGGTGCGAGCAAAAACAGAAGAGAGAGAGGGAAATCCTCTCTTTTTAAGGGAATTTTAGGTCAACCCGTGTTGAACGAACTCTCAGGACCCGTGCACAGCGAGTGCACATCCCTCTTGTGCACTCATAACTCGAGGTGGGGTCCACCATGATGCTTACGTGAGATCCCCACCGTCCATTCCCTTTAGAGGTCCCAATAAGGGCCTCAAGCTGAAGATCAGACAGATCCAAAGCTTAGGTGGGCCATACGAATTGATTAAGTCCTTTTAGGTGCCGATTACATCATTCCGACGGTCGGATCATTTTGAAATTGGATATCAATGGTCAAAAGGTTCCTAGGGGATTATTTGTATGTTCAAGATCATCGTGATATGTTAGTATCCCAATAATAATATTTATTTTCGATTACTCTATTATAAATCATCTCATTTTTATGTTATATAAGCATGTAACGTGTGCCAGGTCCCACTCTGATCTTAATCTGTTCTATTTAAAAGGTCTTAGGGGCTTCTTCTATGGAAATCAAAGATAATCACAATGATTAGATGATCCATTAGTCATGATTAAGTGATGGATTGGTAGATTGAGGGTTGTGGTCCATATTTTAGTTATAGGTGTTTAATTATGGGTTTTCATCGATCTAATGGCCAAATTTCATTCAATTCCGATCATCAATGGTGATCGACATCCGTGGTCCATTTCAGAATAAGTTTCATGATTATTTCTGCAGTTAGTTGTCTTCACATCTCAATTGAATGGTCAATCGTGAATCTAAACAACTAAATCACTTCAGAGCAGATCTGCAATAATCCAGGAGTCCTTTAAGGTCTCCAGTTGAACCTAATAGCTGAATTTTAATGATCAGGCCCATCATTGTGGGACGTGGGGTCTTGACCAATCTCGAATCCCATGATCGATCGTAATTTCAAAGGTCAGATCTTGGGGTTCCACTACGATATTGTCCCAAAAGTGTTTCTCACTCATTCTAGGTATCCTAAAGCTTTCATCATTGAGAATATAGCTTTTGGTTTATAATTAACTAATTGAATAGTTCGATCTATAGGCAAGTTCACTCTCACACGGTTGGAGTTAGGCTATCATGAAGCTAGACGTTTAGATAGAATAGATATATGTTTATACTATGTCGGTGTCTCATAGCAACACCCAAGTACTGGAAAGTACAGGGTGTTACATGTAATGACTTAATAATCATCATGTATCAACATTTTCACCATATATATGAAGTTTTGGCTTTATTTTTTGAATAAATTTTGAATATAAATGACATGGATTATTTATACATTTCAGTATATGGTCTTAGCTATTTTTTTATTAATAATTCACGCTTTAATTGCATGTTCTCATTAACTTGAGAATATAATATGATGAACATATTTTCATGAATAATAAATTTCCTTTTCATCAGTTCATGCTTCAGTCATGTGTTTCATATATTTTCATAATTGGAAGCATAGCATGGCAATAGTATAACTCTTACATGTTAGCATGCACAATACAATGTTCTCTTTAATGGGTAGGACTACCTTAGAGTTCAGTTAGTATTCCTAAGGTGCCATACACAATTTAGGCTCTTTAGTATTTGAAGCAAGTAGGACTTGTACAAAATGGTCTTTATAACTCTCTAGAGTTCACTGAACCACCGCAGCATGGGGAGTCCACACACTGTGGTCCATTAGAGGGGCCCATTGAAGCTACTGAGGCAGTGAACTCATTAGGATTTATGCGGGAGATTGGCCTTAGTAACTCTTTAGAGTTTGCAGGGCTCATAAGGTTGGGGGGGGGGCTCACTTAGAGGTGAACCTTGAAATTGCGGTAGAACCTATTCACACCCTAAGTATAGGGTTGCAATGTAGTAATAATCTCAGTCCCCTGGGGTCCGTCCCTTACCTTGGTAATTTATGAGCATTAAATTCATGCTTTTAATACCCCTTTTCAGTCCAAGCTCTTAAATACACCTTGCAACACAAACACGAATAAAACAGGCCATTAAACAGTATCATGTTCATAAGATCAAGCAATAACTGGGGTCTAATATGTAATATTTGACCCTCAACACAATCCCCAACCAGCATTTTGCTAGTCCCAAGCAAAGTATTCAAAAAATATTTTAAGAATTACAGGACAATTCCTATAAAATCGAGTGAATTTTGAAAAACAATTCAGATACTAGAATTCTAAGATTCATAAATGTTGGGCATTACTTTGTCTTGGACTCAAGCGCACGGTAAATTTTATAGTCAAGTTCAAAGTATTAATCCATTGATTAGAACAATTCTAAACATTGATTTCCATGGGTGTATAGTGTAATCTCGGCTTATCACAATCAAGGGCTCAATTCTTTATTTTTCTGATAACATTGATAATCACAAGAGCATTTAGGATAACCATAACCTAAATTAAAACTTGTCTTATAGTTCAACTTTTCATTCTTCCAGCTTTTGATTTTTCCATCGATGGATTTCATGTTATGCCAATCTTTTTAAAGATCTTTAATAGGTAGCCCTTTTCGATGACAACTATTTTTTAGCTAGGTATTATTTTTTTTCTTTTTTCTTCAATTCTTCTTATTGAACATGATGGATAAATTCCTCAAGTTGGTTCCTTTCAGCTTAATGATCACCAAGTTAACAATTCAATATCAAATTAAAACATTAATGTGTAAGCGAGATGTGACATGTGAAATCATGACTTAATAAATGTTTAAAACTTCGAATCATGGATTACTAATTCGAACTTATCTATGAAATCTAACAGGCAACTGAATCCAAGAGTCATAATTCACCAACATTAAGTATCTTATATTTTTAAATCAAAAATGGCTGTCAACATCACTTCAAATTCACAAAAGTCCAGAATTTTTTAAAAAAATTGTCACAATTTTTGTTCAAGACTAAGAAAACATTGATGAGGTAACCTAATCTCCCATCACCAACTTAAAATCTACATTGTCCTCAATGCAAAAGATATAAGCATGAAAAACACATGAGATAATGAAAGTAAAAGAGAAGTAATGGAAAGATAGTACCTAATGACGGAGTTAAGCGGCTTTTTCCAAAGAGATCTCAGCTTGAAAGCAAGTCAACACATGAGTTAACCAAAAAAAAGAAAACTATCTTAGAATAACTAGAAAACAAACTATCCTAACGGCATAAAGCCGACTATCCTAGAATGATATAAAGAAAATTACCCTAATCTTATGAAAGCAGGGGAAAAGCTACTCAATCATGCCACAAGGTTCCTCCTCCGGCCAATATCTTGATAAATTTCTCAGTAAGTTTCTCAATGAGATAATCCAAAAGCCATTTTTGCAATAAGCTTAGACGCCCTAGAGCATAAATTTTTAAAAAAACTTATGTACCTCATTAAAAAATTATCGTTGAATCGCTTGAAGTATCCAAAGGATATATAATTTACCTGTGATAGAGAAAGTTTTAATGTTAGTACTCAATGGTGAATCTGAGACTACAGGTAGATAAATTTCAGAAGAATTGTTAGAAAGTGATGTAGTCTCAACACAGTCCGAAGATTCAGACTCTGGTTCAATTTGCAGCTCGTCCTCCCTTAATGGTAAACTTTTAGGATCTGGGGAAGGAGGGGTTCTAGAATAAGGGTTCTCTCGGTTCATGACAACTGCCAAGGTATTGCCTTGTAAGGCATCCACTTTTTCTTTTATCATAGGTTCTTTTGAATCTGCAAATTGTGCCAAGTAATCATCCAAAGAGTTAAAAATTTTAGCTGAGAGTGACTCATTGTCTATATTGAAGTTTGTGATGATCTGTCCAAGGATTCCATCATCTCTAGAAATGGATGGAGGCATGCTCTCTTGCTCTTGCCCTACACAGACAAGTTGAGAATCAATAAGCGACACATTGATGTGAACACTTTATTTATTGAAGTTACTCAGTAGAGGTATTGAATTGTTAAAAGTATATGACTCAGATGGTGGCCTCAACTGGGTGGTTTCAACTTCCAGAGTCATATCAAGCGACTTGTCCATCTCCCGAATTATATCATCATTCAATTCAGGAGATTGGTCTAAACATACACCATAAAGATTGGAAGGTTTACGTGAAAGTGGTTCATCTCCCAACGTTGAAATTGGCCATGTCAGATAGGTGGAATGAATCACTATGGTTGACAACTTCCTGAACCTCTTGATCATTGATATGGGCCAAACTTGAGATTGAATCTCAATATGCATCATCTTCCAATTCAGTGCAGTACACACTTGGAATTGGATCGTGTATCGCTAAGATGTTTAGATGTTGTCCATATCAATGCATCAAACATAAGTGGGATTATACTAAACCAGCATATCATACTCCAGATATAATTAAATTTAGCAAGTGGAAGTTTGAAATACATATATATCTGAATAGTAAACTTTTTACAAACTCCAAGATATGATAATGTAATAGGGTTTAATATACAATGTTTGTTTCAAAATATAAAAAATTTTAAAATGTAAATGTCCAACTAATCTATGTAACCTTATAATCCCGTCGAATCAGTATCAGGTCTCCAAGGACTTGCCTGATAGCTGAACATAGGAGAACTCCTCCTCATCTATGAAGTCGAACTCAGCTACAAAGACTTCATCCTCACCTGCATCTACAACAGAGTCTGGTTGGTATTTTAAAACACCGTCCCAGAGTGGGAGTGAGTGATTAAATCAGTGGTACTCTAAGGCAAAGGTTAACATGTTATCAATTCAATCAAGTAGTAATGATAAAGTAATACAACAATCACTTCCTAGCTACTCTTATTAATGTAGGGATGGTGTGCAGTAGATGCATGCCCTCACACAAAGCTTCCTTAAAAGCACCCCAACAACCAAGTTCACGTATGACAAACTCCCTAATGTTGTAACTTCCTTGCCAAAGCACATGCAATGTGGTGTATGGTCGTGTTGTCAAGTACTTAATTAGGCTTATTTATACAGCAGATTTGAAAAGCTAAGGTACCTCCATTTATATCATTAACCCAAACTAAAGATCCATCTAGGGTCATCAATCCTAGTTATTCACATACGATAGACAGGTTGTAGGGCATCACCCCTAATGAAAAGCAGTGGATAGGTAAATTCAAGAGTTTATACTTGCAGTCACTACGGGAGGCTCGTCACCTCAACGTAGGCTAGAAACTCGAATACGGTGTCCATTACCACTATTTTGGCTCATGAGTGTTGGGTTGCTCACTGGTCACCACGGAGAGGCTCGTCACCCCAGCATAGGCTGACTGCTCGACCACGGTGTCCCATACCACCATATTCAGCTCACGAGTGTTGGGTTGCTCACTGGTCACTATGGGGAGGCTCGTCACCCCAGTGTAGGGCGACAGCTCGACCACGGTGTCCCATACCACCATGCCCGGCTAATGAATCTTAGAGGATCATGGTACCAAGGTTAAAGAAAGCTTTTACATTGGTAAGTGGTACCTTAGATTCAAGCAGTGATGTTCATACATGGTAAACACACAATAGGCCAATTGGCTTATTTGGCAAGTTCGATTGGTATGAGCACACATAGACTTGATCAACATGGAGTGCATAAGAACCCCTTGTGGCCTAACCACTGTCGACAATCGTCATGCGACTCAGATTCGTCAAGTTACCTAATATGGTGAGACTAATTCAGCCACCTGACCAGAAGTGTTACCGACTGCCTACCCCACAGGTTAGTGAAATCTTCAGATATGCCCTACCATTAAACCATTGAAAGTGCACGCCCACTTCTGTTTCCTTGCAATGAGCTGGACCCGAGGGCCTCTTTTTTCCAGAGGTTCTTTCGAGAATCAACCAACCGACAAATCTATAGCTCAAGTGACATGTGATAATCATATCAGCATTTAACAAACATGTCAAACAGATCTCTCATATGGGCATTTCATTAAACACATTGAACATGTTACCCAACACTTATATTTTATCCATAAATTGCATAATGACAAATATGAATACATGAAGGAAACTATACATATGATTAAGGAAATTGAAAATCTTATGTTAATACACTTAATAAATAAAAATCATCAACAATTTCTCATTCAGATATTTTATCAAACACTTAGGCGACACATTCTAAATACATAAACTAGATTAGTTACGAGATGATCCATAACAATTCGTTACACAAAGTGGTCGTGATACATACAAAAAGCATGAATCGTAGATTTATAGTCATGACAAGAACAAATCACAATTACATATTCATTCAAACATTTCAACAAACACATGGAATGCATCTTATATTCAACATATGTCACACACGTATAATTTATCAAAAATATTGTAATTAAGATCATATGGCAGTAATCAAGTCAGACATAAATCATTAGCTGACATTGAAAGCCTTGAAAGCCATAACCTAAATGTTTATAGTCCTCGCCTTTCGTCGGAATACTCGATTCGGACTCGGTTAGAATTCTAGGTTCCTGAAAACGGAACGACGGGTACCTAAATCATGAAATAGGTTAGCTAGTATACTGATTAATCAATCCGGCTTTCTAAATCAAGATTAGGGTTAGGATTTCTTACCAAATTTTAGTTGGAACAGATCGGTTAGCTAGATGTAAAGGCAATTTAGTGCATGGAGTTGTGGGAAAGAATCAAAGCAGCAAACTCCAAAGATTTTCCCTCACTCCCTACTCTTTTCTCTTCCTTTCTCTCTTCTCTCTCCTAGGGTTAGAGAAAATTTGTATGGGATAGGTATGGGGTGGTTTAAGGGCTTTATATAGGCCCAGTACTGAAGCAAATGGCCCATGGCCATGGTATACTTAAATTATAACCGAAGGGCATTTGTTTCAGGCAGGCGGGGTTCATCTGGAGGTCCGCTACTCACTTACGGCATATGATAAGTTTCCTGATGATAGATCTATGCTAGGATGTGGTTTTAACGTGATTGGATAGGCCGATTGACCATGAAGGACATGTATCATATCAACAGTTGTTGTCACTCGATTAAGGGTACAAGTATACAAATATGTGCAGGGAAATTTTCCCGATCCATGGGTGAAGTTTGGTCAAAAACTGATGGTCCAAAATCTTCAATTTCGCTTGTAAGCGAATGACTCAATTTATTTAAGTTTCGTTACATTTTCTAAAGATATCTATATTTTGCACACACTTCGCTCAGGGCTCAAGTGGTGTGTTTCTGGATACATCTGGGCTCAATTCCCACCATGGTTGTCAAGCCAAATAAGACGGATATAACCCTATAGTTTCATAGTCTTCAGACTTTCGACGCGCGGTCCAGGTCCGATATGGGGTTTCAATGTACTCCCGAGAGCAACAGGCTTTTGGGATTTCTCCTAGGTTTTTAAGTAGTGTTGAGTTAGCTATTTTGATGGCTTTGGGTCTTGACATTTTTATAAATAGTGGTTTGAGCTAAATCCACCAATTATTTAATTTAATATTTAACTAAAATTTGCCTAAATTTTACAGAATATGGTCTTTAGGGATTTTTGCCTGAGGTGGTACTCGGGTCTTCGTACGAATTTTTCTGAGACGTTACAGATCGCTTTCCTCACATTATGTTCCTAGATTGGTTTGAGATTTGAATAAACTAACCTCTTCCTTATCATTAAAATCAGGTGTGTTATGTAAGTGAAGTGTGTCAATATCATTATATTTGAAAACCAACAATGTCTCTTGATTATTCCTTTGGACCATCATCGAGATCAATTCATTGAAAAATTAAACTGTATGCTCATTAGTACAATCCAACTCTTCATTCAAAATTCTAGAGTTTGTCAAAAGTGAGTTAGGATCACTTTCCTCGCATTGTGTTTCTAGGTTGAGTTATGGCTGAGATGAACTGGCCTCCATTATCTCATCATAAGTAGGGAATCTAAAGGAGTAATCAAAAAAATCAATTGGCGGTTCATCTCTCCAATGTGTCGAGTTGACATCACTTTCCTTGTACTGTATTTGTAATTTGGGTTGTGGTTGGGATGAATTAGTCTCCGTTAGCTTATCAAGCTGTGATTCAAGTATTTCTAATAATTTCCTCATGTCAATAAAATAGTCTGTGTAACTCTGAGGTGACTCCTCTTAGATCGTTTCTGGTTGATATTCAAAAGTGACTGATCTAAGAGGGTTTTTACCATGATGTTTTACTGACTCAACTTCAAAATATTTATGTTTCCACTTATTATAATCATATGGGTCATAAGTCGGGAGTTGATACGCCTCATCATTCCAATAATCACATGTTGTTTTCTTAACTAGTGGAATACAATTATTTTTCCACAGATAATCACTGAAGGACTTCTTAATCGATGGAGCATCATATTTCGATTAGTTGAAGAAATTTTCAGAAAATATTTGAGGCATAAGCTGTTTCCCATCATAATCATCATACATCAAAAAACTTTTTCAAGATTTCTTGGCTATCTCAACATACACACGTTCCAACTCTTGCATGGTGAAACCCTAACTCTAAATCTAATCCTAAGAATAAAAGAAAAAATCCTACAACAATAAGAGATCTAGAAATAGAAAGAGAAAGAATTAAAAAGAAGTTACCAAATTAGAAGTTCCTATGGTAGAATCCTGCAGAAGAAAACATAAAAAGTTAGTTTATAAAAATAAAAAATTGAAAATTAAAAATTAAAAAGATGGGTTAGTTTCTAAGACTAGAAAAAAGAAAGCTTCTAAACCTAAAAATAGAAAACTAAGTTAGATTCTAAAGATAAAAGGAATCCTAGAATTAGAAAGTTTTTAAAAATAGAAAATAAAACCTTAATCCTAAAAATAGAAAAATAGAAAAAGTAAAAAGAGATTACCAATTTAGAAAGTCTATGTCAAGATCCTACGAAACAGAAAAGTTATGTTAGTTTCTAAAAATCAAACACAAAAACCTAGACCTAAAATTGGAAAACAAGAAAAACCCTACTCTTAACCTAATTCTAAAACTAGTTAATCTCAGAAAAATGTAACCGTCAATCCCCGACAACGGTGCCCAAAAATTTTTCACACCCCAAGTATAGGGTTGTGATGTAGTAATAATATCGGTCCCCTGGGGTCCATCCCTTGCCTTGGTGATTTATGAGTATTAAATTAATACTTGTAGTACCTTTTTTTAGTCCAGGCTCTTAAATACACCTTACAACATAAACACGATTAAAATAAGTTGTTAAACAATATCATGTTCATAAAATCAAGTGATAACTGGGGTCTAATATGCAATATTTGACCCTCAACAGAATTGTTATTTCTGAAGTATGGAAGTATTTCCAAATGTCCTAGAAGGGGGTGAATAGGACTTTTCAAAATTCTTTTCCTATAAGAACAACCAATGCCTAACTTTAATCAAGATGAGTAAGGAAAAGTAACTTTATGCCATTCAAATCAATAGAGAGTCCAAAACACATAGGCTTACACAAAATTTACATGTAAAGACCAACCCTATAAGGATAGTGTATGTCATAGTGTATAGGATGTGTTTTCTATCAATGCTTATACATTTACTAAATCATGCATCATAATAATCATTTGATAGACATAAGCATAACTAGATCAATGCACACAAAGCAATCCCAAACACAATCATATATAGCGGTTTGGCTAGTTGCCTACTCCACTCCCAACGGACGCACTCTCTCCTATAGTGTACCAGATTTCACTCTCCAATGGTTTTAAATTAGGTTAACCACGAACCTTCACAAGCTACACAAGGTTAACTAAGGAACCTACATAAGGTTGCCTTAGGTACCAATATAAGGCGATGAGTTATACACAAGGACACAAACTAGGAGCCTACACAAGGCAACACGTCCTTCACACAGATAACACATCCTACACAAGGACAATGTATTCTCCCATTGAAGGCCTACAACTAGGTCTTGGCGAGTTTATCACTCAAACTCTGAATCTCAATCCTACACAAGGGCAATGGACTCAAAGGACTCTTTATACTTATAGATAAGTGAGTGAGCCACTTTCTCGCACAATCTGAAGATCTTCAATGTTGACGAAGAGTCATCAGCTCCCTTGAACGACAACTACTTCTAATGCTTCGATCAATGCACCGAGGTTATGAGGTTTAAGGTTTTGTTGTTCTTCTCTATTTAGATAATATGATTTAAACACATAGAAAATATTCCCATAAGCTATGCATTCAAGAGTTCCAACACAAGGATTTGCCTATGATGAGGGCAGTTGAAAACTCATTAAATTCTATAGTTTATAATTCAATCTAGGTAATGAAGATGTTGAGTAAATGCTTATGTCAAAGATTGAATAATGAACTCTAATGGGAAAGAGGGAATAAGGAAGAGAGTGTTAATTCTTGAAACAACTCTCAAACTCTCTTAAATTCTAGCTCATCTTTCCAAGAAGCAACCTATGGTATTTATAACAGAAGAATCCCAATGGTAAAGAAATGGGCAGAAATCCATCATTGTCAATGCTATCGAGTAGTCTTTGATTCCATCGAAATTTGAATTTCGATGTTATCGAGCCTACTTCGGTTTCATTGATTTCCTATATATGTATATTCATTTTTTTGTAGTACAGATTCCACTTGATTTTATCGAACACCTTTCAATTCTATCGATGTGCACTTCGATGAAATTGAGAGTGATCCCATCAGATTCTCTTCAGAAAATGACATCAAATGGTATTCAATGTAATCAAAGAGATGTATATTCCTGGATGGTTTGCTTGATAAAATGTTCCTGATTTTTGATATAGTCAAGCAGCCTTTAATTCTATCGAGAACTTACTCTTAATGTGATCAAAGGTGACTCAATTATATCGATGAACACTTAGAGAATGCTTTCTGTGTAGAGGTAGTGCTCTAAGTCGATATCATTGAAGATGGTTTGATTCTATCGAAATTTGAATTTCGATATCATCGAACACTATTCAATATAATCGATATTTCTCAGCAAATAGTCATTTTGTTGCTAGACAGAATGGGTCTATTTCTCAATGCAATCGAACCATGTTCAATTGAATAAAAAATGTCTTCGATTGCAAATCGATGCTATTGATTTTTCCTATATAGTTCATGTTTTACTCCTCTAACATTCTAAGTGTTCAACATTTAACCTTACTAAGGATGATTTATAATGAAGTGGTGGTAAGAATAAGTTAGATGGGGTCATTTACCTCAAGGGTTTGGTTAGAGAAGTGAGGCTTCATTTACCTGTTTGGAGCACTCGAGCTTCTTCCTAGTTGAGGTCTGAATCTTGTAACCTTCATCTTGGGGTTCACTTAAAGACTGACTCAACACTCACATATTTTGACAAACCAGGGCACTTTCAGACCCTTCCCCATGAGTTTCTACTGAAATCAAGCCTTAGCCTATCTATGAATGAACCAAAGAGTTCACACTATGGTCATCTTTTTCTTTAACTGCATAACTCAGATCTATTCATAGGGGAATTTTCTCTTACCCATCCCCATGACACTATTAAAGAATGATACAGGCGGCATAGGCCTCACGCGTGGTTGGCCTTCATGGGCTTTGAAGCCATTGGCTCTCTCCGCTACCCACATGGGTTTAAGCGTGTGGTTGGCCTTCATAGGCTTTTTAAGGCCACTAGCTCTTACCACTGCCAGCATAATGTTTGACGAGTTTGCTATATAGCACAGGTCTTATACATGATTGGCCTTCATGAGCTTTTAGCTGCTAGCTCTCACCGTTGCCTTGCATGATAAATTGTCGCTGATATAATATAAGGCTTATGTGTGGTTGGCCTTCATGGACTTTTAGCCACTGGCTCTCATCGCTGCCTTGCATAATAAATTGTTGTCGATATAATATGGTCTTATGCATGGTTGGCCTTTATGGGCTTTTAACCACTAGCTCTCACCGCAGCCTTGCATTATATAAGGCAAATCAGCAATATAGTCAATTTGGCGATAATAGGTAATAATATCAATTCAACAATAATCACCAATAATATAAATTTGGCAATAATCGGGATTAATATTAATTCTAAAATAATCGGTGATAATATTAGTTTGATAATAATTGATGATAATATCAGTTTGGAGATAATCCACAATAATATTAGTTTTGAGATAATCGATGATAATATCAGTTTGGCAAAAATTGGCGATAATATTAATTTAACGAAAATTGGCGATAATATTAGTTCAATGATAATCGACGATAATATCAGATCGACGATAATCAACAATAATATCAGTTCAGTGATAATTGGTGATAATATCAATTTGGATATAATTGACGATAATAATTTTACCGGGTGTCGTAATGATTTCCATTTCATAGCATTATTATTGTTGCTAATTATTGTCAATTATTGCCATGTTTCTGATGGCACTCATAGCTACCTTGCATGTTAAATTTTTGTCGATATAACATAGGTCTTATGCATGGTTAGACTTTATGGGCTTTTAGCAGCTCGCTCTCACCGCAACCTTACATTATATGAGGCGAATCAGTAATATAGTCAATTTGGTGATAATCAGCAATAATATCAATTCATCAATAATCAGTGATAATATAAATTTGGACGATAATATTAATTTGAAAATAATCGGTGATAATATTAGTTTGACAATAATCGATGATAATATCAGTTTGGAGATAATTGACGATAATCTTTGAAAAGGCGAGCTATAGATGTCTTAGAGGGGGGGAGGGGGGTGAATAGGATAATGTCAAATAATTCGATACAATGCGAAAAAATGAATCAATTAAATACAATATTATAAAGTATTGAATCCTTGATACCAAATAATTCGTAGGACACCCTTTCACCTAAAAGATTTAGGTAGGACAATATTATATCACGACGTCTTTGAAATCAAAAACTCAAACTAATTGCAATGAATAAATAAAGCACAATAACACAAATAATAATATCCAATCACCACAATACACAAAAGAATTATAGTGGTTTGGTGCCTCAATGCAAACTACTTCACTCCTAAAATTACTACCCTCACAATTTTCACTTATCACTATTTCAAGGTTTTCCAGGTTCACCTTAACAACCTTATATAGTTATTACGATTTTCACGAGCTATTAGAATCAAACCCACTTTTTGATTTTATGGGGTCACCACAAACAAACCCACTTTGTAATTTTACGGGAACACCACAAATAAACTCACTTAGATTTCTAAACTATCTCATAAAAACTCAAACTAAAGTAATTAAAAACAAACAGTCCTTATCTTCGATTTGGCGAGTTGAAGTCATAGTTGTAGCTTGAGTGCATCGATCTCCTTCTTGGGATATTGATGAAGCTGATGTATGAGTTCAACACAAAGAGATACAAAGGAATCTAATAGATTTTCAATGAAATAAATGAAACCCTATAGCTGCAGATTCAATTCTCCTTCTTCTCAAAGTATAGTATGGATTACCCTTATCAGAACAATTAAAACTAACTTTGAAAAGGAGAATAGAATAAGCTAATAAAAAAATATGAATTACAACACTAATAACTTAAAGAGGGTTGAGATATCTTTCTTTACAACAAAGTAAAAGTATATAAATTTTCATAATTTAGAATGTAAGAGAAAGCCTCTATTTATAGCCAAGGATCTGTATAGTTCGACTGGCCTAAGATTCAGTTCAACTAGCCTAACTGCAAAGATTACGTTCCAATCAGAATCTAAAAATCATGAAATAAAATCTTTCAAACTTCAACTGGCCTAAGCCCAGGTTTGGCTGGCCGAACACCCAGTTCGGTTGGCCTAAGTATCCTAGATTCCAAAATCGTTCCATTGCTGGAAACTTGACCAAACTTCGTTGGGCTGGCCAAAGTCAGGTTCGGCTGGCCGAGACCCATCTTGGGCTGGCCAAAGCTACCGTAAATTTTGATCTTGTGAGATCTAATTTTTATCCAATTGTTGCATGGCTGGTCCAAGTAGTTAGGTTGGCCGAACCAAACATTGGGCTGGCCTAGCTAGAGTGTATTTAACATAAAATGTGGTTCAAGATATACATGAGTAAAATACACATAACTTATGGTCCAACTAGGTTTATATCACTTGTAGGTTTATTCAAACGAAGTATTCTGAACTTTGAACCATTGCTTTGATCATGAATTGATATGTTGAATCTTCTTTGCAGGTACTCAATTGAGTTGATAGCTTGTCTTCAGTCGAGCTTGCAATCGAAACCGGACTACAAAATTTGACAAACTAATATGTGCTTTAATTATAAGCACTTACAATCTTAATGTGGAGATAATCGACAATAATATCAGTTTGGAGATAATCAACGACAATATCAATTCAGCAATAATCGGTGATAATATTAGTTCAATGATAATCGACGATAATATCAGTTCAGCGATAATATCAGTTCGACGATAATCAATAATAATATCAATTCGGTGATAATCGGTGATAATATCAGTTTGGATATAATTAGTGATAATAATTTTACTGGGTGTCGTAATGATCGCCATTTCACAGCATTACTATTGTTGCTGATTATTTCCATGTTACCTATTCTTGTCCCAGAAGACTATCGTCGATTATCTCTAAAGTCATACTCTCTTGAAAATAATAAACTCTAGCAGAGATATGCTTGTAAAATTATTCCTTTATAGTCATTCATCATCCTTGTTTTGTTAAGAAATGGAGATTCAAGATAATATATGGAAGATATATGGCTTGCCATATTACAAGACTTTTCACAATACTACGCATGTTGCAGTCATCATATAATTATGCCTGTTTTTCCCCCTTTTGATTGGGTGAGATTTTTCTATATAATCTTCACAATCAAAATCCTTTGCTTTTCAAGGATAGTATCTTTTGATGAAACGAGTGTTGATGAGTAGTCTGATGCCATGCCCATTCTAATTTACAACCCAATGGGCCCCATTGTAATAAAATTTTGTTATGATATACGGGTTGTACCATTTAGGATCAAACTTACCCTGGTTTTATGAGTAACCATGATGGGCCTTTTTGGTATTAATACTGTGTTACCTTTCTTGAATGAGCGATGCTTGAGCTTTTTGTCAAAAGCAACAAATATTTGTGCTTAATACAATTCTAACCGTTGTTGCGCCGCTAACCACTTTTCATCCAGAGTATCCAATTCCATTAACCTTATCTTGGCATTTTCATTGTCTATTATCAAGTCATGTATCGTCACTCTAAGAGACGCAACTTACGTTTCAATTGGCACGATAGCTTCAACCCCATAAACCAATGAATAAGGTGTAGCTTTATTTTTGTTCGATGAGTCATCTAGTAGGCCCATAAGGCTTCTTGTAACTTTTTGTCTCAATCGTGTTTATTCCCTATTATGATTTTCTTCAAAATTCTGACTATCATCTTATTAAATGCTTCTCTCAGTCCACTGGCTGGGGGGATAATAGGGCGTAGGAAAGAGTGTTAGATGCGGAACTTCTGGCACAACTTTTCATGTTTCTATTCTTAAAGGGGGTGCCATTATCAGTAATAATTCTCTTCAAGACTTCGTGCCAATATATAATTGCATGGTGAATAAAATCAGTAATGTCCTTTTCTTTGACACTACATAGGGCAATTGCTTCTGTCCACCTAGAGAAATAATCCGTCATTGCTAGAATATACTGACGTCCCCTTGAAGATGGATGATTAATATGTCTAATGACATCTAACCCCTAAGCCATGAAGGGCCATGCAGTCACTGACTGATATAGATCTTTGGGTGGCATATGTATAATATCACCATGCACCTAACATTAATGACATCTTTTTGCGTAGACTATTGCGTCTTTAAACATAGAGGGCCAATAATACCCCATGTGATGTATGTGATGGAATAAATTTTGACTAACCTTATGGGACCCGCACTCTCTTGAATGTGCTTCTTCCAACACATAATCGACTTCTTCCGTGTCCAAACATCAATGTAACATTTCATTATAAGACTCTCTATAAAATACCTCGTTATGCATGATGAATCTTTTTAACCTTTGCTTAATCTGTAGTTTCAGCGATTGTTCCTCTAGCAAAATTTCATATTTAAGATAATAGATGAAAGGTTGTCGCCAATTATCAATAGTGACTTCTAAATAAGATATCGATTGTGCATTGGTGATCTCACTTAAAAGCTCTAGCAATGGCAGAAATCTCTGTTCCTTAATTGTTATTTGGAGAGGGCTCCTGTCATGACAAGAAAGGGCCACTGTCAGACTGGCTAATGCATCTACTCTCGTATTCTCATATCACAATATATGTTTAATTTTGACATTATGAAACCCCTCCAACAGTTGTTGTGCTCGTCGGTAATAGGGTAACAATTCCAACTTCTTTTTTCAAATTCTATCGTTAGTTGATTTATTTCCAACTTAGAGTCCTAAAAAAATTTTCAGGGTTCAGATTTTCATCTCGTGTGCTATTTCCAACCTTATAATGAGGCCATTGTACTCAACCTCATATTTGTGCATGTTATACCAATGTGAAGGCATATGACAACAAATCACCTTAAGGACTAATAAATATTACTTCAGTACATGCCCTTGATATTTGAAAGGCATCGTGGAAGTACATCTGCCATGAATTGGTCAGCTCAAATAGCAACACTTGTTCGTCTGGCAATTCATCAAAAATCTCCTCATTATCTGGGACTAGGTGAGCTACTAGAAACTCTGCGACTACCTGCCCTTTTATCGCTTTTGACAGTTCATAAGCAATTGTAAATTCAAAGAGAAGCAGCATCCATTTTGCCAGTCTTCCAAACAGCATCGACCTTGTCATTAAGTACTTTATTGGATCCACTCTTGAGAATACTGTTATCTTGTGAGAGAGACAGTAATGTCGCAATTTCTGTACTACAAAAACAAGGGCTAAGCATATTTTTTTAATGGGTGAATAATTACATTATGCCCATATTAAAGTTCTCCTTAAATAATAGAGGGCACTTTCCTTTCCTTATTCATTGCACTGTGCTAACAAGGCTCCCAAGTTTTCACATTAGGCGATGTATAAAATCAAGGATTTTCCCTTCGCTGGTGTTGTTAGCATTAGGGGTCGCTTCAACAAATCTTTGATGGAATTAAATGCGTTTAGACATGCTTGATGCCATACGAACTCTACTCCCTTCTTCATGAGGTGAGCAGATGGCTAACATCTCTCTACCAGGTTTGAGATAAAGCACCGAATATAAGCCGATTTTTCTTACAAAATTTTGAGTTCTTTTAATGTTTTCGAGGGCGGCATTTCTTGAATGGCCCTAATCTTTCCTAGATCGATCTCGATTCTATCATGCCTAATGATAAATTTGAGAAACTTTCCTGACGATACACTAAACATGCACTTTGTTGGGTTCATCTTTAACTGTTTCATCCTGAACCGACAAAAGATTGATGATAGATGCTCATAATGTTCTTCATGGTCATAAGACCAGACCACCAAATCGTCGACATAGCATTCAACATGTTTATACATCATGTCTTGAAAAACATTCTGCATTGCTCTCTGATATGTAGCTTTGGCATTTTTTAGTCTGAATGGCATGACTTTGTAGTAGTATATTCCCTGGGATGTTCTAAATGTCGTAGCCTCTCCATCTTCAGGTGCCATACGTATATGATTGAACTCGGTGTATCCATCTATGAAGGACATAACTACATACTTCGTCATGCTGTCAATCGGTAATTATGTTATGGGCAACGGAAAGTCTTCTTTCAGGCATGCTTCATTCAAATCTCTGAAATCAACGCAAACTTGAATTTGTCCAATCTTTTTTTTTTTATGGGGACAATGTTAGAGATCCATCTGGGGTATGTAACTTCTCTTATAAAACTGACTTTAACTAATTTATTTACCTCTTCCTCTATCAAAGGCATCAAGTCAAGATGAAAGTGTCTTTGTGCTTGCTTGACTGGGTTTTTGTCTTTAGAAATGTTAAGTTGATGCATTGTTACCATCGATTCTAAAACAGGAATTTTTACATATGTCTAGGCGAATATATCTTTATTTCTTTTCAACATCTCGATATACTAGCTTACTTCTTGTCCTAACATGCTAGCACATACGTGTTTTGAGGTTCATCCTCTGTTCCCAAATTTACTTCTCGCAATGCATCAATGGTCTGTTGCCCTCCGTCTTCTATTTGCTTCGGCACTATTTTGGGATACTTCATTTCTTTATTATTACTTTCTACTATTTCCATATTCATTCCTTAATCAATGACTTGGCATTCATGAGTGATGTACACTTGCGCATGCGTGAGGGATGCACCCAATCCATGAAATTTCTCTTGTTTTCTTTCATGCACGCTGATTGGGACTTAGATGCCCTTGCCATTATTTAGCCCTATCGATTCATTATAGTCAAATCACATTGCATAATTTTTCTACTAATTGAACTGTACCTTTTCAGATCTTCTGGTAGAAGCTTATCACAAATTGTCGATTTATCTATTTCTTCTTTTGTTTCTATTTCTATGGGCGCGTAAAACACAATTGGTTTTAAATAGGTAAAATTGGGTTGTACACAGAATTTATTTAGCATAAAAGAGAACGGTTTACTCCTTTCCACTCGCGGTGCTAGCACTATATAATTTGATCGTAGAATCTTCATCTATTCTAGTGATAACAGGGTCAAAGGGGGCTGTTTGGTTGCCTTAAATGCTTCGGAATGAAGTAAAATTTATTTTTTCTTGTTAACTGACGTGCTTAACTCTTGATTTTTTGGTTGTCAACTACCTTTTCCATCAAACAACTTCACTTGCGCAACTTTCTTTTTTATTACTTGGGCTTCATCACCCTTTAACGACGAATCTTCTTTACTTACTGTTTCATCTTTCCCCATCGCAAATCTATTGTAGTAGCTTGCATTTGCAAAGGACTCCACCATTGTATGTGGTTTCATGTCAAGAATCACTTTATATTGGAGGCCATTTCTACAATACTTGAAGCATTGAATGCAATATGGATGGTACAATGCCATAATGGTGCATCCGTGGGCGTCCCAAAAGGAGATTATAAGTTGTTACTACATTGATCACATGGCATAAGAAGTTTATGACCAAGTCGCCAATTTATAATACCAGCATGATCTTCCCCAACGCTCTCTAGCCATCTTGATAGAATCCCTGAATCATTATTCCACTAGCGTATAAATGTGGACAAAGATATCCTAATTTGTTTAGCATGTTTAACGGTAACAAATTCACTACGAAGCCATTATCCAACATTATATGCTTAACTTGCTTCTCATGGTTGTAGCCAAATATCATTAACGGCCAATTGTGTTCCTTTAAACCTAATGTCAAATCGTCATCGAAGAAGGTAATAACGGACATGTAGTTGTTTGTCTTCATCCCTTTGGATGCATTACCCTGTATCATATAGTCTTCCTTCTCCGCCCCTGTATTTTCCATTTCGATGAGTAATGCCTTCCTTACACCATTGTTTGACAGTGCTTGAATCAATTTCTGACAGAATTTATCACACCCCAAACTCGAGAACTGAACTCACAAAATTCTCAGCCACCGAATCTAGTATCGACAGCCTCCTTAGTACCCTATTCTCAGCTCCCAGCTCCCATGTGCCAGGTTCCAATCTTGAGTCCTACAAGGAGGATTTTCAGGGTGATTTTTTTATAAAAGAGCAAAACCACAAGTGTTCCCAAGTCACAAAACATCATCACCACATATCCACTAATGTAATCTTTAAGTACAATGCTGAAAGGAAAATCCATGATATAACAAAATTTTAAAAGATCAAGCACATGCTCCTACTTCACTACTATTGCGGTCTATCATAACTTGCATGTAAACAATGTGCATAAGATTACTATGAAGCTTAGTGAGTGTGTGAGTATGTGTGCAATACATGTGCCAATCATACAAAAATCAGAGTAAACAAAAATAATGAATGGCTAAACTGGCAAGTCTATAAATGCTATCAACCATACCCAGGCTATGCAATGCGAAGGCCTACATGGCTAAATGTCATATGCTAAATATGCAATACAATGTGTCAATCCTCCACTAGTCCACATGTCAAAATAATTATCAATTAGATCATTATCAGGGTCTGGTACACTTCCGACACTGGTTGCTACCCATCGCGCGCAAGACCAAGTGAGTGCAAAAGACCTCAATATCCGCCTCATCAGTGATACAGAAAAACCACCCGGTCTATCTTTAGCGAACCCATTTCATGAGCTAGTCAAACTTAATCTAGCTATAACCCTCTGCACTCGGTCGAGTAAGGTCAAACCCCCTTCCAACCGACCCCGACATAGTAGGAGATGCTGCCTACCGGTATTTAGCCATTGTGTGCTCATGAATTCACTTGGTCTAAACGTTGGAGCATCCTACTGGTATCAAAGGGTTTAAGGACTTTCACCCAGGGACGCCTGTGATGCCCTATAACCTCAATAGTTTCCAGTGTCTATCATCCGCCAGTCATAACAAGGCTATGGGACCACCTCCCCAGTGACTCTGGGGAGTAGATGTACGTGCTACACACAATGCAGAATGCATGAATCACACTATCGAAGGCATGCATCGAACCTACGTTTATCGCGCGAATCATGTAGGGCGACCCAGTCTCATATAGAGTCTCCTGAGTGTCTCAAGCCGAACACATATATTATGAACAATCATCATCCACAACAGGCATACAAATGATGCGTATGGGCATATAAGTGGGCATGATATCCATTACACTAAACATGTTATCAGTGTGTCCTACTAGGCTAAATATATGAACATTTTATCAGACATTTATGAGATAATCGGCCTTAGTTGACAAATCATATGCAAAGACTTAGAATCGAATGGTAGGCCTCACTAGAAATGTAAAGGTCCATATGGCATGGCCCACTTGAGACCAGAATCGACTCCTTATATAACTTATAAGGCATGGGTAAAATACATACACTAAGGTGGGGTCCACTGGGAGTGACCCAAATGGACTCCCACATGTACAAAACGTGTGACACTAGGCTACCAATCCATTTGGGCACATGGCCCACTAATGATGTCCCAAAATAATCTGATTATTAATGGCATTACTATAATTACTTTAGTAGGATGATATACACCGTCCGATCATTACTAACATAAATCGACGATTACAAATTATTGGTTAGTCACTAGGATGTGATCCTATGCTCATGGCCCATCTAAGTCTTGGGATTTCATCAGTTTAGGCAAGGAATATGCTTAAATGATTTAATATAACCATATAGTTTCAACATTCATACACCTTCTAATTTAGGAATTTGAATCCAAAATGCCAAACATAACCAAAGACCCAAGGGATCCTAAATCCAGGGATTCCCAAGTCCAAGGATCCCAAAACTAAGATATCCTAAGTCCAAGAGGATTCAACACCCACATTTCCTTGTGGTGCGGCCCGCCTAAGATCCAGATCAGCATAAGTTTTTGGCTCAAGCCCGAACATGATTTGGCAAGATGGATGAATGGTTTGGATAGGATATATACATCATGTAGGGTCCTACAAGTGATCCCACTTCCATGCCCCCGGCTAAGCGTCCGTCCACCCAGGGTGCTGGTTTTGGTCACATCATAAGAACAGCTCGAGAAGGGACCAATAGGCTCTGACCAAGACTGGTTTGGATGAACAGGGACCCATGGTGAGCCCTGGAAGGTTTTAACATATAAGAATTATTTCCCTTCATGTTGTCCACTCGAATCTCGAATCTGCCTCAGATTTTAGCCCATGGTCTAAAATGATATTGAGAAGTTAGTGGATGTGTCACGCCCCAAACTTGAAAATTGAGCTCACAAAATTCTCGATCGCCGAATCTGGCACCGACAGCCTCTGTAGAACCCCATTCTTGGCTCCCAGCACCCATTCACCAGGTTCCGATCCTGAGATGTTACGAGGAGAATTTTTAACATCAATTTGATTCGTGATAAGCATAACCAAAGGCATAACCCACAAACAACAACCAAAAACTCCATTACATTTCCACTATGATAAAAAACTTTACAAGTATAATGAGAATAAAAGGAAATACAATGATGATAGACCAAAATCTCTAAAATAATCTGCCTCGTGCTTAAGCCTCAGCGCTGCTGCGATCCAACGTCACCTGCACGCAACGGTCATGCATAAGTTTATAAAAAGCTTAGTGGGTGGTGAAAGTGTGTGTGCAAGGTGGTAATGCAGAACATGCTGATGAATCCATGAATACCATTAGCCGTACCAAGGCTATGCGATGCAAGGCATGAATGATATCGGCCATGCCAAGGCTATGCGATGCAAGATGCAATTCAAGCATACAAATCCTCATCTAAGTTCACACATCATTACAGCTTAAATCTGGGATATCAACGAGGTCTCGTATACTCTAAACCAGATCGCCGACCCATCGCGCATAATAAGGTAAGTGGACGAGACTTCACTATCTGCCTGCCAATATCGAGCTCGGCTCATTGATAGCGAACCCATTCCTCGAGCTGGTCAGACTCAGCCTAGCTTTGCCCCCTCCTCTCGGGCGGGTAAGGCTGCACCCCCTTCCAACCAACCATGATACAGTAGAGAGCGTGGCCATCTGGTAATCGACACTCAACGCTCATGCACCCACTCGATCTAGATGTTGGAACAACCTCCTGGTACCATAAGGGTTTAGGGACGTTCACCCAGGGATATCTATAGCACCCCATGTAGAATAAAATTTTTGATATCCAATCCTACCAACCACGATACGCCTATGGAGGCTATGGCCCTGATGTCATTAGGGTGTATAGTAACCATGTCACACAATGCGAAATGCATTAATCACACTATCCAGTCATGCAGTAATTCTACGCGTATCGTGTGCTCATGTAGGGTAACACCGCCTAACTGGGAGCCCATAAATAATCTGCTCGAAGGCATATGCTATGATCAGTCACTTCTTATATCAAGCATACATATGATGCATATGATCATGAGTCATGGAACTATACTAAACATGTAATAAAGTAATGAACTATCCTTACAACGTAGATGGGCCTAAGCGGCCTACACACAACAAGTACGGGCCTATCAATGGGCCCTAGGAGAGTCATAATGCAGACATTTAACCAACATTATACTTGCAATGTGGACGTCAAACCATCATTACTCCCAAGTCATAGCCCATCATAAACATCATTACATAAACCGTGATGGGATCAAACATTGCAATGGACCTTAGGTACATCCTATTGGGCCTTAAATACATCAAATGGGCCTTATATTCATCAAGTGGGCCACATCAATGGGCCGCACCAATGGGCCTTATGTGCATTACAATGGGCCATAACCCGTGGGCCTTAGAATGCATCAAATGGGCCTAATCACATGGGCCTTATGTGTATCAAATGGGCCATACCCATTGGGCCCCATATGTACATCAAATGGGCCTCAACCCATAGGCCCCAATACATCTCAATAGGCCTTGACCGATGGGCCCCTAATACATCAAATGAGCCTCAACCCATGGGCCTTACATATATATCAAAGTGGGCCTCAACCATGGGCCACAAGTACATCGAATGGGCCTCATAACATGGGCCTTGCATCCACATCAAAGTGGGCCCCAATGGACTACCACATATAAATCAAGATGGGCCTCACCCACATACCAAGGTGGGGTCCACTTGAACTATGGATCTGGCTCATTCTTAACCTCAAGCCCTAAAATGGGCTTTCAAAATGGTTAGATGGTTTGGAGGTAACACATGCATCAAGGGTGGGTCCCACAAGTGACATCAGCTTGTGGTTATATATATGAATATTTAATATATATATATATATATATATATATATATATATTATTCAAAATGGTTATATATAATATTCATATTAAATATATATATGAATATTATATATATATATATATATATATATATATATATATATATATATATATATATATATATATATATATAATCAGTTGCTGCACATGCAGCTTTATGTAATAACAGAGAGAGGTGGGTAGGACACATAGGGCCACCCTCTCATATATAATATATAATATATATATTATACAACAAGTGATGTCCAGACCTTTGGATGGCTGCCTGGAGAGCCACATACATCAAGGAGGGCCCAGGGATGGTGGACGGTTCGGATTTAAACACATGCATCATGGTGTGGCCCAACAAAGTAGATGGATGGTGTGGGTGGGTCCCATGGTCCCCACACCCTTGTCAGTACACACATGTCAGAACACACTCCATGTTAGCCACCGCCACAAGGGATCGGTACCATGACCTCAGTGTTTAAAATGAGGTATCTTTCACCCGGTCTGCCAATGAGTTATGGGTGGGTCTCACCATTAAAATGATGTATCTCCACTCAGTCTTCCAGTGAGCTACGGATCAAGGTGGGGAAAATGGGCCCCACATGGTGGTCCCACCGTCCAGGTGCAACGGATGGTTTAGATGAAGCACTTACGTCATGGTGTGGCCCATCCTTTGGATGGTGGATGGGAGTGGGTCCCATAGACTCCACCGTCAGCACACCTACCAGTGCACCCATGGCAGTTCACACTTCAATGGTAGCAAACGTCCAGCGTCTGTAGACGCTGGACAGTGTGGATATATCACAAGCCTCATGGTGGGTCCCACAGGGACGTGGCCCACCTAACTTTTGGATCAAGCTAACATTTTTGTTTCTCCAACATCTAGCACACCAAAGGTGGTCAACAATGTGGGCCTTACGGATGGGACGGTGTGGATCATATGTGATAGTGGGGTCCACAATGCAAGAGAGAGAAAGAGAGAGGGAGAGAGAGAGAGAGAGAGAGAGAGAGAGAGAGAGAGAGATATCGGCGGTGGTGGAGGGGCCCCACCACTATGGGCCCCTCATGTTACAAAGCATACATCAAAGTGGGTCCCATTACACATGGGCTCATTAAATCAAAATCTAACGGTGGAGATCCCATCTCCACTAAAATAGACAGTCTAGATGACCCTAGGTATTTAAGAAAAATAAACATCATGATGGGGTCCATGGAGAATGATCCCATCATGGAATGAGCATGATGATCAAAGTGGGCCATCAGTCACATCTTAGGCTCCCAAGTGAGATCCAAACCATTGATCGGTTAACCTCACTTAGCCCATCTTAAAAACATGAAAACTACTCTATCAAAGCACCCACCGCTTGATCTCCTTACTCCCTTGGCTTCCTTAGCTCCTTAGCTTCAATTCCAACGGAGGAGATGAGGTTTGGATGGTTGAGATGGGAGATGAAGGGGTAGGAAAGGTGGGTCACACTTGTGGCTCTCTTGGAGTGGAAGGGCTTAGACGTATGGAGGTTTCTTGCTTGAGAGAGACGGCTTTGAAAATGAGAGAGAGAGACTTGTAAAGGGAGAGAGAGAGTGATGGTTGATGGAGTGATGGATGTGGTGAGTGATGGGTGTAAGAGACTTTTTGACTTTTGTGGCAATTTGTGTAAGAAAGGCATGAGTGTATAAGAGACTTTTTTACTTTGAGGCTTGCTTGGGAAAGGGTGAAAGGTGATGTGTACTTGACATGTACTTGACATGATGGGATTGATTGATGTGACTAGTCATAGAGATTCTCTCGAAATTCATACGCGCAGCGTTTACCTCGCATCGAATGCTGGCCCACATCTCTTGACTAGGGTATCACCTCGACGGGCGAATCATGGCATCGGAACCGCGGCGACGCCGAGGTCGCTAGGGTACAAGTCTTGGGTTGAGTCGATTCGGGTTGACGACGTGTAACGCAGGGTTGCATGCAAATACCGATTAAGGGTCGAAGGTTACTAAAATTCAACCAGAAAGACCGCGGAAGTCTACGGAACGGTACAGTCTAGGATATGGGTCTTACAGGATGGTTCAGATTAAATGTATACATCAAGTTAGGTCCCACTTATGAGACCCAAATTTGACTAGGAATGGGTTACTGCCCACGTGCATAGCCTTTTTTTAATTACGATATATATATATATATATATATATATATATATATATATATATATATATATGTGTGTGTGTGTGTGTGTGTGTGTGTGTGTGTGTGTGTGTGTAGACACACATTATCAAGATGGTCCCCAAGTCGATGATCTACTCTATCCACTGTCTTGATCAGGTCAAATGAGGTCCAATAGACTGACTAGGACTGGTTTGGATGATCAGGGACTCCACAACGGGCCCTAAAAGGTCTCAACAGATGAGCATTATTTTCCTTAGAACGACCCACTCTACATTCAGATATGCCTCATATTTTGGCCCGTGACCTAAAGTAATTTGGAGGAAATGATGGACGGTGTGAATTAAACATATACGTCATGGTGGGGTCCATGAGTGGGGGCAGCCCAAGGAGGCTTTCACCCCTCACATCGTTGGGCAGTAACACCTAACGTCACTTTCTTTTCTTTTTTCCTTTTTTTGTTTAATGTTAAGTGGGGTCCACTAGTGGATGATCCACTCCATCCATATTGTCGTTCAACTCTCCTTGAACCAAAGGAGTCCAAGATTGGGGAGGTTTTCATCACACACCACCAAAAAAATGAGCCTTAAAAAGTTTCAATAATAGGATTTGTTTCCCTCGGTACGGTCCACTTGGGACTAGGATTTGTCTCATTTTTCGGCCCATAACCTAAAATGATCCCTAGAAAAATGTGGACGGCGTGGACCTAATATATACACATTAAGGTGGGGTCTACAACTAGAACGCCTCCACCCCACACCCACATGGCTGACGTGAGAGGGTGCTCGCAGCCCCACCGTCGCCTCTGGTGTGGTCCACCTAATTAGTGGATCATTTAGATTTTTGGGCTTATATAGAAGGGAAATCGAATGGACGACATGGATGAAACATACACATCATGGTGGGTGCCACAAGTGGACCTCCTCCCAAAACCCACCAAGGGGCTGCGTTAATAATGACACTGGACAGTAACGTTCAGCAAACGTGCTCCAGCGTCTACCCCTTTCTCTCACTTTCTTTCTTTTGTTTACAAGATGGTGGAGTCCACCTAAACAAATCCATTCCATCCATCAGATTGGTCGGGTCAATGTGGGCAAAAATCTTTAAATCATATCAATTTTGGCGTATTTCCATCATTCAGATATAATTACATAAATCGATAGGTTTAAATAGTAAATAAATATCACGGTGGACCACATAAGGCGGTCCACACTATGATAGTGTGTGGGGCAAGCGATCCAATAGTGTGGCCCACTTGTGGGCCCCACAACACCATGAATTTAAAAGGAAAAGAAGGAGAAAAGAAAGAAAAAAAATGAGAAGCAAGGGAAGGTATCCATCCATCGGGGTGGCCCCCCGCCACTATGGAGTCCACTATACAAGTTATACATGATCAAGGTGAGTCCTACCCATATAGGCCCACCAAAATAAGAAAATCATATTGAAATGGAGGGTTTTAATCCTCCCATGCACTCACTTAGAAGGATGGACGGTTGGATCAACTCGGATCAACGATTGGTTAATCCACCAAGCTCATCTCCGCCCCTAACTTCCTCTAATCACTCTTTTCTCTTTTCCCTTACTCTCTTGATCCTTCCTAATCTTCTCAAAGTTCTCTTTCTTTTCTCATAATCCTTAATCTTTCTGTCTTTTTTCTCTCTCTCTTAATCTCTCCCTAATATTTCTTTCTTTTCTCTCTTTCTCTCTTAATCTTTCTCTACTCTTGCTAGAAAATAGTAAAAATGAGAGGGAGTTAGGGAGTTTTTATGGTAGAGATTTTTGGGTAGATGGGGAATTATAAAAAGAGAGAGAGGTAAAATAGGGAGAAAAAGAAGGAAAGAATGATCACTATCATAATTAAGGGTATGGATTGTACAAGAAAGGCATGGGCTTGTTTGAGTAATGGAGAGACAGTGACATGAGCGATGGATAGATTGATTGATGACATGATTAATTGAAGGATTGATTGAATTGATAACATAGGAATTTATGCAAGTGGAGCCCACGTATGTTGCACAGCCCACCTCGGATTGTGCTAAAATTGTAACTTCTAATCTAGGGGTTGAAATGGGGCATGTCGCGCGACATTGGAATCATAGCACCTACATGGTCGCTAGGGTATAAGTATCCGAGTATTGTGATACTAAAAATGGGGTCGTGATCAAAACTCATCGAGCTGGTCCACCAAGAACATGTCATTATCAAAGTAGAAGTGTATGGAAGGTCTTGCGAGGTTACGGGTCTTACAGAATTCCTTAGACAGACACAACATGTCGTATATACTTAACCATGCAGGGATCATCTTCAGATGGCTCACGATGTCATACGTCACTTTGTTAGCTAAAGAGACATTGCGGGATGACATTTTGTCCTTATGATTCTCTTCACCACGTGAGGGATCTCTTTCTTGGGATATTCCCAGAGCCTTCCCTTGCATTGTTACAAGATTTGACTTTATAAGGGGATGGCTATCTTTTTTCTAGAGCGTAGTGTGACCACCGCTGCTTCATGCACATTTTCTAATGGGGATCCAACCAATCTCGTCGATGACTTGATAATAACTACATTACAGCTTTCGTTCTTTTGATCATCATGCATTTTTGTTTAATCCCTTCACATTTGGTCTTTTCACAAATGGTGCTTGCGTAATGGGTATCCTATGCAAACATCATGTTTGTGGTCACCTTCCTTCTCGTTCTTTATCCTTTCTATCACAATCTCACATTGGTTCATCATTTTCTGAAGTATGTTCTTTATCATGAAGCAATTTTTAGTTGGGTGTCTGAGCATGCGATGGTAGTGGCAGTAATTCTTTTCTTTCATCCTCTTTAATTCTTCCGGATGTTTTGGTTGAGGTAGTTCGATCGTCTTAGTGGCTAATAATTAGTTCATCATAGGGAGCACGTCTTCTTTCTCGAACGTATATTCTTTGTGATTATCATACTGCCTAGGTCGTTTGTCGGTCGATCAACCAATGTAACGATTATTGTCTTCTCTCTTATTAGTTCTTTGCAGGCTATGGGAGTCTTCCCTTCTTCTTTCTCGCTCGTCGACATTTGCTGCTACCCAATTTGGACCTCGACGTGTCATTTCAGTCCGAAAAGTGGGCATTTTCCTGTTCATGGCCTCAAGTGCATAAGCTTTTTTGGTGAGGTCGTGGAAAGTTCATATATCAGTGTTTGTCAGCCCAAATGCGACTCTCATCTCCATGGAGTTCAGAAAAATTTTCACATGTTCCTTCTTCCCAAGAAGATGTCGACACGATGCCCCCAGAGTCTTCCATCGGTCGATAAATTTTTCTACCGGTTCACCTTCCCGATGTCGTATGGATGCCAGCACGGTAAGGCTAACGTCTCTATCAGATGAGAAGAAATTTGTCATAAAGGCATCCTGCATTTGATCCTAGGTGTGTATAGATTCCGATGTCAGGCTAAAATACCACCTGAAGGCTTTTCCTGTCAGCGATGATCCGAATAGTCATAAACAGTATTGTGGGAGTGTAGAAAAGCTACCCATAATTGTAATGAAATGCATCAGGTGCTCTTCTAGTGATTCTTCTTCGTTAAACTTTTAGAATTCTAGATACTTAAAGTTTGCTAGAAACGGCACGTCTTTGATTTCACGAGGGTACAGTGTTCAAAAATGGAACCTTCCAGGGTGTTCCCTCTTTCTTTCTATTCAGACTGCTTCGACCACCACTTGTCGTTCTTCATCCTGAGTTACCGTGTGAGCCATGGGTGTTGACCCGTGCAATTCTACCCTTGGCGGTTGTTAACCCTCTGCATGTTCTTCGTGCCCATTTACTATGGCCATCATGGGAGGGGCGGTGACCTAGGCCACATTACGACTAACATGGCCAATGCTTCTCTGAGGTTCCTACACTCCTTCATCAGAACGGTCTGTGAGCGAGCCATCTCGACTAATCTTTTATCTATAGATATCGATCAAGTTTGACTCGTCCCCACCATATAAACGACTGCTTCTCCACTTTTTGATCGTTTGGTTGTGAGCAAAGTGGGAGGATACATTGCTGTAGGGGAATTCAAAGAGAAGGAACCTTCATTGGACCCATTAATACTCCTGCACGATCCTGATGATCCTGACATGGACATATCTGGCGTCAATGTATGTAATGGCGCAATTGCGGTAAATCTTGGGGACGATAGTTTATTCGTCAAGGGAGACTTCCCTTTTTTTTCTGCGTCCATCGTGGTGCTGTAACTGGAAGGCCTGGAAAGTCTTATGAAGCAAAGGAAGTAGTCTTAGCCTATCCTGGATAAAGCGGAGGTGGAACCAACGCAAGGTTCTGTCTCACTGTGTTGCATGTAACGGGCCCTTTAACTGTTCACAGTGGAATTGGACTTCTAGTTGGAGGAGACCAGGCCTTTGCTCTCCTAAACGTTACCATTGTCATTCTTTGTCATTATTATGTGTAATTAGTGATGTGGAACCACTCTTGCTATTGCCTGTGGCTTGTTGCCTCCGGTCGGAGCCAACTGGGCCTTCTTTGCAGAGTCTTTGTGCGGTGTTCGTGCGTTATCAATGTAGTTAACAACAAACCCATTGGGCATGAAGTAAAAGACTATTGATTGGGAGAGAATTCATTATGAATGTGAAAAGTTAAAGTTCTTATAGAAGTAATAGTGTATTAGTGATCTGACCTAAACCGAGATATACTTTGTTTTACAGATGAATGAGAGATGTTCCCATTGAGAGTCGTCATTTTGGCGCCACTGCAATACCAATTGATGATAAATGTTTTTTCGATTATTCCAAGGTTAATATTAAACATAAATATTCTAATCAGAGATTATGGTTTCGATCCCCAGCAGAGCCGCCATTTTGTTTCAATAAAAAACAAAGTATTGCAGATTGGAATATTTACATTCAATAATAACAAAAGAGAATGGAAAAATAATCATCGGTCATTTTTATTAATTTTGAATTCGTATTGCATCCCTTATGTTTCCCTTGATTCCAAACAAAGTACATTTTAATCAATACAATAGAAAAAAGAAAAAAGCAGTTCAATGGCGATTTCAACAGCATTCCGACTTGCGAAGCATCTGTCACAATGACAGAGGAGTTGCGTGAATTTGAGACAACTTATTACGCATTGATGTGCTTTGGAATATTAATATAAATGACCAACTCGCGGGGGTTCTTGATCTCATGGGAAAATACCATTAAATCCTTAACATTCATATAAATGTACCTATTGCGCGGTCGCGCAATGGGTCCCTATTGTGCAGCCACGCAACAAGTCTCTACTCTGCTCCGAAGACTTCTTCTTCTTCTTCAATGCTTCTCCCATATCACATCGCGAGATACTTGTAGAAGCTCTCAAAGAATCTCTAGATTCTTTCTAACTGTTGTAGAACTCCTCACTTGTAAATGAATGAAATGAGAGGGGGGAAGGAGTATATATAGGCTTCCACACATGCGAGTTGCATATCCACGCAACAACACTCAGTTGCACAGTTGCGCAACATATAGCTATTACATGTCACGCAAGAAGTCCTCTGATTGATATAGGCAAACCACCCCTCGATATAGTTTCCTGGAAACATCTGTAGTAGCACAACAAGGTAATCTTATTTAATTTGTTGCATTTTTATGCCCCAACAACTTTAGCAATAAAAAATCAATTAATGTTAATTTGGAGAGAATAGTCCTCTTCTCCGATTACAATTATCTTGACTTGGGTACTTCTAGAAGTTGAGATTTGAGGATAACCTAAATTACAATTTAAATGCCATTAGTAAGATAAGGCCATTTTACAATATAACTTTCATTTGTCAAAATTGGGATGGATTACCTCAAATTTAAGCTAGAATTTGTGAAATTTGAGGGTTAGTCAAGATCAATGTGCAAATTCAGCAATTCTCCCCCAATAGCCCAAGGTTCCCAGTACAAACTTCTCCCTCAACTCTCTAATTCCCATATTTCTCTCCCAAACCCCCAAATCTCTCTCGGTGAGAATTTCAAATGGGAGAAGAGGGTTAGCTGTAAGGAACTTATATAGTGATATTAGGTGTGGTTGCCTTAAAAATGGGGTTTATGACTTAATTGTCCCTGGGGGCAATTGATTTAGGTTTTTAGGATCCTATTAGGGACGGTGAGAGTGATCTTACCCATGATTCATTTATCTTGAACAATGATATTCTCAAGGTCATGTTCGGTTTTGCACTTTAGTCAAGTCAATCGATGGATATAGTTAAGATATCAATTTAACGGTGATCAATCATCAATCAAAGTCACGGCAATAGGATTATCCAAGAATCAGTGATTAAGGTTGATGTTGTTGATATGATCATGAACCAATGGTCCAAACGTCTCAATATTAAATAAATCCGAAATAGCATAACTTTTAATTTAGAAAACTCCTAAGAAACTTTCACTCTACACTAGTGGTCTTCACGCATTTGAAGTGCCCGCTTGCAACTCCAGGTTGTATGATTTGGTATAAGGTCTCATCAATCTAATCCACGTGGGATGCCAAGCCCACCGAGATGAATGTTTTTCTACAGTCTTGTAGTCTATAGCCCACTGGCTTATTTACTAAATTCAGTTATTTATGTGGTGATATGAAAGGTGGGATTTCTTGTGTAGGCTTGATGTGGTCCAGATGACTTGTATTTATGGTTTGATTGTTACAAGATCAACGAAAATGGTGATTTGTCCATAGTTATCCTCAGCCGTTCATTCGTATGTTGTAAGGGCATTTTGGTCATTTCTGGTTAAGCTCATAGGATAGTAATGATTTAAAACCATTGGTCCTGTTGGTGTTACATGGATTCTCCTAAAGCTTTGATTAGTTTAAGTTTATTTACAGTGTGTCGGATAGATCTTAGCCTTCGATTAGTAAATCACATGATTAGGCCCAAATTTTAGGTGATCAGATTATTTGATTAGCATCTTCTGAGTATGAAATTGAATTTGTACAGTCCAATGGTGGTAACATCTGCGTATGCAGTAGAATCAAATACGACAAATTTTACGGGGTGTTACACCAATGTTGGGCAATCAACGAAAAAATTGCCAGTTATGCTAAGTGCATGCATTTGCATGTGTGGTCAGTAGGGTATCCTATGGATACATCTGGTGGACTCTCTGCCGTGTATTAGGACCTATAGTCCAAAGATTAGCTGGTTGATACCATGGTTGGAAATCCTCGAAAATGGATTTTCTGCTCAGATTGCATTTTGCTGGGTTGACTTGAAGAATCAACTGAGTCTACCTGAGTCCACTTGGTATTTAATAACTAAATTATTATTAATATTTAAAATAGAGACCTCAAGTCCAACCGATTGGACCATAACTTACTGTCCACTCAGGAAAAAAAAAAAAAAAACCTTACTGTCCACCCAGCAGATAAGTTACCACCTTTAACGTGCATGTAGTATTCATGTTTTACTTTGGATTGCCCTTTTGTTTTCTTATTTTCTTTTTTATTCATTAGCCATAAAAATAAGGCTATAAATAAACTCCATGTACGAAATGACAGCTACTAGAAATTATAAATTTATGGGCCTTTAGTTCTTTCATTTTTGATCATTTTCTCCGGACTGAGTAATCTTGCTCATTTTTTATCATTTTCTCATTACCAAATGACAACAAATGTCAACTATCAGGTTTTATAGGAAAAATGTTCACGCTCTTTTCTTGTGGAAAATTAGCCTTTGCAGGTTGTGTTAGATCTGTATTGCGGAATTGTCGGATCGTCTATATATCAATAATGAAGATTCAATGGTATATAACCTGAAAGCATACCAGATTAGGAAGACATTCCCGATGCCTCAATGTCGCCGACAGGAATCTTGATCTTCCGCACCTCACACCTGAAATTGCAGTAATAACCACTTTAGTTGAAGTGGGAATATGCCAATATATCCTAAGGGGAGTGAAAAGGACTTTTTAATATTTTATAGTAATTTAAAATCCTATCAAACTTATCCTGAGAAAATATGCATATATTAGGATTTCTTCAAAGTAACTCTAATTGCTTCCAAGCCAAATAAAGGATCCAGTCATAATACTATTTGAAAGATGAACAAGATACAAATCATAGTTTATGATGGATGTGACTGTGTGTGAGGTGTGATCTTAGATAACCAAATATGAAAGCATTTAGAGAAATCACATAAGTAATCAAAGAAAATGTCAATCTCAAACACAGTTGTTTTTATAGTGATTTGACTACTTGTCTACTCCACTTCCGGCGGAAGCACTCAACTCGTGAGTGTACCGGATCTCCCTAAAAGAGGTTTCACAATAGGTTCACCTCAAACCAGAGGTTTCAAATTAGGTTCACCTCAAACCAGTACAACCTACACTAGGCTGACTCTAAAGTGTCTACACGACACAGTTTAAGACCCACACAGGAGCAACGGTCAACACACACCACCCAAATTTTAGGCCACATAGACCAAGGATCCACAAAAGGAACTTCACCAGTTTATGCTCCTATGAGCAAGGGTTAACACATAGCACCCAACTTTTAGGCCACATAGGCCAAGGATCCACACAAGGAACCTCACCAGTTTATGCTCCCATGAGCAAGGGTTAACACACAGCACCCAACTTTAGGCCACACAGGTTAAGGACCTACAAAAGGACTTAAGATTTTATGCTCTCCACAGAGCAAGGATCAACACAAAGCATCCCCATGTACACTCCCACCGGAGGCCTCCTATGAGGACTTGAAGGGGGTGAGAAACACCTTAGACCCAATCATACATAAGGAATGATCACAAGGGTCCTCTGGACTCTAATGACTTACAGATAAGTAGATGAGCCCCTTTCAGTGCGTTGATGAAGATCTCCTCCTTTGATGATGAAGAATCTTCAGCTCCCTTGAACTGCAACTCAGAAGATGTACCAATATAAGGCGACGGATTGGGTCAAGGTTATGATGGAATTTTACTCTATTAAATGTTTTCCTATAAGGAAGATAGAGTAATTTCAATCATCTATGCATTCAAGGCATCTCAGCTTAATGATTTACCATTAAGGTAGTAGCTGCAGGATCATTGAATGTGGAAGTTCAATCCCCAATTCACTCTATTGAATGTCAATGATGAGGGTGGATTGAAGGATGAACTTCTATGGGAGAAAAGGCTTAGGGTAAATGATTCTAGGGTTAAACACACAAAAACACTCTTTATTTTCTCTACCAACAACCAAGGGCAAGCTCTCATTAAATAGGAAAAAGGTTCCAACGGATATAAAACGTCACATTTTTTATAGAGTTAGATATCATCGAGCAGGGTCGATATCATCGAGTGTATACTCTCGATAGCATCGACTGACTGCTCGATGATACGAACTCAACTGTCAAACGCTTTTGAAACCTTTTACCAACTGGTCAAGGAAATCGAACGTGGGTCGATATCATCAAATTTCAAATTCCGATTTCATCGAAATGAGGTTCGATTCCTCGACATTTAAAAATGTGAGATCACTTGCCTTTAAAATATTTCAAGTACATGATATGATCGAGCATCACTCGATATCATCGAAATTTGAATATCGATGATATTGAGGGCAGTGTCGATTCATCGATAATTTTAGAGAATTTTCTTATAAGCTTGCTGGACAGTTTATGTCCATTTTCCATGACATCGACCTTTTCCTTGATATGATCGATATTTGAATATCAATTTTATCGAGTAACTCTCGATCTAAGAAAAATAACCTGAAAATTGACTGGATAGATTTGTGTCCTAATTCGATATCATCGAAGGGTTTTCGATATCATCGAGTTTTGAATTTTGAGGATATCGAGGATTTCTTTGATATATCGAGGATTACATGATTTGCCTTAGCAGAACTTTGGTTACAACAGACCAAATGTCGATTTTATCGAGTTGACTCAATGGACTCGAAATTCAAACTTCGATGATATAGATGAGTCCATTGATCCATCGATAATTTAATCCAAATATCTTTGTGGTTGCTTGACATATTAGGTCCTCATTTCGATAAGATCGAGTGAGCTTCGAGGACATTGTCGATAAATCGACAAAGGTAAAAAACTTAAAGATTTTCCTGAAGTTTAAAAAAGTTTTCTAGTTTTCTAGCCAAAAATCCTAGGATGTTCTATTTAATTTTAAGGGTTTTATTTACCTGGTGTTTTGGGACATGGGGATGCAAGTCTAAGTTTTACCTATGACGAGTTCGGGCACACATCCTGTTGAGGTAGACGCTTGATCAATCTTCCTATGGGGCTCCTTTGTCTAACTAACTTAACACTCACACTAATTGACAAACCAGGGCATTTTCAATCTCCCCCTTATCAATTACATAACAAAACACCAAAACACCCTAGAACAACTTCTAGACTGACACCCTAAATTGTGTGTACATGAACTCTACACAATTTTACAAAGCTATATAGTTCACACACACACACACACATTCAGTAGTTGCTTCCCCTAATAGCAATCTCCCCCTATCTTCTTGCAGCTTCTCCCCCTAACACCTGCACCACTGATGAGGATTGAATATTTCATATAAGACCCCAGTTATTACCTGATTTTACATACATGATAATGTTTAATGCCATATTTTAATTATGTTTTTGTTGCAAGTAGTAATCAGGAGCTTGGACTGGAAAAGGATACTACAAGCTTGGATTCAGTGCTCCGAAGTCACCAAAGTAAGGGACGGACTCCAGAGGACCAAGATCGAATAATTTACACGTCAGGGATCCGAGAAAATCAAGTCATTCACGTTAAAGAGACCCGAAATTGATGCAAAATGCAAGATCACATAGTTTCAGCCATCCATTCGGCTTAAAACTTCATACATGGCCTGAGGGGCCATAAATTAACCGTACATATAAAATTTCAGCCCTCGGATCACTATGGAAGTGGCCCAATGGTCAGATCAGCCCCTTAATTCATTAAGTGGGGCCCACCTGATATCTGGAACTGCCTCAAATTTGATCTCAATGACTTAAATAGGGAGACTAATTGAATGAATGGATTGGATTTTATAGAAACTTCGCAATGGACCCCACCCGAATAGAGTGTGCATAGTGCACAAGTGCACTAGCCGTACACGGCAAACGCAGAGACGGTTTAACCATCTCTGACGAAAAAAAAAGGAAAGAAGGAAATTTCCTTCTTCATTCACGGCTGCTGCTGTGTAACCTACCGACGGATGGGTTTTGCGGAAGGTAGTGTGCCACCATCAGGGCCCGTACGAGCGATCCAAGCCATCCATCTTGTAAAGGGGCTTGAAAACTTCAAAACCATGCTGATAATTTTCACCCATGTGTACACACGTGTGTGATACAAAGGCCACCATAAACAGGCTACTCTGCAACATTCTAGATTGATTTTAGTGTGATTTATTCTTTGGGCCATGTCAATGGACGTTCAAAACCAAGACCAAAGTTTCGTCCTGAATCTAATGGATGGGGTGGATTTTCCTGAAAAGAACTCTGTGGGGCCCACCGATCACGACAGCACTGTACGTGTGAAAGCTTACGCACGTCGGTGAAATTCAGACTTCCAAGTGGTTGTGGCCCACCATCTTTGATCATATGGCAGATCTGAACCGTCCATCATGTAGAGCACTCAAAAACATCCTAAGAGACAGTGTTTCTTTAGAAATTGAGTGAGAAAAGTGGCGAGTTTGAAGGCACCGAAGTTTGCTTCGAAAAGGCTTTCGCTGCGCATGCATAGCTGCTACGACAGCTTCTCCACGGCCCCTAGGAGCTATAAAAACGTCTTAGGGAGAGCAGATCTGGGGGGAAGGAGAGAAAGATTTTATCAATCTTATTTTTTGGTCTTCCTATTTGATTTCATGAGTTGCTAATTTTCTTAGCTAGGGCTGAGATGAAGCTTCTAATTTGAATGACTCTTGTTATGTGTTGATTTTATCTTAATTTAATTGATTTGTTTCTTTCTCTAGTATGCTTAACTGAAATCTCCATACTTCTCCATTCTATGAGCTTAACCAAAGTCTAAATGTGGATGTTGTTTGGAATCTTATTCTACGTGCTTGTGTCTGACCATGAACAGGTTTTCTATAGAGAAAGAAATAGGAATCTACATCTCTCCATGCCTAACCATGGATGGAAAGATGTATTCGTATGCTTTAAGGGATTATACATTCTATATGCCCGACCAAGGACATAGAGTGTGCTTTATTTATTTATATCAATCTGAATCTAGGTGAATCAACAGGTAAAACAAGGGTTAGGTTAATTAGGGGTGGATTCGAAAGTCCTAATATTCACCTTGATTGAATTTTTCTCATTGTTCTCGGTTATTTTTCATATTTTACTTAATTGTTAGCAAAACTATTCGTCGGATTAGTTAAGAAGAATTGTAAATTTTGAATTGTGACAACCAGTCCTCATGGGAACGATCTCGTAATATGTACTGTATCTACATCTGATTCATATACGTGCGAGTTTAAAATCATTTAAATCAGATTGGTTTAAATAAAACACCAGGTTTTTGGCGCCATTGCCGGGGACTGTTTCGGTCCAAATTGGATTTAGGATCTTTCTTATCATAATTCATAGCCTTAGGATTTTTCTAGCATTATTTTAAGAAATTTAATTTATTTTTATTTTTATTTTATTTTTAAGAATTGAGGAAAGAAGTTGCAAAATAAAATTGTCTTCAAAAGGAGGAGCTCTCAAATATTCAGACATCCATCATCTCCTTTTCTGGTTTCTTTCTTCCAATTCTTGCTTACATAGTTTTATCTTGTTTTTAGGAATTCATAATTTTTAGTGCTAGTTTTATTTCTCTTAGGTTGCATCTTCGTTTAGTTTTCTTTCTTACATTGCAATAACATAGTTTATGCTAGGGCGTAGATCTCTGAATATAGAACTAGCACCTTTTGATCCTAAAATAGAAAGAACCTTTCGTAGAAGATTTAGAAACATCCTATTTGAAATGGCGGGCAAGAATGAAATAAAAGCTCTTAGAGATTATTCAGCTCTTATTCCAATTCAATGCACCTTCATGCATAATGTTGCCAGCCACCACGGCAGCACACTTTGAACTTAAACCTGGAGTCATACGATTGTTGCCCTCCTTCTATGGTTTAGACAATGAGGATCCATATCATCATGCGAGAGAATTTCTAAACATTTGCTCTACCTTTAGGTTCCAAAACTTTTCATACGATTTGATCCATTTGCGACTTTTTCCTTTTTCTTTGAAGAATAAGGCAAAAGTATGGTTGAATTCTCTAGGAGTTGAGTCTATCAGTACATGGGACCAACTGTCTAAGAAGTTCTTAAACAAGTTCTTCCCTGTTCGTAAAACTAATGCTCTCCGTAGAGACATTACCAATTTCACACAAAAAGAGGGTGAGCACTTTCATAAATGTTAGGAAAGATGGAAGGATTTACTTCTTAAATGTTCATACCATGGTTTTGAGAAGTAGCAACAAGTTCAATACTTTTATGACGGGTTGGCACCCCAAAACCGTCGCATGGTTGATGCCACCAGTGGAGGGTCATTCATGACCAAAAGTGATGTAGAACCATGGAATTTCTTTGAAACCCTGTGTGAAAACTCCCAACAATGGGACTATTCAAATAAAGGTGACAGAAGTCCCCAACCATAGAAGAAAGGTGATATATATGAGATAGGAGTCACGTCAGATCTTTATGCCAAGATTGATAGCCTGACAAAGAAAGTTGATGCTCTGATGTTGAATGAATCTCCACAAACAACTCAAATCGAGTCATGTGTCATATATTCTAATCCTACCCATCCTATGCAGTCTTGTCCATCTGGTGCAGCATTTCCAGAATTCCTCTCTAAACAAGTTCATGCTGTGAACACCTTTCGAAGACCTGGGAATGATCCTCACTCAGACACATACAATCCAGGGTGGGCTAGGCATCCAAATTTTTATTGGGCAAAAGGACCACAATAAGGAGGACCATATGGAAATCCTCCTATGCAACCTTACCCCTAAGTTAGTAGTCAACAACCTCAGCAGTTTCCGCAGTATCAACAAGTACTTCCACAATCTAGGAAACCGTCTCTTGAAGATACACTCAATCTTTTTATGCAGAGTTCACTTTAATTTCAAAAAGATACCCAACAAACTTTACTAGCTAACCAGCAAAGCTTACATGTAAATACGCAATCTATTGTCAAGCTGGAAGTATAGTTGGGTCAACTTATTGCCACATTGAGTGAGAGAGAGAAGGGCAAGTTTCCAAGTCAACCTGTGGTAAATCTAAAAGGACAGTATGAGATTGGCTCTAATTCAAATCAAAAACAATATCATGAGCAAGCCAAATCAATCACTATCCCTAGGTCTAATAAGAAAATTAAGAACAAAGTAGAGATGCTTAAGGAATAATCAAATTCTAAATCAGAAGACCAAAATGAAGTGGAGAGACATTCTAGTGCATCCAAAGTCCAAAAGAACTCTGACTCTTCATGAACCACTCTTGTGTCATCTTATGTGCCTAAAGCACCTTTTTCTCAACGTCTGACACCAGTTAAGAAAGGAAAAAACTTTAATGATATATTGGAGATGTTTAAGCAAGTGCACATTAACATTCCGTTGCTTGATGCTATCAAGCAAGTATCTGCTTATGCTAAGTTTCTTAAAGATTTATACACTTAGAAGCGTAAGCTGAAATTTCACAAGAAGATCTTCCTTGCGGAGCAACTAGGGTCCATGATTTAACACAACACCCCTGCTAAATTTAGGGATCCAAGAGGTCCCACCATTTCTTGTGTCATATGAGATCATAAGATTGAGAAGGCATTGCTTGATTTAGAAGCCAGTATTAATTTGTTACCATATTCTGTATATGAGCAACTAGGACTTGGTGAGCTGAAACCAACTAAAATAACACTACAACTAGCTGATAGATCTATCAAAGTGCCCCGTGGTGTTATTGAGGATGTGCTAATCCAGGTTGATAAGTTTTATTTTTCAGTGGATTTCATCGTACTAGATACTTAACCTGTCCAAAATCCTACTAGTCAAATTTCGATTATTCTGGGACGTTCATTCTTTAGCCACATCCAATGCTATCATAAATTGCAGGAATGGAGTTATGAAGTTATCTTTCGGTAACATGAAGATTAAACTCAATGTGTTTAATGTTGCACAATAACCAGAAGATTCAAATGATATATTTGAAGTAGACATGATCGAGAGTCTAGTGCATGAATCTTTCCTTCAATCTTTCGAACATGCACTTGAGACTTGCTTAGCACATTTTGGCATGAATTTTGATATAGAAAGTTGCATCCATAAAGTCAATGCATTGCTTGACTCTACTCCTATAATGGAAACTACAAAATGGAAACCTAAAGTGGGACCTCTTCCAACTGGTTCCATCTGTTGATAAACCACCTAAACTTGACCTTAAACAATTACCTGAGAATCTCCAGTATGCATTTTTAGGTCCTTTTGAGATTTTGCCTGTCATCATAGCTTCTAACCTTGAAAAGGAACAGGAGAGCAAGTTGCTTAATGTTCTTCAAGAATATAAGGCAGCTATTGGGTGGCCGCTAGCGAACATAAAGGGAGTAAGCCCCACTATGTGGATACATCATACTGTTCTGGAAGAAAATGCGGAAACGTCGCGTGAAATGTAAATGAGGCTTAACCCTAACATTGAAGAAGTTGTTCGAGCAAAAGTGCTTAAATTATTAGACGATGGTATCATTTGCCCCATTTCAGATAGCACGGTTCAAGTTGTTTCCACAAAGTTTAGGGTTAGTTAATCAAGGTGTTGAGGAAATTTAGTTGGCGGACCCAGGTTATCAAGATTGATTAATTCATGGTCCATTCTTGTTTAGCTGAAGACGTTAAACTTAGCGCTCCTCGGAGGAACCCAGTTTTTCATTCCATTTCATTTTTTTAGTTAATTAGTTCAATGTTTGTGGGTAACATTGCTGCAAACTCTCACGAGACTACAACTCGTCCACTAGGGGCAACCTAGGGGTTTAAAGGCATGTTGCATATGATAAATGCAATCGAGAGCACCTGTAAAAGTGGTGTAGGTAGGATCTTCTTTTTATGATATTATTTTTATTATTTCACTTTTATTGCTTTCTCTCTCGTGTTGACTCGCTTTTATGCTGATATCTTTAGGACGTCTCTTTATTCTTTCGTCCAGGTACTATCTTTCCATCACTCTTTTACCTTTGTTGTCTAATGTGCATTACCTGCTTATTTCTTTTACATTGAAGACAATGTAGATTTTAGGTTGGGGTGAAAGATTAGGTTACCTAATCAGTATTTTCTTGGTCTTGAGTAAACATTGTGAAAATTTTTTTAAAAAAATTTTAGAATTTCTGGTGAATTTGAAGTGATTTTGAAGGATAGTTGTGATTTTAACATTACAAGATGCAGAATGTTGGTAATTTATGACTATTGGATTCAGTCATCTGTTAGATTTTACAATTAAGTTTGAATTATTAACCCGTGATTAGAAGTTATAAACATTTATTGAGTCATGATTTCACATATCACATCCCGCTTACACATTAAGTTTCTGGTTCGATATTGAATGATTAACTTGGTGATCACTAAGCATGAAGGAACCTGTAAGCCACGTATCCTAGATCGTACCGTTCCATAGACTTCTGTGGTCTTACCGGTCAAATTCCGGCAACCTTCGACCCTTAACCAATATTTACGTGTAACCCTGATTCGTATGCCGTCAACCTGTATCGACTCAACCCAACACCTTTACCATAGCGACCGCGCCGTCGCTGCGGTTCCGATGCCGCGACTTGCGTGCCGAGGCGATACCCTGGTCAAGAGATGTGGGCCAACGTTCGATGCAAAGAAAATTCTGCGCGTTGCGAAACACAAGAGAATCTCTACGAGGTATCACATCAATCCCATCAATCCATCAATCCATCAATCCATCACATGTCAAGTACATGTCAAGTACACATCACCTTTCACCCATTCTCAAGCAACTACAAAAGTCAAGAATCTCTTACAAGCCCATACCACTCTTACACCAAAAGCCCTCAAAGTCAAAAAGCTCTTGCACCACCCATGCTTTTCTTACACAAATGGCCACAAAAGTCAAGATTTTCTTGCACCCATCACTCACCACATCTATCACCCATCTCTCTCTCCCTTTACAACTCTCTCTCTCTCTCTCTCTTTCTCATTTTCAAACTCAAAAAAAAATCTAAGGAGAGAAATCCCATACGTATGAGAATTCTCTAAGCCTCTCCCTCTCTTTCAAAACTTCAAGTATGGCCCACTTTCTTACCCTATGATCTCCCATCCTAACCATCCATTCTCCATCTCCTCCATTGGAATCAAAGCTAAGGTGCTAAGGAACTCATAGGAGCAAGAAGATCGAATGGTGGGTGCTCCTCTAGATGTAAAAAATATGATTTCTATAGCCTAGATATTTTCTTTCTTTCATGAAAAAAGTGTAGGACCCACCAATCAATGGTGGAGATCCCACACAATCCCATGGTTGTGGCCTAATGGCCTACCTTATGCATGCATGATCCATGCATGGGGCCTTTCTCTATGGGCCCCATCATGGTAGTTTTATTTCATATCATATTATGTTTGGGTCATCTAGACCTTATAACCATAGTGGGGATGGCATCCTCACCATGCATTTTAATTATAAGCCATGTATGTGCAAGATGCATGTTGTAAATGTAGATCTAGGTATGATGTGCGGGTGTGATTGATCTTGGGAGGGCTCAATAGTGGCGAAGCCCCTTTTCCTATGGCCGGATTGTCCTTCTATCTCTCTTTTCCCTCATTTTATTTCCTGATGTGTGTGGCCCATTAATATATTTCCCTTTTTATTTAACTTATATAATAAATTTTATCTAAGTACATGTTGTTGTCCAAAATTTTCTAGACAGTTTCTGGTTATTTTTGGACCAGATTTTGGGACTATTCATACCTATTAAATATACTTTTATAAAAGGTGAGGATCTCATCTTGACTTCCCCCAAATTTTATCCCCAACTGACCTTCATTGGGGTCCCAAAGGTGTGGTCCAAGTGAGGTGGAGAGTCTAGATTTTATGCACTGTTCCAGCAACATTCCACCATGGACAGTTGGATTTTTAAATTTTATTAAAATACTTATGGGTATTTAAAAATTATAAAAATTTTTAGGGGGGTGACCTAATTATGGTAGGACCCACCTACAAAATTTTGGAGCGAATGGATGCCTGTACACACCATGGTGATGGCGGGACCAGCCCATTATAATATGGTGTCTAGATCAGTCCAATTTTCAGGATATATTGATTTATGTAAATGAATTAAAATATTTACAGATGTCTAAAAATTCTGAAATTTTTTATGATGTGGTCCACTTATTTTAGAACCCACCTACAAAATTTCAGGGCCAATGGACCCCTGTACACACCGTGGTGAGGGCTGGACTGGCCCACCATGTTGGGACGTCCAGGTCTGTCCGATTTTTCTGGATAGTCTGTTTTGTTTAAATTAATTAAAAAACCTAAAGATATCTAAAAATTATAAAATTTTTTGGAGGTATGTTCCACCTATGGAAGTATCACTCTGTGAAATTTCAGCCTCAAGTGACCCCGTTTGGGTATCCAAATGAATGGTCCAAGATGGTTGGACTCCTAGATTTTTTCTGCTGTGCAGTCCAGCAATATGCCTTGATAAAAAATAATAATTCAAAAATATTTCTTCTGATGGTGGGCCACCTTTTTGGGTTTCCTCTCATTGTATGCATGATGAGGGACCTTGGCCCTCAATTTTCAGAGTTTTGGAGGCCTTGGACCCTGTCACACCCCAGACTCAGAAACCGGGCTCACAAAATTCTCAATCGCCTAATCCGGCACCGACAGCTTCCGTAGAACCCCATTCTCGGCTCCTAGCTCCCATTCGCCAGGTTCTGATCCTGGGATGCTACGAGGAGGATTTTCAATGTCAGTCTGATTCGTAATAAGCATAACCAATGGCATAACCCACAAACAACAACCAAGAACTCCATTACATTTCCACTATGATCAAAAACTTTACAAGTATAATGAGCATAAAGGGAAATGCAATGGTAAAAAATAAAAAAGAACTCCAAAATGATCTGCAACGTGCTCCTGCCTCAGCGCTGCTGCTAACCAACGTCACCTGCACGCAACGGTCATGCATAAGCTTACAGAAAGCTTAGAGGGTGGTGAAAGTGTGTGCGCAAGGTAGTAATATGAACATGCAATGTCGGAGTAATGCGGAATACGCAAATGGATCCATAATATCATGAGTCATACCAGGGCTTATGCGATGCAAGACATGAATGGTATCGACCACCCCAAGGCCATGCGATGTGCAATGCAGCTCAAGCATACAGATCCTCATCTATGTCCACACATCAATACATCTCAAATATGGGATATCACCGAGGTCTAGTACACTTTAAACCAGATTGCCGCCACATCGCGCGCAAATAAGGTAAGTGGAAGAGACCACACTATCCGTCTGCCAATATCGGGTGCGACTCGTCGATAGCAGACCCATTCCTCGAGCTGGTCAGACTCAGCCTAGCATTGCCTCCTACTCTCGGGCGAGTAAGGCTGCACCCCCTTCCAACCAACCACGACACAATGGAGAGCGTAACCGTCTGGTAATCGGCACTCAACGCTCATCTACCCACTTGGTCTAGACGTTGGAGCAACCTCTTGGTACTATAAGGGTTTAGGAACTTTCACTCAGGGATATCTATAGTACCCCATGTAGAACAAGATTTTCGATATCCAATCCTGCCAACGACGATACATCTGTGGAAGTTACAACCCCGATTTCACTAGGGCATACAATATCCATGTCATACAAATGCGATATGCATGATTCACGCTATCCAGTCATGCAACAAATCCTGCGCATATCATGCGCTCATGTAGGGCAACACCGCCTAATCGGGAGCCCATAAACAACCTGCCTGAAGGCAAATGTTATGATCAGACAATTCTCACGTCAAGCATACATATGATGCGTATGATCATGAGTCATGGAACTGTACTAAACATGTTATAATAAAATGAACTATTTACAATGCAGATGGACCTGGACGGTCTACACACAATAAGTATGGGTCTAACAATGGGCCCTAAGGAGAGTCGTAATGTGGACATCCAACCAACATTACACTCGCAATGTGGACGTCAAACCAACATTGCTCTCAAGGCACGATCTTGTAAACATCGTTACATAATCCGTGTTGGGCTCACACACTGCAATGGACCTTAGGTACATCCCATTGGGCCTTAAATACATCAAATGGGCTCTATCATATGGGCATTTTATCCATCAATTGGTCACATCAATGGGCCACACCAGTGGGCCTTAAGTGCATTGCGATGGGTCAAAACCCGTGGGTCTTAGATTGCATCAATCGGGCCTAGTCTCATGAGCCTAATATGTAACAAATGGGCCACACCAATTGGGCCCCCATATGTACATCAAATGGGCCTCAACCCAGAGGCCTTATATGAGTCAAATGGGCCTAAACCCCTAGGCCTTATATGAGTCAAATGGGCCGAAACCCCTAGGCCTTATATATAATTCAAATGGGCCTAGTCACATGGCCTTGGAACATAACAAGTGGACCCAATCCCATGGCTTAGAGGCCCACTGAAATATTTGTTTACCATCAGAAATGGCAAGGGTCCACTGTAATGTTTATTTTCCATCCAACCTATTTATGAATTTAGGTGGGCGAAAAGGAGGGTGGGGTCGGTCTCACCGTCCAGGGTGGACGGTGCAGATATAACACATGCACACGGTGGGTCCCACCGTCCAAGGGTGGATGGTACGGACGGCACATGCCACACACATAGGGCCCCACCGTCCGCTGGATGGTGGAGGCAGCACATACATGAGGTGGGCGCCACCGTGGTGGGTGCCACCGTCCGTCTGGACGGTGGACTTAACAAATACATCATTGTGGGTCCCGTGTGGGGCCCACTGTAATGTTTAGGTGACATCCAACTCGTTCATAAGGTCACTCGGACCTGGATGAAGGGAAAACATAAATTTCAGCTTGATCCAACACTTCTGTGGGCCTAGGAAGCTTTTCAATGGTAGATGTTCATTCACACTGTTCCCTATGGTGTGGACCACCAGATAAATGGATGGGGCTGAAATTCGGAGGGGGTCCACTACTGGGGGTGACCCACCTCATGAGCAGATTGGATAATAAATAAACATTATGGTGGGGCCCACACACAGGGCCGTGGGCCCCTGCGTCCTTCCGCCCGCCCTCACGGCTGCCCGCTGACAGGGAAGGCAGAGGTTCTGCCTCTTGACATTTTGGAAAAAACCCGTTTTCCCGGGGTTTTTCACACGTGGGGCCCGCTGCACCAAAATCCGTCCCGGCCATTGCGTTCAGTGGCCCGTAACAGTCGAAATGAGTCCGAAGTTTGAATTTTTTTATGATTAGAAAATGAAAAAAAATCAGAAAAGGATCCTTGAATGGTAATGATGCATTCTTCGATGCCATGGCCCACCAGGTCTTCCAATCAGCCCCAAACTTCTACCCAAAGGCTAAAATGCTGTAGGTAAGAGGATGGACGGCTTGGATTGTTTAAATACATCACGGTGGGGCCTACACAAGGGGACTACCCCAAAAGCTTCTCTTTTTCTCTCTTTTTTTTTTTTTTTTGTTTTTGTATAGGGATGTCCAGCGTCATAGACGCTGGACGGTTGGCCTCTTCAAGTATTTGTGGTGGGCCTAATTAGGTGGGCCACCACATGAAAAATAATGTGGATATTCCACACATAAAGTGGGCCACGTTGGTGATTTAAAAAAGATAACGGTCTCGTGGTGGGGTCCATTTGAATAGGCCACACACCCTATTGCAATCTAAAAAAAATATATCAAAATAAAAGAAAATAAATAAAAGGGAGAGAGACATGGAGAGTGGGACACGGCTTGTGATGGAGGGCTCCGCCACTATGAGCCCTCCCTTACAATGAATCATACATCAAGTGGGTCATTTAGCACATGGGCCATCAAAACTTAAAATCAACGGTGGGGATCCTTTCTCCACCAATATAGATGGTCTAGATGACCTTTCAAATGAAATAAACATCATGATGGGGGGTCCATGGAGAATGGCCCCATCATGGAATGATCATGATGATCCAAGTGGGCCATCGGCCACATTTTAGGGTCCCAAGTGAGATCCACACCATTGATCGGTGGGCCTCACTTGGCCCATCATAAAAATAAGAAAAACTAGTATGATCTAGCACCCACCGTCCGATCTTCTTGCTCCTAGGGGTTCCTTGGCACCTTAGCTTGGATTTCAATGGATGAGATGAGGAATGAAGGGTTGAGATGGGAGATGATGGGGTAGGAAAGTGGACCACACTTGGAGCTTGGGAATTTTTAGAGAAATCCTCATACGTATGGAGCTTTCTTGGGGTTTGAAATGAGAAAGAGAGAAAGAGAGAGAGTTGTAAAGGGAGAGAGAGAGTGATGGATGGATGTGGTGAGTGATGGTTGTGTAAGAAATCTTTGACTTTTGTGGCCTTTTATGTAAGAGAGGTATGGGTGGTGAAGATTTTTGTGCCCTTTTGTGTAAGAGAGGTATGGGTCTGGGAGACTTTTGTGGTTGCTTAGGAAAAGGGGTGAAAGTGATGTGTACTTGACATGTGATGGATTGATGGATTGATTGATTGATGCGATTGATGTGATTGATGTGACATATCGTAGAGATTCTCTTGGGTTTCGCAACACGTGGCATTTCTTCGCACCGAACGTTGGCCCACATCTCTTGACCAGGGTATCGCCTTAGCACGCGAGTCGCGGCATTGGAACCGCAGCGACGGCGCGGTCGATATGGTAGTGGTCTTGGGTTGAGTCAACTCAGGTTGTCGGCATATGAATCAGGGTCGCGCGTCGATATTGGTTAAGGGTCGAAGGTTGCCGGAATTCGACCGGTAAGACCGCGGAAGTCTACGGAAAGGTACGGACCAAGATACGGGTCTTACAGACCCACTCTAATGGAGTGCCCAAATTTAGGACAGCAACATGTTATAATTATGCTGGCCTTGGACTGAAATTTTGAGGAGTGGGGCCCACCATATTATAAAGATCTTAGAGGAAATGATTTATACCTTTAGTTCCTTAAATGTTGAGCTTAATGAATGCACTTTTGAGGCCCACCATAGTTGAATTTAATTGGGTCCATAAATGTAGCTAGTTGTTAAACTATTTAAGGCCCATAGAGTGGACCCATTTGATGTGTTCCAAGGCCCATGGGATTAGGCCCATTTGATGTAATTTAAGGCCCATAGAGTGAACCCATTTGATGTGTTCCAAGGTCCATGGGATTGGACCCATTTGATGTATTTTAAAGCCCATGGGATTAGGCCCATTTGATATGAATAAGGCCCATGGGTCGAGAACCATATGATGCAATCTAAGGCCCACGGGTTATGACCATTGCAATGAACATAAGGCCCATTGGTGCGGCCCATTGATGTGGCCCATTTGATGAGTAAAAGGCCCATATGACATGATCTATTTGATGTATTTAAGGCCCAATGAGGTGTACCTAAGGTCCATTGCAATGTGTGATCCTAACCTAGTTTACGTAATGTTATTCACTATGGGCTACACCTTGGGAGCAATGTTGGTTTGACGTCCACATTGCGAGAAGTTGGTATCAGAGCATAACTTGGGAATACCTAGAGATAACATCACATATCTGCTAATAGCTATCCTTCACTCTATGATTGTTGAGAACTTAAAATGATTAGATCCCTGAGTTCGAATAACTTAGAGATTTTCTGATACAGTTCCCTACCGTTGAGATTGAGGCTGTATAGTGTTCCAGTTCGATCGTTTCTAATCTAGGATTTGAAGTTTTGTTTGATCATCGTAGTGTTGGCAAGGCATTTTGGGAGCAGGGGATTGGGATTCAGAGGCATTGTTCCCATCTCTTAGGTGTTTGATTATGTTGGCATGTTGTGTTCGGATAGGATTTTTCTTTCTTAGTAAGCTCTGTATTGGTTATGTTGTGGTTTAAATTTTGAGGATAAAATTTTTATTAGGAGGAGAGAGCTGTAAGCCCCGTATCCTAGATCGTATCATTCCATAGACTTCCGCAGTCTTATCGGTTGAATTTCAGCAACCTTTGACCCTTAACCAATATTTGCGTGGGACCCTGATTCGTATACCATCAACCCGTATCGACTCAACCCAACACCTTTACCATAGCGACCGTGCCGTCTCTGTAGTTTCGATGCCTCGACTTGCGCGCCGAGGCGATACCCTGATCAAGAGATGTGGGCCAACGTTCGGTGCAAAGAAAATTCCACGCGTTGCGAAACACAAGAGAATCTCTACGAGGTGTCACATCAATCCCATCAATCCATCAATCCATCACATGTCAAGTACATGTCAAGTACACATCACCTTTCACTCATTCCCAAGCAACTACAAAAGTCAAGAATCTCTTACAAGCCCATACCACTCTTACACCAAAAGCCCTCAAAGTCAAAAAGTTCTTATACCACCCATGCTTTTCTTACACAAATGGCCACAAAAGTTAAGATTTTCTTACACCCATCACTCACCACATCTATCACCCATCTCTCTCTCCCTTTACAACTCACTCTCTCTCTTTCTCATTTTCAAACTCAAAAAAAAATTAAAGAGAGAAATCCCATACGTATGAGAATTCTCTAAGCCTCTCCCTCTCTTTCAAAACTTTAAGTATGGCCCACTTTCCTACCTCATGATCTCTCATCCTAACCATCCATTCCCCATCTCCTCCATTAAAATCAAAGCTAAGGTGCTAAGGAACTCATAGGGGCAAGAAGATCGAACGGTGGGTGCTCCTCTAGATGTAAAAAATCTGATTTCTATATAGCCTAGATATTTTCTTTCTTTCATGAGGAAAGTGTAGGACCCACCAATCAATGGTGGAGATCCCACACAATCCCATGGTTATGGCCTAATGGCCTACCTTATGCATGCATGATCCATGCATGGGGCCTTTCTCTATGGGCCCCATCATGATAGTTTTATTTCATATCATATTATGTTTGGGTCATCTAGACCTTATAACCATGGTGGGGATGGCATCCTCACCATGCATTTTAATTATATGTCATGCATGTGCAAGATCCATGTTGTAAATGTAGATCTAGGTATGATGTGCAGGTGTGATTGATCTTGGGAGGGCTCAATAGTGGCAGAGCCCCTTTTCCTATGGCCGGATTGTCCTTCTATCTCTTTTTTTCCTCATTTTATTTCCTGATGTGTGTGGCCCATTAATGTATTTCCCTTTTTATTTAACTTATATAATAAATTTTATCTAAGTACATGTTGTTGTCCAGAATTTTCGGGACAGTTTCTGGTTGTTTTTGGACCAGATTTTGAGACTATTTGGGGGACTATTCATACCTATTAAATATACTTTTCTAAAAGGTGAGGATCTCATCTTTATGTCCCCCAAATTTCAGCCCCAACTAACCTTCATTGGGGTCCCAAAGGTGTGGTCCAAGTGAGGTGGACAGTCTAGATTTTATGCACTGTTCCAGCAACATTCCACCTGGACAGTTGGATTTTTAAAATTTATTAAAATATCTATGGGTGTTTAAAAATTATAAAAATTTTCAGAGGAGTGGCTTACTTATGGTAGGACCCACCTACAAAATTTTGGGGCCAATGGAAGCCTGTACACACCATGCATGTGCAAGATCCATTATAATATGGTGTCCAGACCAGTCCAATTTTAAGAATAGATTGATTTATGTAAATGAATTAAAATATTTACAGATGTCTAAAAATTTTAAAATTTTTTAAGAGTGTGTTTTGCTTATGTTAGAAGCCACCTACCAAATTTCAAGGCCAATGGACTCCTGTACACACCGTGGTGAGGGCCGGACTGGCCCACCACATTTGGACGTCCAAGTCTGTCTGATTTTTCTGAATAGTCTGTTTTGTTTAAATTAATTAAAATACTTAGACATATCTAAAAATTATAAAATTTTTTGGAGGTGTGGCCCACCTATGGATGTATTACTCTGTGAAATTTCAGCCTCAAGTGACTCCATTTGGGTATCCAAAAGAATGGGCCAAGATGGTTGGACTCCCAAATTTTTTCTGTTGTGCAGTCCAGCAATATGCCTTAATAAAAAACCATAATTCAAAAATATTTCTTCTGATGGTGGGCCACCTTTTTAGGTTTCCTCTCATTGCATGCATGATGAGGGACCTTAGCCCTCAATTTTCAGAGTTTTAGAGGCCTTGGACCCACTCCAATGGAGTGCCCAAATTTAGGATAGCAACATGTTATAATTATGCTGGCCTTGGGCTGAAATTTTGAGGAGTGGGGCCCGCCATATTATGAAGATCTTAGAGAAAATGATTTATAGCTTTAGTTTCTTAAATGTTGAGCTTAATGAATGCACTTTTGAGGCCCACCACAGTTGAATTTAATTGGGTCCATGAATGTAGCTAGTTGTTGAACTATTTAAGGCCTATAGAGTGGACCCATTTGATCTGTTCCAAGGCCCGTGGGATTAGGCCCATTTGATGTAATTTAAGGCGTATAGAGTGGACCCATTTGATATGTTCCAAGGTCCATGGGATTGGACCCATTTGAAGTATTTTAAAGCCCATGGGATTAGGCCCATTTGATATGAATAAGGCCCATGGGTCGAGAACCATTTGATGCAATCTAAGGCCCACGGGTTATGACCCATTGCAATGCACATAAGGCCCATTGGTGCGGCCCATTGATGTGGCCCATTTGATGAGTAAAAGGCCCATATGACATGGTCCATTTGATGTATTTAAGGCCCAATGGGGTGTACCTAAGGTCCATTACAATGTGTGATCCCAACCTGGTTTACGTAATGTTATTCACTACGGGCTACACCTTGGGAGCAATGTTGGTTTGACATCCACATTGTGAGTATAATGTTGGTTAAATGTCCGCATTGCGACTCTCCCTAGGGCCCATTGGTAGGCCCGTACTTGTTGTATGCAAGCCGTCTAGGTCAGCTGCGTCATAAGGATAGGGCATTACTTTATAACATGCTTAGTATAACTCCATGACGTACAGCCCATTTGTATCGGTCCATTTGATCGGCCTGCTCGTATCGGCCATTTGATTGATTTAGCCCATATGATTGATTAGGCCCGCCTTGATATATTTGTGGCCTGTTGTTAAGGCCATATATGAGGCCCGTTGTTGAGGCCCACCTTGATGTGTATGAGGCCCGTTGTTGAGGACCACCTTGATGTGTATGAGGCCCGTTGTTGAGGCCCACCTTGATGTGTATGAGGCCCGTTGTTGAGGCCCACCTTGATGTGTATGAGGCCCGTTGTTGAGGCCCACCTTGATGTGTATGAGGCCCGTTGTTGAGGCCCACCTTAATGTATATGAGGCCCGTTGTTGAGGCCCACCTTGATGTGTATGAGGCCCGTTGTTGAGGTCCACCTTAATGTGTATGAGGCTCGTTGTTGAGGCCCACCTTGGTGTGTATGAGGCCCGTTGTTGAGGCCCACTTTAAATATATATGAGGCCCATGTTGTAAGGCCCACTTTAAATATATATGAGGCCCATGTTGCAAGGCCCATTATGATGTATGCAAGGCCCATGGGTCATGGCCCATTGCAATGTATGTAAGGCCCAATTGGTGCGGCCTATTCGATATATTTATGGGGTCCATGTCATTAGGCCCATCCTGTTGTATTGGTGACCCGTCCATTGAGGCTCATCTGTGATATATATTTGAGGCCCATGTGTAGGGCCCACCTATTGTGTATTTAAAGCCCATGGGTTGTGGCCATAGTGATGTATATTAGGCCTATGTGATGTAGCCCATACTGATATGTATTAGACCCAGGTATGTGACTCACCTGCGAAGTATATTTGAGGCCCATTGTGATATATCTGAGGCCCATGGGTGCGACCCATCCAGATGTATTTGAGGCCTATGGGCAAGGCCCATTGTGATATGTGTTAGGCCCATGACCAGTGCCCACCTGTTTCGTATATTTGGCCCTTGTGTGAGGCCATGTGCCCATTATATATTTGATTCTGTGGGCCATTCCTTGGGGGCAATGTTGGTTAAAAGTCCACATTATCGACGCCGGTTATTGATACCGTTTATGAGTATGTGATATCATAACATCATGATACATGCCCATTCTCATCATCTGCATGTTTGTTATGAGATGTGATTGACCATTACATATGTCATTGAGCAGGATGATGTGAGACTCCCTGATAGGTGAAGATTATCTCACATGAGCGCATGACATGCGTAGGATTGATGCATGATTGGATTGTATAACTCATGCATCTTGCATTGTGTTGTGATTAATGTACACCTTAGTGACATCAGGGTCGTAGCCTCCACAGGCATATCGTGGATGGCCAGATGGGACACTAAAAATCTGTTCGAGCATCGGGCCGCCATAGATGGCCCTGGGTGAAAATCCCTAAACACCCTCTTGGTTCCAGAGGATGCTCCAACGTCTAGACCGAGTGCGTAGATGAGTGTTGAGTGCCGACTATCAGATGGCTGCGCTCTCCACTGTGTCATGGTCGGTTGGAAGGGGGTGCGGCCTTACTCGCCCGAGGGAGTAGGCATGGCTAGGCTGAGTTTGACCAGCTCGAGGAATGGGTCCGCTATCGGTGAGCCGAGTAGGTATTGGCAGACTATTAACAGGCGGATAGTGAGGTCTTTTCCACTTACCCAGTTATGCGCTTGATTGGGGCGGCAGGTGGTGTGAAGTGTAATAGATCCCGGTGATTTTCCCAGAGAGGAACCGTACTGATATGAGGACTGGCATAATATTATGACACCCCGTCACTGTTGTGCATGTGGGAGGGCACACGTGGACGGACGCTGATGTGGGCGGGGCTGAGGCCTGGGCGAGCTACTACACTGGGTGAGCTACCAGCGGTTAGCAGGTTACTATGCTGACAGGCTACTGAGTAGGAGTTGCATACTCATTCATTCATCCATTCACTATCCACTCGGGCTGGTGGTGCGCAACTAATTGTTGTGTATCTTCGTTATGGCAAGGATTTCGGTTGGGCGCACGACTAACCTGAGATCAAGAGTTTACCACGTTGAGTCAGACTATCCAAATTTAGGTATGGGACTGGTTTGGATAGAGGTTCCTTGTGGTGGACCCCGTAGCCTGCGATACTACGTACTATCATCCCGACATCACACTCCAGCATTGTCATTCCATTAGCACCATATACTGCACATTCCATTACATCTTCCGCGTGTGGCATTGTGGGTTGTTATGTTTCTGTATTCCTGTGACTTAGATGAGAGTGATGATATTTGTTAGGTCTTTCGAATTGTGTATTACATTATATCCTTGTCATTCGACATTTGATTATCTATGACTCATCATTTGCATAGCTGTCCTATATTGCGTATTCTGATATTGATTAACTCATGGACTTGTTCATACTTCTGCTTATTCTGTTATCGCATGATTATAATCTTGTCAGTATTTCTGTTTACGCTGATAATTCCTTCTCTTATCAGTGTTTCTTCTTATTCAGTCATTGTATGGTTTATGGATTAATAGCTTTCCGGAATTGTATGATTATGATATTGTATTGAATACTTGGCACTTATCTCGTGCACACACTTACACCACCCTCTAAGCTTTCTATAAGCTTATGCATGATAGATGCGTGCAGGTGTGTAACACCCGTGAAAAATCCGTACTTGGGTCCGAGCACTAATTAGACCCGAAATCGCATAGAATTAAATTCCATTGAAATTAAGCGTAAGTTAGCTAGCGCAACGCTAGAGTAGCTGGGAAATAGTCCCTGATCACTTTAAATACGTTCTACAAGACCCAAATCGAGTAGAACAAACAACTCTACAATACTCTATAAGCTCGGATCAAACTCTAAGCAGGTCTGTTCTCTGGACCACATTGAAATTTTGTATTGGATTTAGACCGCGCGTCGAAGGTCCGATACCTCCTATCTTAGACCGTTAGAACCGCCCAGCTGGACTTGACAATCATCTCGAAAATCAAGTCAAACCGATAATCACAGACTATTTCGTTGAACCCGGACTGAAGCGACCGCGAATAGGGACAGAATTGGAATTTCAAATTCAAATCTGGCACACGACTTGACGCGTCAGTATTAAGCGTTCTGAGCGTCAGAATTCATCCAGATTACACCCTCGGATCAGGAAAAATTTCTATTTATTATCATGAGACCTTCAGCCCTGATCTACGTACGGTGACCGCTGAACTGAAACTGGTCCGCCACGTGCGATCTGTGAACCCTGCCAGACTGAAAACTTAATACGTGCTACATCTGGTATGCATGAGCTTAAGTCTGATCGCAATCGACCAGGGGACCACCAGAAAGTAACTTTTGAACCGAAACAGCCCCGAAATGGATAGGCACCAAGTAAACTTCGTTCCGGAGCCTATTTCCGGTGTTTTTAAGCTTATAAAAGGGGTTGAAACCCTCATTTCTCTCTCCCATCCGAAAATTACAAATCCTAGGAAAAGGAGAGAGAGTTTGAGAGAGAGATTGGAAGGGATTTTTCCCGCTTCCGAGCCGCCGATTGCTGCTGCTTCAGCAACTCTTCCCAATCACCTGGCTGGTGATTTCTCCGTTCTTTCAAGTACAAAACAACCCTAGAACTTGCTGATTTAGGGTTTATCCAGATTTAGGGCGTGTTAGCTAACGTATTTCGTAAATCAGGTTGTCCTACTGCCGTAGACGAAGCGTACACGCTCCGTTCAAAATCACGCTTCCGTAAGAGACTAGGTGAGGATTTTAGACGCTTTGATTGACGGTTTACAATGCTTTCAATGTCGTTTAATAGTAGATTATCGACGGCACCGCCGTTTGACATGTACAACATGCTCTCCGTTTCCTGTTTCGTAAATTAACGAAGAATATGAGATTTAGGGCATTTTAGTCATTTGTAGGAAGTACGGTCTACATCCATATTTTGCTGACGTGATTGACATGGTTTGTTGTCACATTAGGGAGTTAGGAATGCTTGCGTAATTAGTTTGGCGAAGAGATTCGCCTAGTTGCGCACTTTGGGTCGACATACTATATGTAGACTTAAGTGTGTAGTGTATGTGTTTGTATAAATGCTTGTATTAGTATGTATTGAATTAAATGATGTTATGTAGTAGTTTGAGATTAATTTCTTAGTTAATATGCTGACTTAAATGATTTCCTACATGTTGACCTTATGCATGATTCCATTACGTGCATGGAAAGTATGTCTTGAAGATTTGCTTAAGTTGAATGTTATAACATGTGTTAACATGCTCACATGATTGTATTTCAATTTCAATACTCTCACTTAGATTGCTGATGTGATTCCATAAATGTTTGGGACTTGACTTAGTCCAGGCAGTCGGTAACCGAGCGAATTCGTGGCTGACTGGTCATAGCCACGAACGACGCGTCGATGAACGTGATTCGTGTTTAGAGTTGGCGGCAGTGGTTAGGCCACGCGAAGTGTTTTACGCACTTCATGTCGTTCGACTTGAGATGCGATCGCGCTAGTCGAGCCCGTCAAGTAACCCGACTGGTCGATGTATATTCACCTTGTATGTGTCATAACTGCTTGAACCTAGGGTACTGAACTTACCATTGTAAACCCTGTTAACCATGGTACCTTGAACCACGAAGACTTATGAGTCGGGCATGGTGGTATGGGATACCGTGGTCGAGCTGTCGGCCTACGCTGGGGCCACAAACCTCCCCGTAGTGACCAGTGAGCACCTAGACTCGTGAGCAGATTATGGTGGTATGGGACACTATATTCTAGCTGTCGGCCTACACTGATCAGGCGACGAGCCCTTTGTAGTGACCGCGAGCGTATTCTGAGTCCACGGGAGGCGACGACCCTTCCGTTGCAGTAGAGTACGGTAGGCCTGTATTGATAAGGTGATGGGGGAGCGGTGCAACGAGTGCGAGCAACAGCCCTGGCAGCCCTTGCAGTGACCTACGAAATATACATCGTATGAGATTACTAGGAGTGACGACCCTAGATAGGATCTGTGTTGGGATTGATACAAGGGAAGTACCTTAGTTTCCCAATCCTGCTGTTTGAATGGACTAATAATAACTTGGAATTCATATCACCATAGCATTGCATGTGCCTGGAAGATGTGGAGCACTCTAGGGAGTGTGGCATGCCGCGGTCGTAAGATGTTGCCGCATGAGGATGATCGTCGGTGAGGGCATACATCACGTCATGTCATCTTGCATTAACAACAGTATTAGGATTATCTGATTTACTGCTTTACTATTATCGCATGATTGAATTGTGAACATGCTAATCTTTGCTCTATGATTCCACTGAGTTGATCACTCATTCCCACGTTACGGGATGGTGTTTGCAACACCCACCAGACCCTGTTGTAGATGCAGGTGAGGTCGAGATCCAGGAGGTGGAGTCGGAGATCGACGAGGACCAGGATGAGTTCTCGTATATGCAGTATCACGACGGCTTCCCGTAGGCGACCTAGATCGAGGGGACATCAGTGGGACTATTGGAACATTATTTTTTTTTTTTGTTTATGTATATGTATATGAGGCTCAGAGATGTAGTCATACTTTGGAGACAGATGAGATTTACTTTGTTTTCCATACAGTGATATATATATTGTTTAGTCCGCTTGCTTTTGTCACTGGATCTGAAGTATGAATTGCAGTTTTGGTATACTTTTACTCATGTGAATGCTTTAAATCAGACAACATTAAATCATAACCATTTTTGTTGCATAAGTGACGGTCTGGAACTCAGGAGTTGAGTTTATACACGACCCCCGATTTTCAGGGTGTTACAAGGTGATGTTAGGTTGCAGCAGCATTGAGCTTGGAGCATGCAGCTATTTTCTGGAGCTTTGATTTTGACATATATATTTCCCTTTCAGCATTATATTCAAATGATTATATTAGTGGATATGTGATGATGATGTTGCCTTTATGATTTGGGTAAACTTGTGGTTATGCTTATTACTAGTTAAATCTGGCATATGAATACTAGGAGCTGAGAATGGGGTACTATGGAGGCTGTCGGCACCGGATTCGGTGATCGGGATTCCTGTGAATCCGATTTCTGAGTTTGGGGCGTGACAGAACCTGCCTGAAAAAAAATTAACATCAGTTTATAAGAAGAATTGAAAGAGTAAGTCGAATAATCTTCACCATAGGTTTGCTCCCTATAGGTATAGATTCGATCCCCTATGGTTGACATTTGAAAGAAAAAAAAAAAAAAAAAGGTTAGGCGACAAACTTTAACATAGGTTTGCTCCCTATAGGTGAGGATTGTGTTCATAAAGAAAATCAAAGGCTGGTAGAATGAAAATTTATTTTGTAAGGGAAGTTTTAGTTTCGATTTTAGTTGTTAAGCATTCCGTTGTTAATTACCAATGATATCATGAAATTGACAATTGGATCTCTTAATGATGGTAAGCCGAGATTACACTATACACTCATGGAACTCAATGTTTAGAATTGTTCTAGTTAATGGGTTAATAATTTGAACTTGATTATGAATTTTACCGCTAGTTTGATCCCAGAAAAAAATACTGCTCACCATTCATGAATCTTAGAATTCTTGCATCTCGACTATTTGTTCACAAGTCACTAGGGTTTACAGGAATCGTCTTTTATTTCTGAAATTATTTTTCGCATGTTTTGCTCAGGACCAGCAAAATGCTAGTTGGGAGTTGTGATGAGGGTCGAATATTGCATATTAGACCTCAGTTATTACCTGATTTTACATACATGATAATGTTTAATGCCATATTTTAATTGTGTTTATGTTGCAGGTAGTAATCAGGAGCTTGGACTGGAAAAGGATACTACAAGCTTGGATTTAGTGCTTCAAAGTCACCAAAGTAAGGGACGGACTCCAAAGGACCAAGATCGAATAATTTACATGTCAGGGATCCGAGAAAATCAAGCCGTTCATTTTAAAGAGGCCCGAAATTAGTGTAAAATGCAAGATCACATGGTTCCAACCACCCATTCGGATCAAAACTTCATAAATGGCCCAAGGGCCATAAATTAACCATACATATACAATTTAAGCTCTCGAATCACTATGGAAGTGGCCCAACGGTCAGATCAGCCCCTTAATTCATTAAGTAGGGCCCACCTGATATTTGGAACTACCTCAAATTTGGCCTCAACGCCTTAAATAGTGAGACTAATTAAATGAATGGATTGGATTTTATAAAAACTTCACAGTGGACCCCACCTGAACAGAGTGTGTATAGTGCACAAGTGCACTAGCCATGCATGGCAAACGCAGAGACGGTTTGATCATCTCTGACCGAAAATAAAAAGGAAAGAAGGAAATTTTCGTCTTCATTCGCGGCTGTTGCTGTGTAACCGACCGACGAACAAGTTTTGATGAAGCTAGTGGGCCACCATCAGGGCCTGTACAAGCGATCCAAGCCGTTCATCTTGTAGAGGGGCTTGAAAACTTCAAAACCATGCTGATAAATTTCACCGATGTGTACAGACATGTGTGATACAGAGGCCACAAATAGGCTGCCCTGCAACATTCCAAATTGATTTTAGTGTGATTTCTTCTCTGGGCCGCGTCAATGGATATTAAAAACTAACCATATTTGACCAAAATTTCGTCCTGAAACTAATGGACGGGGTGAATTTCCCAAAAAATAACTTTGTGGGGCCCACCGATCACGACAGCGCTGGACACGCGAAAGCTTATGCATTGTCGTGAAATCCAGACATCCAAGCGGTTGTGGCCCACCATCTTTGATCATATGACAGATTTGAACCGTCCATCATGTAGAGCACTCAAAAACGTCCTAAGAGATGACGTTTCTTTAGAAATTGAGCAAGGAAAGTGGCGAGTTTGAAGGCACCGAAGTTTGCTGCAAAAAGGCTTTCGCTGCGTATGCGTAGCTACTACGACAGCTTCTCCACCGCCCCTAGCAGCTATAAAAACGTCTTATGAAGAGTAGGTCTAAGGGGAAGGAGAGAAAGAGAAGAAAGAGAAGAAAGAAGAAAGAGAGGAAGAAAGATATTTTTATTTTATCAATCTTATTTTTCTTTCTTAATTGATTTCACGAGTTGCTAATTTTCTTAGCTAGGGCTGAGATGAAGCTCCTAATTTGAATGACTCTTGTTAGGTGTTGATTTTATCTGAATTTAATTGATTTATTTCTTTCTCTAGTGCGTTAAACTGAAATCTCCATACTTCTCCATTTTATGAGCTTAACCAAAGTCTAGATGTGGATGTTGTTTGGAATCTTATTCTAGGTGCTTGTGTCTGACCATAAACAGGTTTTCTATAGAGAAAGAAATAAGAATCTACATCTCTCCATGCCTGACCATGGATGGAAAGATGTGATCCATTTGCTTTAAGGGATTATAAATTCTGTGTGCCCGACCAAGGACATAGACTGTGCTTTATTTATTTATATCAATCTGAATCTGGGTGAATCAACAGGATAAACAAGGGTTAGGATAATTAGGGGTGGATTCGATCAAACAGAGTAGATAGATAGATGGAAAAGAACATCCCTTGGAAGCATACCAGTTCAAAGAAAAGCTGTGATGACTAATAGTATGAGGATAAAGATCAAACATCACAAACCAGGTAAGGAATATGTAGGAGGAGGCATTCTCAGCTGATATAGACCAGATAAAACAAGAAAATAGGGATAAACATCATTTGAAGCAACCCACAGAAATATGGCAGTAAGCATATATGAAGTATATCATGAAACAAAACATCCAAAATATGTACTGCCCAAGGTTGGCAGTAGTAGAACATCCATAAAAAAAATAATAATAAAAAAAAAAAAAAAAACCAGCCCATCCATGGGCATAAAAGAAAGTATGTTCCTCACTCAGAGGATATCCCAACCAAAACCAAAAAAAAAAAAAGTTGTCAGACTTTGCAAGTTAGTAGTCTATCACATACACTCATATGAGCATAGGGCATTCAAAAAGATACCAATGCCCATACGTGGAGATGAGAATAAGGTGTATGTGACAGCTCCCAGATGACAGCACTATGACGGAGGAGCGGAGGAAGATGGTGATGTATCGTCGTGACGGCAGATGATCAAATCCACCAATTGTTGTACTGACTGTTGCACTCTGTGCACCAAACACTCCAGGACAGTGAACCTGGCAATCATTGATTCCTTCAACTGAGTGACTTCTCGCAGTGTCGCTCCAATCCGATCCTTATGTAGCTTGAACCTTTTAGCATGCCTGGGGTCGGATGGAGACGGAGCTTGTTGGGTGTGAGAGGGTCACCTTCAGCCATTCCAGCGCCTTCTACTTGAGCAGTCCCTTCACCACGTTCTCCTTCTTCGTGAATCCCTTCCTCGGGTAGGTCTTCGAGAAATTGGTGGAACTTTAAATCAATTCTTCTAATGTTTTTCTTATTGAAGTGTTGAAGAGGAAGTTCCGGATCATTTGTTGTCGGAAGACCGATCGCATTACACACAGTGTGAATGATCCAAGGATAGGGTAAACGGACATCTCGAGAAGTGTGAATCACATATACTAACTGATGAACAATTAGAGTAGGAAGACAGATTTTGATCCCAGTGGCGACAGAATATACTACCATGGCCATGAATCCTGTAAGGTTGGCACGATTGGTACCCCGAGGATATATGTTAGAGGCGAAGATGTAACGCCCCGACTTTTCAGGACCCAAGTACACAACTCGTTTGCCAAAAACCCGGGTGTTAACCTTAAAGGATGGTCAAATTTGAGTATTTTTTTCTTTCATCAGAGTAAGCAGATGAATGTAGAAAGGACAAATCAATATAAAGAAAAATTTTATTTACATTTGAAATATACAAGAGCTGCCCATAATGACTTATACAAACCCATGGCTTATAATTTAAACAAGTACAAGATTTACATGATTCAATACATGAAGAATAACAAAAAGTATATAAATGTAAGCCGCAAGATCACCCAGCTCATCCAAACAAATACAATCATACATCCCTGGCGATCGTACCCTGCTCCTCATCAAGTCTGAACATGCATATCACTTAAGTCACTTGTACGGTTGTATATTTGATGGATGAGTGGCCAACTCAGTGTGAATTTCCCTCAAGATTACACACCACCGCATTAGGTAAGAAATAGTATAAAACATCCAAACAACTAAAACAGAGTAAATGCAGTCTTATTAGATGTATGGATGCATGAATGTAATGATCGACCCGGGTAAAACATCCAGATGGTCTGTGCCTCGAGTAAAACATCCAGATGGTCTGTGCCTCGGGTAAAACATCCGGACGGGCAATGGAGTCGTCACCCAAGAATGTGACTGGTCATCAGCGTAACACTCAACGTAATCGCATGGTCATGAAGATCCAAGTCATCATCATAAATTGAATGACTGGTCATTAGCGCAACATTCAGCATAATCACATGGGCATAATGATACAAGTCAACAATAATATGTCATTTATGCATGATTAGCTAAGTCATTATTAGTCCATTTACAACCAACCAATTTAAATAAGCTCAAAGGTTACTACGGGGAGCACATGTCCCAGTGTAAGCTGACAACTCAGGCATAGGTCCCATACCACCATCCCCTGCTCATGAGACTACCATCTTAGAATATTTAATGGAAACCATTCGACTAATGTCAATCATATTACAGTATATGAGGCTTACCATTGCATGGTTACACGGTATAAAACATTAAACCCATATAAGGACAATATCAAAACAAAACCACGTAGGACGAGTATCAAAATATGTCACATAGGGCGAATATCAAAACCATACGATAAAGACCATAATTAAAAACCATTGGACACAACAACCCTGGATGGTAGGCCCACATTAATGGTCAATTAAAACCACCATTCAATAACTACTAAGCCTAAGGTCCATTACAATCACAACTAATCGGGTTACATCCTAAGTATGGGTGTACATTTTTATAAGTGGGGGTTTCCCACTGATGTACCAGTTTAAGTTCCATAAGCAATCCACAAATAATTCATGAACAAATATACAAGATAAACATTAAGTAGGCAACATAGCAATTCAATTTTCACCAGCTAATACATGTGATTATAAGAGAGAGAGATATCAATTATAATTTTTAATAAAAACTATAACTTAAGCTAATGAGAAGATGGAAAGCTCAAGGGGAAGAATCATCACATTATACTTTGAATCGCCTTCTAGTGTCGCTAAGTTCTTGTGCCCTTAGGATTTGTATCCTACCACAAATCATGAATGTGTACAATTAGGTCCAAGTTCTACTCACTACTTAGGTTTAAGATCATGACATAGGATTTGAATTATTTATCTTAGGATTTAGTCTTAAATTTAGTTTCTAAGATTTGAACTCTAGTTGGTGTACTAGTTACCATTTAACGTTAATGATATAACTATTATTTATGACCATGGTATTAATCAGTATTACAATTGAAGTAAAATGGTATAACCTATTATTAGAGATAATATTTTCAAGTAATGGATACCATGCTAATATCACTAAAGGTAGTTTCAGTTATAATAACTAATATTAGCGTAACATGATAATAGTAATCATTATGATGATAGTTAATATTGTGATCTACTATCATGATAATATTTAAGAGCGACGGATATAAATTTCTAATAATTACAACTTTGTTTAATATAGCTAGTATTAGCGTAAGTAGTCTATTAATGGTTAATCATGGTTAAGGTCTTAACCTAGGGTTTAGATTGCCTAAGTTTAGGATTTCATCCCAGACTTTGGTCCTAAACTTAGATCGTAGGGTTTGAATGCTAATTTATGTGAAATCGATTATCATGTTAATTTATAACTACAACATAATTATTAATATTACTGATAGAATTAATATTAGTTAATCATGGCAATAATAGTCATTATGATTAGTATAATCTACTATCCAAAATAAATATCTAGGATGATAAATAAAATATTACCATTTAATAATTTTAATTTGTTTATAACAACTAGTCCTAGCATAATGATCTACTAATGGCTAACCATGGCTAATATTAATAATCCAAATAACAACAATGGTAGCAAATGATAACAGTGTATCGAAATAAGGCTAGAATGGGGAAGAAAGGTTGACTCACCTTGATAACTCGTTTGAACTGAGTTGACTCGGCTTAACACAACCACTCTTCACCCATTTCTTCTTTCCATTCCTTTTCTTCCTTTTCTTTCCTTCAAATCCCACGGCTGGAAATGACCAACAAGGAGCTAGACTGGACCAGGCTTTACAACTCAGCAAAGTCAACTCAGCGGTGGTTCTCTCTCTTCCTCTACTTGTATCTTCTTCCTCTCTCTCCCTACTTCTCTTTTATTTATTTATTTTTCTCTCTTCATAGCTAGGCCATCAAGGAGGTTGGATCGAATCCAACACAACCCCACTTTACCTGACTCAGTCCTGGTCAAACTGAGTCGACTTAGTGCGGCAGGAAACTGGCAGCGAGACAGCAGCCATTCCTTCCCTCTCTTTGATCTTCTCCCTTTCTTTTCCTCCTTTCTCTTACTGTTGCAAGAACCGGGCCCATTGCTGGCCTGGATTGGACCCATCTCAGTCCAAAATCGGCCCAAGTGGCGTGCTGCAGCGAGTGGTACAGCTCCAGCCCGAGTCCGAACTCTCACTCTCTCTTCTCTCTTCTCCATTCCTTTCTCTCTCTACTTCCCATCTCCCACTCCTCCTTTATTTCTCTCTTTGCTGCTATTGGAAGCATCCAGAAACACTTGAAACAATCTCAAACAGACCCCATTTCTGGCCTGAATCAGACCCATCTCGATTCGGCTTCAACGAGGGAGATGATCCGTTGTTAATGGCAGATGTCAAACGGGGGTTTCTCCCTCCAATCCTCCTTCTCCAGACTATTCGTGGGGACCCTAAAGAGCTTATGGATAGGTTCTTTCGACGCTCTAGGATGATTTAGGTGGTGGGTTTGGGCATTGAAGGTTACGACCATTTTTCCTTTCTTTCTTGTGCTTGACTGCAAGGAACAGAGCAGAGAACTGTTCATCGCATATATATCCTCTTTTCTTGAAGCCCTAAGCTTCATAACACCATTGGATGGATAATGGATGGTTGGGATTACATCCCACGGTCCGATTTTTCACAAAACCGTGGGAAGGAGCCGAAATCGTCCCTGGTTTCAGTTGGAATGCCCTAAGCAATCGGACGGCCGAGATCTCTCCTAAATGGAAGGCTGGGATTGGAGGATCCCTTCTCTCACGTGGATCGCCAACGTGGAGTGGAAGCAGTTTCCATTTTTGGCAAGATTGTGTTTTGGGGACTATTTTGCGCCGGTTCTCGTGTGCACACCCGTGTGTAACATCAGGTGACCCAGCTATTGTTTTGGTCATCACTTCCTACTCAACCAGATGGACAGATCACAGTTAGTGGGCAACTGATCAAAACAGGGGGAGCCTGTCCGTCCGATATCTTAAACCGAAGAGAGAGAGAGAGAACCACTCTTTTTATGGAAAGGGCAGGTCAGCCCGCTTTGTCGGTTTGCCCGAACTGGTGCACAGCGAGTGCACCATTACTAGTGCATAAGCAACACATGTGTGAAACCCTCCGTTATGTTTATGAGAAATCCACTCCATCCATTTGGTTCTAGGGGGTCTAAATGGGTCCCCTGACTAAAGATTAAGCATGTATAAGGTCTAGGTAGGCCGTACGAGCTGATTCCTAGCCCTAACGATGACTTCCCGTTGATCTAATGGATAGATCATCCTGAGATTGAACGTCAACGGTTAAAAGGTCCTAATGGATTATTTTTAAGACTTTCATCATTTATTACTAACTAGTCCTAATATTAATATAGACTTCATTACTTGTAAATTACTTATAATTAAAATAATTAAAATCTCATATAATCTCAATATTAACTTACTACTAATTACATGTTGTTGTTCACACATTCATTAATATATATAATTCATAATATACAATATCATATTTAAAATTATATTTGTATTTGATGATAGTGTTAAATAATATACAATTCCATAAAAATATTCAATGGTACATTATAATTTAACTTTATGTTGTGAAATCAGTATTCATTATGTTTATTTAATATGATATTATTTTCATAATGTTTTATATACATTAAGTACATACGTATCATTTTAGTATGAAATTTTAAATCTTTACAAAGTATATACATTTCATAGCATATATATTTGGGTTGCATTATATATATATATATATATATATATATATATATATATATATATATATATATATATATATATATATATATATATATATATATATTGTATTTATATTAAATTAATCTACATGGTAACACTTGAGTACTGGAAGGTACAGGGTATTATAGAAGATGCCATGTAGAATACGATACCTCGGTTCCATGACTTTTACTTTCAGTGTATTGCCTTGATGCCAGGGAATATCATGACCACGGCAGAGGAATTTCGTGACCATGGATCGAGTTTCAACATTCTCAAGGTCCATGTTCGGGAGACCGATAGGCTACAGAGTAAGGCCAAAGATGTTTGCAATGGATGCAAGAGTAATTTCTAGATCGTCACCATCAACAAAAACAACAATAGACGAGGGTTCAACCACTAGAGAGTGACTCGAAGTAAAGAAGTTGCAGGTTCATTCATAGTGACATGGACTGCCAAAGAATAAGAGAGGCAGCCAGTCAATTGCAGCTAACAGGGGTTCCAGATTGTATGGTTTTAAACACTCCCTGTCCATCCTCCTTTCATGAACTAGCTTTCTTCCAGCGTCTTTGGCCAGGGCAGAATTCACCCTAGTAGGAGGAAGGGTTGGTGCTTCAGATTGGGAACCACCACACGATGTCTATCTCGTTCACTAGCGAATAGGAGTCCCATGTTCTAACACCCTCGCCCTTTCCTTTGGAGCAAGGACCTTTTTCTTGGAGGATCTTGAAGATTCTCCAGGACTGCATATTTTCCCTTTGACCTTTCCCATTTACCAGTACTCACAGGGAGAGATTTGATGAATTTGGGGTTTGATGGACAGAACTTCTTTTGAAAATCTAGAAATACCCAAAAAGGACAAGATGGAATCTTAAGGAAAGGAGGAAATGGAAGGGGTATTACTGGATTTGGATGACCTTCTAAGACTCACCAACGAAGCTTCGTGTAGATCGGCTGAGAGAGACGAGTAGGGAAGGGAAAAAATGACCTTTAGAAGTGAAATGCAATTTTTCCTGCTCGTCCGCCTTTTATCGGGCGGTAAACTTCGATATCATCGAACATGGTTTCGATGATATCGATATACCCTATTCGATGTTATCAAAGATGTCCTCAATAACATCCTCGATCATGTGACTTTTCAAATTCCAAAGAGGCGTCGATGATATCAATTCTTTGGTCGATTTAATCGAGAGTCCACACGATTTATCAACAGACATATCGAAGATGTATCTCTTTCATTTTCCATCATTTCGACAATCTTCCATGTGTAATAATTGTGTATACATGCATATCAGTCTGTAAGCACATCAAAATTTGTACAAAAGTTGTACCATCCAAAATTATAAACAACAAAATGTTTATACAAAAAAAAAATGAGGAGAGAGACCTTAGATATATCATGAAAATTCATCAAAATTAGATCATTTCAACCACCATCTAAATATATATGCATGACCTGGACATGTTTTCCATGCTCAAATGTTACTAAGCATATGGATCAACCTTTTCGTTGTCTTTCATGATATAGCAGTGGTCACATGTGCGATACCCTTTCATCACCGGTTTGCTTGATAAGTCTAGGATCTCACACTCTTGATTGTTAAAGGTAACCATATGTCTGTTGTCACATATTTGAGAGATGCTTAAAATATTATGAGTTAATCCTTTTATGCAAAAAGCATTCTCATTTTTGAACAGTTCCATTCCTTTTATGGTTCCACATCCTATTACCTTAACAGTGCTTCCATCTCCATAGGTGACTATCCCATCATCAAGATTTGAATAATTTGTAAGGAGCAATTTGTCACCTGTGACATGTCTGGAGCACCCACTATCCAAGTACCACTTAGCATCATTGTCTATTAACTGATTTGAGTGAGAAAAAAGGCAATTATTCTTCTCTTTCACTACCCATTTTGTGATAGGATTTCTGACTTTGCTAGTCTGTGTTCCATTGATCAAGTTGGGTAACTGAATCATGTTTCCTTGTTTTACAAATTCATTAGTTTTCTAATTCAATTCAGCCACCTAATTCAATAATTCCTTCATTCTTGGTCGTGATGAATGCGTATTACCTCTTACCATATTCTTAGGCAAACTCCTGACATTTTTGTATTGTTCTTCTGGTTAATCTGTATTTACCAGTATAATTTTGACCAGAATTGAGTTGAGTCCTTCTAGGAGATATGCATTCAAATGCATAATGGCCTTAATCTCCACATGAATGACAAACAGGATTTGTCTGTCTTACTTCTTGATGCAACTGATTTTTCAATTATTAGTGTTGCATTTCTGAATTTTGTCTTGGACTTGTTATATCCTAAACCACTCTTGACTTTTTCAGGTCTTCCCATCCCTAGGAGTTTTTCTAGTTTTTCACTACTCTAGGAGAATTTGTAACTCAATTCAACTGACTTCCTGGATTGTTCTACATTAAACTTAAGTGTGTGATTTTCATTCTTTAGATGCTCAATTTCTTCTTCCAATAGATCAATCTATTTAGTATGTTTTGATGATTCAGATTTTAGAGGCCGATTAATCCTTTCCAAATTATCATTTTCAGAGTGGTATTGATGCAGATCATTTATCAAGTGTGTATTTATTTCCAATGTTTTATCAAGATCTTTTTGCAGTAATTTATTCTTGTTTTCATTTATACAAAGTCTTTTAAGGATATTGATGTTATAAATGTAGAGTTGATTATAGCCATCCTGCAGTTTATCCTTTTCTTCTTCTTCTTTCTCAATTTCCTAATTATCTAATGGAAATGATTCAGTGGCCTGCAGTTCTTCATCGTTCTCAGTTTCGATGGGAATGGTTTAGGCAGTAGAGACCATAAGAATTTTTAGAGATTTCTAGTCTCCATCGCTGTCTTAGTCGCTACATTTTGAGTTTGACTCTTTCGTGTCATCCCATGTGGTTGTCATCGCTTTTCCTTTATTTTTTCTATTCAGGCATTCAGTGGATAGGTGTCCAAACTTTCGACAGGTATAGCATTATGGTTCCTTGGTCTTTTTACCACTTTTGTCGACAGAATGTTTGTTGTCCACCTATCTTCCTTTAAATGGACGGCCACGATTTTTCTAGAAGAACTTTCTGAACCGTTATGCCGACAAGGCCACTTCCTCATCTTCATTTTCTCTTTCACTTTCAATGTCGTCATTTGTTGTATTCTTTGAAGTTTTGAGGACAGTAGTTTTGGATTTGGGGGTTTGTTTGAAGTGTAGTTCAAATGTTTATAGGGAACTTACTAGTTCTTCTACTTTCATTTCATCTATGTTTCTACACTCTTCAATGGTTGTTACTTTAAGATTAAACCGTTCCAATAATGATCTTAGTATTTTCCTACAGATTTTTGGAACCGGAACTTTTTCACCTAATCCACCCATGGAGATACAAATGATGTTCAGTTTTATGAAAAACTCCATGAAGGTCTCATGCTCTTCCATTCTGAGACTTTCAAATTGTGATATTAGGAATTGCAGTTTGGATCTCTTCACAGTGCTTGTTCCTTCATGGGTTGTTTTTAACAAGTCTCATGCTTCTTTAGCTGTCCCATACATATTGATTTGATTGAATACATCTTAGGACACAGCACGGTAGATAGCATTCATAGCTTTAGCTTCAGAGGTTTGTTTTTCCTTATCGAATGTTGTCCACATCTCTTTGGATTTTGATTTGGTGATAGTTGTGCCATTTTCAAGTACTATTTGTTCGATTGGTGGCACATATCCTCTTTCAACAATGTCCCAAACATCATGATCCAAAGATCTCAGAAAGTAATGCATTTTAACCTTTCAGTATGCATAATTTGATCCATCAAATACTGAAGGTCTAGTGACCGATGAGCCCTCTCCTTTGTCCATATTACCAACTTCAATCAAGATCACTCTCTAGGCGGTGAAGCCCTTAAGAGAGACCCTCTCTGATACCAATTGAAATTGCGATAATGACCACCTTAGTTGAAGTGGGAATATGCCAATATGTCCTAGATGGGGGTGAATAGGACTTTTTAATATTTTATAAAAATTTAAAATCCTATCAAACTTATCCTGAGAAAATATGCATATATCAAGATTTTTTCAACGTAACTCTAATGGCTTCCAAGCCAAATAAAGGATCCAGTCATAATACTATTTGAAAGATGAACAAGATACAAATCATAGTTTATGATGGATGTGACTGTGTATGAGGTGTGATCTCATATAAACAAATATGAAAGCATTTAAAGAAATCACACAAGTAATCAAAGAAAAAATCAATCTCAAACACAGTTATTTTTATAGTGGTTTGACTACTTATCTACTCCACTTCCGGTGAACGCACTCAACCCTTGAGTGTACCAGATCTCACTAAAGGAGGTTTCACAACTGGTTCATCTCAAACCGGAGGTATCAAATCAAGTTCACCTCAAACCAGTACAACCTACACTAGGCTGACTCTAAAGTGTCCACACGACACAGTTTATGCCCAACACAGGAGCAAGGGTCAACACACAGCATCCAAATTTTAGGCCACATAGGCTAAGGATCCACACAAGGAACCTCACCAGTTTATGCTCCCATGAACAAGGTTCAACACACAGCACCTAACTTTTAGGCCACACAGGCCAAGGATCCACACAAGGAACCTCTCTAATTTATGCTCCCATGAGCAAAGGTCAATACACAGCACCTAACTTTTAGACCACACAGGTCAAGGACCTAAGAGTTCATGCTCTCCATAGAGCAAGGGTTAACATAAAGCACCCCCACATACACTCCCGTCGGAGGCCTCGTATGAGGACTTGAAAGGGGTGAGAAACATGTTAGACCCAATCATACACAAGAAATGATCACAAGGGTCCTCTGGACTCTAATGACTTACAGATAAGTAGATGAACCCCATTCAGCTCATTGATAAAGATCTCCTTCTTTGATGACGATGAATCTTCAACTCCCTTGAACTGCAACTTAGAAGATGTACCAATATAAGGCGACGAGTTAGGTCAAGGATACGATGGAATTCTACTATATTAAATGTTTTCCTATAAGGGAGATAAAGCGATTCCAATCATTTATGTATTCAAGGCCTCGCAGCTTAATGATTTGTCATTAAGGTAGTAGTTGCAGGATCATTGAATGCAGAAGTTCATTCCTCAATCCACTCTATTGATTGTCAATGATGAAGGTGGATCGGAGGATGAACTTCCATGAGAGAAAAGGCTTAGGGTATATGATTCTAGGGTTAAATACACAAAAGCACTCTCTATTTTCTCTACTAACAACCAAGGGTAAGCTCTCATTAAATAGGCAAAAGGTTCCAACGGATATAAAATGGTTGCATTTCTTATAGAGTTCGATGTCATTAAGCATATACTCTCGATAGCATCGACTGGCCACTTGATGACACGAACTCAACTGTTAAACACTTTTGAAACCTTTTGCCAACTGGTCAAGGAAATCGAACGTGTATCGATGTCATTGGATTTCAAATTCTGATTTCATCGAATCGAGGTTCGATTCCTCGACATTAGAAAATATGAGAGGAGTTTTCTTTGAAATATTTCAAGCATATGATATGATCGAGCATCACTCGATATCATCAAAATTTGAATATCGATGATATCGGGGGCAATGTTGATTCATTGATAATTCCAAAGAATTTTCTTATAAGCTTGCGGGACAATTTATGTCCATTTTTTATGACATCGACCGTGCCTCGATATGATCAATATTAGAATATCAATTTTATCCAGTGACTCTCGATCTAAGAAAAATAACCTAAAAACTGGCTGGATAGATTTGTGTCCTAATCTGATATCATCAAGTTTTGAATTTCGATGATATCAAGGATCTCTTCGATATATTGAGGATTACATGATTTACCTTAGCAGAACTTTGGACACAGCAGACTAGATGTCAATTTTATCGAAATGGCTCAATGGACTCGAGATTCAAACTTCGATGATATCGATGAATCCATCAATCCATTGATAATTTAGTCCAGATATCTTTGTGGTTGTTAGACATCTTAGGTCCTCATTTCGACAAGATCGAGTGAGCTTTGAGGACATCGACAACAGGGTTCAATTTCATAGAACCACTTGTTGATAAATCGACAAAGGTAGAAAATTTTAATATTTTTCTGAAGTTTGAAAAAGTTTTCTAGTCAAAAACCCTAGGGTGTTCTATTCAATTTTAAGGGTTTTATTTACCTGGTGTTTTGGGACATGGGGATGTGAGGCTAAGTTTTACCTGTGGCGAGTTCGGGCACACATCTTGTTGAGGCTAACGCTTGATCAATATTTCTTTGGAACTCCTTTGTCTAGCTGACTCAACGCTCACGCTAATTGACAAACCAGGGCACTTTCAACACCCTTAGGAGAACCTCTCAATAGGACTATGTTTTCTCTCTTGTGTTGGTGAGGGGTTCAAGACATATATTTATATAAAAGAGAGCTAGAAGCTTACCCATAACACTTCACACCTTGAGGACCTCCACACCGTAAGTTTCCGTATTCATCTTAATAACCGTGTATTGGGACCGCGGTTCAAGCATCACACCTCAAACCTATTTACAATGATCACAATTGTACTGGGGCCCAATGAATCGCTCAATCTGCATAATCCAACGGTCAAATCTAAACCAATGATCATGTGTGGCCCACCTGATAAGAGTCTTACAGGTTGATCTAGTAAAGGATGGCTCTGTTTTTTCTTGTAAAAGTTTTAATTTTATATTGCTTGTTGTATTACACAATAGGCATTATGTGAAAAGGCAAATAAAGAAGGCAGGCCGGTGGAATTGGTGCTGGAATTGTAGGAGATATTGTGTTTCAGGCTATTATAAGTAAATTAAAGGTAATTTTCTTTTCATTTTTTTTTTTCAATTTTTTGATAGAATGTTGGGAATATTTGTTTTTAAAAAAGATAAAAGTGAAGGTTATTTTGTTAGTCATATTCTAATATGATGTGATTTTATTTTTGATGATATGTGGAAGAAATATTGGCCCAATGCATCGGGATTAGTGATTCCTGAACTTCCAGTCCATACAAGTGAGGCCATTATCTATTGATCCAGATTGTTAACCTTTTGGGTCTCGCCTTAGATGATGGATGCCTCAAATTCTCACAGATTGGAAGATGAAAAAACTTCAATCAATGGCTTGAAAATGGTCAGTTAAGAAGAGAATGTAGCTATGGTCTAGAAAAGGCTAAAGGAATTGGATGATTTTGATCTTCTTGTCTGGAAGATTTTTGGTAAATTCTACATCCATCACATTGAGACACGATACATTGTCAATGATTTCACCACCTATGGGTACTTGAACCTTTGACCAGGTGTTGAAACTCCTGAGAGTCTACCACTGGAGCAAGAGTAAGGACCCATCTAACCATTCCTTTGTTTGTGATATTATTGTGGATTTGAATTTGTCCAATGTGACTCCTCAAAAAATTAAATAAATAAAAATAAAAAAATCCCATGTCAAATGAAGCACTATGCCCTTTTAAGAGAGTATATATTGAAATCTTGGGGTGCTTGGTTCCTTTCATGCATAATTAACAAAACTTTGTTGTAACGTCCTGAATTTTCATTGTTTAAGATTTCCAAAAACCCTTAAATTTTTTTATATAATTAACTTATTTTATCACTTACTGATCATTACCACTCAATGTTAGTTTATATATGGGTGGTACTAGTAAAGAACCACACAAATCCAATTAATCAAACATAGGAAGCCAACGAATCCGGCCAATCACTTAAACACCGAGTTTAACCACATGATTCGTTCACACAGAACCTAAATCTAGGCGACCTATCATTAATTAGTCCAGAAAATTACAACTAAATAAAGACCTACTAAAATTTAAGATAACCAGTGGTAAGATCTTAATTAACAAACTAAACAGACCTTGTATCCTTTAGCCTAAGAACGGACGATTTATGGTGATTATAATCGAATCGTTATTTTCACTAGTTATGAATATGCTACATTATGAACTTAGCTAATCCAAACTCTTATGATTGTGCACGAGAAATCTCGATACCCAATTCATTCCAAAAATGTCTTAATTATCCAAATAAGCTCTATACCGCTCGTTAGTGGCCCACTAAATCTGAAACTATAGAATAATGTCTGTCTCACTGGGCTTGAAACCCATCACAGGTGGTAAACCAAGATAGTGCCTAGAATTACTCAACATAGTCCAGAATTTAAGTACGTCAAACGCGTAAATCCCCTAGGTTGAAATCTGGAACTTAAGTGAAACTAGTCACTTTGTTCTTTCACAAAGTTTTGACTTTCAGACTATCGATTCATGGCTAAAGTCAGGGTACCGACTAAAGATATTTCTCCAAACATATTCGTATAGCCTCGACCCCGATCGATTATCAATGACCATTGAACAAACTTCTAATCATATATGTCGATTGGCACATCCAAATAGAAGGTCAATCATATTCATACGTAGATCATCATTAGGGCTAACTATCATATAGTGTATATCAATATGTACACTTTATAGTGGGCCCTAGAGGTTATAAAAATACTCCCATAAGTCTAGTATAGTAAAAACCCAGCCCTTAGGGTCATTCACACCAAATCTGGCACTATATAAGGGCTTCATTTAGGCACCCTATCTCTCTATACGAATGTGCATCTGCTAAAGGATAAAAAGAAGAAGAAGAAAACGAGTGAGAGTAGGAGTTGGAGGTTTTAGTGCTTCCTTTCATTGGTCTCCTCTAACCAAGGCCTTGGCCTTGATCATTTTCCTCCACCGAATGCACCCTACTTACGATTGGGTAGTAAGAAACAAATCCTACTTCATAACCTAAGTTTTTTTAAAATGAATTGTATGAATCTCATATATTTCTTAGTGTTTATATAGGAATTTATGATTTTTCCCAAATCACTAGCCCTAGGAGCTCAAAATCGGATATTCCTTCTTAAGGTGCGGACCATTATCTCTAGGTTATCATTTATCGACCCATGAGGGTCTCAATTAATAATTAGATGCTTATAGATGAATTTGTACATGCTAATATGTAAATATTTTAATTTGTCTATAATATATGTTATTTGTTAGATATGGATTCTCACATTTTGATGAAATGCTTGAATGGTGGAATGTATTGTTTTTCGATGCTCATGTGCTTGATTTAATACTTAAGTGATTGTGTTACTTTATGCATGCTCACATGTTTGATTTAATGCCTTAGTGATTATAGTATCTTATGTATGCTTACATGTTCGATGAAATACCTAAATGGTTGTATAGTAGAACCTATATTATAATTGTGTAATGTAGTATTTAGTCCATAGCGATACTTCAGATTGCTACAATGTTAGGTCAGTTGGCAAACCACTTGAACTAAAGGGTGGCCCAAGTTAAGGCGGCCACCCTGGGCTTGTTTGATTGACCCAAGTTGAACACAGATGACCAATAGTAGCTGAACTACAAGGGCAGCTTGCACCCAAAGTCGGTTGTGTCCTGGTTCTCCCAAGTTAATCAAATTAGTCCACTAGTCGACTGATCATGTATGTTCAAAATGTATGACACGACTAAATAAAATCTAGGATACCCCGTTCCCAATGGATGTGTCCATTCATAACCATTAGTGTGTTACGATCCCACTAAGACTCATGAGCAGGGCATAGTGGTATAGGGCACCGTGTCCAAGCTGTCGGCCTATGCTGGGGTGACGAGCCTCCCTATAGTGACCAGTGAGCACTAATAGAGGTGATATATCATTGTTCGAATAGCCCCTATTAAATTACTGAGCCGATGGTTCCGTTTCAGAGTACTATTCAAATGACTCGGGCGTGAATGGAATTAAGTGATGAGCCATTTTTCTTTGTGTTTTGGTTTTATGTGACAAGCCTACACCTCAGAACTGAATGATCTTACCTGGTATTGGATGATGATTTATACCAAGTTAATCCTCATACATTTACGTATCATACTATAATTTTAAAATTATTGATTTGTGAGATAAACGGGTGATATCTAAAGTTGGATCAAAGAACACTAGTGAGGAGTCGCTACGTGCGACAACGAGCCACGTGATCCGGATAAGAACTCATGATATAACGTCAATATCATAGCTTCGCAAATATGCTAGATGAATGAAACTTAATAATTACTCGGCTAATATGATCATTCATCGCATCACATTAGTTTAGAATATGGCGAAACAGGTGTTAAAGTCGCATGTTGAGGAAGTGTTGTCATTTGAAAACCAGGTGGTTGGAGTCGTGGGTGAGGAAGTGTTGTTTGGAAAGGGTATACATCATATCATATCTCCATATCCACATTTAACAAGAGTATTGTAAGATCCATGTCCTAGCCTGTACTGTTTCGTTGGCTTCTGCGGCACTTACGGTCGAATTTAGGCAACCCTTGACCTGTATCCGACATTTGTGCGAGATCCTAAGCTAAATCCTGCATATTAGATTCGACTTGACTTAAAAATTATACCCCTATGACTACGCCATCACCGCGGTTCCAACGCCGTGACTCGCGCACCGATCCAATACCCAGGCCAGGAGATGTGGGCCCGCGTTCATTTTGAAGAAATGTCGCTTGTTGCGAATTCTAAGAGAATCTCTATAACATCTCCCATCAATCAATCAATTAATTAAGTCAACTACACTCCATACCTCAAGTACAAGTAACCCATCCCTTTCCCTTTCCCAAAGTCAACTCTCTCTCTCCACCCATCCCTCTTTCACACAAATTTCAACCCAACCCACGCCTTCCCATTCCCATCCCTTACAACAACCATTTCATCCATTATTTCTCTCTCTCTCTCTCTCTCTCTCTCTCTCTCTCTCTCTCTCTCTCTCTCTCTCTCTCTCATTTCTCAAACCTCCCAATCAACACACAATGTCCAAGCCCTCTCTCCCAAATCCAAGTGTGGCCTACTTTCCCACTCTTTCATTTTCCATCGCAACCATTCATTCATCATCTACCTCCATCAAAATTGAAGGCAATGAGCATAGGAGTCCAAGGGACCAAGAAGAATGCCGATAGATGGGTGATCCACCGTTGATTTTTGTTTCAAGGGACTACTTGTTGTGGGACCCACTTGATGTATGTATTGTAAAGAGACGCTCGTAGTGGCGGGGTCCCTCCATCTCACTGATTCCTCTCTCTTTCTCTATCTCTTGCTTTTTCCATCTAGTGGCCCACTTTAATGCATAATATTATCCACATCGTCTATCATATGGATGATGGAGTGAAAACCTCACCTTGATGTTTGTGTTGCACATCAACCGTCCATCCATTTATAGTTGGGACGAGCAGGAGCTTTAAGTAGTCATTGTGATGTATATGTTACTTCCAAACCGTCCATTCATGTGGGGCCTAATATATTAGGTGGGCCCCTTTCATCCAGGCCATCCAACGTCCCTGGACGCTGGATGCTGCCGCTTACACAGCTTCACACCCACACATATATACATATATATGTATATATAATACATATAATATATATATATATATATATATATATATATATATATATATATATATATATATATATACACTATATAATATAAACATATTATATATGAATTACTATGGTGGGCCACTAGTACATGGGACCCACCTTTATCATGATGAATACATCGTCCAGATCCATCTGGAAGGTGAATATGGGTAGTCTACTATCAAAATAAAGATATATATAATATATAATATTATATATATATATATATATATATATATATATTAATAACATTACATTGGTGGGCCACTACATGGACCGCACCATGATGTATGCCTATATCTACACTGTCCAATTGTTGGACAGTGCAGCGATTATGTTATCCAGACCGTCCATCCAATGGACACGGTCATGGACACCATGATACATGTATTGTATCCCTGTTGTCCCACTGATTTGGACGGGTCTTATCCACACCGTCCGTAGGATGGGACGGTGGGCCCCTTTGATGCATGTATTCTATACCATGTCGTCCATCCATCTGACATGCACACGGCCCTACCATGAAGCATGTGCTATTCCACACCGTCCATCCATTCATCTAGAGAGCCGATTGCTTCACACCGTCCATCCATTCATCTGGCGAGTTTGTCTTACACCACACCGTCCATCCATCTGATGTTGCTAAGGGCCAAACTCTGATGGGTATTTTCCATCCACTTGGCAGATTTTGGACCGTCCATCTGCTGGACGATCAGCGCCCCACCCATGATGGATATTTTCCATCCAAACCGTTTGTTCATTTGGTGGATAGCCACCTATGTGTACCCCACCTTGATTTATAAACTGTCCATACATTTGGAGAGCTCGTCCTTGGGCTTGAGAAGAAAAATAAGACAGATCCAATATCAAGTGGACCACACTACAGAAAATAGTGGAGTTAAACGTCAACTATTGAAACCCCTTTGGATCACAATAGTTTTGAATCAATATAATATTCATTTTTCCTCTATATTCAGATCTTTATGACCTTATGCATAGGCTAAATGCAAAATAAATACCATGGTGGGTCCATTGAAATTTAACGGTGGAAATCATCATCACTATTGTCATTTGTGGTATGGTCCAGATGATCCTTTGGATATGATTCATTTTTTTATACACTATAATGATCCCTGGCAATGAGTGCATGGTGTATTGGACTCGGCCATTTGATTCGACTTATTCGACTCAGACCATTCGACTCAGCCATTTGACTCAGACCATTTAATTTGGCTTATTTGACTTGGTCCATTTAATTTGGCTTATTTGACTTGGCCCATTTGATTCGGCTTATTTGACTTGGCCCATTTGATTCGGCTTATTCGACTTGGCCATTTTAGTTGGCCCATTTGATTCGGCTTATTTGACTTGGCTCATTTGATTCAACTTATTCGACTTGACCCATTTGGCTCGGCCTATTTGACTCAGCCCATTCGACTCGGCTCATTTAACTTGGCATATTCGACTCGGCCATTTGAGTCGGCTTATTCGACTCGGCCATTTGACTCGGCCTATTCGACTCGGCCTATTTGACTTAGCTATTTGACTCGGCCCATTTGATTTGGCTTATTTGACTCGGCCCATTTGATTCAGCTTATTTGACTTGGCCCATTTGATTCAACTTATTCAACTTATACCATTCGACTCGGCCATTTGACTTGACCCATTTGATTCGACTTATTTGACTCGGCCCATTTGATTTGGCTTATTCGACTCGGCCCATTTGGCTCGGCCTATTCAACTCGGCCATTTGACTCAACCTATTTGACTTGGTCATTTGACTCAACCCATTCGTTGGCCCATTTGAATCGGTCCCTTTGATTCAGCCCATTCGATCGGCCCATTTAATACTTGATTCAGCCTGATGTTATATATATATTGGCCCATGAGTGAGGCCCAATGTGATACGTATATGCCCCATAAGTGAGGCCCATGATGATGTATACTAGGCCCTTGTATGAGGCCGTGGACCCATTATACGATTGGCCCTATGAGCGCCATTCTTTGGAAGCAACGTTGGTTAAAGGTCCACATTGATGGGCAATGATGGTTAGACGTCCACATTGTAACCTTCCCTTAGACCTTATTAGGCCCATTCTCATAATTCTCTTATAAGTTAACCTAGATAAGTGGGCCCTATTCGCCATAGATGGATGGTTCATGCTATCGAATTTAATATAATCATGGCCGAGGGTCGATCTTTATATTATGGTTGATCGGCTCTTCATCTATGGATCCCTCCTTGTTTATATGCTGATTATCAGTGCCGATTATCGAAGCTGATTGTCAGTGTTGATTGTTGATGCTGATCATTGGTGTCGATTATCGAGGCCAATTTAATTTGTCAAGGCCGATTTCATTTTTCAATGCCGATTCTGATTGTCGAGGCCAATTGTCTAGGTCGATTCTGATTGACGAGATCGATTTCGATTGTCGAAGCCGATTTTGATTGTCGAGACCGATTCTGATTGTCAAGACTGATTTTGTTTGTCGAGGTCGATTCCATTTGTCGAGGCTGATTCCGATTGTCGAGACTGATTCCAGTTATCGAGGCCAATTCTGTTTGTCGAGGCTGATTTCGATTATCGAGGACGATTCCGATTGTCGAGGACGATTCCGATTGTCAAGGCCAATTTCAATTGTTAAGGGCAATTATCGAGACCCATATGATGTATATGTGACCCGTAGTTAAGACCAATTATGATGTGTATTCGTCGTGTGTTTGAGGCCTAATGTGATGTATATGTGACCCATTGGGATGTGTATTCAACCCGTGTTTAAGGCCTAATGTGATGAATATGAGGTCTATGTGATGAGGCCCATTATGATGCATTTGAGGCCCATACGATGAAGCCCATTGTGATGTATATTAGGCTCATGTGAGAGGTCTATCATGATATGTATTAAGCTCTTAAGTAAGGCCCATGGTGTTGTATATTAGGCCCTTGTGCGAGGCCATGGGTCCACTATATGTTAGGCTCTATGTGGGTCATTCCTTGGGGGCAATGTTGGTTAAATGTTCACATTGTCGAGGCCGATTATTGATGCTAGTTATTAATACCGATTATGAGTATGTGACAGCATAGCATCATGATACATGCCCATACGCATCATTTATATGTTTGTTATGAGATGTGGTTGACCATTACATATGTCATTGAACAGGATGTTATAAGACTCCCTGATAGGCGAAGGTTATCTCACATGAGCGCATGGTATGCGCAGGATTGACGCACGACTGGATTGTATGACTCATGCATATTACATTGTGTGTTGTGACTACTATACACCTTAGCGATATCAGGGCCATAGCCTCCATAGGCATATCGTGGATGGACAGATGGGACACCGGACATATTTAGTTCTAACATACGAGCGTCATATATGTCCCTAGGTAAAAATCCCTAAATCACTATTGCTAGGAGACGCCCCAATATCGAGATCGAGTGGATATATATATATAAGCGCATGAGGGCCGAATACCAGGAGGCCGCATCTCCCACTTTGTCGTAGTCGGTTGGGAAGGGGTGTGGCCTTATCCACCAGAGAGTAGGGGCATTGCTAGGCTGAGTTTGACCAGCTCATGAATAGGTCCACTATCGACGTGCCGGATAGATATTGGTTGACTACTGGCCAGGCGGATGGTGAGGTCTCTTCCACTTGCATGGTCATGCGTTAGTGGGCGACGATTTGCATGTAGAGTATACTAGACCCCGGTGATGATCCCAGAGAGAACTATACTGATATGTGGACTTATCGAGTAGGAGTTACATATTCATTCATTCATTCATTCACTATTTACTCAGGTTGGTGGTGCACAACTAGTTATTGTGTACCTTCATAATGGCTAGTTGCGCACGCTATCGAGGCATCGGAACCGCAGCGAATAGCGAATAGCGATACCCTGGTCATCAATGGCTAGTTGCACATGAGTCGAGGCATCGAAAGTTTTCCATAGCGACCACGCTGTCATGGTGGTTCCGATGCCTCAACTCGTGCGCCAAGGCGATACCCTGGTCAGGAGATATGGGTGAACGTTCGGTGCGAGGAAAATGCCGCACATTGAGAAACCCAAGAGAATCTCTACGAGTTGTCACATTAATCCATCAATCCATCAATCAATCAATGTCAAGTACAAGTCAAGTCACTCCATACCTAAGTACAACAATCCATACCTATCGTTACCCATTTCTTACACAACTACCCAAAGTCAACTCTTACATTCCTTCACCCATCACCTTCTTACAAGCCATCACTCAAACCATCACTTCATCACCTTTCACCCATCACTTCCCTCTCTCTCTCATTCACTCTCAAACACTCTCCCAAACTCCATACGTCCAAGCCTTCCCAAGCATTCCAAGAGCAACAAGTGTGGCCCACTTTCCCCACCCTCTCATCTCTCATCCACCCCATCAAAATCCCATCAACCACCATCAAAAGTGAAGGAAAGGAGCATAGAAGGCTTAGGGAGCAAGGAGGAAGGCTAAGAGGTGGATGATCATCCTTCATTTCAATTTTTAAGGGCCCACTTGTTGTGGGACCCACTTGATGTATGTGTTGTAAGCATGGAGGGCCCATAGTGGCGGGGACCCTCCTCTCTATCACCATGTATCTCTCTCTCTCTCTCTCTCTCTCTCTCTCTCTCTCTCTCTCTCTCTCTCTCTCTCTCTCTCTCTCTCTCTATCCTTCCCTTGGAATGAAGTCGGCCCCATCGAAACGTTTAAATCTAATCCATCCATTAAACAATGTGGCCCACCGCATTTCAAGTAAATTCCACCATCCATTTTTGGGATGGTGAGAAGTCCCACATGCCCCTTATATATATATATATATATACGTGGATGGTGGGTCATGTACATATGGGACCCACCATGATGCAGTGTTTATCCATGCTATCCAGAGTCCCTGGACGCTGGACGGGTGTGGTGGCTAATATGGAGTGTGTGTACTGACGTGGTGTGTACTGACGTGAAGGAGAAATGTACTTTGGGGTGGGCCACCTACATAGGCCCCACCTTGATGTATCGAACTAATCTATGGCTCCATCTTATTTCCCGGATAATGTTAGACGTTGAGCCCAAATATTAGGCCAATCCAATTATTGAACGGGCCATACCATAGGAAATAGTGGTGTTGGCCGTAAAAATTCATTTTTATGTTTTCACTCGCCAAAAATATATGGCATATTGGACTCATTAGGACGGTCTTGATCCATGGAAGCCAATGGACGGAATGGATTCCTCTTATGTGGGCCCCACCTATCAAAAACCATAAGACTAATGGTTTTCAAAAAAAAAAAAAATAGAGGTAGCAACAGTTGTTGCTGCTGTGTCAAAGGGCACGCAGGCAGCACGCACGGCCAGGCCTCACGGCCCAGCTATGGGCCCCCATCGTGATGCTTTTCGAACATCAACACCTTTCATTTGATGGGTCCCCTTTTTCTATGGGGCGTCCCCAAAAATCAGCTATATACGGAACTTAGGTGGGTCATACCATCTAAAATCATGTGAAGACGTGCCTAAAACATATAAAATCACTTGGTGGGACCTACTTGAAATTTGGACATGGCTAAGACTTGGTCTGAACTCTCATCCAAGTGGGACACACATAATGGGTGGACTGGATTTGTGGACCACATTATTGTGAGCCCCTGACTGTGTGACCCAATGAATGGTTGGGTAGCAAATAACATTCCAATGCCCCCACCCCCCCCCCCCCCCCCTTCTGGCCCGTGTAACCCAATCAACAGATTGGACGCAAATAAACATTACCATGGGCCCAGGTCCACGTAACCTTGTGAGCAGGTTGGACGTCAGATAAATAGCATGGTGGGCCCCAGTCTGAGTGGCCTCATGAACAGTTTGGATGGCGAACCAACGTCACCGTGGGCTCTAGGTCCACGTGACCTTATGAACTGTTTGGGTGGCAAATAAACCTCACTGTGGGCCCTAGACAGATTAGATGTAAATAGACATTTTGGTGGGCCCCTATTCATGTGACCTTATCAACAGATTGGATAGGAAAATAAACATTATGGCGGGCCTCACATGAGGCTCACTTAGATGCATACGGGCTGATGTGTTTAGGCCCATCTTGATGTATTTTTAGGCCCATTATTGAGGCCCACTCTATATATATGGGCTCATGTATTTAGGCCCATCTTGACATGTATATAGGCCCAACGTTGAGGCCCACTTTAGTATATATAGGCCCATGTATGTAGGCCATCTTGATGTGTTTATAGGCCCATTGTTGGGGCCTACCTTAATATATATATATATATATGCCCGTATTTTGAGGCTCATTTGATGTATTTGTGGCCCATTGTTGAGACCCTCTTTGGTATATATAAGGCCTATGTGATTAGGCCCATTGATGCACATAAAGCTCACGTGATTGGGCTCATTTTAATGCATTCTAAGACCCATGGGTGATGGCCCATTGCAAAGTACCTAAGGCCCATTGGTGAGGCTCATTAAGGTGGCCCACTTGATGAATATAAGGCCCATGAGATACGGCCCATTTGATGTATTTGAGGCCCAATGGGATGTACCTAAGGCACATTGCAATGTGTGATTCTGCCATGATTTATTTAATTATATTTAAGGCAAATCGAGCCTTGGGAGCAATGATGGTTAAATGCCCACATTGTCAGGATGATGTCAGTTAAATGTCCGCATTGTCACTCTCCCTAAGGCCCATTGGTTGGCCCGTACTTGTAGTGAGTAGGCCGTCTAGGCCCATCTTTGTTATACACAAAGCCCATCTTTATATACATGTTTAGTGTAGATCCATGATTCATGATCATACGCATCATATGTATGACTGATATGTGGAGTGATTGATCATAGCATATGCCTTCGGTGGACTATTTATGGGCTCCCTGATAGGCGGAGTTGCCCTACATGAGTGCATGGTACACGTATAACTGTTGCATGACTGGTAATGTGACTCATGCAATTGCATTTGTATGATTGTGATTATTTTATGCACTAACGACTTCAGGGCCATAGCCTCCACAGACACATCGTGGGTGGCTGGATTGGATACCGAAAATGTTTGGTTCTAGCATATAGGGGCCATAGATGTCCCTGGGTGAAAATCCTTAAACCCGATGGTACCAGAGGATGACTCCAACATCGAGACCGAGTGGATACACGAGCGCGCGAGGACTGTATACCAGTAGGCCGCGTCTCCCACTGTGTCGTGGTCGGTTAGAAAGGGGTGTGACCTTACCCGCCTGAGTGAGGGGGCAACTTCTAGGTTAAGTTTGACCAACTTGAGGAATCGGTCCGCTATCGAAGAGCCGGGCCTGATATTGGCAGATGGATAGTGAGGTATCTTCCACTCTCCCAGTTGTGCGTTCAGATGAGACGGCAAGCTGGCGTAGAGTGTACTAGACCCCGGTGATTATCCAAACTGAGAATCGTATTGACTTGATGTTCTAGTGAGGAGCTGTATTGATATATGGATGAGGATTGACTTGTTTGACTTGTATTTTGCACCGCATAGCCTTGGTACGGTTGATTGTATTCATGTATTCATGAGCATAATTCTGCATTACCCTGACCTTGCATACTGAGTACGCTTATATTGCTCACACACTTACACCACCCTCTAAGATTTCTATAAGCTTATGCACGATTGATGCGTACAAGTGACATCAGGACGCAGCCTTAGTCTCGCCACCATTGGATCATGCAGCCGAGCTTCTGGAGTTTTTGTTATTGTCACTATTTATATTTCCCTTTCCTACGGATTGTACGTAAAGTTTTTTATCATAGTGGATTTTGTGATGGTGTTCTTATGGTTATTGTTTGTGGGTTATGTTTATGTTATGCTCATTACGAATCAAATGAATATTAGAAATCCTCCTTGTAGCATCCCAGGATCGGAACCTGGTATATGGGTGCCGGGAGCCTAGAATGGGGTACTACGGAGCCTATCAGCGCCGGATTCGGTGATTGAAAATTTTGTTAGCTCAATTTTTGAGTTTGGGACGAGACATATGATTTATGGGCTTATCAGTATTTTCGCTTATTCTTATATTGCTTACTTGGCACTTACCTTGTGCACATACTTTCACCACCCACTAAGCTTTCTATAAGCTTATGCACTATATATACGTGCAAGTGGAGTTAGGTTGCAGCAGCGTTGAGCTTGGAGCATGCAGCGGACCTCTGGAGCTTTGATTTTATCATCTGTATTTTCTTTTCAGCATTGTATTCAAATATTTATATTAGTGGATATGTGATAATGATGTTGCCTTTGTGATTTGGGTAAACTTGTGGTTATGCTTATTACAAGTTAAATGTATGTTAGAAAATCCTCCTTATAGGATCCCATGATCGGAACCTGGCGTATGGATGCTAAAAATCGAGAATGGGATACTACGGAAGCTGTCGGCATCGGATTCAGCGATCAGGAATTTTGTGAGCCCGGTTTCTAAGTTTGGGGCGTGACAAGTATTTAGAAATTGTTTAATTTCTTGTTTATCATTAACTGCATTGATTGTGTTGATAGCATGTGTAACTTAGAACTAATGAAACTACTAAGTTAGCTACTCACTTTTTTAAAATACCAACCAAGAATATTATTGATACAGATTCTATCGAGGCCTCCGGCGGGTAGGCTTAGATTGGTTTGCGCCACCACTTTTATGTTATGGAAGATTTGGAATAAACTAAAAACTTTACACTTTAACCATCTTGGATATGTATATTGTGACTTGTATAATCCTCATAAGGGCGGACACCACTTTTCAATTGTACTTTCACTGTTTGCCTTATAATTATTAATTTTTGTTATCTCTGCCTCGCTTTGGTTCCGCTAAGTTGAATTGCACAAATCTGATTATTCTTATGTGAACTTAATGTGAATTAGAATGAAGACGCATGTGCATTTTATCAAGTTAACACCTGGGAACTCAGGATCAAAGTTAATGTACTGGGGTGTCGATTTTCGGGGTACTACATTTGCATATTTGAGAGAGAAAAAAGAAAACTAGTATAATGCTTCAACGCCTGAAATCCTTCCCAATAAAATTGTTTCAATGTCTAAAACTCCCTATATTTCGGAAGGTATGGAATTTTTTATTTATTTTTTTTTTTTTTGGCAAGCCAAATTAAAAAGGACCTTTAAAATAAAATAAAAATAAAAGGATGCATCATATCTAAAAAGAAAAGAAATTAAAAGAAAATTTAAAAATAGAGCTTGGTGGTGCCCATCCATTGATAGAATTGGGTATAAGGTGAAAATTTTTAGTAAGATAGACTGGTTTATATAGGGATTACTTGAAAGATGGTATTTAGGAGAGCCTAAGAATGATATTCACCAATTATTCAATTACCTATATAAATTATTGCTCTTTCTTATAGTACTTCAGTCATTTTAATTGAAGATTTCTAATTTGGCCTTATATATAATACACATTACACATGGAAAAAAAAATTTCTTACTATGTTCTTAGTCGAACTTGAATTAAATCCAAACTTGATGTAGAGCATGTCACGGACAGTTTCATGGCCAAGATGGATCAGAAAAGGCCTAGTCAACGACAGAAGTGATCCGGACTATCAAACCTTAAATCGAGCATATCTCACAATTCGGAATGAGTTATTCAGCATACCATATATGATTTTGGGGTAGGACAAGCTAATTTAGCCATGCAACCTCTCTATGCTGAGTTGCGCAAGCTGGATTTGTGAAATATCATCAGATTGATGGTCGTTTCCTTGTTTTAATTCCATTTTTACTATAAATAGTAAGTGTTAGTTTGATTATAACTCTTCATCCACTGGGCTTTAGGAGTTGTGCCCAACATGAAAAGTGCTTAGAATAATTAGGAGAACAGTGTGGTGAAGCCAAATAAGAAACTTAATTTTTTAGCTGAAAACCTTGCACACTAGTCGACATCACGACCATCTATAAATAGTTTACTATTTATAGCAAGTTGCGAATTCTAGGAATTTTCGTTGTAGTTTGATTTTGAAATTTCTTCCATTACTTAGTATCCCTATTCAAAGGGTTATGAACTCATTTATTTCATTCATCAATCAAATTATGAATTTTATAGAATTTATTTCTATTTTTATTTTTTTCCTCGTGGATTGGAGAAATCTCTGTGAGGAGTCCAGAGAAGCTTCGTGGATTCGAAGTAGTTATCCTTAAGGATGACGGTGATCGACTTCACACATTCATCCCTACATCAAAACTTTTTGTTCTATGAACTTTTTGCGTGTTTGTTTCTTTAAACAAAATTTTTTACTTTCTTTTTAATAATCAAGACCAAATTAAACAAAAACATTTCTCATACCTCTTTTTTTTTTCTTTCTTTTTTTCTTTTTTGTTATATTGCATTTTACTAACTATTTCTTTGATGTGTATGATCTATTCTTTATAGGGTTCAAGCTTGTATTAGTGAAGATGGAAAGAAAATGGCATCTCTATCAAGAAGGTTGTGTATAAATGGGGGTGCCTTTACAAGAGCACAATTGTGAAAAAGTGGAATAAACGATGGATTTTGCTAGAAAGGTTGTAAAGGTCCAAATTGTGGGATGTGTATGACATCTAACCCATTACACACTAAAGCCTAATGGCAGTACACTTTACTTTAGGATGATCCGATCATTATAAACCAATTATGGGATCATTATATCCGTTCATATACACATTCATTCGAGTTTCTAATTCACTGAAAACCATGAAGTCTAATAGGAATGGAGGTCGTCTACAAATAGTAAGTTTACTATTTATAGTAATTCACATTTTTAGGGTGTTTGATTTGGAGTCTAGTCTAACTTAATCTAATCGATGAATAGTTAATTCAATTGTCAATTTAATAAACAATCAAGTATTCAAAGATATATGAAGCTTAAAGATCAAGTGTATATGTGTATAAGTGTGTGTACATGCATGGACATTTATGTAACTTTATCTTAAAAAATTATTTTTTAAGAATACATATTAAAGTACATGCATAAAAAAAATTTAAAAAAAAAAAAAAAAAAAAAAAAACACTTATGTACCTACTCGTGTGCAAATTTTTTAGATCATTACAAAAATTTGTATGCCAGATCTAACCACGTTAGATCAAGCAACACAGCTAATGCCATGTGGCAATAATATCTAAGAATAAGACAAATGGAAGATCTTATTTGCTGCTCTGATGGCCGAATTCAATCAGAATCCTAAACATCATGAGTATACCGAGAAGGTTAAGTCCAATCAGTTATTACCATGAGGTCACATGTCACATGATTAAGATGCATGACATTATCGACTATCCACTTCAGAGACTGCATGGCTGATAATAGATAACGGCCGAAGCAAGGTCGAGCCAATGATAAATTTGGCCGATGCACGATAACGTCGTGTAAATGATATCTTTACAGTCGAAAGAATTTAACATAAATGAGCTACGTAACTATGAACGTTGGACAAGGGGCGACCGAGGGTGATCACGCATCCCTAGTCGAATCAGTTGTGGTTGCATGTGTCGAACGTGGGTATGTATGGTAACATAATAAGTATAGGGCAAGCACATACTGACGGGATCTAGAATTTTGTCAAGTCAGAGAGCATACATCCTATGAATATCTAGCATGTAATGATTAATAATCTAAACTACCAATAGCTCTAGATGAGATAGGATCTGGATTTTGCAAGTTAAAGAGCTCGAACTAGTAGAGGACCTCGAATGCAACTGCATGAACTATGCTACCATGAGTCATTTGATGAAACAAGATCCGGAATTCTGCCAAGTCACACAGCATACGCCCAATGGATAGCTATCAATGAGGGGCTGAGAAAGGAAGTAATAATGTTATGAATGTCACTCACATTACATGTACCCCACTCATTTCCTTTAGCATGGAACCCTAAGGATGTGAAAGATCCACTTGACTTGTTTTCTTTGGTTCTGCAATACATTCCCCAAGGTTACTAGAATTGCTCATCTGAGCACATAAGGAGTCGCCACCAGCTAGAAAAAGGCTACAGAATTTACAGTTGGCTAGAATCCATAAAATCACCTAAAGAGCAGGAAATTTGAAGAATTTTTTACTCAAGTGACTCCCGAATTGATTTGCATCATGGATTCTGGGTAAGGACCTCTGTTACGGAAAAAGAAAGGGTTAGGCACCATTTTCTCCTCATGCAGAGCACGGTCTCTACTTTGCTAAGCTGTACATTTCAAAAGGGGATTCACGAACTTCCAACGAACTAAAGAAAATCAAAGTATTATATTAGCTTATAATGTGTAACACCCTGAAAATCGGGGGTCGTGTATAAACTCAACTCCCGAGTTCCAGACCGTCACTTATGCAACAAAAATGGTTATGATTCGATGTTGTCTGATTTAAAGCATTCACATGAGTAAAAGTATACCAAAACTGCAATTCATACTTCAGATCCAGTGATAAAAGCAAGCGGAAGACTAAACAAGATATATATCACTGTATGGAAAAACAAAGTAATCTCAACTGTCTCCAAAGTATGACTACATCTCTGAGTCTCATATACATGTACATAATAAAAGAATAATGTTCAAAAAGAAAAGTCCCACTGATGTCCCCTCGATCCAGGTCGCCTACGGGAAGCCGTCATGATACTGCATATACGAGAACTCATCCTGGTCCTCGTCAATCTCCGGCTCCACCTCCTGGATCTCGTCGTCACCTGCAACTACAACAGGGTCTGGTGGGTGTTGCAAACACCATCCCGTAACGTGGGAATGAGTGATCAACTCAGTGGAATCATAGAGCAAAGATTAGCATGTTCACAATTCAATCACGCGATAATAGTAAAGCAGTAAATCAGACAAGTCCTAATACTGTTGTTAATGCAAGATGATATGACGTGATGTATGCCCTCACCGACGATCACCCTCATACGGCAACATCTTACGACCGCGGCATGCCACACTCCCTAGAGTGCTCCACATCTTCCAGGCACATGCAATGCTATGGTGATATGATTACCAAGTTGTTATTAGTCCATTCAAACAGCAGGATTGGGAAACTAAGGTACCTCCCTTGTATCAATCCCAACACGGATCCTGTCTAGGGTCGTCACTCCTAGTAATCTCATACGATGTACATTTCGTAGGTCACTGCAAGGGCTGTTGCTCGCACTCGTTGCACCGCTCCCCCATCACCTTATCAATACAGGCCTACTGTACTCTACTGCACGGAAGGGTCGTCGCCTCCCGTGAACTCAGAATACGCTCGCGGTCACTACAAAGGGCTCGTCGCCTGATCAGTGTAGGCCGACAGCTAGAATATAGTGTCCCATACCACCATAATCTGCTCACGAGTCAAGGTGCTCACTGGTCACTACGGGGAGGTTTGTGGCCCCAGCGTAGGCCGACAGCTCGACCACGGTGTCCCATACCACCATGCCCGGCTCATGAGTCTTCGTGGATCAAGGTACCACGGTTAATAGGGTTTACAATGGTAAGTTCAGTACCCTAGGTTCAAGCAGTTATGATACATACAAGGTGAACAAACATCGGCCAGTCGGGTTACTTGACGGGCTCGACTAGCGCGATCGCATCTCGAATTGAACGACATGAAGTGCGTAAAACACTTCGCGTGGCCTAACCACTGCCGCCAACTCTCAACACGAATCACATTCATCGACGCGTCGTTCGTGGCTGTGACCAGTCAGCCACGAATTCGCTCGGTTACCGACTGCCTGGACTAAGTCAAGTCCCACACATCTATGGAATTACATTAACACTATAAAAAGGTATTGGAATTGAAATACATCATGTGAGCATGTTAGCACATGTTATAACATTCAACTTAAGCAAATCTTCAAGGCATACTTCCCATGCATATTCAACTTAAGCAAATCCTCAAGTACATACATTCCATGCATGTAATGAAATCATGCATTTTGTCAACATGTAGAAAATCATTTAGGTCAGCATAATAATTGAAAAATCAATCACAAACTATCAAATAACATCATTTAATTCAATACATACTAATACAAGCATTTATACAAACACATACACTACACACTTAAGTCTACATATAGTATGTCGACCCAAAGTGTGCAACTAGGCGAATCTCTTCGCCAAACTAATTATGCACGCATTCCTAACTTCCTAATGCGACAACAAACCATGTCAATCACATCAGCAAAATATGAATGCAAACAGTACTTCCTACAAATGACTAAAATGCCCTAAATCTCATATTCTTCGTTAGCTTACGAAACGGGAAACGGAGAGCATTTTGTACATGTCAAACGGCGATGCCGTCAAGAATCTACTATTAAACGACATTGAAAGCGTTGGGAACCGTCAATCAAAGCGTCTAAAATCCTCACCTAGTGTCTTGTAGACTCGGGAATTGAAGCGGAGTGTATATGCTTCGTCTACGGCGAGTAAGGAGCCTAATACATAAGATCCATAAGCTACATCGCTATGGAAACAAGGAAAACTCAAATCACCAACTATTTAGGGTTTTTACTTACCTAGGATTGCGGTGGAATCGCCGGGAAAGCGGTAGAGGAGTGTTGCTTAAGCATGTGCAACACGTAGCACAAGCGGCGGGAAGAACTCTCTCACTCTCTCACAATCTCTCACTCTTTTTCTCTCTCCCAAGCTAGGGCTTCTCTCAAATTCGGATGGGAGAGAGGAGTGAGGGTTTCAACCCCTTTTATAGCCTAAAACATTCCCAAAATAGGCTTGGGAACAATGTTTACTTGGTGCCTAACCAAATCGGGGCCGTTTCGGTCCAAAAGGGCATTTCTGGAGGTCCCCTGGCCAAATGCGGTCGGACTTAAGCTCATGCATACTAGATCTAGCATACATCCAGTTTTCAGACCGGTTGGGTTCCCAGATCGCACGTGGCGGCCCAGTTTCAGTTTAACGGTCACCGCACCAAGATCAGGCCTATAAGTCTCGTGATATATAATAGATATTTTTCCTGATCCAAGGGTGTAATTTGGCTGTATTCTGACGGTTAGAATGCTTAATACTGATGCGTCAAATTTGTGTGCCAGATTTGAATTTGAAATTCCAACTATGTCCCTATTCACACTCTCTTCGGTCCGGGCTCAATGAAATAGCCTGTGATCATCGGTTTGACTTGATTTTTGGAATGAGTGTCAAGCCCAGCTAGACGGTCCTAACGGTCTAAGATAGGAGGTATCGAACTTTCGACGCGCGGTCTAGATCCAATACAAAGTTTCAAGGAGGTCCCGAGAACAAACCGGCTTAGAGCTTGATCCGAGGCTTTAGAGCATTATAGCACCCTTAGTTCCACTCGCTTCGGGCCTTGTAGAACGTATTTAAAGTGATCAGGGACCATTTTCCAGCTATTCCAACGTTGCACTAGCTAACCTAGTCACATTTTCTAAAGGAATGAATTCTACGCAATTTCGGGTCGAGTTGGTACTCGAGCCCAAGTATGGATTTTTCACGGGCGTTACATAATGGCCTAGGTAAATAGAAAAAGAAATTAAAGAAAATCGAATGTATGAATCAAACAAAAAATAAATATAAAAGGAAAATGGGAAAATGAAAATGGACATAACACTAAACTTTTAATTGTCCCTTTAAACCACTCCTTCTGATATAGAAGATCCCCAAAAGGGGCAATTGTAGAGTATACTCTAAGTGGCATCAGGACAGAGCCTACTAGTCAAAACATATGAAAATAAAAACAAGACACAAGTGTGTTTAAAGACTTTGGATGTGTAAGGATGTAACATCCCAGATTTTGGCTAATCTGGGATTAGACGTCCTTAGGCAATGGGTCAACTAAAACACCTGAAAAATCGCTTAGAACCCAATTCCATAGCCAAAGAAATCACGTAGGACTAATTCCTTTGAAAAATAAGTGTAAGTTAGCTAGCGCGACGCTAGAGTAGCTGGGAAATAGTCCCCGATCACTTCAAATACATTCTACAAGACCCAAATCGAGTAGAACAAACAACTCTACAACACTCTATAACCTCGGATCAAACTCTAAGCAGGTCTGTTCTCTGGACCACATTGAATTCTTGAATTGGATCTAGACCGCGCGTCGAAGGTCCGATACCTCCTATCTTAGACCGTTAGAACCGCCCAGCTGGACTTGACAATCATCTCGAAAATCAAGTCAAACCGATAATCACAGATTATTTCGTTGAACCCGGACTGAAGCGACCGCGAATAGGGACAGATTTGGAATTTCAAATTCAAATCTGGCACACGACTTGACGCGTCAGTATTAAGCGTTCTGACCGTCAGAATTCATCCAGATTACACCCTCGGATCAGGAAAAATTTCTATTTATTATCATGAGACTTTCAGTCCTGATCTACGTGCGGTGACCGCTGAACTGAAACTAGTCCGCCACGTGCGATCTGCGAACCCTGCCAGACTGAAAACTTAATACGAGCTACATCTGGTACACATGAGCTTAAGTCCAACCGCAATCGACCAGGGGACCACCAGAAAGCAGCTTTTGAACCGAAACAGCCCCGAAATGGATAGGCACCAAGTAAACTTCATTCCGGAGCCTATTTTCGGCGTTTTTAAGCTTATAAAAGGGGTTGAAACCCTCATTTCTCTCTCCCATCTGAAAATTACAAACCCTAGGAAAAGGAGAGAGAGTTTGAGAGAAAGAGAAGAAGGGATTTTTCCCGCTTCCGAGCCACCGACTGCTAGTGCTTCAGCACTTCTTCCCAATCACCTGGCTGGTGATTTCTCCACTTTTTCAGGTATAAAATAACCCTAGAACTTGCTGATTTAGGGCTTACCTAGATTCATAGCATGTTAGCTAACGTATTCCATAAATCAGGTTCTCCTACTGCCGTAGACGAAGCGTACACGCTCCGTTCAAAATCCCGCAACCATAAGAGACTAGGTGAGAATTTTAGACGCTTTGATTGACGGTTTACAACGCTTTCAATGTTGTTTAATAGTAGATTATCGACGGCATCGCCGTTTGACATGTACAACATGCTCTCCGTTTCCTGTTTCGTAAATTAACGAAGAATATGAGATTTAGGGCATTTTAGTCATTTGTAGGAAGTACGGTCTACATGCATATTTTGCTGACGTGATTGACATGGTTTGTTGTCGCATTAGGGAGTTAGGAATGCTTGCATAATCAGTTTGGCGAAGAGATTCGCCTAGTTGCGCACTTTGGGTCGACATACTATATGTAGACTTAAGTGTGTAGTGTATGTGTTTGTATAAATGCTTGTATTAGTATGTATTGAACTAAATGATGTTATGTAGTAGTTTGAGATTGATTTCTTGAGTAATATGCTGACCTAAATGATTTCTTACATGTTGACCTTATGCATGATTGCATTACATGCATGGAAAGTATGCCTTGAAGATTTGCTTAAGTTGAATGTTATAACATGTATTAACATGCTCATATGATTGTATTTAAATTCTAATACCTTTACATATATTGTTAATATGATTCCATAGATGTGTGGGACTAGACTTAGTCCAGGCAGTCGGTAACCGAGCGAATTCGTGGCTGACTGGTCATAGCCACGAACGACGCGTCGATGAACGTGATTTGTGTTTAGAGTTGGCGGCAGTGGTTAGGCCACGCGAAGTGTTTTACGCACTTCATGTCGTTCGACTTGAGATGCGATCGCGCTAGTCGAGCCCGTCAAGTAACCCGACTGGCCGATGTATGTTCACCTTGTATGTGTCATAACTGCTTGAACCTAGGGTACTGAACTTACCATTGTAAACCCTGTTAACCATGGTACCTTGATCCATGAAGACTCATGAGCCGGGCATGGTGGTATGGGACACCGTGGTCGAGCTGTCGGCCTACGCTGGGGCCACAAACCTCCCCGTAGTGACCAGTGAGCACCTAAACTCGTGAGCAGATTATGGTGGTAAGGGACATTATATTCTAGCTGTCGGCCTACACTGATCAGGCGACGAGCCCTTTGTAGTGACCGCGAGCGTATTCTGAGTCCACGGGAGGCGACGACCCTTCCGTTGCAGTAGAGTACGGTAGGCCTGTATTGATAAGGTGATGGGGGAGCGGTGCAACGAGTGCGAGCAACAGCCCTGGCAACCCTTGCAGTGACCTACGAAATATACATCGTATGAAACTGCTAGGAGTGACGACCCTAGACAGGATCTGTGTTGGGATTGATACAAGGGAAGTACCTAAGTTTCTCAATCCTGCTGTTTGAATGGACTAATAACAACTTGGAAATCATATCACCATAGCATTGCATGTGCCTGGAAGATATGGAGTACTCTAGGGAGTGTGGCATGCCGCGGTCATAAGATGTTGCCGCATGAGGGTGATCGTCGGTGAGGGCATACATCACGTCATATCATCTTGCACTAACAACAGTATTAGGATTGTCTGATTTACTGCTTTACTATTATCGCGTGATTGAATTGTGAACATGCTAATCTTTGCTCTATGATTCCACTGAGTTGATCACTCATTCCCACGTTACGGGATGGTGTTTGCAACACCCACCAGACCCTGTTGTAGATGCAGGTGAGGCCGAGATCCAGGAGGTGGAGCCAGAGATCGACGAGGACCAGGATGAGTTCTCGTATATGCAGTATCACGACGGCTTCCCGTAGGCGACCTGGATCGAGGGGATATCAGTGGGACTATTTTGAACACTTTATTTTTGTTCATTTGTATATATATGAGGCTCAGAGATGTAGTCATACTTTGGAGACAGATGAGATTTACTTTGTTTTTCCATACAGTGATATATATATTGTTTAGTCTTCCGCTTGCTTTTATCACTGGATCTGAAGTATGAATTGCAGTTTTGGTATACTTTTACTCATGTGAATGCTTTAAATCAGACAACATTAAATCATAACCATTTTTGTTGCATAAGTGACGGTCTGGAACTCGGGAGTTGAGTTTATACACGACCCCCGATTTTCAGGGTGTTACAAAGGAGTATGCGGATGGGAACAGGGATAGGCATCAGCTAAATGTTTGCTTTTGATTGGAGAAAGGAAGGAATCAGGGAGAAGCTTGGGAAGGCTTGAAGAATGGTAGAGAAAGGAAACCTACAAAGAATTTTATAGTCCTCCTCTGGAATGGGCTCTCTGATTGTTCCTACCCTTTTTCTCTCTAACTCTACCTCTAGATAAACCACTCATTGGCTTTCAACCCTTACTTCCTCCTTTTTTCTTGTTTTTTTATAAGTACGTGGGTCTCCTTAAATAGCCATTTTAGGGAGGGATGCGTAAGGGCATGTTTTCATCTTCAACTCTATCGAACCAAGAATAAAGTATTATTGGCTCAGTGCAAAGTTTTGGCTCAATAGAACCGAAGCAAAGGAGTAAGGCGGTGAGGTTGTGATTCATCTGATGCATTAGGAAACAACACCCGGCCACATGGTTGCATGCTTTGATCGAAACTGGCCAAGAGGTCATTGGCTTTGATTGAAATCGGCCAAGAGGTAGCTAGTTCTGACTAAAACCGTCCACCCAGTGGTAGTGAGATCAAAATTGGCTACCTAAAGGTAAGTTTTGAGTGATCTTGTATGTGTGGTCCAATCTGCCTTGTCAGTTGTCTTCCTGGTGTGTTTTTACCTGTGTAAATGATCTGATCAGGGTCCATGTGAAGTCAATATTCGAAATTAGGTAGTTGTCTGAAAGTGGGGTGTCTACAGTAACAACAACACTAGGTTAGCCGATTTTCATGGTGCACATTGAAATTGTAGGTTATTATACTAATACCACCAAGCTTAGAACTTTAGTTAAGTCCTAGGGGGGTGTGAATAGGACCTTTTAAAATATATACCAATTTATTCCAATGAAGCCACAAGAAGAAGTGAGTCAAAGATCATAAACAATAAAAAAATACAATTATATGTGCAAAGTAGTATATGATGTGAGATAAAAATATCATGTGCGCACTAAACCTAGAATACAATCTATTCATGCATCCATAAATAATAAACAAATCAAATCACAAGTATAAATAGAAAGGCATCATCAATCACAAACACAATAATATATAGTGGTTTGGCTACTTGCCTACTCCACTCCCCGAGGACTAACTCAAACTCAAATTTTCCGGATTTCATTATCTCGCATGGTTTTCAATTGGTTTACCGCTAACTTTTACAATCCTACACAATGACCCATGTACACACCCATCAATGGCCTACACAAGGTCTTACTCGATTAGTCCTACACAAGAACTAATCCACATACACAATCGCCAATGGCCTACATAAGGACTTACACGTACACAACGATCAGTGGCCTACACAAGGACTTACATGTCTACACCCATCAATGGCCTAGACAAGGAGTTAATCGAGTTTGGGTATCAAACTCTTGAATGGTTTTACAAAAAAAAAAAGAAGCAAAAACGTACACACCCATCAGTGACCTACACAAGGACTTTGACTTCAAATAAATGGACTTTAAACAAAAAATCTTACAAGTTTGGATGAGGCCCATTATAGAACAAATCTTGAAATGTTTCTTCAATCTTGAATCGTCTTCTCTTTAGTTCTCCTGATCTTTAAATTGGATTTTGTTTAACTCCTAAATTAACAACCTTGCAATGGATCTTCCTATTGAAAATACCAAGGTAATAGGACAATGGGATAGGTGTTGAATCTCCTACAACTAAGGTATAGTTAGTTCCAAGAGAAAATTTAATTAGATGGGCATACTAGAGGATGATAGATAAAGAGTTTTCATATAGAATCAATTTATAATATCTAGAGGATACACGTGAACATGTTTATCTTCAATTGGAGCTTGGAATGCTCATATAGAGTGATGAATCACAAAGAAGATGGCATGAACTTGGTGGATTAGAGCCTATGTGATAAAAATGGGAGTTGTATGCATAGAGGCTCTAAAACTATCAAAAAAACATCTCATTTGCAAAGGTCTAAGTATCCATTTTATCGAAAAAGTTCTCCAATGCATCTATAATGGTTATCTTTCCATTCGATCGACTCGAATTGATTGCATTGTCGATTCGATCGATTGGTATGAATTTATGCTATTTTGGTCACTAGACACTTTTGGACACTTTCAATTGAATCGACAGGAGTTGTTGATCGAATCAACTCGAATCGATAAAAGTTGTCAACTCAATTGATAGACTACTGATTTCTACTAATTTTGGTTTCCAACCATTAGTAGCTCTGAACCTCTATAAGTCTAGCTGAACTTGTTCATTTTTAAGTCTTAGACTTGTATTGATAAAATAAAGATTTTCATATAAAATTGTATCATTTAGAGGTAGGTTATTTTAAAACTAAATGAGTCTAAGGCTAGATTTACCAAGGCACCTCGATTTACTTGAATCTTCACGCCTTGATCCTGCAAGTCTTCAAGTCTTTGGACATCTGTCTTCCAATTAAGCTTAACCAACTCAAGATACAAATATATATTTTTCAAAAACCAAGGCACTTATCCACATTGCACGTTCAGATGGGTGAAAGGATAGAGAGAACCCACACATGGTAGAACATAAGAGGCTCTCATCCACGTAGTAGCCTAAAATCGTGCATATGATAGACGATCGATCCACAATAGTTGCTCTTCACAGATGGAGAAACACTATAGGCCACGATTGTCCTTGGCCTAAATGGTTTTTTCTTCTTTTTTTTGTTAGCTTGTTAGTACACAACACTGTCAGTTCACACTTCACCGTTAGCCACCCCCACTAGGGAATCAATGCCAAGACCTCGGTGTTAAAACGAGGTATCTTTCACTCAGTCTACCACTTGAGCTATGGATCAGGGTGGTTATTCACACATTAGCAAACGCAAGAAGTGGCTACATAGATCACTCTATATCAACCACCTGAAAATTCTATAAATAGGATAGAGATTAAAGAGCTCTAGGCTCATTAAGACAACCAAACCACAGAGTAACACTGCCTTAGTTTAACTCTATCATGTCTGTCTACACTACTACATTGAACCAACCTTAACTAAGCTCAATGTAATCGGTTTATGATATTACGCCCTTTTAGATTAGTTTTCATTTTTTGTAATTTCATTCATCCGAACCATAATCATTGGATCAAGGAAGACCCGAATTTTAGGACTTTGCCACCTACACCACAATTGCTAAATCTCATATAATTTTCTTTTATTTGAAAGTATTTGTCCTTATAACATTTATAAATGCAATTTTATTTCTTTTAGCTATTTTCATGTTATGTTAGTGTTGACTAACTATTGGTATCAGGGTGAAAAAGTCCTTTTAGCTGAAAGGCAAATTTATAAAAAAAATAAATAAATAAATAAAAATCATTAGAAAGAAGAACCATCACCTTTGCAAATCGCTTGATTTTCATAACAGGTGACTGAATAGACGACCGATTCATGAGGTTTTTGGTCTCTCAATCTATCTCAGGGCTTGGGATTGAGCCACATTTTGCATTGGCACACCTGACGCAGCACACAAATCACGTGACCGAATTCGATCCAAACACAACCCTGCAATTTTGATTAGGCTTTTCTTTCACGTGCCAAGGGGCTTTTTTCTTTTAATCAACCAATTGGATGACGTTTCAAAATATGATTTTACGTGCATTATCTTTGGCAAGAAAAGGGTGTTGTTATGTACATAATCTTTGGGGATCCTTGCTCTTGCTTGGGTGATAGACTCTCGGGAGTTTCAACACCTGGTCAAGGGTTCGAGTATCCATAGGTGGTGAAAGTCCACTACACGCGTGAGTGTGTGGGTGTGTGTGTGTGCGTGTGTAAAAAATAAAAATAAAATGTACATAATCTTTGGTAAGATAAAATGGCTATTCTGCTCCGAATGATTTTGATGAGTTATAATTTGAAGCTGTCAACTAAGCTTCAATTTTACAATAGCCTGTTTTATTCTAAAGGGGGGAATGCCTGTCGAACTCAGAACAGGTGGAATTTGTCTAAAACACAATGTAATAGAAAATAGACATACAACTTGTACTTTTTAAATTGTCTTTTCAATGACATATTTGCATCTCTTCTCATCACATGGGAGAAAATAGACATACAACATGCATTATTTAATTTGTTTTGGAATTTTTTTTTCCTTTGAACCAGTTCTCATGAGAACCTATGAGAACCCTTTAAAAACTCCTTTTAAGAACTCACTCCATGTGTTGCATACATGCAATCAAGGCAACACGACCCTTCATCTTGCTTGAGTGAAGGGTCATGCAAACAAATAGGGAGTTTTGCAACTTAGGTGGGCGAGCGGGTGACCCATCCCACTTTGGTCTCTTTGATGTGGGCCACCTAAGTTTTAGATCAAGCTGATTTTTTTAGCCCAAAGGGATTCATGAGGTAAGCACTCGATGGAGAGGTTGGATATCGTGCATAGATCACGTGGGGTGAGTTCTCCTAAAGATCATTACTCAAATTGTTTCTAAAATAAAATAAATATTAAAAAACCTAGAGCCAAAGGGCCTAAAAACAAAATAACCTAATGTTTTGTTAAGTTATTTTAGTACTCCTGCGTACATCAGGAGATGAGTTAAAATGGAAGTTTTATTCAAATTGTTTTAAAAAAGAAAACATTACTAAACCCAAAGGAACTAAAAACAAACCTAAATATATAATATAGTGTCGCATTTTAAAAGTTTTGTATAATATATTTGATCACGTGATGTGCATTATATATTTTAAGATTTTATGTCATTATAGAAGATTTAACGGTGCTTGTTATTTTGAGGTTGTTATGCACCCTCCAACCAGTCAGAAGCGACATATCAGATTGGTCCCACAAGATTAAATAATTTTGGAAGTTAGTTCAAGTATCAAATAGGCCACACATGCATGAAAAAGACAACCCATAATAATGGATTGCTCATTGTTTTGGCACCGTGGAATTATTGGTGGCCCACATCTTTGAACAGTGTAAGTAGGGTGATCTGTCTGTTTCGTCCTCACGTGGATGGACTATGACTCACAAATGTACTCGGTAGAGCAATTTAACATATGGGTTTTAAGCATTCATAGACATGATTAAGAAAATAAATAGAGCAATGGTCAACTTTCTGTTGTACCCTGATTCTGGCAATTCTAAGAACGTCGTCCAGAAATGACACGTGTAATTGTATGAGAGATAGGAAGTGGATAAAAAGGATCTTCAAATATTTGGAGCACTTTTTGTGAGTTTACATTTAGTGTAAGTCTACTTTTATACCTTAGAAGATAGTCGACAAAATGTTATGGTCGACATACAAGAAAGGCGATTGAGCTATTTAAGATATAAAATACGACCAAGAGTAATAAAAACAAAACATTGGCTGACAAAAGTGAAGCAAGCATCCAAAAAGTGTTTGGAAGAGGAATAATCACAAAAAAAAAAAAGTAACAAAAAAAAAATCTATAGGGAGACCTTTCGATTAATGTAACCATTACAATAAATGGAAGAAGGATATGGAGGAATAAGCTACAACATAAATCTATAAATAGCAATGGAAATCAATAGAGTAAGATATCTCAAATAATCCAATCCAACTAAATAAACAAATTTATTTTATCAATTTCTTTTATCTCAACTTATTCTAAGAATAGCGATAAGCAAGTAGCGGTAATTTTTAACCATAATCTTTAGTTATAATATAAGTCTACACTCATACGCTAGATTTGTTTTTTATCCAATATCAAGCAGTTTTTTTAAGAGACGCATTCTTAATGATGCTCATAATGATTGATTGTGAGTTTTTTCTTTTGTTCAATTATAATGGTATTCTGAAAGTCCTTTCTTATGAATGGCACAAAGTAACCCATATTCGGAGGAAGAACCCACCCCTCTTATTATCTCCTCATCATCAAAAACTTCTACAAGTGGCGAAGTAAGTGACTGATCTTCTCATAATTTAGTCATATACTTTCATATTGGACGTATTTATTATTTTCGTACTTGGGGTCAAAGTTGATCAGTTTGGATTGAGCCGTTGTATTATCCCGGCATACCTTCATAATTATTGTAAATAAATAAAATAAAATAAAATAATAATTAAAAAAATATAAAAATAAAAACCTAAGCAACCAACACATTCAACCGAAAAATGTCCATATATTGAGCTGGAAATCTTTCAATTTGAGATATTATTTGAGGCAATCTCCATTTACAATCCAGCTTGAACCGTTGATTCTTGAAAATCAATGCATGCTATGGAAAGATACAGGCCACTAATCATGTTACCCTCATTTGTGCAAACTTTCCCACCAGGTACAAAAAAAATCAAAGTTTTAAGGCCAAGGAAGCATTTTTTTTCTTTTTTTTTTCTTTTTTCTTTTTTATAACAAAGGGTACAAGCACACCACCTTTACTTTTATGGATTTAAAAAATGTGTGGCCAAAACGAACATTTGACACACTTACCTCATCCACGGATAAATTTCCGAATACACCAAGGAACACTAAATACCCCTTGAAGAATAAAAAACAACACGTTGTACTTAGGACGAGGACTGGACACATCTGCCTTGTACTTTGGAATGCATGAAGGGGCACCTTGTGAATTTTATTACATTCATAAGTAAAACAAGCCAAATATCATGATATTTGGTGCAACCAAATGCATTCCAAAGGTTTCACATGAATAGTGGTTGACATCATGCACATGTGAACGTATGGGGAAGGCCAGGAGGAAGGCGTGGAGTCCACAATGGTCTAGAACATTTGTTTTATGCAAGCATGTAAAACACCTAAACTCTCCGTGGTCCACAATGCTGTTGTAAGTGTGAAATTCACTCCATGCATAAGATGGAAATCATCGTTAGAAGTACAAGAGATAAGCCCAATTAAAGGCTCACATGAGTCGCACCAATAGAATAACGTAAAAATGCTCTCAAAATAGCTATGTTCATTTGGAAAAATCAGGGAGTATGGGTTAGGTAAGGAGTTATGAGCTAAGACAATTAACACGGCTTTCTTAGTGAATCGCTCCCCATCCACACCAATTGATTGTAAAATTCTAGAAAAAATATGGAATGGTCAGGAAGTTGACCACTTAAGATTACAGATATTTGATTGCGATGCTTACTCTCATGTACCATCGATTAAGAGGGATAAGACCAAAGGACAAAAACAATATATATATATATATATATATATATATATATATATATATATATATATATATATATATATATATATATGCATTTTTTGCTATGGTGATGGAGTGAAATGGTATAAATTATACGACGGGTATTAACGAAAAATTATATTTAGCCATAACATCAAATTCTACGAAGGTTCTTTGCATTGGAAGGATGTACACAAGGAAACGAAAAAATCGATTGTTAATGCTAAAACAAACAGAAGTGAAACACCCAAAGACGATAAGCTTTAAAAAAAAAGGTACTTGAAGAGGTGGTAACACCACCTATTAGGACGAATTCACTGAGAAGTCGCGAATTACTGATGAGATAGAAAGATGACTCAAATGTTGTATTTTCCCTCATTATGGATGAGGGGGATCCGTCCACCTTTCAGGAAGCATTATATAACACAAATGCTGAGAAGTGGATGGAGGGTAATGCATGATGAGATAAACTCTTTGTACATGAATGAAACGTAGGAGTTTGTTGAGTTTCCCATTGGATGAAAAGCGATTGGGTACAAGTGAATATTCTGTAAGAAACTAGATGGGTACAAGGCGAGACTGGTTACAAAGGAATATGTTAAGAAAGAAGGCGTATACTTCAGTAAGATATTCACATCATTTGTGAAGTAGGTAACTGATCGAACCTAAGGTTTGACAACCCCAAGTGCAGGGATGCAATGTAGTAATAACTCAGTAAGACCGAGGTTGAATCCATAGGGATCAGGGAACACAACTTAGAACTAATCTAAAGGTAATAGTTTGTCCAAGTTTTTAATCCAGTAATAAGTTAAAGGGTTTTAAAATAATAAACAAATAAATAATGATCTAGGAATCCACTCATAGCAACCATAATATCTCATTCACTAATTTAATGTATAACTCAATTGAAATCGAAGTTTCATCATATCCAATCGAAAGATAATTCTCTTAAAGAAATCATAAACACCAATAAGAATATGAATTCGATTGAATGATTCTCTCATGAATCATGAAGATTTCAATCACAGGAAATCAAATGTGTCTAAAGCACCCTTAGGCAACATAGATCAATTAGTTATACAGATTGAATCCTCTAATTCAGTTTAAACAATTGTTAAATCAAAGTATTCATTATACTCATAGTTCACAACAAATTCAGAAATAAACGACTCAAAGACTTTAAAATAAATCCATATCTATTATAAAATATTATGATCATTCAAACCAATGTTATTGAATCAAATAAAGTAAATACTATAATTAAATTGCAAGCTTCATTACTTAGCCTTAGCTAAGAGATTAGCCTAGCATGACTAATGTAACACCTCGAAAATTAGCACCTGAGTATAGAGAACCTGATCCCGAGTTTTCAAGTGTTAACCAAACAAAAAACGCACGAGTGACCTCATTCAGATTTACATTCATTCCACATAAGAGTAATCAGAGTAACACAATTCAATTTAGCGAATACAAAGTGAGGTAAAGATAACGAAAATCCATAATTATAGGGCTAACAGTAAAATACAATTAAAATATGGTGTCCACCCAAATGGGGATTACACAAGCCACAATATACATACCCAAAATGATTAAAGTAGAGACTTTTGAGTTTGGTCCAATCCTTTAAAATATAACATCCATGGTGTAAGCCACTCTAAACCCACCCACATGAGATCTCGATAGTACCTGCATCGATAGTATGGTTTATTTGATATTTTAAAACACCATCTCAGAGTGGGAGTGAGTGATCAACTGAGTGGTTCCATTAACTCTAGGTTACGCATGTTATTAATTCTACTAGCATAAGTAATAATAAATTAACTTAAACACCCAGTTCCTAAATACTATTATTAATGCACATGCATGCAGTCATGAGATGATGCATGCCCTCACATTCTAGCACTTCCTCGTAAGCGACTTCGACATCTCATTCGTAAATGCCAATACTCCCTTAATACGCGACCACAACGCCCAAGTTGCCACAACCTATGCTAATACAATGCTATGAATGTTCATGTTAACCAAGTATTCAATTAAGTTCATTCATCCAACAAGATTGGGGAAACTGAAACATCTCCATTTATTCAATGACCTTATCAAAATCACTTGGCTCAACACAACCTTAGCTGCTCTGAACCTGTGATCCATGATTCAAATTTAGGTATCACCCATTTATCTCACAAATTAATAATTTCAAAGGTAAGGCATGATACCCTAAGGTATGAAAATCAACTCGGTACGAATCATCACCAAACATCAAATATGATCACTCAATTCTGAGGTATGGGCTTGTCACATTAAACCAAATCACCACAAGGAAAAGGGCACGTCAACCAATTTCATTCATGCCTGGGTCGTTCGAACGGTAGTCTGGCACGGAACCATCGGCCGGGTAATTTGACAGGTGTCATTCGAAAAATTATATATCACTTCCATTAGTGCTCATTGGTCACTATGGAGAGGCTCGTCACCCCAGTGTAGGCGACAGTATGGACATAGTGTCTCATACCACCATGCCCGGCTTCCAAGACTTGGGGATCTTATCACTAACGGCTATTAGCAGTCCTCTCTAGGGTATGGGGTCCTCCAGATTCAAACAGGCATGATCATACATGGTGGACACAAATGATTAGTCACTTATTAGGCTAATTCGGTTGATTCTGACTAACTACGGCATAATCGGCTTGGGTGTAAGCATCCCGTGTAGTCCGACTACTGCCGGTTATCCGCGTTTAATCCGGATCAATCAGATTAATCTCGAGAAGTCAACCCAATCGAGGCCGCCCTTATATATTCGCAATTTGTCGGCCAACCCGACTACCCAGGTAGTCCCAGTTAATCAATCGCACTAATAAATTGACTACCACAACTATAGGGATAGATATAAATAGTCAATCAGAAAATTCTACTTTATAATGCATTTCATCAAAATGTAGGTTACGTTACACTAAGATAGCAATTCATGAAAAGTAAGCAGTCATACAAGTGCGCACTGGTTAACATGCATTCATTCTGCGCATTATATCAATCATCAATCGGCACTAATTAGCACGCATTTGTTCATCCATTATCCAAATTAATAATCAACAATGGTTAGCATGCATTCATCTACGCATTACAAATCAATCGACATTAATTAGCATGCATTAGTCCATACATTACCCAAATCAATAATCAGCACTAGTTAGCATGCATTCATTTATACATTATACAAATCATTAATCGACACTAATTAGCATGCATTAGTACATACATTATCCAAATCAATAATTAACACTGGTTAGCATGCATTCGTCCATGCATTACACAAATCATTGTTCAAGACAAGTTAGCATGCGTTCATCCATTCATAACATAATTCATTAATTGTGATATGGGGTTCGATAAACGGAAACCTATGGGTAATGGTCTGCACCTTGGGGTGGTGCACTGGGTTTCGGGCTTGCTCATAGGGCTAGGGTCCTACGGATCTTCTTGTCAGTGTCATGTCCCAAGACGAACGGCTTGTAAGGCCTCATGCATTCAATTCTCAAAGGAAAATCTTCATGAAAGGGTTTGTTATTTACCTCAAATCGTTGTGGGGGAGATTCCAACAATGTGATGTGGTGCAACAATGTCACCAGTTAATGGCAGCGGGGAGGATCCTCAAAACCAACTCCTATCTTACACCTTCTCCCTTCTCTTCTATTCTCCCTCTCTCCTTTCTTACAATAGAAATACATGTGGGAGTGGGAGTGGGAGTGTGAAAATAGGGGGCTATTTATAGTGCCAAAATGTGCACAAATAGATTTGTTATTCCATTAAGGTTGCCTTGGGGGAGGTTATTTTTTACTTACAGGGCCTCATCGGAGGCCCACTGATTTATCTATACAATGGGCAAGTGCCCTACTATAAGATCAACATTTCATCACAATCGAATGGTAACCGGATGCTCCGATTAGCCATGGGGACCCCACTTGCGATGAATGGTCATCAATGATTGATCAGGGCCGCAACTTACAGATATGTGTAGGAAAATATCCTTAACTCACACATCGAGTTTGTTTGAAAGCCAACGGTCAAAAAGTCGCAAGTTTGCAAAAGAGCGGAGAGCCGAATTCACTTAAATTTCAAGTTTCTACTTAGGGCATTTGCACATCGCATGCATCCAGCCTTCAGTCCAAGTTAAGCGATTCTAGACACTACCCTAACTCAATATCCCCAATGGACGTCAAGCCCAGTAAGATGGTCATTATTTTATAGTTTTGAGTCTAGTGGCCCACTAATGAGCGATATAGAACTTATTCGGATAATCAAGGTATTTTTAGGATGAATTAGGCAACGAGATTTCTCATACATGATGAATGGGGTTTGGATTAGCTAAATTTATAGTGTGACATGATTGCAATTAGCGAAAACGGTGATTCGGCTCTAATCAGTTTAATCAATGACCGTAATTCAACTATACTCAAAGCTATCTGAATTAGTAAAATATACTAAAAATAGAAAATATTAATTTAATTAAATAATATTATTCCTAGTATGATTAGAAGTAATTCCTAAGAAGACATCGAGCACAGGAACTCTAAGATGAAAAAGATATGCGCAACACGTCGACAACGTGTAGTTGTAGAAATTTTCAGTTTAAATACGTATATTTCATATAATATTTTTGGTACTTTAGCCTAATAGATTATTTTAATTATTTTTCTACTAGTTCATTATCAAGTATAATTTAGCCCTACCAATTTCATCTCAATTTGAGCTATAGAAAAATTCTAAAAATTCTGGGAGTACCAGCTGCCTGAAAGCAATAATATTGGTATAGTTTCCAAAAGATCCTAAAATTAACATACTTAAATTTTATTTTTATTTTTTATTTATTTTTTTATGAAACTAGACTCATCAAGCTTCAATTTCGATTTTGAATCACCTCAATTGGAATGTAAAAAAATAGATATGAATTTTTGAAGTCAGTGCACTAAAACTATCAAAATCCGAACGTACAGAATATTACTAAACAGAGTTACTCGGTTGCACCGAGTGGGACTTGGTGCAAACGAACCCTATTGTCCAAATTTTCTCGATTGCTCAATGTTTACTTATTACAACCGATAGTGTTGTCAAGCCCCAAACGCGGAAACTGGGCTCAAAAAATTCTCGATCGTTGAATCCGGTGCTGACAGCTTCTATAGTACCCCATTCTCGGCTCCTAGCGCGCATACGCCAGATTTCGATCATGAGATCCTACAAGGAGGATTTTTCAACGTACATTTATCTCATAAGAAGCATAACCACAAGTTTACCCAAATCACAAAGACAACATCATCATTACATATCCACTAATATAAACATTTGAATATAATACTGAAAGGGAAATATATATATCGAAAATCAAAGCTCCAGAAGTCAGCTGCACGCTCCAAGCTCGACGCTGCTAGAACCTAATGTCACCTGCACGCATTTATCGTGCATAATATTATAGAAAGTTTAGAGGGTGGTGTAAGTGTGTGTACAAGATAAGTGTCAAGTATTCAATACAATGCCTTAATCATACAATATCGGAATTACTAATAAGATCATGAATCATACAATATCAGAGTACGTAATACAAATCAGCTATGCAAATGAGGAATCATAGATAGTTAAATATCAAATGTCGAGGATACAATGCAATATGTAAATCCTGTTAAGTCTGTCTAGGTCATATAAGTGCAAAAACATAGTAACCCAAAATGTCATATGCTTGCGGATGTAATGTAATACATGATGCAAATGAAATGACCAAGTTGGAGTGTGAAGTCGGGATGATAGTACGTAGTATCGCAGGCTACGGGATCCACTACAAGGGACTTCTATCTAAACCAGTCTCATACCTAAATTTAGATAGTCAAACTCAATGTGGTAAACTCCTGATCTTAGGTTATTCGCGCACCCCAATCAAAATCCTGGTTATTGCGAAAGTACACGTAACAAATAGTGCGCACCACCAGCCCGAGTGGGTAGTGAATGAATGAATGAATATACAATTTTTACTCAATAAGTCCACATATCAGTACTGTATATCTCTGAGATCATCACCGGGGTCTAGTACACTACAAACTGGCTATCGCCCCTGCATGCCACATAGCCCAACGAGTGGAAAAGACCTCAGTACCTGCCTGCCTGCAGTATACCAATGCCTACCCAGCTCGTCGATAGCGAACCCATTTAGGAGCTGGTCAGACTCAGCCTAGTTATGCCTACTCCATCAGGCAGGTAAGGCCACACCCCCTCCCAACCGACCACGACACAGTGGGAGACGCGGCCTACTGGTATACGGCCCTCATGCGCTCATATATATCCACTCGGTCTTAATGTTGGGGCGTCCTCTGGTACCAAGAGGGTTTAGAAATTTTCACTCAGGGCCATCTATGACAGTCTGATGCTAATAACAGATTTTCAATGTCTCATCTAGCCATCCACGATATGCCTGTAGAGGCTACGGCCTGATGTCCCTAGGGTGTACAGTAATTATAACACACAATGTAAGGTGCATGAGTCATACAATCCAGTCATGCATCAATCTTGCACGTACCATATACTCATATTGGACAACTCCGCCTATCAGGGAATCTCATAAATATCTTAGCCCTATAGCATATGTAATGATCAACCATATCTCATAGCAAACATATAGATGATGCGTATGGGCATGCATCGTGATGCTATACTACTAAATACTCGTAATTGGTATCAATAACCGGCCTCAACAATCAGCCTCGATAATCGAAATCGGCCTTGACAATCTGACTCAACAATCGGAATCAGCCTCGACAATCAAAATCAGCATTGACAATCGAAATCGGACTCAACAATCGGAATCAGCCTCTCAACAGGCCTAAGGGAAGGTCACAATGAGGACGTTTAACCATCATTTCCCATAATGTGGACATTTAACCAATATTGCTCCTAAGGAGTGGTCCACATTAAGCTAAACATTTAGTGGGCCCATGGCCTCACCCAAGGACCTAATACACATCACTATAGGCCTTACTCATGGGCTGCATATACATCACAATGGGCTATATCCCATGGGCCTCAAATAAATCACAATGGGATTCATCAAATGGGTTGTAAATGCATCACTATGGGCCTTATACGTGGGCCTCGTATACAACAAGTGGACCGTATTACTTGGGCCTCATATGCATCAAATGGGTCACGCGTCATGGGCCTTGAATATATCAAATGGGTCACGCAACATGGGCCTAATACATATCACAATGGGCTGCACACTATGGGCCTAATACATAACACAATGGACCTCGTATACAACAAGTGGACCGCATCAATGGGTCGCACTAATGGGCCTCATATACAACAAGTGGGCCGCATCAATGGTCCTCATAAACATTAATTGGGTCGCATCAATGGGTCTCATCATATCACATTGGGCATTGCCAAATGGGCCTTATACAATTCAAATTGGGCTATTTGGATTAAACATATACATTACGATGGGCCTTGCCCATAGGCCTCAAATTCAAGCAAGTGGGCCCCACCATATGGGCATCAAATATACATCATGATGGGCCTCATGGATGGGCCTCAGATACATCATAAAGGGCCTCTCATATAGGCCCAACATACATCACATCAAGGTGGGGCCCATACATCAACTAGAGGTCATTTAGAGCATTATGAATCATTTCAAAGGATCATCTGGACCATACCACAAATAACAATGGTGTTGATAATTCCCACTGTTAAAAATTTAGAAGGCCTACCATTGCATTTATTTCCCATCCAGTCTATTCATTAGGCCATCAAGAACTGAACAAGAGGATAAACAAATATCATATTAGTCCAAAACTGCTGTAACCCAAAGGGTTGTAATGGTAGACGTTTAATCTCACTGTTTTCTATAGCGTGGTCCACCTGATAATTGGATCTGTCTTATTTTTCTTCCCAAGCCTTAGGATTGGCTCACCTAATAGATGGACGGTTGGATGAACCATGTCCATCAGTGGTGGGTCCCACCTGGACGGGTGGCAAAACCCATACATCACGGTGGTCCCACATCCATAAACAAATGGACGGTATGAACGCAACACATGCATCATGGTGGGGTCCGGGAGCATGGATAAAATACTTAGATAACGGTGGATCCCACGTCCTCAGATGGACGGGGAGGATGCCACACGTGAGTGTCAGGGCCCCACCTCCTTGAATGGCAGGTATAAAACACATATATCATGAAAAATCCCACCGTCCAGATATTGGACGGTGAGGATACAGCATATATGTCATGGTGGGTCCACGTGGTGGCCCACCAAAACTTCATCATTATAATAATTATTATATATATATAAACGTCCAGAGCTGAACGTTCCCTAAGGGACGGTTTGGATTTACAATAGCTGTTGTACGTGCCTGGCCAACAGGTGCCATCAAGGTGGGGTCCACAGTTCTTACTGATGTCATCAGCAACTGATGCTGCTGGGCCCACCGTCCCTTTGGGTGGTCTGGATGAAAAACATACATCAGTGGTCCCCACGGCATGCACCACAGCAGCTATATAGCTGATGTGCGGTGGACCAACCAATTTGCTTCTACTAAAAGGTGGGTCCCACCTGCCCACACGTGTCACACGTGTGGGGCAGGTCCCACGTCCACAATAGATGTACGAGGTGGATATAAAACATGTTCATTAAGGTGGATCACACCTGTTCAAATTGTTGGACGGTCTGGATCAGACCCACTAACGGTCTGAATGTGGTACAGACCTCATGTGAGTCCCAGAATTGCTGACGTCAGTGCATCTGCCATGAAGCTAGGCAGATGGACGGCTCGTATTAACGGATGCATAATGCTGACTTCCAACGCCAGGTGGATGGACGGATAAAACACATTCATCAAAGGTGGGGTCCACAACCACGTCCAGATGGCTAGTCTGGGTCAAACGGGTGGACGTTTTGGGTTATAACACACCCAACACCCGTTGACGGTAAAGCAGCAGCTGCTGCAGCTACGTGTGGTGCTCCAGCCAATCCTCTTCCAGGCTGGTGGTCCCACGTTGGATCAAGTTGTTCTTTGTGATTTCCTTCCGTCCAAGTCTGTCTGAGAACGGAAGGCGTGGATAGGTGGGGTCCACGTGGGTAGGCCCCTGGTTTAGTCCACTTGGGTGGACGGCATGGATCATACATCAAAGGGGGCCATCATGCACAAATAAAAGGGAGGGAGAGAGAGATCAGTGAGGTGGAGGGACCCCGCCACTATGGGCCCCTTTTTGCTTACAATCATATATATGAAAATGGATCTCATTACAAGTGGGCCTTACACAAAAATCAAGATCTAAGGTTATGATCACCCACCTTTTTTTCTTCTTCCTCCCTAACACTCCAAGGCTCCTAAGAAGCTCCTTCCATGGTGGAGATGATGATCTAAGGGTTGTATTGAGCAGTAGGAAGGTGGGTCACACCTAGCTCTTTTTCATGAAGAGCTTAGACATTGGATCTCCCCTTGGGTTGCTCGGAATGAGAAAGAAATGAGAGAGAGAGAGAGAGAGAGAGAGGGGGGGGGGGATGATGTAAGGAGAGAGGGACAGGTGTGTAAGAAGAGTGATGGGTTGGGTTGAATTTTGGGTGAGAGAGGAATGAGTGGAGAGAGAGAGAGAGAGAGTTGACTTTAGGTAAGGGTAATGTAAGAGGGGGATGATTGCTTGTACTTGACTTGATTTGATTGATTGATATGATGTGTCATAGAGATTCCCTCGAAATTCGCAACATGCGGCGTTTTTTTTGAACTGAACGCCGGCTCACATCTCCTGGCCCGGGTGTCGGATTGGTGCGCGAATCACGGTGTTAGAACCGCGATGACGGCGCGGTCTCTAAGGTACAAGTTTCGAGTCAAACTGACTTTGGTATGCAGGACTCGGTTTAGGATCGTGCGCAAACGTTAGATACAGGTCAAGGGTTGCTAAAATTTGACTGGGAGGACCGCGAAAGCCTATGGAATGGTATGGTATAGGATATGGGTCTCACAAGTGTTGCCCCAGTTTGTTCAATGCAACTGAACCTTGTGGTCCATATTCTTCAAAATTCTCAAATTTCACTCAGTCGGGTGGTTTTGGTGGATCTATGGTCACTCCTTTTGGCCCCAAACATGTGTGAATACACGCACAGACATACACTCAAGTCTATAATTCAAATATACTGCCTAAGGACATCCAATTCCTAACTAGCAAAAAAATTCGGGGCATTACAACTAACATCCTAAAACAAAAGAAAAATATAAACAACTAAATAAAATTAAATGATTGAAGAAGAATGACGGCTCCGTGGAAACTCTGCTACCCCTAGGTATTTCTTCTAAGCCCTAATTTGTGTTTAGAACAGCTTAAAGCACCTCCTTAAATAGAAAAAACTCACACCGACTTCAGAATTTCACACTTTTGTTCCACTTTGGTCGCACCGACTGTAGCCATCGATCACACCGAACTTCACTTTGGTCGCACCGAATGGGTCTCTTGATTACAGTTGAATTTCTTCAAATTTCTTCTAAAGTCTCTGTCTCCCTTAGGTTGCACTAAGCCCTCCTTCGGTGGCACCGAATGCACCTTAGGTTAAACCTAAGTGTCGAGTCGAATTATCTCTGAAAATCACTATTTATTGTTGGATTGTTTCATGTGCACATTCAGTCAGACCAAACCAACCTCAAGTGGCACCAAACTGTCTGTTTTTTTTGTTATTGCACTTTATGATTTTTCGGCTTTTCTTCATCCTTTATCCTTAGTTTTCTTCGATCTTTGGTACTTGAAGTCTTCAATATTATCTTCCAAATCTCTAATTCTTTACTACCTTCAGCTTGATCTCTTTTTTATCTTTAATATATCCTTTTAAGCGTATATTCATCTATAAATCACCTCACATATAGAAAATATATATAATTAGATCAAATTTACACCTATATAAAAGGAAAGTTAATGCATTTAGAGGATAAATATGAAATATTTAGGCATTACCAGTATCTATCAAATTCGTATAGGCATTGATTGCTTAATACAATATAAAATTAGAATAGTTAGATGTAAATACATCTTTTCTACACGGTAAACTAGAAGAGTAGATTTATATGAAGCAACCTAAATGGTTTGAGATATAGGGGCAGAGAATAAGGTTTGAAGGTTGAAGAGGTTGTTGTGTTTTATAAAATAGTCACCTAGGCAGTGGCATAAAAACATTGATCTTTCATGTTGAATCAGTGGTTTATCATTAGTGAGTTTGATCACTATGTCTATTTTAGATCACTGAATGATGGGAAATTCATAATTCTGGTATTGTATATTGATGATATACTTATTGTTAGCCATAACATGTATGAAATCAATACACTGAAGGCTTAATATCCAGAACATTCGAGATGAAAGATCCATGGGCTGTAAAAAGGATTCTCGGCATTAATGTACACATGGATAAGGAAAGGAGCAGACTATGGTTGTCTTAGGAAGAGTATTTTGAAAAGTTCTTGGTCAAGTTCAAACTTGATAAGACTAAACTGGTTAGCACTCCCCGTGCTGCTCACTTTTGACTTTCCTTAGAATAATGTCCGATGTTTGATGAAAAGAAGTAGTATGTCTCGAGAGCCACACTCAAGTGCAGTTGGCAGTCTAATATATATCATGGTCTGTACTAGATTAGATATTTCACATGCAGTAAGTGTTGTGAGAAGATACATGTCAAACCCTAACAAGAAGCATTGAGAGGCAGTAAAATGGCTACTTCATTATATACAAGGTACAATTGATGACATCCTGTCATTCGAAAAATCTGAGGAGAAACTACTAGATTATGTGGACATCGATTATGCTGGTAATTTGACAATAGAAGGTCAACTTTCGGTTACTCATTTGTATTAGCGGGTGGAGCGACCAGTTGCATGTCAAAGCTTCATTCTATAGTTATACTTTTCACAACTGAAGTTGAGCATATGGTGGTGACAGAAGCATTCAATGAATCAGTTTGGTTGAGAGGAATGATAAATGAGTTGGGGCTTCAACAAGAAGTTGTGCAGGTATATTGTGATAGTAAAAGCAAGATCAATTTGGCAAAGAACTCAATATATCACTCCTAGACTAGACACATTGATGTGCGTTGTCACTTTATCTGGCAGATGCTAGAGGAAGGCATTGTTACTCTTAAGAAGATTCACACAAGTGAAAATACGATGGATATGCTTAAGAAAGGGGTTCCCGTAAAGAAGTTTAGGTTTTACTTGACTTTTCTAGACTTGATGAAAGATGAATGAAGACAAAGTATGCACATGAAGTGATGGTGAAGATATATTGAAGATTAGAGATGGGAATGCAACTTAGGTAAGTCGAGATATATGATTGAAGCTATAATCGAGATTGTTGATCAAGGTGCCTTTAATCTTGAGAAAATTCATAGTCTTTGACTGATTGACATCCTAGTCGATTGATCAAGAAAATCCCAAATAAATTAGTTTTGTCTCTATATAGTTTTAGACATGTTCGATTGATCGAACATCAGGGCTAGATCGATTGAGATAATTCAAAAAACCCCAATTTGGTCTCTAGACACTTTTGAGCATTATCGATCAATCCATAAAATCGAGTCAATTCGATCAAGGGTTCATCAATTGAAGGTTCGATTGACGATACACGCAACTTCTATGTAAGTGCATGGTTTTGTTTCTAATTTTATAATTGGGTATATATATTCATGTTTATGCGAGAATAGGGTTAAGAAAATGTTGTGCTAGAGAGAACTAGGGTTTTGAGAAGGGAAATTCACCTTCAGAGACGAGGGTTTCAAAGTTGTAAGTTGTCCATATCTTGTAGTTCTCTATTTATAGTGGATTGTTTGTCACTTGATGTCGTGGTTTTTTCCTTCAAAAGTTTTTCCACATAAAATCACTATGTTCTCTATGTTTACTTAAATTTTTGTTTCTATGTTACATATATAATTTGTTCTAAGGTTGCTTTTGCGCATAACATGTGGCAGTTGTGCATAACACTTGTCTTATTTTGATATTGGGCACTATAATTGACTTTTATCAGTTGTTAAGACTCAAATATTGTGTATTTATCCTCTCATATGCATTAGTTTTTCATGCATTAAAGTATTAATTTGATCTAATTAGATACATTTGTTGCATGTTAGGTGATTCTAGACTTAAAGATGAATATGTACTTAAAATGAGGAATTATGACTCAAAAGAACACAATTGGAGAGTTGAAGATTTGAAGCTGAAATTGAAGACTTAAAGATCCAAAAACTCAAGAAAAAGAAGTATCAAAGTAAAGAAAGCAATTGCAGATCAAACGGTGAAGATCAGAAGAAAACAGTAGTCATTGATTGACCGACTAGAGCTTTCGATCAATCGATGGATCATCGATCAATCGGGATTGATTAAGGGGTATATCAAACTTTGCTAAATTATGACTAGAAATTCTGAACACTTTTTGAACCCATCGATCAATTGATGAATGGAGTTCAATCAATCGAGGAAATTCTGAATTTCACATAAAGTTTGTTGTACATATTCTACCTTTGATTGATCAGCAGAATAGGTTCGATTGATTGACCGATATCCGAATTTAAAAATCAGTTACTCAATTATTAGATGCTATTGGGATCCATAGATTGAGCATTGATTGATAGTGTTGGAAAATGTGAAATTCGAGTGTATTCTGAGGCAGTGTGACAATTAGGTTTCCAAATTTATAAATTAAAGTGTTTTGGACATCCCTATTCATTATCTAGGGTTTGCAAAGAGGGAATGCTCGGGTGGAGCACCAACAACACCCTTCTACTTCAATTTCCTTCCAGGTCATAGTAGTTTTTGTTTTAGTTTTGTTTTATAGATAGCTTTATTTAGTTAATCTCTAAGCTAAGATTAAGGAGTGAAGCTTTCTAGTCTATTGCAATGTTATAGTTCGTTTTGATTCGTACTTAAAAATTTTATGATGATTATTGAATTGAATTATATTTGAATTTAATTTAAAGCCTTTAGTTCTTTTTGAATTCGTTGTAAACTTCATTATAATGGATGCTTTAATTTAGCAATTGCTTGGCTTGATTAGAGAATGAATCAATATGTAAAGTTTATTTATATATTGTATACTTTAGGCATAATAGATGGTTGAATTCCCTGCAATTGAAGTTCGAGTGCTTCATGAGAGAATCGGTTCAATTGAAATCATATATTGTTGGATATTTGTGATTAGTTTAAAAGAATTATCTTCCGATTAGAACAAATTGGCATTCGGTTCGAATTGAGTAATAGAAGATGAAACAATAATCTAAATATTATCATTGTAGTAAGTGGATCCCTGAATCTAAAGTGTTTACTAATTATTTGTTGAATTCTCAATTTTAGAAGTAGCTTAGTTCTTGTTGGGGAAAAACATGATAAGTCCGGAGACCCGGATATGGAATGGACCAACTCTATCAACACTGCCTTGGATTCCGAGACAATAAGCCTGACCAAAGTAAAAAAATCAAATGCCTCAAGGAGAGACTTAGCTCGGATAGTAAGGAATGAACCTCGACCAAGACTTATAGAGTCATGAGCCATAGGCAAAATATATATGACGCATAAAGTTGACTCGGATAATAAGGAGCAATGTCTAAAGAGACCAATTAAGGTCCACAGCACAGAAGCCACCTGACCGACCATAAAACCGATCTATATTAAGTCGGTTATAAAGTTGGCTATCGGATTAAGAGAAGGTATCTATACGAATCAGTTCCCTCTCATCCGACAGAAGGCATACTGCTTTCTCCTTTCAACTAGCCGAGACTCATGAGTTGATCAGGGCCAAGACAAGCAAGGAAGAACCAGTGTAAATAGACATACCGTCTCAAAAATCTTATGAAAGGATTCTCAACCCCGAAGATCTTGGGATCAAGCAGAATCCATAAACAGATTACCACTGAATCAAATCTCCGAGATATGTGGAAGAGAATCCCTGCACGACGGGACCCTCCCATTCCTATAAAAACAAGAGATCTCTATGATGTAAGGTATGCAAAAAACTCTTTTCAAAAACCCCTCTTTACGGTCCTATCACTGACTTAAGCATCGGAGGGCCCTCGGCTCTAGCCAGGGTCTCCTTTGTATCGTTCTTGTGTAGGTAGTAGGACAAGGGAGGGCTCACCAGTTTTTTACATTAACAGATTATCGCTGTCTGTGGGAAACGATACAAAAAGTCATTTTCCAGGCTCTATCCAGAAGCTTCAAATGAATTTTAATGGCGAGAACTAGAAGGACTGCTCACGATGAGCCGAATGAGGCCGCTATCACTGGACCGCTGAGTCGAGACGGGGCCCAGGAAGCTCAGAATCAACCCGACAACCGACAGGGTTCTGTGGCTCGTCCAGCAGCCTCTGTTGTAACTAGAAATACTCAACGAAACCGAGGAAATGGGTGGTTAGATAAAGAGGTTCAGGAACTCAGATCCAACATAAACGCCATGAAGCAAATGTTGGAACAAATGCATCGTTAACATTTTCAACAACCCCATCATGGTCAGCCAACGAACGTCCCGCAGTAATACGTCGATCCTTAGCCTGTCACTCCGCAATCTGTCCATCAACAAAGTCAGCACCATGGTCCATCCGAGCCAGTACACGCTCATTCCGTGACTGCCCCGCTGCTTGCCACGAATCTCCGACACGAAATAGATCGGAGAAGGCACAACAGACCTCCGGTCGAGGGAATGGCAGAGAGTGACGAACCCTGAAAAGTCGACCTCTGAGACTTTAGGAGAGAAGTATGGGAAGAGATCGCTGATATGAAGCAAGGCCGTAATGCACACTCACCCAGGCCCTAGGGAAAAGCATCTCCGTTCATTAAAGAGATAATGCAAGCTCGGTTACCAGAACGATTCCATCTTCCACAAATTATGCCCTTCACCGGCAAGACCGATCCCACTGAGAACATTGAATCATTTCGGACATATATGGAATTACATGATGCCTCGGACGTTGTGATGTGCTGAGCCTTCTCCCTCACTTTAGCCGATGTAGCCTGACTTTGGTTCAAGCAGTTGAAGCCAAAGTCCATTAGTTCATTCATGAAGCTCAGTGACGCCTTCCTCACCAATTTCATTGGTGGAAAGAAAAAGTTGAAGCCTCCTGCGCACTTGAATAATATAGTGCAGAAAGAGGGAGAGCTACTGAAAGACTATATCAAGCGCTTCAATTTCGAGTCGCTCCAAGTTTGGAAATATTTGGAGGAGACAGCACTCAACTCGATCATGCAAGGCGTTAGGGACGAGCCGTTTCTAGCATCCTTAGACAATAATCCGCCTATGATTCTGGCTGAGTTTATGGCTCGATCGAATAAATACGCAAATGCCGAGGAAGCATGAATCATGCGCGAAGCCGCATAGAATGTAAAAACCCCAACCAAAGAGTCAGCCAAAAAAGAAGTTGACTCAGCCGAAGAAAAAAAGCTTAAGGATGACCAAACGCATGATGAACGCAAGTCAAGTAAGTGACCCGACCGAAAGTTTTCAACGTATACCCCGCTCAATAAACCTCAAGAACAAGTTCTGATGGAGATCAAAGGTGAAGGATTCGTCAATTGGCCAGATAGGCTCTGAAGCAATCCCAACCAATGGAGAAAGAATAAGTATTATCATTACCATCGCGATCATGGGCACAACACGAGTGATTGCTATCACTTGAAAGAAGAGATCGAGAGACTCATCCGAGAAGGCCAACTCAGAGAACATGTGGAGAGCACCGGGGTAGTGGAAAAATGCCCGAGTGACAGCCGACCCACGGAGGAGATCCGACCATTGTCGATGGTCCCTGAGGTGGGGACGACTCAAACAATGCTCAAAAAAATCACCCTAAGAGCATCAGTCAACCCAAGTCTGAGATCCTGATTTTAGCTTGGCCTTCGAAGGAAAAGAAAAGAGAGAAATATTGTATCTTATTCACTGATAAAGATGTTTGAGGCATTCGTCACCCCCATGATGATGCATTGGTCATCACTCTCACTATCGCAAACCGTAAGGTGTTTCACATCCTCGTCGTTGTTCACTCAAGCGTTCGACAAAATGGGTGTTGAACGATTGGCATTACGGCCTGTTCGTACCCCATTGATCGGATTCTCAATAGGACAAATGCTCCTAGAATGAACCATCTCGTTGTCGTTAACTGCCGGAAACCCTCCACATCAGGCAATGGTAATGGTTGACTTTCTGATAGTCGAATAGCCATCAGTCTATAATGTCATACTCGGTCGACCTTCACTGTGCCCTTTCCAAGCTGTGGTATCTACATACCATCTCTCCATAAATTTTTGACCAAGTCGGGAATAAGGGTCGTCAAAGGAGATCAACAAGATGCAAGGCACTGCTATGCGATAGCAGTAAAGGCTTCAGCCAAGGTATCCATGATTGAATCGTTTGATCCTCGGGCCGAAACTCATGAACGAGGATAACTAGTAGAAGACCTTGTCTCAATACCCTTGGTCAAGACAGATGAGTCCAAAACGGTACAGATTGGATCGACTCTGCAGTCACCTCTGAGAGATAAGCTGATATCCCCGCTCCGACAGTATGATGATGTGTTCGCATGGAGCTATGGAAGTATACATTGATGACATGTTCGTCAAAAGTATACACGCAGTCGACCATATAGTAGACCTAGAAGAGATATTTCTCATCCTTAAGAAATATTAGATGAAGTTAAACCCGAGTAAATGTGCCTTTAAGGTTAGCTCGGGTAAATTTCTTAGATTTTTTGTCAACCAATGGGGAATCGTGGCAAACTCAGAGAAAATCAAAGCATTACTCGATATGGAATCTCCAAAAATGATCAAGGATATACAAAGACTGACTGGACGAGTAGCCGCACTCAACCGCTTTCTCTCCCAAGCTACCGACTAATGCCTCCCTTTCTTCAAGCAATTGAAGGGACGACAAACGGTAGATTGGACGAAAGAGTGTGAAACAGCGTTCCAGCAATTAAAGTCTTATCTAGGATCTCCACCCCTCTTATTGAAACCTGATCCTGGGGAGGCTCTATTGTTGTATCTCGCAGTATCCGATGCATCGGTTAGTTCGGCTCTAATACGCGAGCACGAAGGAAAGCAAATGCCAGTTTATTATGTCAGCAAGCACTGTTACCAGCAAAGACAAGATATCCACCTCTGAAAAAGGTAGCCCTAGTCATGGTAGTCTCCTTACGACGACTCCAGCTATACTTTCAAGCTCATACTATTATCGTCATGACCGACCTCCCACTGTGTCAAATCCTTCAGAAATCAGAAGCATCCGGCCGATTAACGAAGTGGGCGATCAAGCTCAGCAAACTGGACATTCAATACAGGCCGAGTAGCTATTAAAGGATAAGTTGTGCCTGACTTCTTAGCCGAAGTAACACCGGAGGCCGATCTACTTGCCGAGCTTGGAGATGAATCAACTAATCAATCGACAGCAGCTTCTCCCAAGTCCTTGACCGACCTAATCCCCTGGAAGCTATATGTTGACGACTCATCCAACTCTAAGGCAAGTGAGGCAAGAGTCGTCCTGAAAACTTCCTATCAAACCTACATCCAATATGCCTTAAGACTTGGATTTTAAGCCTCAAACAATACAGCAGAGTACGAAGCATTATTGCTCGGTCTCCGACTCGCGGCCAGTCTGGGCGTCACTCATCTCAACATGTTCAGCGACTCGCAGTTGGTCGTTAATCAAGTTACCAATGTGTATCAAACATGAAAAGAGTAACTGAAAGCATACATGAAGAAAGTCAAAGAGTTAATCGACCGTTTTTAATTATGTATTGTGACTCGGATCCCTCGAATAGAAAATGGCTGATCTACTGGAAAAACTCACCTCTGCTGACGAAGATGACATACTCAGATCCATCCTGATTGAGTACGTCGCTAAGCCGAGTATTGTTAATCCGGTTACCTCGACTCTACATACAATTAATTCAGAACCGACTTGGCTTGACCCGATCATCCAATACCTCAGCAGTGGAGAGTTACTCGAGGGTCGTGCCGAGGCCTGACGATTAAAAATCTGAACCTCTCATTACACCATATTGAATGGGGTGCTGTACAAGAAAGGATTCTTTGCTCCCTTACTACGTTGCTTAAGACCCGACGAGGCCAATTATGTGTTATGAGAAATTCATAAAGGGATCTGCGAAAATCACTTAGGAGGACGATCGCTCGCACATAAGGTCTTACGACAAGGATACTACTAGCCAACTCTTCAGCACAATGCTTGTAAACTTATCCAGAGTTACGATAAATGCCAACAATTTGTGACTGTTCCGAAGCAACCCCCTGAGGAGCTGACTCCTATGACTGGTCCTTGGCCCATTGCACAATGGGGAATCGATATCATTGGACCACTTCCTCCGGGGAAAGGCCAGACTAAGTTCGATGTTGTTGCGGTAGACTACTTCATAAAATGGGTCGAGGCCGAGCCATTGGCCAGGATAACTGAACAGAAGATCACGGACTTTGTATGAAAAAACATCATCTGCCGGTTTGGGATACCTCGGACCATTATCACTAACAATGGGAAGCAGTTTGACAACATACAATACCAAGAAATGTACAGCAATCTCGGGATCAGAAACGTTTATGCGTCTCCACATCATCCTCAGACGAACGAACAGGTCGAGGCAGTTAACAAAATCATCAAACAGCATCTCCGAACCAAACTTGACCAAGCTAAAGACACATGGTCGGAAGAGCTTCCTAAAATACTATAGGCATACCAAACTACCGATTGAACAGCCACGAGAGAAACTCCTTTCTCTCTTGCATATGGCTTGGAAGCCGTCACCCCGGTCAAGATCGGGTTTCCATCAGCCCGAGTCAGCTCGTTTAACGAAGAAGACAACGAGGAACTTTTGGCTCTCGGACTTGATCTCCTGGAAGAACAAAGGGAAAAAGCTCGGCTATGGATGATGGTTCGGCAACAACAAGTAACTAGGTTCTACAATGCTCGAGTCAAGTCCAAACATTTCCAAGTGGGTGATATGGTCCTTGAAAAATGTTCCTAAACACAAAGGAGGTTGGTGCAGGCACACTGAGACCCAATCGGGAAGGACCCTATGTCGTTTCAAATACCATCCAACCCAGAACATATCGGTTGGAAGACCTAGCCAAAAAATTGTTACCCCATCACTGGAATGCCAAGCATTTAAAGATCTATTATCCCTAGGTTGGCCATTAAGCATTTGTGGAAACTTGAAACTCGATCAAGAAGAGAATGAAAAACTTGTAAGTTAAGTCAAATAAGTTAAAAGACCGTATATTCATATATCAAATGATTTTTACATCGGGTTACAAGATTGTCTATCATGGAATTACATTAATAAAACCATAAAGATAAAGCAGAAAGAGTCGGCCGCAATACGTTGAGTCCCCACTCAATTACAGATGTTCTCGAGCCCGCCTGGTGTGCTCAAAGTGCTTGAAGCTTGGTGTGCTTAAAGTACTTGACATCATACTAGCCCCAAGGTTCATCAGGAGCTAACACAGGAGGTGGCTTGGATTCAGCTACTGCTGCTGCTACTTGAAGTAACCTTTGGTGCCGCCTCAAGAGTTGCCTCAGGCTCAACCTCGATACCAGTCGCAGTGTCAGCAGACTCGGTTGGCTTGACTTTCGGACCATCAGACCCAGAGACACCTTCGTCAAATCCCAAGAGATCAAGGTCGGGGAAGGCTTCCTTCATCACTTCAACACACTTGGTGTAGCCGTCCTGATACAAGCGATCTCATTCCTCCAGATACTCTAAGGATTCAAGGAAGGCCTTTACAGCCTAATCCCTAGCATCTTCTTTGGCTGTCTTGATTGTAGCTCGAGTCTCAACCTTAAGCCGAGCCAGTTTCTCCTAAGAAGAGGCACGGGCCAAATGATTCTGCCAACTCTCTTCCTGGGCCTCTTTCAATAGCGAGGCCATATGAGCACACTTGGCCTTAGCCTTTCGAGCGAGCCCTAATTCGCCAGAAAGTAGGCCGACCCTAGCCATGGTAGTTTCAAGTTGTGCTTCCACCTCCACTACCCGTTTTCGAGCCGCTTCAACATCTGCCGCCAACTTGAGCCTCGGCTAGATCTATGCTAGCTGTCACACTCCAAACTTGGAAACCAGGCTCACAAAATTTTTGATCGTTGAATTTGGCACCGACAGCCTCCGTAGTGCCCCATTCTCGGATCTCGACACTCATGTGCTAAGTTCCGATCCTGGGATCCTACAATGAGGATTTTCAGTATGAATTTTTTTTGTAATAGTGCATAACCATAAGCATAACCAAGTCATAAAACAACATCACCACATATCCACTATAGCAAAAACCTTAAGTACATTACGGAAAGGGAAATACAGGGTGAATCCAAAACTCTAAAATGATCTGATGTGCGTTCCTACCTCAACGTTGCTGCTGTCCAACGCTACCTGCATGCAACGGTCGTGCATAAGCTTACAAAAGCTTAGAGGGTGGTGTAAGTGTGTGCACAAATACATATCAGTACAGTTCCCCTCTGGATATCACCAGGGTCTAATACACTTCGCAGTGACTTCCACCTCCCTAGCTGCACAGTCAAGCAAGCGGAATAGACCTCACTATCCGCCTGACCAGTAGTCGGCCAATACCTACCCGGCTCGTCGATAGCGGACTTATTTACGAGCTGGTCAAACTCAGCTTAGCTTATAACCCCCTCACTCAAGCGGATAAGGCACACCCCCTTCTAACTGACCATGACATAGTGGGAGACGTGGCCTACTGGTATTCGGCACTCGGGGGCTCATGTATCCACTCGGTCTAGACGTTGGAGCAACTCCTGGTACCAAAAAGGTTCTTGGACTTTCACCTAAGGACATCCTAAGTGCCCACAGTGCTAGAACAAAGTATTTTTGGTATCCAATACGGTCATCCAAGATGTGCCTGTGGAGGCCACAGCCTTGATGTCGATAGGGCGTGCAGTGATCAAGTCACATGTAAGACCTATATCCTAATTCGTACTATTCCGTCAACCCCCGCGATCCTTCCCATCGAATTCCAGCAATTCTCAACCAGTAATCGATGTTTGCACATAACCCTAAGTCGTATCCCGTAGATTTGAGTCAGCTTAATCCGAGACTTGTATCATTGCAACCGCACCGTCGTCGCGACTCACGCATCGATCCGATACCTCGACTAAGAGATGTGGGTCGGCATTTATTTCGAAGAAAACGCCGCGCGTTTGTAATCCCAAGAGAATCTCTACAACATGTCCCATCAATCCATCAATCAATCAATCAACCCATCAATCCATCAATCACCTCATGTTAAGTACACATCACCTTTCACCCCATTCCCAAGCAACCACCAAGTCAACTCTCTCTCACCCTCTCTCTTACACACCCATACTTGTTAAAGTACACCATCACCTCACCCATCACTCACATCCATCACCCATCCCTCTCTCCTTACAACTCTCTCTCTCTCCCTCTTTTCTCACACCATTTCCAAGCAAGGAGAGAGCCCACAGGTCCATGCTCCTCCATGAGAGAAAAGTAAGTTGTGTGGCCCACTTTCCATCCCCAAAACTTTCACCCCAGCCATCCATTTTTCATCTTCCACCATCAAAGAGAAGCACAAGGAGATAGGCTTTTTAACGGACCGAGAAGATCAATAGGTGGGTGCTTCTATAGGCTAGTTTTCATATTTTTATGATGGGCCAAGTGAGGCCTACCGATCGATGGTATGGACCTCACTTTGAACCCTAGGATGTAGCCGATGGCCCATCTTGATCATTAATATCATTCCATGATGGGGCCATTCTCCATGGACCCCATCATAATATTTGCCTTCTATTTTGGAAAGGGGTCATCTAGACCTTCCATTTTGGTGGAGAATGGATCTCCACCGTTGATTTTGATCGGTGGGCCCATATATAATAGGACCCACTTGATTTATGTTGTAAATTATGCAAAGGAGGGCCCATAATGTCGGGGTCCCTCCATCACACGTGTCCCTTTCTCTCTTTCTCTCCCTCCCTTTTTCAATTGTTTTTATGGTGTGATGATGTGGCCGTGTGGCCCACCTGGATGAACCCCACCTTAGCGCATGTTTTATCCACACCATCCATGCATATGGTGGCCCATATGGATAGCCATGTCTGAAGGTGGGGTCCACCTTATTATATATGTTGTATCCAAAATCGTCCAGCGTCCAGGGACGCTGGACGTCAGTGAAGGGAGAGCTGACAGTGGGTGTGTTAACGGTAAAATAAAAAAAAATAAAAAAATAAAAAGGAAGAAAAGAGAGCCTTTTGGGAAGGGCTGTCCATGTAGGCCCCACCTCGATGTATAAGTTTAATCCAAGCCGTCCACCCCTTTCTCTAGCTCATTTTAGGCGTTGAGCCCGAAAATGAAGTCCATCCGATCTTTTTGCAGGCCATATCATATAAAACATTGGTTTCTACCGTTGAAAACCACCCTGCCATTTTTATACACAAAAAAAAACATCAGATATTGGTCTTGTTTGGTCCGTCTCGGGCCATAAAAACAAGTGGACGGGGTGGATCCACCTGATGTGGGCCCCACATATGAAAAACCTTGGAAAAACTATTTTCAAAAAAAACATAAGCAGCGCTGCTGCTGCAGAGGCATGCAGGTGCCTGCACTGGACGTGAAACGGGCAGTAACCCACGGTCCCAGCCGTGGGCCCCATAGTGCTGTGTTTTGGGCATCCAAACCGTGCATCAGGTGGCCCCCTGTTTGGGCAGTGTCCCCTTCAAAGATCTGTCCGATCTGAGGTTCTGGCGGCCCACATTTTAAGGAAACAGCGACAATTAAATGGCTTCCATTGAACCCGTTTTGGGTGTCCCAGAAGTTTTGTATCAATTTAAAATTTATTTTTTTCCATTTTATCTAGGTCCGTGAAACCTTATCAACAGTTTAGATGGCATACAAACATTATGGTGGGCTCCACGTGGGACCCACAGTGATGTATATGATTTACACCACCGTCCACCCCCTGGATGGTGGAACCCACAGAGATGTATGCGTCTTAAACCACCATCCACCCCTGGATGGTGGAACCCATAGTAATGTATGTGTTTCATTGGCACCACCGTCCACACCATTGGACGGTGGGACCTATTATGATATATGTGTTTTATCTATGTCGTCCAACCATCTTGGCTGGGCTACTGGACGGCAAGGGACCCCATGATGTATGTGTTCTCTCCACACTGTTTATTCTTATGGGACCCACCATGATGCATGGGTTGTATCCAAACCTTCCAACCATTTTCAGCTATTATTTTATGTCTTGAGATTAAGACTGAGTCTGATCCATAGTTCACGTGGGACCCACCCTTGATGCATGTGTTGCATCCAAACTGTCTATCCAATTTTGAAAGTCTATTTTATTGCATGAGCTAAAGAATGGGGCAGATCTAAAGTTCAAGAGGACCCCACCATTTTAAGTAGTGGTCATTAACGCCCACCATGCAAAAATCCCTAAGGGCCATAGTAGCTTCCCATTAAGTTGATATTTTTTTCCCACTTCATCTATCACTATGTTAATTTATGAATGGGTTCGATGGGAAACATATTTTATGGTGGGCCTTAGGAATTTTAAATGGTGAAAATCATTATCACCACTTATCTTGTGTATGGCCCATTTGGTATGCATGGGGCCTAATTAGTACAGCCCATTTAATATATATATATATAAGGCCATGGGATTAGGCCCATTTGATGTACATAATGCCCATGTGGTTAGGCCCATCTTGATGTAATTATGGCCCATGTTACGAGGCCCATTGTGACGTGTTCAAAGGCCAAGGGCTATGGCCCATTGCAGTGTACATAAGGCCCATTGATGTGGCTCATTGGATTTATATAAGGCCCATATGATGCAGCCCATTTGATGTATCTAAGGCCCATGGATCGAGGCCCAATGGGATGTCCTTAGAGTCCATTGCAATGTGTGATGCCTCTTTAGGTTGTGTAATGATGTTTTGTGGCGGGTCATGCCTTGGGAGAAATGTTGGTTTGACATCCACATTGTGAGGTAATGTTGGTTAAACGTCCGCTTTACAACTCTCCTTAGGGCCCATTGATAGGCCCATACTCGTTAATATTCATCACTTTATAACATGCTTAGTATAGCCCCATGATTCATGCTCGTACGCATCATATGTATGCTTGATATGAGGACTGTTTGATCATAGCATAAGTCGTTGGGCTGAGACACTTACGGGACTCCTTATGAGACGGAGTGCCCCCACATGAGCACGTGGTATGCGTAGGATTACTGTATGATTTGATGATGTGACTCATGCATCCTGCATATGTGTGACTTGATCACTACATGCCCTAGCGACATCAGGGTTGTGGCTCCACAGGCACGTCGTGGATGGCCATATCGAATACCGAAAATACTTTGTTCTAGCACTGTGGGTACTTAGGATGTCCTTAGGTAAAATTCTCAGAACCTTTTTGATACCAGGAGTTGCTCCAACGTCTGGACCGAGTGGATACACGAGCGCCTGAGTGCCAAATAACAGTAGGCCGCGTTTCTCATTGTGTCGTGGTCGGTTGGGAGGGGGTGTGGTCTTATCCGCCTGAATGAGGGGGCTATAAGCTAGGCTGAGTTTGACCAGCTCGTAAATGAGTCCACTGTCGACGAGCCGGGTAGGTATTGGAAGACTACTGTTCAGGCGGATAGTGAGGTCTATTTCGCTTGCTTAACTTTGCAGCTAGGGAGGAGGCAGTCAGTGCGAAGTGTATTAGACCCTGGTGATTCCAGAGAAGAACTGTATTGATATGTGTACTTGATGAGTACTGGCATGCTTACTTTGCATCTCACATATGACATTTGGCTACATAGGCCTAGCATCGCTAGGCCATGGTATGGCCGATAACATTCATGTCTTGCATCATATAGCTTTAGTACAGCTGATAGCATTCATGGACTTACCGTATGTTTCTGCATTACTCTGATATTATATACTTGACACTTGCCCTGTGCACACACTTACACCACCCTTTAAGCTTTTGTAAGCTTATCCACGACAGTTGCGTGCAGGTAGCGTTGGACAGCAGCAGCGCTGAGGCAGGAGTGCGCATCTATCTATTTTTGAGCTTTTTAATCACCTTGTATTTCCCTTTTTCGCATTGTACTTAAAGTTTTTGATATAGTGGATATGTGGTGATGTTGTTTTGTGACTTGGTTATGCTTATGGTTATACTCCATTACAAAAAAAAAAATCATTCTAAAAATCCTCCTTGTAGGATCCCAGGATCGAAATCTGGCATATGATTGTCATGAGCCTAGAATGGGGCACTATGAAGGCTGTCGGCACCAGATTTGGCGATCGGGATTCCTATGAATTCGATTTCTGGGTTTAGGGCGTTACATCACACATATGCGAGATGCATGAATCACACCGTCAAATTATGCAGCAATTTGGCACGTACTGCGCAATCATGTGAGGCACTCTATCTCATAACGAGTCCCATAAATGGTCTGCCCAATGGCATATGTTATGATCAGTCACTACTCATATCAAGCATACATATGATGCATATGGGTATGAGTCATGGGATTATACTAAGCATGTTATAAAGTAATGGACTACTCTTATGATGCAGATGAGCCTAGACGGCCTACACACAACTTGTATGGGCTTACCAATGGGCCCTAAGGAGAGATACAATGCGGACATTTAACCAACATTGTACTTACAATGTAGGCGTCAAACCATCATTGATCCTAAGGCACGGCTCACCATAAATATCATTACATGAACCATGGGGAAACATACATTGCAATGGACCCTAAGGACATCCCATTGGGCCTTGACCCATGGGCCTCAGATACATCAAATGGGCTGTATCACATGGGCCTTACATTCATCAAATGGGCTGCATTAATGGGCCTCACCAATGAGCCTTATGTACATTGCAATGGTCCATAACCCATGGGCCTTGAAATACATCACAACGGGCCTCATAATATGGGCCTTACATTTATAGAAAAGTGGGCCTCAACAACTGCCTTATACACCTCAAGGTGGACCACAACAATGGGCCATAAATATAGGCTACAAATGCATCAAGGTGGGCCTGCACGGATGGCCAAAAGTACATCCATATGGCCACCATTACATGGGCCTTATATAAATCAATGGGCCACACCAATGGGCCCTACATGTACTTCAAATGGGCCATACCAGTGAGCCCTACATATACTTCAAATGGGTCATACCCTAAATATAAGTGGGATAATGATTTCCACCATTAAAATTTACAAGGCCCACCATAACATTTATTTCCATCCACCTGCTAGATGGCATGGAGGAGAAATCAGTTTATAGGAAGCTATTATGGCCCCTTTGGAATTTTGAACGGTGGACATCATTGGCCACTACTTTAGGTGGTGGGTTCCATTTGAACTTTAAATCTGCCCCATTCTTTAGCTCATGCACTAAAATGATCTATCAAAATGGTTGGGGGGATGGGATGCAGCATGTGCATCATGGTGGGTCCTACCAGCCGTCCAGCAGCCAAAGGAAATGGCTAGACAGCATGGAAGTACATATATCACTATGGCCTCCACCGTCCGTCCGGACGGTGGTAATAAAATACATATATCATTGTGGGTCCCACGTGGGACCCACCATAATGTTTATGCGTCATCCAAACTATTGATAGGGTCACATAGACCTGGGTGAGGAGGAAAAACAAATTTCATATTAATCTGAAATTTTTATGGCCTAGAAAGAGGTTTCAATGGTATATGTTCAGTCCCACTGTTTCCTATGGTGTGAGCCACCTGAGCTTTAGATTAGCCTCATTTTTGGAGAGGGCCCACCTCAGGGGGTGGGCCACCTCATGGATAGGTTAGATGGCAAATAAACATCAAGGTGGGGCCCACGACTAGAGTCGTGGGTCCCTGCTGGGACGCCTACTCACAGCACAGGCGCTGTCTGCGCCTCTGGCCAGTAGCAACCCTGCTGGTTCCTTTCTTTCTTTCTTTTTTGCAGAACCTGATTTTTCAAGGTTTTTTGTGTGTGGGGCCTGCTCTAAGTGAATCCAATCCAGCCATTGGATTCCACAGCTCATAAGAAATTCAACGAGTCCAATTTGAGTATTTTTTTTTGTGCATAAAAATATCAGGGAAGATTTCAATGGTGGAAATCACTGTTTCCTGAAGTATAGCCCGCCAGAAAATTGGATCAGCCCCATATTTTGGCTCAACGCCTAAAATATTCTGAGGAAAGGGGTGGACGGCGTGGATTGAATACATTCATCAAGATGGGGCCTACACAAGTGGGCCACCCCCATTAACTTAGAACCAAGCTAATATTTGTGTTTTCCAAGCACGTCCAGCGTCCCTGGACGCTGGACGGTGTGGGCCAAACACACGCACAAGGTGGGCCCTGTTTAGGTGGGCCACCAAATGTTAGGTGGTGTGGGTACAATACATATAAGGTGGGCCCCAATCATAGACAACTTGGATAAAATACTTCATGGTGGGGTCCATTCAAGTAGGCCACACAACCTCATCATCATCACTAAAAAAAATATAAAAGAGAGGGAGAGGGAGAGAGAAAAATGAGTGGGACACGCGTGATGGAGGGACCCTGACACTATGGGCCATCCGTTTTGAGCATCCAATTCATACATCAAGTAGGTCCCATTGCATGTGGACCCATCAAATCGAAGATCTACAGTGGAGATCCTTTTTCCACCCAAAATGAATGGTCTAGATGACCTCTTTCAAATTAGAATTAAACATCATGATTGGGTCCATGGAGAATGGCCCCATCATGGAATGATATCGATAATCGAGGTGGACCATCGGCCACATCTTAGGGTCCAAAGTGAGATCCATATCATTGATCGGTAGGCCTCACTTGGCCCATCTTAAAAATATGAAATCTAGGCTATGGAAACACCCACCACTTGATCTTCTCGGTCCGTTGAAAAGCCACTCACCTTATGCTTCACTTTGATGGTGGAGATGAGAAATGGATGGCTAGGATGAGAGCTTTTGGAATGGAAAGGTGGGCCACCAAAAATCACTTTTCTCTCATATGGGAGGGCTTAGACGTGCACCACTCTCTCTCTTAGAAATGTTGCTTGGGAATGTGTTGAGAATGAGAGAGAGAGAGAGAGAGAAAGTTGTAAGGAAAGAGGGATGGGTGATGGAGTGATGGATGTGGTACTTGACATGTAAGGTGGTGTAAGAGAGAGGGTGAGAAAGAGTTGACTTTGGAGAGAGAAAGCATGGGTTACTTTGTACTTGACATGAGGTGATTGATGGGATGGATGAGACATGTTGTAGAGATCCTCTTGGGATTTGCAATGCGCGGTGTTTTTTCTCAAACTGAATGCGGATCTGCATCTCCTTGCCAGGGTATTGGATCGGTGAGCCAGTCACGGCGTCGAAACCACGGTGACGATGCGGTCGCAATGGTACAAGTCTCGGATTAAGCTAATTCAAATCTACATGACACGATTTAGGGTCATGCGTAAATGTCGATTATTGGTCGCAGGTTGCTGGAATTCGATGGGAAGGATCGCGGGAGTTGACGAAACAATATGGATTCGGATACGGGTCTTACACTAGCCCCGAGCAAGCAAGGGGTGAACTTCAAAAGAAAAAGACAAAGTCAAATTAAGACTGAAGGAATCAACGAGACGAGTAAGAAGTTTAAGTCTTACCTCGAGGAGGATTTTCGCAGCATGAGAGAGAATCCGACTCCCGGGATCTTCAAAGAGGGAAGCGAACTCTCTATCGCTCCCACGGGAAATGGCCCAAGGGACCATGTCCAATACAGTCCGTCGAAAGGGCAACGTCTCCTATTGAGTCATCTCCCCTCTTGAGGGCTCTCCTCTCTACTCTACCCTTTGCTCCGGAACTTGTTTGGCAACATGTCCTGGCTCAAGAGCCGCATGAGATTCTTGAGCTACTGCTTTTGCCACCGCGTCCGCCACTTCCGTTCCCTTCTCTAGGTCGGGGATTATTATGGTCGGGATCATGGTCGAAGCAACTGAGGTAGCTTGCCCCTTGGCCTTTGAGACCGTCTTCGGCCTCTTTAGAGGGCAAGTCTTGGACTAAGTCTCTGACCGCGGAGGGGCCTTCATCTTGGAAGTCGGACCAAGAATAGGCCTTACCTCAGCCATATCTACATCAAGAAAAGTGGGACAAGTCAAGTAAATTTTGAAGAAATTACAACCAGACATATAAAAGTTACCTGTTATGGCCGAGTCTAAACCCGAGAGAAGAAGGCGCTCCGGCTGAAGAAGAACCTTCAAAGACTGATCCTCCGGACTTAACACCTTCAGATCTTTGATCTGAGCTAGAGCACTGGCTTCTAGCCTCGACCTTTTCTTGGGGTTATCTAGAAAACGCATTCAGTCAGACTCAAAGGTATCATACCAAGAAAAAGTAGAGAAAGGACACGCCGAGTCACCTGCTTTAGAGAACACCCGGGGTGTCACACCCCAAACCCAGAAATCGGATTCACAAAAATTCCGATTGCTGAATCTGGTACCGACAGCCTTCGTAGTACCCCATTCTTGACTCCTATGACCCATATGCCAGGTTCCGATCCTGAGATCCTACAAGGAGAATTTTCCAACGTGCATTATCTCGTAAGAGGCATAACCATAAGTTTACCCAAATTACAAAGGCAACATTATCATCACATATCCACTAATATAAACATTTGAATACAATGCTGAAAGAAAAATACATTTATTAAAATCAAAGCTCCAGAAGTCAGCTACATGCCTCAAGCGCCACGCTGCTACAACCTAACATCACCTGCACGCATCTATCGTGCATAAGCTTATAGAAATCTTAAAGGGTGGTGTAAGTGTGTGCACAAGGTAAATGTCAAGTATTCAATACAATGCCATAATCATAAAATATCAAAAATACTGGTAAGATCATGAATCATACGATATCAGAGTAAGCGGAAATACTGATAAGTCCATGAGTTAAACAATATCAAAGTACGCATACAGATCAGCTATGCAAATGAGGAGTCATGAAGAGCCAAATATCAGATGTCGAGGATGCAATGTAATATATAATTCCTGATGAGTTTACGAATACCATCAGCCGTATCTAGACCATATAAATGTAAAAACACAGTAACCCAAAATGTCATATGCCGCAAATGTAATGCAATATGCGATGCAAATTGGATGACCATGCTGGAGTGTGAAGTCGGGATGATAGTATGTGGTATCGCAGGCTATGTGGTCCACCACAAGGCACTTCTATCTAAATCAATCTCATACCTAAATTTAGATAGTCAGACTCAATGTGGTAAACTCCTAGTCTCAGGTTAGTCGCGTGCTCCAACTGAAATCCTGGCCATTGTAAAGGCACACGTAACAATTAGTTGTATACCAGCAGCCCGAGTGGATGGTGAATGAATAAATAAATGAGTATGCAACTCCTACCCAATGAGTCCATATATCAGTATTGTTCATCTCTGGGATCATCACCAGGGTCTAGTACACTCTACACCAACTTGTCGCCCCATCAAGCATACAACTGCGTAAGTAAAAGAGACCTCACTATTCGCCTGGTCAGTAGTCAGCCAATATCTACCCGACACGTAGATAGCGGACCTATTCACGAGCTGGTTAAACTTAGCCTAGCTATGCCTACTCCCTTAGGCAAGTAAGGCCACACCCCCTCCCAACCGATCACAATACAGTGAGAAACGCAGCCTACTAGTATACGACCCTCATGCGCTCATATATATCCACTCAGTCTCGACATTAGGACGTCCTCTGGTACCAAGAGGGTTTAAGGATTTTCACCCAGGGCCATCTATGGCAACCCGATGCTCGAACCAAACATTTTCGGTGTCCCATCTGGCCATCCACGATATGCCTGTGGAGGCTACGACCCTGATGTCGCTAGGGCACAAAGTAATCACAATACACAATGCAAGATGCATAAGTCATACAATCCAGTCAGGCATCAATCCTACGCATACCGTGCGCTCATGTGAGATAACTTTCGCCTATCAGGGAGTCTCATAACAACCTGCCCAATGACATATACAATGGTCAACCACATCTCATAATAAGCATGCAGATGAAGCGTATGGGCATATATCATGATGCTATGCTGTCATATACACATAGTCAGTATCAATAATTAACATCAATAATCGGTCTCAACAATGTGGACATTTAACTAACACTGCCCCATGGAATGGCCCACATAGAGCCTAACATATAGTGGACTCATGGCTTCACACAAGGGCCTAATATACAACACCATGGGCCTTACTCAAGAGTTCAATACACATCACGATAGGCCTCTCACATGGGTCGAAGATACATCACAGTGGCCTTCATCGCCTGGCCCTCAAATGCACCACAATGGGCCTCATCACATAGGCCTAATATACATCACATTAGGCCTCAAACACAGGCTGAATACATCACATTAGGCTTTGACAATTGGAATCAGTCTCAATAATCGGCCTATACAATTGGCCTCAATAATCGAAATCGACAATCGGAATTAACCTCGACAATCGGAATCGGCCTCGACTAATGGAATCGACCTCGTCGATTGAACTCGGCCTCGATAATCAGCCTCGACTAACAGAATCGACCTCGTTAATGAGACTCAACCTCGACAATCAGAATTGGCCTTGACAATCGGCCTCGTCGATTGGACTCAGCCTCGACAATCAGAATCTGCCTCGACAATCGGTCTCAACTAATGGAATCGGCCTCGTCAATCAGACTTAGCCTCGACAATTAGAATCAGCCTCGACATATGGAATTGGCCTCGATAATTAGACTCGGCCTAACAAAGGGCCTTAGGAAAGTTCATAATGTGGACATTTAACCATCATCCCCATTAATAAGGACATTTAACCAACATTGCACCCAAAGAGTGGCCAACATAAAGCCAAACGTATCATGGGCCCATGGCCTCACACAAGGGCCCCATACAATCATAATGGGCCTTACACAAGGGTCTCATATATCACAATGGGCCACGACAGATGGGCCTAGTACACATCACATGGGCCGCATCACGGTGGGCCACATACATCATAATGCGCCACATCACGGTGGGCCATATACAATCTCGATGGGCCACATTCCATGGGCCTCAAATGTATCATAATAGGCCACAACCCATGGGCCTAAAATACTTCTTAATGAGCCACACCCATGGGCCTCAAGTACATCACAATGGGCCTTACTCATGTGCTAGAAATACATCACAATGGGCCATGTCAACGGGCCGCACCAATGGGCCCCATATACATCAAGTGGGCCACACCATTGGGCCTTATATACAACAAGTGGGCCGCATTAATTAGCCGCATTAATGGGCCACCTATACAACAAGTGGGCCACGTCAATGGGCCTCATCCATGGACAACTCGGATCAAACACGTAAATCACGTGAGGGCCACATGGACGGTGTGAATAACATATATATCGCGGTGGGTCCCACTAAAATGCGGGTGAGGGCTTGGATTACATCTAAAATCAATTCAATTGTGGCAGGTGCAACATGTGTATCACTGTGCACTATTGTCATGCCCCAAACTCAGAAACCGGGCTCACAAAATTTTTGATCGCCGAATCTGGCGCCGACAGCCTCCGTAGAACCCCATTCTCGGCTCCTAACTCCCATTCGCCAGGTTCCGATCCTGGGATGCTACGAGGAGGATTTTCAATGTCAGTTTGATTCGTAATAAGCATAACCAAAGGCATAACCCACAAACAACAACCAAGTACTTCATTACATTTTCACTATGATCAAAAACTTTACAAGTACAATGAGCATAAAGGAAAATACAATGGTAAAGAATAAAAACTCTAAAACGCTCTGCAACGTGCTCCTGCCTCAGTTAGGCTGCGATCCAACGTCACCTGCACGCAAAGATCGTGTATAAGCTTACAAAAAGCTTAGAGGGTGGTGAAAGTGTGTGCAGAAGGTAGTAATATGAGCATACAATGTCAGAATAATGCAGAATATGCAGATGGAACCATAATATCATGAGCCGTACCAAGGCTTATGCGATGCAAGACATGAATGGTATTGGCCACTTCAAGGCCATGCGATGTGCAATGCAACTCAAGCATACAGATCCTCATCTATGTCCACACATCAATACAACTCAAATATGGGATATCACCGGGGTCTAGTACACTCTAAACCAGATTGCCGCCACATCTCGCGCTATAAGGTAAGTGGAAGAGACCACACTATCCGTCTGCCAATATCGGGCGCGACTCATCGATAGCGGACCCATTCCTCGAGCTGGTCAGACTCAGCCTAGCATTGTCCCCTACACTCGGGCGGATAAGGACGCACCCCCTTCCAACCTACCACGACACAGTGGAGAGCACAGCCAACTGGTATTCGGCACTCAGCGCTCATCTACCCACTCGGTCTAGACGTTGGAGCAACCTCTTGGTACCATAAGGGTTTAGGGACTTTCACCCAGGGATATCAATAGCACCCCATGTAGAACAAGATTTTCGGTATCCAATCCTGCCAACCACGATGCGTCTGTGAAGGCTACGGCCCTGATGTCGCTAGGGCGTACAATACCCATGTCACACAAATGCGAAATGCATGATTCACGTTATCTAGTCATGCAACAAATCCTGCGCATATCGTGCGCTCATATAGGGCAACACTACCTAACCAGGAGCCCATAACAACCTGTCTGAAGGCATATGCTATGATCAGACAATCCTCATATCAAGCATACATATGATGTGTATGATCATGAGTCATGAAACTATACTAAACATGTAAATGAGTGATGAACTATTCATACAACGCGGATGGGCCTAGACGGCCTATACATAGCAAGTACGGCCCAGTAATGGGCCCTAAGGAGAGTCGTAATGTGAACATCTAACCAACATTACACTTGCAATGTAGAAGTTAAACAAACATTGCTCCCAAGGCACGATCTTCTTAAACATCGCTATATAATCGGTAGTGGGATTACACATTGCAATGGACCTTAGGTTCATCCCATTGGGCTTTTCATATATATATATCAAATGGGCCATATCCTATGGGCCTTTTATTCATCAAATGGGCCACACCAATGGGTCTTATGTGCATTGCAATGGGTCAAAACCCGTGGGCCTTGGATTGCATCAAATGAGCTTAGTCTCATGAGTCTAATATGTGACCAATGGGCCACACCAATTGGGCCCCACATGTAGAACAAGTGGGCCTCAACCCATAGACCTAACATGAGTCAAATGGGCCTAAACCCCTAGGCCTTATATGAGCCAAATGGGCCTAAACCCATAGGCCTTACATAAGTCAAATGGGCCTAAACCCATAGGCCTTATAGTACATGAAATGGGCCTAAACCCGTAGGCCTTGTATAATTCAAATGGGCCTAACTCATAGGCCTTACATGAGTCAAATGGGCCTAAACCCATAGGCCTTATAGTACATCAAATGGGCCTAAACCAGTAGGCCTTGTATAATTCAAATGGGCCTAAACTCATTGGCCTTACATGAGTCAAATGGGCCTAAACCCATAGGCCTTGGAACATATCAAGTAGGCTTAAACCCATAGGCCTTATATGAATCAAATGGACCTAACCCATAGGCCTTTCATAATCAACTGGGCCTAACCCATAGGCCTTCTGTAATTCAAATGGGCCTAGCCCATAGGCCTGTTATAAATCAAATGAGCCTAACCCATACACAAGTGGCCCACCCAATCAGTAGCCCATGCCCAAAAAAATGATCTCACCAAGAGGATGGACGGTCTTGATGCATCCCATGCATCATGGTGGGTCCCACTGTCCAGTGAACAGTGCGGATAGAACACGTACATCACAAAGGGCCCCACCGTCCGCTGGACGGTGGAGGCAGCACATACATGAGGTGGGCGCCACCGTGGTGGCGGACGGTGGTCTTAAAACTCATACAACATTGTGGGTCCCATGTGGGGCCCACTGTAAGGCTTAGATGCCATCCAACCCGTTCATAAGGTCACTCAGACCTGGATGAAGGGAAAACATAAATTTCAGCTTGATCCAACACTTCTGTGGGCCCCAAAAGGATTTCAATGGTAGACATTTAATTTCACTGTTTCAAGTGGTGTGGGCCACCTGAGTTTTGGATCGAGCCGAAATTTGGAGGGGGCCCACCTGAGGATGGGACCCACCTCATGAACAGACTGGATGACAAACAAACATTACGGTGGGGCCCACACGCAGGGCCGTGGGCCCCTGAGTCCTTCCGCCCACCCTCACGGCTTCACGCAGCAGCGTGTAGCTGCTGCCATGACAGAGGAGGCAGAGGGCCTGCCTCTTTCAAAATCTGGGAAAAACCCATTTTCTGATGGTTTTTCGCACGTGGGGCCCGCTTCTCAAAAATCTGCCCCGGTCATTGCGTTCTGTGGCTCGCAACAGGCGATATGAGTCCAGAGTTTGAATTTTTTTATGATTAGAAAATGAAATAAAATCAGAAAAGGATCCTTGGAGGGTAATGATGCATTCTTCGATGCTATGGGCCTCCAGATCTTCCAATCAGCCCCAAACTTCTACCCAACGGCTAAAATATTGTGGGTAAGAGGATGGACGGCTTGGATCGAATATCTACATCAAGGTGGGGCCTACACGAGGGGACCACCCCAAAAACTTCTCTTTTTCTCCTTTTTTTTTCTTTTTGAAACATCCAGCGTCCCAGACGCTGGACGATTTGGTTCCTTTTTAAAATACGTTGTGGTGGGCCCTGATGAAGTGGGCCACCATGATGGGTGACGTGGGTACAACATACATGGTGAGCCCCACTTGAATAAATTTTGAACAAAATAATATCTCGAGGTGGGGTCCATTCAAGTGGGCCACACAACCCTATCACATAAAATAAAATTAAAAAAAATAAAAAGAAATAAAAGAGAGAGAGAGAGAGAGAGATGGAGAGTAAGACACGCCTTGTGATGGAGAGCTCCGCCACTATGAGCCCTCCCTTGTAAGAAACTATACAATAAACGGATCCCTTTGTACATGGGACCATCGAAAATGTAAATCAACGGTGGGGATCCTTTCCCCACCAACATGGACGGTCTAGATGACCTTTGAAAAGAAAATAAACATCATGATGGGGTCCATGGAGAATGGCCCCACCATGGAATGATCATGATGATCCAAGTGGTCCATCGGCCACAATTAGGGTCCCAAGTGAGATCCACACCATTGATCGGTGGGCCTCACTTGGCCGATCATAAAAATAAGAAAAACTAGTATGATCTAGCACCCACCGTCCGATCTTCTTGCTCCTAGGGGTTCCTTGGCACCTTAGCTTCAACTTCAATGGATAAGATGAGGAATAGAGGGTTGAGATGGGAGATGATGGGGTAGGAAGGTGGGCCACTTGGAGCTTAGGAGAGTTTGGAAAACTCCATACGTATGGAGCTCTTTTGCTTGGAGATTTTGAAATGAGAAAGAGAGAAAGAGAGAGAGTTGTAAAGGGAGAGAGAGAGAGTGATGGATGGATGTGGTGAGTGATGGTTGTGTAAGAAAAGCTTGACTTTTGAGGCTTTTGTGTAAGAGAGGTATGGGAGGTATAAGAAAAGCTTGACTTTTGTGACTTTTTGTGTAAGAGAGGTATGGGTTTGGGAGACTTTTGTGGTTGCTTGGGAAAAGGGATGAAAGTGATGTGTACTTGACATGTGATGGCTTGATGGATTGATTGATTGATGGGATTGATGCGATTGATGTGACACATCGTAGAGATTTCCTTGGGTTTCGCAATGCGCGACATTTTCTCACATCGAACGTTGGCCCACATCTCTTGACCAGGGTATCGCCTCGGCGCGCGAGTCACGGCATTGGAACCGCAACGACGGCGCGGTCGATAGGGTATTGGTCTTGAGTTGAGTCGACTCGGGTTGTCGGTATATGAATCAGGGTCGCGCGTCGATATCGATTAAGGGTCGAAGGTTGTCGAAATTCGACCGGTAAGACCGCGGAAGTCTACGGAAAGGTACAGACCAAGATACGGGTCTTACAACTATCATTCGATGGGGCACATGGCTCACTAATGATGATCAGCACTATCCAAACATTATCTATGTAAATTAGCACTGTTCAAACATTGTCCAGCACCGTCCAGCACAATCTGGATGGTGTGGATGAAATAAATACATCATGGTGGTGTCCACAGAAGTTGCTGATGTGGTACAGCAGCTACATAGCTGGAGTGGGGTACACCAATCAATCTGTTCACAGTAGGTGGGTCCCACTGATCTGGACAGATGGGTGGAGTGGATATAGAATAAATACATCAAGGTGGGTCCCATTGATCTGAATAAATGGACAGCGTGGAGAAATACATGCATCATAGTGGACCCTCGAGATGGACGGCATGGGATGAAGCACATGCATCAAGGTGGGGTCCCACGGAGATGCTAGACGAACGGCGTTGATAATGCATATGTCAAGGGGCCCCACGTCTAGATGGACGGTAATGATAAAACACATATATCATGGCGGGTTCCCACCATCCAGATGGAGGGTGAGGATAGAACACATCATCAAGGTGGTCCCATACATGGGAGATTTTCACCGTCCAGTGTAGATGTACAAATATACATCATGCTAGGGTCCACATGTACGTGGACTAGATGGTATGGATATAATAAATACATCAGGGTGGTGCCACGTACCATCAAGGTGGGTCTACGCTAATGGATGGCGTGGATACAACATATATCAAAGTGGGCCCCACCCTCCACACATATCACACATGTGGGATGGCCCTACACGTCCAAGTGATGGACGGACGGTGTGGATTCACCCACATTCATCATAGAGGGACCCACGGAAGTTGTGGACGAGTGGATTACCGCCATCCAGATGGACAGTGGGGATGAAACACATATGGTGGGTCCCACAAGACCTAGTGACATTAGTCCAGCAGCCATGTAGTTGCTGGCTATCCATAGGTGGATGGCCCAGATATATATTCATTAAGGTGGGTCCCACGTGGTGGGCCACCCCACTTGATATATATATATATACACATACATATATATATATATATATATATATATATATATATATATATATATATATAATACATATATATATACATATATAATATTAGTATAATTATTATTTTATTTGCTTTCTTTCTTTTCTTTTCTTTTCTTTTTTTTTAAACAAATCCAGCGTCTATAGACTCGCTGAAATCCATACGGATGGACAGTTTAGATAAAACACCTATCATCAAGGTGGGGTCCATCTCATGGATCGGCCAATCATCTTTCAAGGTGGGGTCCATCTCGTGGACGGCATGGATCATGTGGGCCATACAATCATCATCCTCATCAAAAACAACAAGAGAGAGAGAGAGACAGTGAGATAGAGGGGAGGGACCCCACCACTATAGGCCCTCCCTATATAATACATACATCAAGATGGGTCCCCCATATGTGGGCCCTCTAAACACAAAATCATATAATAAAATGACTCACCTTGAGATCTCTTCTTCCTTCTTCCACACTAGGGTAATTTAGCTCCAATGAGTATGAATCAATGGTTGAGATTGGATTTTAGAGGTTGGATGATGAGGTATGAAGCTTCAAGGTGGGTGGAAAATGGAGGAAAGTTTAGACGTGGGTTGCTCTCATGGAGCTTGAGAGGAAATGAGAGAGAGAGGAGTGGTGTAAGGGATATGACATGGAAATGTATGGGTTGCCTTGACTTTTTGGTAAGAATGGGATGAGATAGGTATGAGTGTTATTAACTTGTGGGTGAGAGAGGGATGGGTGTGATGGGATATATACTTGACTTGTACATTGATTGATTGATGTGACGGGTCGTAGAGATTCTCTCAGAATTCAAAATGCGCAGCTTTTTCCTCGAACTAAATGTAGGCCCACATCTCCTGGCCTAGTGTAACATCCTGAAAATCAGGGGTCGAGCATAAACTCCACTCCCGAGTTTCAGAATATCACTTATGTAACATTTTCAATGATGGATGAATGTCGGCTGTAGTAGTGCATAAAACATGAAGTGGATTAAGCCAAAACAGCGTATTATACTCCAAAGACAGTTAAATTTTACAAGCGAAAGACTGTGATAAATATATAAAATGTATAATTTTTTGTAAGTCACCGGAATATGAACATGTTACCAAGTTAACTATATACATATATATTCCAAAAATGAACAGAAGAAATATACATGGGTATTTTGAAAGTGCAAGATAGCAAGTGTAATGACATCTAATCAGTAACCCTGTAACCCCGTCGATCAGAACCTGTATATAGGAGAAATCCTCCTCATCATCATAAAGTCTGCCTCTGCTTCGCAAGCAATGCCATCATCTGAAACTAAAACAGGGACCGGTTGGTATTGCAAATACCGTCCCGTAACGTGGGAGTGAGTAGCTAACTCAGTGGAACAATAGAGTAAAGATTAACATGTTATCAAATCAGTCAAGCGGTAATGATAAAGTAGTACAATCAAACATTCCTAGATACTCTTGTTAATGCAAAGATGAGATGCAATAATGATGCATGCCCTCGCCAACATATTCCCTCATGCGACACAATCTTACGTTCGTGGCATGCTTTTATCCCTCAGTGCTCCACATCTTTCAGGCACATGCAGTGCGATATGGACATGATTACCGAGTTGTTATTAGTCCTTTTCATACAGCAGTATTAGAAAACTAAGGTACCTCCCTTATATCATTTCCAAACAAGGATCCATTCTAGCGTCAGTCCTAGATAATCTCATACAATGATGCGGTTCTAAGTCGCTGTAAAGGGCTGCCTAGGCTGTTACACACACTCGTTGCACCGCTTTCCCATCACCTTATCAATACAAGCCTAGTTTATACTCTGTTTACTACGGGAAGGCTCGTTGTCTCACTGCAGATTCAGAGTATGCTCAAGGTCACTACAAATAGCTGTCAGGGCTGTTACATGCACTCGTTGCACCACTCTCCCATCACCTTATTAGTGTAGGCCGACAGCTCGAATACAATGTCCCATACCACCATATTCGGCTCACGAGTATGGGTTGCTCACTGGTCACTACGGGGAGACTCGTGGCCCCAGCGTAGGCCGACAGCTCGACCATGGTGTCCCATACGACCATGCCCGGCTCATGAGTCTTAGCAGATCAAGGTACCGAGGTTAACGGGGTTACACTGGTAAGTTTGGTACCTTAGGTTCAAGTAATGGCGTCCAAACATGGTGAACATACATTGGACAGATCGGATTACTTGACGAGCTCGGCTAGCTCGAGTGCACGACAAGTTGAACGACATGAAGTGCATAAGCCCTTTGTGTGGCCTAACCACTGTCGCCAACCGAAGTACGGCTCGGGTTCGTCAAACACGTCTTACATGGCGAATGAATCTCAACCACTAATTCAATCCCGTTACCGTCTACCTGGACTAAATCATAGTCCCAACTTCATTTTATATCACCAAGAATTGTATGAGATAGTTAAAGCAGGATTAAACAAGTAATTCAATTCTTACAATCAAGAAGCATGTTATGAAGTACAATACAAACAAGATTTCACACACATTCACTTCACGAAATAAACAGACATTACAATGTAACGTACATGTAGAAAATCATAAGCATAATTGAGGTAACTGAGATTCGTATCTCGATCCTCCTACAAAGTATTCTAGGTGATCACTAGCACATTCTGACATTTGCATAAACATAAAGACTACATACATCACTTTCATGATGTATGAGGATTACACATGTACCAGTCCAATTCCTTTCACTAGGGAGTTGCCCCACATACCACATGCATATGCCCACGACGGATAACTATGGTGTGCATGAATCCGAGCTCCATGTTCATTTAAACATTTCTACAAACACTTGGGCTACACACTTAGTCACATATAATGTATTTTGCCGTGACGTGATTTTAGGCAGGTCCTTTCACTAAGGAGTTGTCGCACATGTATTAGGCATATATTCACGACAATTAAACATATTAAGTACAAATCCAAATTCCAAACATATTTAAACATTCCAACATATGCATAGAATACACTATATTCTACATAGTTCATGTAAACTCATATAACCAAACAGACGACGCATTTTGCATGTGTAATCTCACCCTTGTCAGTTATAAATCATTAACCGACATTGAAAGCCTTGAAAACCATAGCCTATACGTCTAAAGTCCGCACCTTATGCTGTAGAAGCGTAAAGAAGTCGATGGAATCTCTAAGTCTTCGTATACGCGGAATATCAACCTATAATACAAGCTAAGTTAGCTATCTAGCTACTAGCTTCAATGAAAACTCTAAAACAAGCTAGGGTTAGGTTTTTCTTACCTAAGAACGATGCCAGAATCGTTGGCATAATAATCCAAATACGGTAGATGTGCACGAAGAATGACAGGAACAACTGCTAAGAACAATCCTCACACTCTCCCTCACTTTCTCTCTCTCTTTCCTTCTCTTTCTTTCTTCTCTCTCCCTTAGGTTTAGAAAATTTGTATGAGATATGAGAGAGAGGGTTTAAGCCTCTTATATAAGCTCTAAATCGACGGAAATAGCCTTACGGCTAAGGTATACTTAGGTTATAACCAAATTGAGCTTGTTCCGATTCAACGGAGCACTTCTGGAGGTCCTGTTACTAAATACGGTCGGACTTAAGCTCTATAATATCGGATCTAGGTCAAACTAAGTTTTTAGTCCGGTCGAGTTTTCAGATCGACTGTGGCGGACCAGTTTCAGTTCAGCGGTCACCGAGAGTCGATCAGAGCCACAAGTGCTATGACATGTATGGGATACTTATCCTGATTCGAGGATGAAATTGGGTCAAAATCTAACGGTCAAAACGCTTAAAAATAACGCGCAAGCGACAGGTCTCAGATTATTTAAATTTTTATTTAATTTCTTAAAATTCTTCGCTTTCTCACTCTCTTCACTCCGACCTCAAGGAAATGGTCTCAGGACATCGTTTGGTCTTGATTTTTGATGTGGATGTCAAGCCCAAAAAGATGGTCGTGTTCGTCTAAGTTCATCACTATCAAACTTTAAACGTGCGGTCCAGGTCCGATACGAAGTTTCACGATGCTCCCAAGAGCAACTGGGTTTAGAGATTGATCTTAGGTTTGTAGGTAACGTAGCATTAGCGGTTCTACTCATTTTGGATCTTTTAGTTCATATTTAAAGTAGTTCAAGTTAATTCTACTGAGTATTTAGTTTGGTGCTTAACCAAATTCTACCCTAATTATAACAGAATACAGTCTTAGGGCCATTCTATGCCCCATTTTGGGAACTTCTAGCTATCATATTATTTTAATTATTTTTCTAGTGGTTCATCATCAAATTTACCCCATCTCCACCAAATTTCATAAGATTTCAAGTTCTAGAAAAATTCTAAAAATTTCAGAAGCAGCAGCTGTACAACTAGTAATTTTTGGATAGTTGTCACAATGACCTACTTTAAACTATATTAAATATTTTATTATATTTTTAAAATATTTTTATATAAACTAGACTCATTTATCTTCAATCTTGTTTTAAATCACCTAAATCAGAGTTATAACAAAGGAGATATGATTTTTCAAACTTGGATAAAATGCGCAGAAAATGAGCTACCTGACCGTTGTACGGACGAGGCCTTGCCAACTCGGTGAGGACCTCGCCGGTCACTATCCAATTGGCAAGGGCTAGCCCCAGGAGCGAGGTCCTCCCCCCCGGGATGCCAGAAATATGTGGGACCCACCTCGGGTCCCTCCGAATTGAGCCATTTGGGCCTACGAGTCCGTCGAGGCGTTTATCGAGTCTCAGTTACAAACCGGAATGAGTTATATGATGTACAATATATGATTTTGGAGTAGAAGAAGCTAGTTCAACCAAATAACCTATCTACATCATGATATTTCAAGAATTCTATAGTCAAAATATCATTTTATGCATGTATGAACCATTTATAGTAAGTTTTAGTTTAAGTATAGTTCTTCACCTTTTAAACTTTAGGTTTTATGTCTAATATGAAAGTACTTAGAGAAATTTGAAGAATGAGGTGGTGAAATGTGAGATTTTAAAGGAAATGGGTTGAAAAGCGATGTTTAGACTTTGGGATTGAGCTCTAAGAGTAATATGGTTGACTCATTGCCTAAGGACGTCTAATTTCAGGTTGACAAAAATCTGGGATGTTACACCTAGGTATCGGATCGATGCCCAAGTTACGGCGTTGGAACGGCAATGACGGCACGGTCGCTAAGGTAAAGGTTTTGGGTCGAGCCGACTTTAGTATGCAGGACTCGGTTTAGGATCGCACATAAACGTTGGATACAGGTCGAGGGTTACCGAAATTCAACTGGGAGGACCGCGGAAGCCTACGGAACAGTGCGATCTAGGATACGGGTCCTACACGGGGAACGCGAGGTTCGAAGAGTCCTAGTTTGGCAGTCTCCTAACGACCGCATGCCCAGAACCATCTATCTCTCCAATATTTGTTGAAAGTAGAAGGGTCAGTTATCAAAGGTTTGCCCTTGTTCCACCAAGCACACAGAAAGTACCAGTCAGGCTATTATGTATTCGGTCGTTCTTGGTACAGGTAGAGAAACTCGTTAATGGTCAGTAGGGGCTATTCAGTCTCAGCCTACAACACCAAGCATCCGAACAAGTTCCTCCACTCGTTCGGAACTATCTGCCCCGTCGCTATTTAGAGTCGGGAAAGTAAATCTCGAGCAATGCCTTAGAGGGGCAGACGCAAGCCGCATTGTAAACAACTTAATAAATCGCGACCATCCCAGTAAGAGGATGGTCGGGTAATTCACTCGACAGAAGAAGACATAGGATGACCGAATCCGGGACATGATACCCGACTCTAATCCTGTCCAGATTTACCTCAATTAAAACTGAGGGAACCGGACCTTTCTGCTCATCCTCGGCCTCCCCTTCCTCGGTCACCGATTCCACAGTCTTTGCCGATCTTCAAGTTGAGACCGACTCAATGGTTCTCACCGACCTCTACATGAAGACCAACTCACTGACCCCTTCTGTCTCCTCGGCCTCCTCATTCTTCTCCTCCATATCCTCCCCAGGAGGATTGGGTCTGCCACGAGCAGTCATCAGCGATGCCTCTCCGCGAAGACCCGCGGAAGAAGGGCGCTCCGCTGAAGATCTCGTCATTCTTTCCGAATACCGGAAAGCTGTGTTAGCACCGATGGCCATCTCCGCTAGCAGCGAGAGTGATTCCGAAGCGTCATAGAGGTTCCTCATCGCCGAAAGCTCCCTCCCGGGGGCTCTGAGAACCTCGCATTGTTGTGAAAAATAAAAATGAGAGGAATGGAGAGAGCTAAAACTCACCGGAGAGGTGAAAGACACTTAAACGTGGGCGCAAAACTAAAAACTGAAGTGAAAATGGTGGAAGAAACGGGAGCAGTGAAAATGGGACAGGAAAGAGGAAAACAGGCGTGTGAGAGAAAATGAGGAAAGGGCGTCCCGCTCCTTTTATAGCCCGGCCACGTGATAGGGGCATTTAAGGAGGAGTTGAATCGACGGTTGTTTCAACTCCCCTACCCGACACGTGGCACACACCGACTAATAAAGATGTTGCCTTCGCCACGCGTCAAATTCTGGTAAGCCGAAGGAACGCTCCGACGGATCTCCGCACGTGTGACCTCGGGTAACGAGTCAACACATGTTATGGACGTCGCAAGGAGCATTAAATGTTCCATCATAACATCGGTCTCCGATTAAAGCCAACTCAAAAACTCTTTACTCCTCTGCATCAACACTGTTGACACAAGGAGTAAGGGGGCTTACTGTTAGGGAAAAATATGATAATTCTGGAGACATGGATATAGAATGCACCAACTCTATCAACACTACCCGGGATTCCGAGGCAATAAGCCCAACTGAAGCAAAAGAATCAAATGCCTCAAGGAGAGACTTAGCTCGGATGTCAGGGAATGAACCTCGACCGAGACTTATAGAGTCATGAATCATAGGCAAAATATATAAGACGCATAAAGTTGACTCGGATAACGAGGCAGTAACATTTAAAGAGACCAATTAAGGTCCACAGCATAGAAGCCACCTGACCAACCATAAAACCGATCCATATTAAGTCGATTACAAAGTCGACTATCGGATTAAGAGAATGTATCTATATGAATCGGTTCCCTCTCATCTGACAGAAGGCATACTGCTTTCTCCTTACAACTAGCTGAGACTCATGAGTCAGTCAGGGCCAAGACAAGCAAAGAAGGACCAGTGTAAATAGAAATACCGTCTCAAAAATCCTGTGAAAGGATTCCCGACCCCGAAGATCTCGGGATCAGGAAAAATCCATAAATGGATTACAACTGAATCAAATTTTCGAGATATGCGAAAGAGAATCCCTACACAATGGGAACCTCCCATTCCTATAAAAACAAGAGATTTCTATGATGTAAGGTACACAAAAAACTCTTTTCAAAAACTCCTCTTTACGGTCCTATCACTGACTTAAGCATCGGATGGTCCCCGGCTCTAGCCAAGGTCTCCTTTGTTTCGTTCCTGTGCAGGTAGTACGACAAGGGAGGGCTCACCAATTTTTTGCATCAACAGTTCTTATTGTATTTTCAACTCAATTATCTGTAGATTGATCTCAAGCTCACTAAGTTAAGACTACATCGCAGCCCTATACTTTGAGTTCTCACCCTTGAGTTAGATCATTAGTCTAAGAGTTGGCTTTTCTATTTTCTACTTTATTTTATTTTATTTTTTCTCTTTTTTCTCTTTTTTCATTCCTTTTCTGTTTTTCTTTTCTCCTTTTAATTCCTTTTATTTTCTTTCTTTTTTTAGGCCTATTTTTGCTTCTGGTTCTCCTTTCAAAAAAAAATTCTTGCCTTGAAAAAAAATGAAAAAAAAAGGGGCTTATTAAAATCTCACGTGGGCTATAGCACCTAAAAATCCCCACCTTCACTTTCTCACCTTTCTCGCACACCTATGTTATTATGGGGATAACTGTTTGCACCCGACCCACTCTTTTCCTCACACGGCCCAACCAAAACGTGAAACTGCCTGTAATTTCTTCTATCACACCAGTAAATTCACCCCACATTCTCACGATCTATATAATAAGCCAACCTTTCCCCTCTCTCTCTCTCTCTCTCTCTCTCTCTCTCTCTCAAAAGAAGAAAAAGTTTCAAGAAAAGGGGCCTCCCATCTACGTGTGTGAAGTTATCAATGGATGCACCATCACTTCTAAGTATGTTATAAATCCTCTCCAAATTCTTTCTTTTTTCTTTTACAAGGAATGGTATGATTATGCAACCATAAATATGAACAGTGTCCCGAGATTATCAGTGTGTATTGGAACGGCTCATGAAAAGATTGTTCCAAATCACTGGATCTTAAAAGGGCAATGGGGTTACTGTTGAATGTATAAAAAGTGGTGATTCAAAGCTCATTATAAAAACCTTCTTTAAGGGCCATCAAAGTTTTGGATCAAGTTAATATTTGGATGGCAAATAAGCATTATGGGAGCCTTAGTAAGTTTTTAAAAGTGCTCATTCAACCACCACTGTTTCCTTTGACGTGGTCCACATGAAATTTGAAGCTGTTTTATTTTTGGTTCATGCCTTAAAATGAGCATTCAAAAAAAAATTTAAAATAACAAATGGACCGCATAGACATAAAGCATATACAATTATGGTGGGCCTCAATAGTCATGGATCCACAGACTTGTTTTCCAGATCAACCTGAATCTGCATAGACTAGCATACTCAAGTTACAGTGACAGATTCACGTGTACCTCCACAATTTTATTTTATTTTTTTCTTTTTTAGGAATTATATATGATTTTGCAATCTTAAATATGAACAGTGTTCCTCAATTTTCAGTGTGTATTGGTACGGCTCATGAAAATATTGATCTAGATCATTAGATGTTAAAGAGCAATGGGGCTAGTCGTTGAATGCACTTGTTCACTTGTTCGACCCCATAGAGATGGCCACTATTATTTGATAGGAGGGATACTAGACAGGGCATTCTAATAATATTGGCCACTACCAATTAGAAAAAGAAAGGGACAGCATGTGGTACCCATCTAAATCATTCCTATATTTGGCTGAAATAACATTTTCCATTTAGTCTCTTGTGGTTGATGATGATTATTTACAACATCCTTGATTTAGGTCTGGGGATTCTTTTGGTACCCCTACTAGCTCACACATTATGGCAACATGGCACGGGCGTGGGAAACACACTCATCATCATTTTGGACTCTATCAAAAGCTCGTGCCGACAGCTTACATAAACAGTGGTGATTGAACGCCTACTACTAATTAAAATTTTCTTAAAAGTTTTAAATCAAGTTGATATTTGTGTTTCTCTTTAACCATTAGACAAATAATATGGTTAGCCCAAACAAGTTTTGATTGGTTACTGCTTCTTGTCATGTGTTTTTGCTTTTTAACTCATACTCTAAAATAAGTTGTAAAGCCACACTGACAACGTTCATGTAAACCACATATATCACAGTGATACTCATAGTCATGGATCCACTGACCTCGTTCCTTGATTCACCAAATCTGCACTGGTAGCGGATTAGGTGAAGCCCCGGCCTCACCTAGGATGGTGCAGCCCTTTACGTGGGGCTACCTTGATGTATGTTTTTTTTGTATCTATACCTTCAATCTGTTTTTTCATATTATTTTACAGCATTATCCAAAAAATAAGGAGATCCAATTATTTGTTTGACCCAGTCACAGGCAATCCGCTCACCACTCCCATAAGCCGGTTGGCATGAATGACAACATATTCGCTGTCTACCCCCACAATGAATTCGATGCATATTTACCCCGAACGGAGGATTTTGCTGCGCTGAGATGCTAGGTGGGCACCATTGCAATGTTTGTGAGAAATCGGCTCCATTCAACCGTTTTGCTGGATTATTTTAGAAATGAGACCAAAAATCATGTGAATCCAAAACTAAAGGCAGTCGTACAAGAGGAAAAACTGGGAAAGAGGGGCCTACTGTTGAAACCTGCCCAAGGTCTGCCTGATGTTTACACGTCATCCAAATCATTTGTACGGTCATTTCTAATTCTACTGGGATGAAGTGAAAACACCAAAAATTTAGCTTGATATAAAACTTTTGTCAGCAAATGTTTCAACGATTGCCACTGAATCCCGGTTATTTCCTCTCTAATATGGCCGGCTGCCTTAAGTTTTGTATAACCTTATTTTTGGTCTCTTATTTCAAAATTATCTGAAAAACGGATGAAGCTGGTGAATTTCTAACAAACACAGTGCCGACCTAGCATCTCAGTAACTTCCTTAACATCTCAGTAACTTTGTGCTTATCCGGAAATCAGCATCCCAATGAATTTCCAGGAATTATCGGTGAGTACCAGTACGTATTCATTTCTGTCACGTGAGGAGAAGTCCGATCAAGAATCAGGGTTTTGCGATAAATCCAAAAATTGCAGAGCCTTTTTCTTTTACATCACGTGGAATCCTGGCAGTGGAAACAGATGAATAGCTTTCCGGAACCACGTCGCCTACCTCCACTTGTGTTATTCGCTGGTCATCCGCTCCGCCGCAGCACCGATTACGTTCGGTCCAGGACTCACGCCCGAGACGGTGCGGCCCTCGCCCTAGGCCTATATTGATACATGCATGCATTCTACATCCATACCGTTCATCTGTTTTTTCCACATCATTATAGAACATGATTAAAAAATTAATAATAATAAGTAGATTTAATTTTCAGCTGAACCTCATAATACAAAACGAAACAGTAGTGATTGACCCATAATGGGTCACAAAAGTTTTAGATTAAGATAATATTTATTTTTTCTCAGGTTTATTAAACCTTTTCACCGGAAACACACTGAGCTCTAGGAACTTTTTAATTGTAAGGCGTTCATCACCGCTGCTTCCCATACTATGGTCCACCTGGATTTGGATGCTCTTATTTTTGGGATCATGCCATGTAATGATTTCAAAAATGGATTGGGCTGCATGGATACAGAATAAATACTGCACCACATTTGAGTTTTTAGCCCAAACGACCTCATGCTGTAACGTGGTCATGGTAAGAGCCCATTAAAACCAAACTTAAGATTTTGTAACCTTAAAATCACTTTTTTATTTTTTAGAAGATGAAAATGCCCATTTACCATAGTTATCTCTCGTACGAAAAGCTTTAATTTAAAAAAGAGATTTTTCTTTTAAAAATGGATGTGGGCCTTACTAAAAATTGAAATTCGGTCAATCCATTGGCCAAAATGGTCTATTCATTTTAATTGGATAGTCGTGAACCCGCAATAGAATTTTTTTATGTTTTTGTTTGAAGTTCATTGTGTCCCACGACTACACTAATCTTGTACGCTAATTATGAACTATTTTTCTTATGTGTGATCCATATGTGATGAGTTTTACTCTCAAACTTAGACCAATTACATAAAATAAAACCTCTTACATGTGAATGGGTTGGATTTGCTTCACAACAACCCAGTACACCCCACATAGATGCGAATGGGTTTAAAACTTGAGCCCCTTCGGCACGAGAGTCATTTTATTGTTTTCTTTTTCTTTGTTTTTTCACGGGAGGATGGGATTTTTTTTTATTTCATTCCTTCTTCCATCCTTAGTTTCCTTACTAGTTTTTTTTAAAATTTTTTTATTTGGTATAAATAGTGGAAGTTTGTGTAAAGGAAGAGGGCGTGGAAGAATATTGTAATGGATAAATTTTTATGATGTAAGGATGTTGTAATAAATCAATATTGTAATTGAAGAATATTATAATTAATTAATATGATGAACGTTAGAATTGGTGAATTTTTGTAATGAAAGAATGTTGAGATAGAAGTATATTATAATGGATGAATGTGGTAGATCATCGATATTTACTATGGATTGTCCATATTCACTATGGATCGTCAATATTTTCACTGCGAATCACTGATATTTAGTGTAAATCACCGATATTCATTGTGGACCATTGTTATTAAGAGTAGACCACTGATATTTTCAGTTTGAAACACAAATATTCACTATGGGTCATCGATCTGATGAAAACGGTCATAACTCACTCGTTACATGTCCTATTCAGATGATCTTATATCCGTTGAAAAAAGTAATTTGAAAAACTTTCAAATGACGTTGAAATCATCTCATTTTAATACCATTTGACTACTCAAAAGTGGGTTCAAATTTCATCAATATCATTATGGATCGTTGATATTTACTATGGACAATCGATCTAATGAAAATGACCATAACTCCCTTATTACATGTTCGATTTGGATGATCTTATGCTCGTTGGAAAGATAATTTGATGAAATTTCAAATGAATTTAGAATCATCTCATTTGGAGATCATTTTTTACCTAAAAGTGGGTCCAAAATTTATCAAGATCATTGTGAATTATTGATATTTATTATCAGCAATTGATTTAACAAAAATGACCATAACTCTTTTGTTACATCTCTGATTTGGATGATCTTGTATTCATTAAAAATATAATTTGATAAAATTTTAAATGGCTTTAAAATCATCTCATTTGGAATCCATTTGGTTGCCCATAAGTAAGACCAAATTTTATCAAGATCACTATGGATTGGTGATATATTCACTATGGTCTATCAATCTAATAAAAACATGCATAACTCCCTCATTTCATGTCCAATTTTAGTGATCTTGTACTCATTATAAATGTAATTTGATGATCTTTCAAATAAATTTAGAATTGTCTCATTTAGGTACCATTTGATTTCCTAAAAGTAGGCCTAAAGTTCATTATTTACTGCCGATCATTGATATTCAATGAAGCTCACTTTTGGGCTTACTTTTGACTAGTAAAATGATATCTAAATAATATAATTCCAAACTCATTTGAAATTTCATCAAATTACCTTTCCAACGAGCATAAGATCACCACATCAGACATGTACCAAGGGAGTTATGGCTGTTTTCATCAGATTAATGACCAATAGTTAATATCAACGATCTATAGTGATCTTGATGAACATTGGGACCACTTGTGAGCAATTAAATAGTATCCAAATGAAATTATTATAAATTTATTTGATAGTTCATCAAATTACCTTTCTAACGAGTATAAGATCATTGAAAATGGACATATAATAAGGGAGTTATGGCCATTTTTGTTAGATCGATGGCCCATAGCGAATATTTGTGATCCACAATGGAAATATCAATGGTGCATATTGAATATCAACGGTCCAATCTTAATTTTAGCGGTCCATAGTGAATATCGATAATCTACACTAAATATCGACGATCCATAGTGAAAATATTGGCAATCCACAGTAAATATCAATGATTCACCATACGACATATGTCCATCTCAACATTCTTTCATTACAAAAATCCATCCATTACAAAAGTCATCTATCACAATATTCATCTTTTCCAACGTTTATCATATTCATTAATTACAACATTTTTCCGTTACAAAATTCATGCATCATAACATTCTTTTATTCCAAAATCCATCTATTATAATATCATTCCATTATACAAAATTCATCTATTATAGTATTCTTCCACACCCTCTTTCCTTTCACAAACTCTCACCATTCATACCAAATAAGATAAAATAAAAATTAAAAAAAACTAAAATGAAAACTAGGCAACAACTATAAAGAAAACTAAGAAAGGAGGGTTTCCTCAAGCAGCATCCATGTTGACCAGTTGCTTCACATTCTATCGATCATCATTGAGAAAGGGGCCAATTGGGCATCGACGCAGGAGAAGAATGAGGTTAAGATGCAGGCTCTCCTCGAGGAGTTTGAGGGAATGAAGATCTGAGCTGTTCGGTCTCTCCAAACTTTCTTTCCTTCTTTTTTTATAATCTTACCTTTCAAGTGCAATGCGGTTAATGACCCAAAGTATCTTAAATAAACTTTTCTCTATCAATAAAGTTGATATGTTTTTCATGGCGTGGAGTGTACTTTTTTCAGTATTGGATCTTAGACCATCGATCATGGCTACGGATATGCAAAAAATATTAAATGGTGTTTTCTCAGTCAATTGGGACTCTGCACTATCAGTCAGCCGTTCAATACTTAGCCTTTTTTTGTTATGCTTCATCACATGCTGACTTAGCGGGAGTAAATGCGAAACGTTCCCTGAGAAATATCATTTATTCCCCTGTATTCTCCCACAATCTAAAAAATGAATCGCCAACCCAACTATCAGCTTCAGGTTCTCAACTGTCGCACCCTTATCCAATGTGCACATTAATTACTCTTCCCCATGTCGATAAAAGGTACTACTCTTTTATATTTATAAGTCATAAGTTCCTCTTCCCTCCTCTCAATCTTTACAGATTCTAGAGGAAATTTTTGAAGAAGGGATCGATTCGTTTTTCGATTCATCTCTTCTCCCCGATCCATACCCTTTTCTCATATATGCGACCAAGGCATCTGGGACTAATAGACCCCTTTAAGAGGTCCTTAAGATCATCTCAAAGCTCCAACAATTTAGAGCGGTGTACTCTAAGGCCAACTCTGAACTTGATCGATGTGTGCTCTAATGATGGAGCTATTGGCCCTCCGCACTGAGTCTGTGGCCCTCTCAGCCGCTATGATACAGCCTAGAAGAATCAGTTGCATTGGATTCTCAAACATCGCCTTGATGAAGAGATGTTGCGATCCATTGAGGTTGTACTTTACCACCTTGTCGTCAACCTCACCGAGGCCCAATGACTCTTTCTAGAACATGATTGGCCACACAATCAGGACCCAAGAGACTTCGTCGAGTCCCAAATAGGACTCTATTGGGCTTTTACGGAATCTAGTAAGTTTGAGAAGTTGATAGCTGAATAGGAGTACACAGCCATCAATCAACGCATCGATCAAGTCAGCAATCTCCATTGCAAGTTGACAAACTAGCGAAGCTCATGGATAAGCATCTGCACGCTGGCCTTACAGGCCAAGGAGTCAGCCATTAAGAGATTTAAAGAACTCTGGCAGCTCACTTGTAACTTGGTCGATTGGATGAGAATATTTTTCTTTTCTCCATTTCTCTTTTTTTTTAATCAACTGGTCTCTATTTCAAGGCCTTTATTAAAGAAACTTCTTACTCTATATATTTTTGTTAACTCTTCTTAGCCTATTCCTTGACAACTTTCCATAACGAGGGGAAGCAAGGTTTCAGAAATCGGCCATTTATTGGAGCCTTTGCGATCTTTCCATTCATATCCTTCAAAACATAGGCTCCTCCTTTAAGAACTTGGACGATAATGTATGGTCCATCCTATGTGGGAGACCACTTCTTACCGAACGCCCTATCCTTCTGACCAATTAGTAGTATCATTTTCCATATAATATCTCCTATACCAAAGGATTTCTATTTTACCTTTTTTATTATAAGCATGAGCAATGACAGCTTTGTGGGAAACAATCAAATCAAGGGCTTTCATTCGAACTTCATTTAGTCCTACAAACTCGGCCAACATCGCCTCTATGAATTCAGGAAGGGTCAATTGGCTTGATAAGCGGTCCGTAAAAATGGCAAAGTGACTTCCAAAGTCACCACTACATCATGTAGACTAATTTTAATACTTGCACAAGGTGAATTTCTATAGGCTTAAAGGGCCTTTGATAACTTGGTATGTCATTACTAAAAATTTTTGTCAATCATTTTTTTTAGGATATTTTTTATTACTTTATTACAGGCCTCGGTCTGGCCATTAGCCTATGCATAATATGGTGTCAAGTGTAAAAATTTTATTTAATATTTATCAGCCATTGCCTGTACCTCCTTGGCCAAAAAAGCTGCACATCAATCCATTCTAATGGATTTTAGGATTCTAAATCAGTTAATAATGTTATTATCGATGAACTCGATACTTTCTCGATGACCGAACCCCTTTATGGGCTTCTCCTCTAACCACTTAGTGAAATAATCGGTCTCAATAATTATAAACGAATACATCCACGATGCAGGTGGGTGAATCTGTCCTATCAAGTCGATTGTCGAACCTCAAAATGGCCAGGGTTTTATTATGGAATGTATTTCCTTGACAAGTACATGTTGGACTAGCCCATTCTTTTGGCAAGCCTCACAACCCTTAGCATACTGGACACAATTGGTCATTATTGTTGACTAGAAGTACTGTAACATCTAAGCATGAGCCTCATCTTCCTTTTAGCTTAGTGGGCCCCACATATGCATTCGTGGACTCCCCCCATTGTTAGTCATGCTTCTTTCTTAGACAGGCTTCAAAGCAAGACTCCATCGACCCCCTTTACGATACAATTCATTGTCAATCATGACATAGTTAGTAACCAATCTCCTCACATTTCTATCATTTTTGGTACAAGGGCTCTGCAAATAACTCATGATGGGGGCCTTCCAATCCCCTTCCTCTAGTTCTATCTGGTATATTTTCATTAAATTTCCTCTCTCAAAAATAGATAATAAGGATCTTCTTTGGATGGTGATCGTCTGCTTGGCAGACCCTCTCAAGGCGTTAAGCCCTACAATGAGATATGTCATTTCATTGGCATTTGTGTTATGTTCCCTAGTGACATGCAACAACTCCACTTATTTGAAAAGGTCAAGCATTTGGGTTGTTAGGGCATAATATGACAACAAAACCATACTAGTACGTTTAAACAGCCCTGTCATTTAGTTGATTACCAATTGTGAATCCCTTATAATAGTTACAGTCCTTGTGCCCAATTCCAATAATAACTCGAGGTTGATTATCATGGCTTCATACTCGGCCTAGTTATTAGTACAACTAAACTCTAATTAGAATACAAATTCATGTTTGTTTTCATTAAGAGCGATCAAGATTGCACCTAGGGGTGTACACGAACCGGGCTAGCCCGGTTAGCTCGCTCGACTCGGCCCAACCCGGAACTGAGTTCGGGTCGGGACGAGCCATTTTTCTCAGCCCAAAACTGAGTTCAAGCCGAATTTGGTTAGGGCCCAATTTGGCCCGACTCGGCCCAACCCGGACACAAATGGATGGACAGGTGGATTTCTCGCAAACATCAATGGCCCCACATAGCTCTCGTTTCAAGAAGTTCATGCAAAAGCCATTTGGAGGCTATTTGCGTCCCTAATTTAGAGTCTACCCCGCCTACAGCAAATGGATACTTCATACGTGTGCCAGTAGGTAATGCGTGCACGTGTGCCCATGGCTCATCTCTTCAAACCTCTCCTCGCACGAATGCAGTAGCATGTCTTTGTAAATACTGCGAAAGCCTCCATTTTGGAAATCTTTTCCCTCCTGCATAGAGAGAGAGAGAGAGATGGGAGGGAGGTCAGATGGAGGAGGAGATCGGCCATAGCAGTCTTATAATACCGTATATACAAATGCCAAAGCAGGTGAATCTCTTGCATGATCTCAATTTTCTATTTTCATCGGCAAAACCATTCTGTTAGATTTCTCAATTCCTAATTTATATGTACTGATGTTTATTTTTTTTGGTTTGGATTTGGTGAATTCCAGTAGAAATTTCAAAATCAGTTGAACTCCACTTTTAGTCACCTTTTCCTCTGATAATTTATACAAGGCTGTGTTTGGATGCGCTATTGAATTCAATTGCAATAATTAGTTCAGTGGAGTGGAAATGACCAAACTGCAACAAGGACGTGGGGGCCGCTTAGGATACACCTTCTGAATTTTTTCATCATTTGTAGAAAATGGGGGTGTTGACTTTGGATTTTTGAAGGGGATGATGTGGTCGTGGAAATTGATGATTTTGAAGTGATGGACGGCTGGAAATGGAGCTGATAGGAAAGAGATGGGAATGAGATGGAAAAGAAGGCTCGAAACTGGCCCAAACTCAGCCCAAACTCACCTGATTGCTGCCGAACTGGGTTCAGACTAGACATGTTGGCCCGGTGACCGGGCCGGGCCGGGCCGGGTTCAGGCTGGGTGTGGCTGGTGACTGGGCCGGGCCAGGTTGAGCCCAGTTCGACTTGGATCGACCCATGTACACCCCTAATTGCACCAGCCCCAGATGTATCATGTGTTCTTGACCCATCAAAGATCAATTTTCATGTTGTTAATTGCATATAATATAAATCTAAGATGCATATGTTCCTTCATATCAGAGGGGTAGTCCACCAAAAAATCGGTTATGGCCCAACCCTATACTACCTTCTGTGGCACATAACGGAGATCGAACTTAGATAAAGCTAGTACCCATTTGCCAATTCAATCATTCAAAATTGGCTAATTTAACATATATTTCACCAAATTAGTTATCGTTATTACATTTACTCTCTCGACCAACAAATAATACCTTAGTTTGGTGGCCATCAAATACAATGACGGAAATAATTTTCTATAGAAGAGTACAATCTTTCAGCATCGAGTAATGTCCGACTTAAATAATAGATAGCACCCTCTTTTCGCATATCATCATCATGGGCTAGGAGAGCTCTAATTGAGTCTGTCGAAGCCACAATGTATAACTTAAGCAGTTGACCCTTGACCGATTCCACCAGAACAGGTGGACTCATCAAATACTCCTTGATTTTGTTAAAGGCCAACAGGTGCTCTGCCTCCTAAACAAACTCAAACCCCTGTTTCATTTTTATCAATGGAGAGAAGATGTTAGTCTTACCTGCACAATTAGATATAAGTCTTCTCATAAAATTAACTTGGCCTAGGATCCTTTGCAGCTCCAATTTGTTCCTTGGCGGCCGAGTGTTGATGATGGCTCAAGCCTTATTTTGATCGATTTTGATTCCTCTCTGGTGTACAAGTAATCCTAGAAAATTACCAGCCGAGACCCCAAAAGCACATTTCAATGGGTTCATTTTCAATTTGTAGAGTCTCATTCTCTCAAATGACTTACACAATTGGGCCACATGATCTCCCATATCAGTTGATTCAACTACTACGTCATCTATGTGAACCTCCACAAATCGGTCGATCATATCATGGAAGATGGCATTCATTGCCCTTTGATACGTCGCTCCCGCATTTTTAATTCCAAAAGGCATTACTACCCACCAGTAAGTTCCTAGTGGGCCAGGACACCTGAATGTCGTTTTCGACGCATCGTCCAATTCAATGTAAATTTGATTATACCCAAAATGCTCATCCATAAAAGATCTAATCCTATGGCCAGCAGCCCAATTGATGAATTGATCAACCACTAACATAGGGTATTTGTCCTTTAGTGTAACCAAAATTTAATTCTTAAAGTCAATGCAGACTCTCAACTTACCATTCTTTTTTTATTACTAGAACTACATTTAACATCCATTTGGCATATTTGATATGCCAAATAAAACCAGCCATCAAGAGTTGTTCGATTTCTTCCTTGATCTTGTGGGTAACTTCGACCGTCATCCGCCCAGGTGGCTTGTTGTACTGCCAATATCCTCCCTTTATGGGCAACCTATGCTCAACTACACACCAATCGAGCCCTGACATTTTGTGACAATCCTACCTAAAACAATCGGCAAACTCAAGAAGTAAATTCGCCAATCGTTCCTTCCCGTATAAAACAATTAACAAACTTATGAAGTAAATTTTTCAATCGTTCCTTCTCATGAGGCTTCAACAAGTCGTTAATGAATGTGGGCTTTAGATCTTGTTCGGTTCTTGGACTTGGGGGAGAGTCTTCCATCTTGTCGGGAGTCTCCTCAAGCTCGATACTGCCTTCTTCAACTGAATCCTCAATATCGGCCAGATTCACAAGGCAATGATCATCTATTTCTTTCAGACTCTCCTCGAACCTTTTTATTCTGGCCATGAAGCTGTCCTAGTTAACTTCATTCCTTGACATTTTGATCATAGAATCTCTTTGATAGTACAACGCAGAACTAGCCGATAAAGAACGATGTCCCTCGATAGGGTGTCACTTACTCGCGTTACTTTTGGGATGGCCTGCACAACACTCTTTGAGTTCTTCTTCACTAATATTCCATTCGAGCAGCCGAATTATTCCTTCTAGTAAACCTAATCAAACCAACTTCTTCCTCATAATAATAAGCCTCATTGGCGTTCAAAGTGGCTAAGAAAGGTTTATTATCGACCAAGACTATCTCGACTTTATCTTGATTTCAAAAATCATGAACTAGTATAGGGAGGATGGGAAGCATGGAAATGAATGAATCCAATCCCTGCCTAACGATGAGTTATAGCTCGATGAGGTATCGACCATGAAAAACTGTGCTAAGACTGTCTTGGCTCCAACAGCCAAATTAACTGGTAAAACACTATGGGTATTCATGGCATGACCAGTGAAATTACTAACAGTTACCTTTGATAAAATCAAATCGGCCGGGATTTTTTCCAATTTAGTCATCATTGTTAATGACAACAGTTTGACAACGGCCCCATTGTCGACCAAAATTCTGGTAACGGTGCACCCTTTAAGGTGAGCCAATATATACAAGGGCTTGAGATGTTGCATCATATCATGGGTAAGTTTGTCGATGATTACCCTTTTAGACGTGTCCACTGCCTTGACAACTTTGAATTTATTTCTAGCATCTTCTCATACTGGAAAAGACGCAGGCTGTATTATTATTGGGGCTATACTCTTCCACATCGCTCGCCATCCTATTAAGATGAGTCAGTCTAACTTGGAAACTAGACGGCAATTAATTGCTTGCCTCCAAATGCAGAGGTTCGTAAGTAATATCCTGTGAATATAGGGCCGATCCCACAGGGAGACGAATTGCGAGAAGAAAAAAATCAAATGCAAAACAAACTAAGTAATAAAAACTAAAGTGATTATTTTATTTTGAGATTTTTGAATGGATGTAATTCAACTAAATTAAAATAACACCCAAGCTTCAAAGTTCCACACATAGGTTAATGTTCCAAAATCATGATGACTTGGATAATACAATTAAGATCTGAGCACTATGGTCAGCCTAATAAAAAAATAAAGTAGTTTAAATATTTTAATAAATGATATAGAAGATTAGAAAATCATGAATTTGTACTACTTACATATATTCTCAAGCTCCAGTGATTTAAGTATTCAATATCTATAAGATAATGAATATCAAAGAAATGTAGCAGGTTGAGAACCTCTCATATCTAGGAAATCTAATTGATTCAAGGGTAACCCTATCCATCAATGTAGATCTCATATGATGGAAACATATAGATCTCACAAGAGGATAAAAAATAAAACCAAATAATAGATAACATACATATATCCTACTTTTCATCATTAAAACAATCAATCATCATAATCTTAAAAAATTATTAAACCCATGTGCTTCCCTTCTAACTTGGGCTAAAAGCAACTTAGAAAAACATAAGAAAAATAAGAAAGAAAAAAATAAGAAGAAAGAAATAAATGCAAATAGAAAAGATCTTTAAAAAATAACTTATAAAACTCTAATAAAATTAAAAAGTCTTTAAAAACTCTAAATTTTATTTTGGGATACCTTGAATGATGCTTAGGAATGTCATAGGAAGCCCTATTTATAAGTAGGGAACTCCAATTTTCATACAAAGTTAAAAATTTCTAGAAATTGCTGCAAATATACACAGTTTTTCAAAATAGACTTATCGCTATACAGTTTATTTAAAATAGATTTCCTGCTGCACAGTTTTCTAAAATAGACCTTAAAGCTTTAGAATATACTTTTTCGAGATGATTTCAGGATTCTTCACTTCAAATCTTCAATTTTTTTCATTCTTCAATTGGTTTTCTTAGATCTTTGACATGTCAATTCTTCAATCTTGGTCTCCTAAGATCTATCCCTTGCCTTGATGATTTCGAGCATTAAATTCATACTTTTTAGCATCCTTTTTCAATCCAAGCTCTTAAATTCACCTTGCAACACATACATGAGTAAAATAGAATATTAAGCTGATTCATGTTCATAAAATTAAAATGTAAATGGAAAAAATTATGCAATATTTGAGTCTCAACACACCCCCTAACCAACATTTTATTAGTCCCGAGCAAAATAAGCGAAGAAAAATAAAAATAAGAGCAAAAATTAATTCTAGAAATAAAATTAAAATGAAAATAAAATTTTAACTACACCACTTTCATAAGTAATCTCGATTGCATTTAGCATATGCAACAAGCCTTTAAACCCCTAGGTTTTGCCTAGTGGACGAGTTATAGTCTCGTGAGAGTTTTCAGAAATGTTACCCACAAATATTGAAAACATGAAAAATAGTTCAACACTCAAAAATTTATACAATTATGTCTTCATTTATCATATGAATTCCAAAACAAAATAATACTTATCCTAAGTCTGAAGTTAGTTAAAATCTCAATTTTCTAATCCATTACATCCTTGAGTTCAAAAACCTAATCAAAATTTAGAATAGTTATAATCCAATATCCTTAGGTGCTCCGTGACACTAATCTAACTTTGAGAAATATACATGTTCCCTATCCTAACTCCTTTCAATCATTCCAAGAATATGAAATCTCTAGTTTTCTCACTTTCTTCATAAAATTTCTTGTTTTATCATCATATCCTCATTATTATAGACCACCCTTAGATAAAGATTTCCATTAGGTTTACTTCATAACATAAGGTATCGTACTTATAATTGTAACAGTAATGGATACTTAGGTATCCTTACTCCTGATTACTGACATGATTATTATGGTAATTGCATTCATGCTTTATAATAAATTTTTCTTTTTCCATCATTTTTTCCTTAAATATTCTTTCTTTTAAGCATATATCAATGGTACTAGTTCATTCAATCATGTTTGAATCAAAATTTGTTATTCTAGTTCACATATCATATTCATCACTTAGTTAGCTAGGGTGTATTATGAATTCAGTACATCAAATTACAACTCACTTTAAACTAGTAATTAGATAATTGAACTCAAGTCTATAATTTTCGGTTATCAAATTTCTGACTACTATTAACCTAGACTTAGTATTAACTTTACCTTTGAAATTCACAAAATATCATCTTCACATTCCTGTATATAAACATATTATTTTGAAAATGTTGAAAAAAATTTCCCCATAAAATAAAAAAAAATAAACTTAAACCTAAGTGAAACTTAAAAATTAAAAAAAAAAAATCAATAAATAAACTGAAACTCAAAAAAAAAAAACTTCACATGGATGACTATTCACACCCCCCGACCTAAAATCTACATTGTCCCTAATGTAATAAAAATGTAATGCAGAGAACAATAAAAAAAATTTAAAAAAAATGTGGATAGTACCTACCACAAAAAACTCACCTACTATGTGACACTAAAAAGAATTGAATATGATACAAATCCTACAGAAATGTTCCGTTAGACTAGGAACATCATTTTGAATATTTTGGCTCATAAAGAGGGAAGGACTCCTCTCTCAAATGAAAGTTTTCCACATAAGCTTCAATCTCTGACCATTAACCTTGTACACATTATCATCGCGTGGATTCTCAATTTCAACAGCCCCATGAGTATAAACATCCTTCACAATGAAGGGGCCTGCTCATCTTGATCTTAACTTTTTCGGAAAGAACTGGAGACCCGAATTGTACAATAGGAGCTTTTGCTGAGGTTCAAAATTCTTCCTCAGTATATTTTTGTCATGAAAAGCTTTGGTCCTCTATTTATAGATTTTAGAATTTTCATAGGATTTTCATAAGAATCTCTCCTCAGCTTCTTTAATTCATTCAACTCTAATTTCTTTTGTCCACTTACTTGGTCCATATCAAAGTATAATTTCTTTATTGCCCAGTAGGCTCTATGTTTCAATTCCACAGGCAAGTGACAAGCCTTCCCATACACCAATCTGTATGAAGACATTTTAATCGGGATCTTATAAGCAGTCCTATAAGCCCATAAAGCGTCGGATAGTCTGAGGGACCAATCCTTCCTATCTGGCCTTATAGTTTTCTCTAAAATGTGTTTGATTTCCCGATTAAAAATCTCAGCTTACTCACTTGTTTGTGGGTGGTATGGGGTGCTCACTTTATGCTTGATGTCATATTTTTTCATCAAATCCTCAAATGTCCTATTGCAAAGGTAAGACCTGTCATCACTAATAATGGCCTTTGGAGTTCAAAATCTAGAAAAAAATATTTTTCTTGAGGAATCGTATGACCACTTTATTGTCATTGGTCCTACTCGGAATTGCCTCAATCCACTTTGAAACATAGTCCACACTAACCAATATATAAAGAAATCTAAAAGAAGATGAAAATGGGCCCATAAAATCAATACTCTAATAATCAAATATCTTCAATAGTAAAATTGAGGATAAAGGCATCATGTTGCGCTGGGACACTCTTCCCAATCTTTGACATCTATCACAAGCAACACAAAAAGTATGGGTGTCTTTAAACATGGTGGGCAAGTAAAAATCATACTGCAGGATTTTTACAGTAGCTTTCTTAGCAGAAAAATGGTCACCACATGCTTTCATGTGACAAAAGGAAATAACACCCTAAAATTCATCCTCTAGGACACAACGTCTAAAAATCTGATCAGTCCCATATTTATATAAATACGGGTCATCCCAGAAGAAGTTCCTAACCTCGGTTTCAAAACGCTTCCTATCTTCTGACTTCCAATGATAGGGCATTTTTTCCCTTACAAGATAGTTCACTATATCCGCATACCAAGGTAATTTGGAGATTGCAAATAATTGTTCATCAGGAAAAGTGTTCTGGATATGCACAAGTGAAAATGACCACTTTGGATCCCAACAAGTAGGACCTAAACTTATCCAAAGTAAAAACTACTGCAAGTAACTCTTTTTCAGTTGTTGAGTAGTTCACTTGTGCCGAGTTTAGAGTTTTACTCGCATAGTGAATAATGTAAGGCCATTTATTTTTCCTTTGGCCCAAAACAGCCCCTATGGCATAATCACTTACATAGCACATTAGTTCAAAAGGAAGTGTTCGATCTGATGGATGCATGATAGGTGTAGTGGTAAGCGATGATTTATTTTATTAAAAGCACTTGCACACTCATCTGTCCACTTAAATGGAACATCCTTTTGAAGAAGATTAATCAACAGTCTAGTAATGGCATTAAAGTCCTTGATGAATCTTCTATAAAAACCAGCATGCCCTATAAGTGATCTAATATCTCTAACAGTTCGGGGGATAAGTAGATTAGCAATAATGTCGAGTTTTAAGCGATCTACCTCGATTTCATTTTTGGAGATAACATGGCCCAAAATAATTCCCTTTTGAATCATGAAATGACATTTCTCCCAATTTAAGGCAAGATGTTTCTCTTCACACCTAGACAAGACAAGAGATAAATTGTTGAGGCATTCCTCAAAACTACTCCCAAATACAGAGAAGTTGTCCATAAAAATCTCAAGAAACTTCACAACCATATTTTAAAAAATACTTAACATACATTGTTGGAAAGTTGCTGGGACATTACACAATCCAAATGACATCTATTTGAAAGCAAACGTGCCAAATTGACAAGTAAACGTGGTTTTCTCTTAGTTTTTCAGGGCTATGTCTATTTAGTTATATCCATCAAGAAAACTATAGAATGAGTGACCTGCTACCCTCTCTAAAACTTGATCAATGAATGGTAGAGGGAAATGGTCCTTCTTTGTAACCTAGTTTAATTTTTTATAGTCAATGCAAACACGTCAACCAGTGGTGACACGTGTTGGTATGAGTTCATTATTAGAATTTCGCACAATATTTATTCTGGATTTCTTTGGGACTACTTGATTTGGACTCACTCAAACACTATCAGATATTGGGTAGATGATTCCCACATCCAATAATTTGATTACCTCATTTTTTACAACTTCCATCATGTTTAGATTGAAACGCCTTTGAGGTTGTTTAATTGGTTTTGCGTCCTCATCAAGGTAGATCTGATGGGTGCATATGGAAGGGCTTATACCCTTAATATCAGAAATGGTCTAGCCCAAGGCTCCTTTGCGGTCCCTTAGAACTTTTAAAAATTTAATCTCTTGATCCTTGTCTAAAAATGAAGAGATCACCACAGGATAAGTTTTGTTTTCACCTAAGTATACATACTTAAGCTTATTTGGTAGTGGTTTTAAATCAAGCTTTGGAACATTGGTTAGTGATGGCAGAGGTCGCGAGTCCTCGATAGATAGGATTTGAGTGCGCAGTCTCCATTGGTATGTACCAATGTCCTGGATGGTGGTGCTCTCATTATCATCACAAATTTCAGTAAACACTTTTTCTAAATCAGAACTTTTCAAGTCCCTAATGACTTAAAATAATTCCTCAGTCAGATTAAGTTCCAATTCCTCTTCTTCTATTAAGCAATCCATAAAATTCAACTCATGGATCTCATTATTATCAATGGGCTGCTTACATAGATTAAAAATATTTAGCTCTAGAGTCATGTTACCAAAAGACAAGTTCATCATTCCATTCTTACAATTTATGATTGCATTTGAAGTTGTTAGGAATAGGTAGCCTAAAATGATGAGAATTTGAGCGCGAGTATTTACACATGGTTTAGTGTCTAGTACAATAAAATCCACGAGAAAGTAGAATTTCTCCACTTGGACTAGCACGTCCTCTAAAATTTCCCTTGGTACCTTAATAGAGCGGTCAGCGAGTTAAAGTATAATCGTGGTTGGTTTAAGCTCGCCTAACCCCATTTGTTTGTAAACCGAATAAGGTACTAAGTTGACACTTACACTCAAATCTAGCAAAGCATGCTCAATTTAAAAATTCTCAATAATACAAGGAATAGTAGGACTTCTCGGGTCTTTGTATTTGGGTACGACTCTTTGTTAAATGATAGCGCTCACTTTTTTAGTAAGGAATGTCTTTTTGTACACATTTAATTTTCTCTTTATAGTGCACAAGTCCTTGAGATATTTAGCAAATGATGGAATTTGTCTAATGGCATCAAGCAGAGGAATATTAACAGTAACCTTTTGGAGCACATCCAACACCTCTTAATATTTCATGGGGACAGTTGGATTTCAAAGTCTAGATGGGAATGAAACTGGAGGCTCATATAACTTAGTCTCTTTATCCTTTTACCGTTGCGGCTCTTGAACCATAGCCGCCGATTTATCATTTTTTTGAGACAATGGCTCATCTTTCGGTATTTCTATTGGTTGTATTATCTTGTTATCGACCTCTTTTCTACTTCTCAAGGTAATGATGACCTTAGCTTGTTCATGATGTAACTCACTTGGATTTGAGTCTCCAATGAAATGTGTGTTTCTAGGGTTTGGCACAGATTGAGAAGGAAGGGTGCCTTTTTCCCTAGCATTTAGTTGAGTCTCAATCCTAGCCACAGCTGTCTTTAATTCCTGATTTGATTGGATTAGAGATTGCTTCATTTAAGCTTGAGAGCTCATAAATGTTGTCAATGCATCCTCCACAGATAATCGCTTTGGTGAGGGCACATATGGTGCATTGTTAGGTGCCCAAAAGAAGTTTTTTTGTGGAGGCATTGAGGTGCATTGGGCCCATTAATTTGTGGTCTATTCCTCTAACGAAGATTAGGATGGTTACGCCAATTTGGATTATGCATGTTTTCTATTAGTTGCATAACTGACTTTTGGTAGTTATTTATAGCATTTACTTGCTTATGCTTATGCGTGATATTTTGCACAACTGAGCTTATTAGAAAATCCTTTGTGTCATAGTTTGTACCACCATAAATGCTACAAAAATTACCTAAGGAAGTATTTACTTTAACTATATCAACATTCCTAATTTCCAAGGCTTTGACCTTTATAACCAATGCAGCGAATTTTACATTAAGGTCGTCTTCCTCTCTTAGGACATACATCCCCGCTTTCTCTCTAGGAATGGGTCTAATTTGGTCTGATTTAGCAAAGACATCCCATGTCTGCGTATTCTCTGCTAACATATCTAGAAAATCTCAAGCCTCATTATGATCTTTGTCAAAAAAGGTTCCACCACACATCATCTCTATGAACTGACGGGTATCCATGGTGAACCCCTTTCGAAAAGCATCAGTCACATGTCATGGTTCATAACCATGATGTAGACAAGTAATTAGAATGTCTTTGAAGCGCTCTCAAACTTGAAAAAATAGTTCATTCCCCTTTGAGAATGATATGATTTCTTGTTTTAATGCATTTGTTTTGTGATCAGGAAAGAACTTTTTCAAAAACTCTCTACTTAAGGCTTGCCATGAAGTGATGGTATTAGGTCTTAGAGAATTGAGTCATACTTTGGCCCGATCCTTTAGAGAAAATGAGAATAACCGAAGCTTAAGTACATCCCTATTGCTATTATTTACTTGTAACGTTACAATTACTTCCTCAAAGTCCTTGAGATGCAAGTAGAGGCTTTTAGAATACAAGCCATGAAATTTAAAAATTAATTGAATCACACCTAGTTTAAAATCAATATTCCCTGTGTGAACAGGGAACACTATATAAGATGGTAAAGTTGATCTCTCAGGGTGTAAATGTTCACGTAAAGTCCGTGGTTAGTTTAACACATTTCTATGAACTTCATTTTCATCCTCAAAAGGAAGATTAGGTTAATTTTCTCTATTTTAATTTATAGTTAGATCTGGCAGATTTGGATTTGTGTTATCAACTGGGCCTGTCATGGAATCCAAGTGATGTTGAGTGCCTCTTCTAAGTGAATGATCAAGGCCTGAAACTAGTCCGCCTTCGGAGAAGAGTTGATTATTTTGATCCCTACTCCAATGAGATATAAACAATTCACACCACATAACAAATACCACTAATTCAAATAGCAAGTATGATACTTAAAATAAAAATAAAAACTTAACCAACAACTCAGGTGATAGGGCCAACCATGAGGGTTCAATCCACAAAGCAAAATAAATCAACAACCCAAGCAGTCAGACTGACCATGAGGGTTCAGTCCACAAAATAAAAATAAATCTACAACCCAAGCGATAAGGCCGACCATGAGGGTTCAGTCCACAAAAAAAAAAAAAAAATCTATAACCCAAGCGATAGGGCCGACCATGAGGGTTTAGTCCAAAAAAAAAAAAATAATAACAAAAGTAAAACTAATGCAGAAATTAAACTATGCTAATCTGGAAAATAGATTTAGCAAATGATCTTTGTGATTAAATAGCAACTGTAGGACAACCATAGCACTTGGGTGATAAAATCCCAAGCAGGGCAGCCTTAAGTCATAGTTAGTGCTTGAAAGACCCAACTGAATTTACTTTCAAAGAAAAAAAAAATCTATAAAAAATTTAGAGGGTTTAAAAGAGAACTTACCTTAGAAGAAAACTTACCTTAGCTATCTTGCACAGATCTAATCTATCTCAATCTCTCCCTAGCAACGGCGTCAAAAACTTGATTGCTTGCCTTCAAGTGCAGAGCTTCGTAAGTAATATCTTGTGAATACAAGGTCGATCCCACATGGAGATGAATTGTGAGAAGAAAAAATCAAATGAAAAATAAATTAAGTAATTAAAACTAAACTGATGATTTGATTTTGAAATTTTTGAATGGATGTAATTCAACTAAATTAAAATAACACTCAAGCTTCTTCAAAGTTCCACACATAGGTTAATGTTCCAAAATCATGATGACTTGGATAACACAACTAGGATCTGAGCATTATGTTCAGCCTAATTGCAAAATAAAACAGTTTAAATATTTTAATAAATGATATAAAAGATTAGAAAATCATGAATTTGCACCATTGACATATATTTGCAAGCGCCAGTGATTTTAAGCATTCAATATCTATATGATAATAAATATCAAAGAAATGTAACAGGTTGAGAACCTCTCTTATCTAAAAAATCTGATTGATTCTAGGGTCAGCCTATCCATCAATGTGGATCTCATATGATAGAAACATATAAATCTAACAAGCGGATAAAAAATAAAACCTAAATAATAGATAATATGCATACACCATTCTTTTCATCATTAAAACAATCAATCATCATAATCTTAAAGAATTATTAAACCTATGTGCTTCCCTTCTAGCTTGGGCTAAAAGGAACTTAGAAAAACATAATTAAAATAAGAAAAAAATAAGAAGAAAGAAATAAACGGAAATAGAAAAGATCTAAAAAATAACTTATAAAACTCTAATAAAATTAAAAAAATTTTAAAAATTCTAAATTTTGCTTTGGGATGCTTTAAATGATGCTTAGGAATGCCCTAGGAAGCTCTATTTATAAGTAGGAAACTCTAATTTTCGTACAAAGTTGAAAAACCTTGAAAACCGCCTCAAATATACGCAGTTTCTCAAATAGACTTATCGTTACACAGTTTATTTAGAGTAGATTTTCTGTTGTGCAGTTTTTCAAAATAGACCTCAAAGCTTTAGAATACATTTTTTCAGGATGATTTTAGGATTCTTCACTTCAAATCTTCAATTTTTTTAATTCTTCACTTGATTTTCTTAGATCTTTGGCATACGTATTCTTTAATCTTGGTCTCTTAAGATCCTTCTATTGCTTTAATGATTCTTGAGCATCAAATCCATGCTTTTTAGCACCCTTTTTCAATCCAAGCTCTTAAATTTACCTTGCAACACATACATGAGTAAAATAGAAAATTAAGCTAATTCATGTTCATAAAATCAATATGCAAATTAAGGAAAATTATGCAATATTTGAGTCTCAACAGCAATGTGAGAACCATGTTACAATGGAATACAATTGGTGGCAATGTCCTAAACACAATTTCACCATTTTGACATTACCCTCTTAGTGTTTCAGGGTCTGCCTCTTTTAAGACATCTTTCGTCTGACTTGTGCACTAATCGGCTGCAAGCTCGGCCAAAGGACCCACAGGTGAGATGATTTTCAGTGCTTTAACGGTCGATGATAGTTCATTATCCAACCATTTATCCCCTGGGAAACACTCCTCACTAAGGTAGTCAGATAAGTTACCATAGTTGTCTTCCTCTTTAGGACTTGTTGACCAATCAATTTGGTCGAGAACATTTGAGTTCTAATTTTGTAACACGGGAGATAGTATTGCTCCTATTGTATTCAATGCCACCTGGCCCTTGGGTACTGGGATCCTTCAGAAAGGCCTAGGCAATCTCACTTCTGACTGAGGAGGTTTCGCGTTCTCCTCTGTTTTCCTTCTTACCACAGCCTGATGCCTTTGTCATCGACATTTTTGTGTCCAGGTCAATGCTACTGATACTGCTGGGAATTTCGAGTGCGTGACCCGTTTCCATATCCCTTCTCATGTTGTAGGGGGTTTGACCATCCTTTGGGTTGAGGGCTCTATTCGTTGGCAATGATTGGGAGTCATTTGTTGTAGTTGGTGATGATCGTGACTTCTAACTGGCCAAGGGGCCACATAACAACCTCTCCATCTTGGCTCAGGAGGGTCCCACCACCCAGAAATACTTCTTCGAGCACATTGGTTGCATAAATGGAAACTCCGACTGGATCTCCTAACGACATTTGACAGACTATCATTCAGATGAGAGGCCAACAACGCCCATGTATTGGTCGACGTGACACTTCCTGTTGATTACCTGGTCTGAAATCGACCTTCAGCCTTGGACCTTCAGCCTTGGATGGTTCCTCATATTAGTCATGACCATGTTAACTATGAAGTTGGATGGGAACGGGTCTGCATCGATTAGCATTGCTTCCTCACCTTTATCGAAAAACTTCAGAAATTGGCGACCAATGTAATCCTAGATAATGTTTTTGAGCACGACACATTTGTTAGTTGAATGGGATTGAGTTCCATGCCATTTGTAATATTCGGTCATTTATAACTCGTCGACCGATGGTATCTTATGATTCATAGGTATTTTAATAAATTTAATGGCCAACAAAATATCAAATATTTTCTCAACTCTAGTGATGTCAATGGTGTAAACCTTTTGAGCCTTCTGTGCAGTTGAAGCAATTGATTCCGCTTTAACCAGTGCAGAACATACTAGTGTCTTTTTAGCCACCACTTCAGCATTCGTGATCTCATACTTCAGGTCATTGTAATACATCTAATGATGAGTTCTTTTGTCTGGTTCCTTCTTATAGGAGTTCTTCATACAGAGATACCTTTTTTGTCAAGTCGTACAAATCTATGAACTCCATGCCTATGAATTTATTACGAAGTTTGTATTCAAGCCCGTCTTGTGCAAGTTGCATAAATTCAGCTTCAGTCATAACAACCTTACAGTGGTTTTTTACTCGCTTAAACCATGTGATATAACTCTCACATGTTTCTCCAAGAAACTGTCGAAAACATGCGAGATCGCCCATGGTAATCTATCTGTTCATGGAAAAGAACTTAAAATGGAACTTTTCTTCCATCTCTTGCCAAGTTTGTATTAAGTCTGGCAATAAATTCAAGTACCATGTGAAGGCCACTGTCGTTAGTGAATGGCCAAATAACTGTAATTTGTGATAGTCGTTGGCCAATTCTCCACATTGCATTGTAAATTAGCCAACATGTTCGATGGTTGATTGATCAAGCTCACTTAAAAATAAGGTAAAATCTGGTTAATATTTTCTTGGCATTGGGTGTTGTCGATCTATCCATTCGAGGTATAGTTTATGATACATTAGGATAGTGTTGCGGCTAAGTACTGGGTCAACAACTTCTTGGACGATTTATACAATTTGGTCGTGATCCATCCGCTGAGGTTCTAAGACTAGCGGGTAATCTGGACCAAATCAGTTCAAATTATCCTAGAATCTAAGGAACTGTTAGGAATTGAATCCTCATGCTAGTCCTTTATTCCTGTTTTCATGTATGAAGTTCCTGACCTCTCACTCTGGTTACCTAACTTTCATTGAAGGTGGTGCATTTCTCATCTCCCGGACAAGGACATGTAGTGGATTATGTTGCGGAGGCAGCATAGGTAGCAGCGGTGTTACACTGCCGATAGAACTTCATTTGGCCTTATATTGAGTTACCGATGGTGTTCATTTGACCATCATAGCTATCAATCGATGCATGGCTTTAGTCTGGCTAGCTATATCGATTTGTATTCTCACCTTAGATACGGAATTGCTCTCCTTGAGCCCTTTCATATTCATGTACAAGTTGAATGCTCATATGTACATCTCAGAGCACAACAGCTACCTCGTCTAGAAGAATGGTCGAAGAAGTCGATGTTCCTCCTTGATCCCTAGTTGCAAGTAGTGGACTATTGTTTAAATTTAATACCTCAAGGACCGTTGGAACCAGCATGTCCTCTACTAGAGGTAGTGTGGTTGGTGAGAGGAATCAACCCCTACAATACGAGCACTTCTTTTATTCATAATTGGTAATATTATATCGGTAAGTTAGAGGCAGTGTCCCACCAGGTGTGCTAAAAACTTGTTAGTGTCATTTTCGGCACTAGGTGTGCGGGCATGCCAGAATTAAAATTGTGGCTTCAATTCAAACCGAACAACAATGACCGCAATCACCAAGATAGGCAGAAATATAGTGTATGACAGAGATCTGATGAGATTGGCTACCTATTCAGCCACTCACTCAATGTGTAAAATTAGATCAGGTGATATTCGAATGGTGGGGTTTAACCTCTGATGATTGGTTATTCCATTACCTTCCGTACGAAAGGACTTTTCATTACAAATAAATGGAAATGAGGAAGGGATTCTTACAGTTAGTCACAAAAAGCAGCTGCAAAACACTTATCTAATTGATAAACTGAATCCGGTGTACGAGCATAGACTCAAATTACAGTTAAAAGTTACTAACTAATTGATTAACGCTATGGATTACACTCTGGAATGTAAACAACATACTAGAAGATAAAAGATTACATTAAGAAATGCAACTTGCTTGATAGGAAAATTAAAGGATTACACTATGGAATGTAAATTGACTGGTAATTGAAATGATAATTGAAAGATAGATTTGGTTTGTTTGGGTTGGTATGAGACGACTTTTCTTGCTAAATTTATTTGTTATTTATAACATTGATTTATCCATCTAGATCCTTCACACGCTCTGACAGTTACCATAACCATTCGCCACCACTTTGAACTTCTCTGTTTCTCCTCTTGCCACCTGTCCTGTAACCGCTTTCACACGATTGCTTCTTCATCAGTCGCTCAAGCAATGCAGGGCACCATCTAATACGCTCCAGTTATGATTATCGAGAAATACTCTCCGCACATATCTACAGATCTTCAAATGCATCGATCATGTGGACCTGTACAGATCACACATAGTTCTCCCTGATTAGTTCTCACAATGAATGGCGATAATGGGGATGAACAAGATCGATCTTGATCTCACTGTGCTGAGACTACAATGAGTCCTACACTTGAAGTTGTCAACATTTGGGTTCGTTCATCAGCTTAGGAGTTGGCTTTTCTATTTTCTACATTCTTTTCTTTCCTTCTTTTCTTTTTTTCTCTTTTTTCATTCATTTTTTGCTTTTTTATCTCCTCTCGGTTACATTTCTTTTCTTTCTTTTTTCAGTCCTGTTTTTGCTTTTGGTTCTCCTTTCAAAAATATTCTTACCCCTTATTACAATCTCACGTGCACTACAGCCCCTAAAAACGCCACCATCACTTTCTCACCTTTCTCACACACCTATGTTATCCCGGGTATAAACGTTTGCACCCGACCCACTCTTTTCCTCACACGGCGCCACCAAAACGCGAAACTGCCTGTAACTTCTATCACTTCGGTAATTCATTCCACATTCTCAAGATCTATATAAGCCAACCTTTTCCTCACATATATACTCTTCACTCTCTCTCTCCCTCTCTCGTAAGAAAAAGTTTCAAGAAAAGAGGCTTACCATCTACGTGTGCGAAGTTATCAATCGATGAACCACCACTTCTAAGTATGTTAATCCTTTCCAAATTCTTTCTTCCTTTCTTTCTGTTTCCTTTTACAAGGAATGGTATGATTTTGCAACCTTAAATATGAACAGTATCTTGAGATAATCAGTGTGTATTGGTACGGATCATGGATGATCTTAAAAGGGCAATGGGGCTAGTGTTGAAAGTAGACCGTTGGATGTAATTGTTCACTTGTTAGCTACCATTGAGAAGGCTGCGATTATTTGATAGGAGGGACAATAGGCAAGGCGCAGCTTATGATATTGCCCACCAGAAAAAATGGCCAGCATGTGGTATGAACCTAGATCATTCCTGAAACGAATATAAATAACATTTTCCATGTAGTCTCCAGGCCCAGGCCTGGCTGTGGATGATGGTGATCATTTGGCACATGATGTAATACGACAACATCCTTCACTTGGGTCTATGGATTAATCTTTTGGTACTCTACTCTCACAATATGGCAACTTGGTATGCGTATAGGATCTAGGCTGGTCATTGCATCGGACATAATATCCAAAGTGCAAGTGGACCACACCACAGAAAAAATGGTGATTCAACGCTCATTATAAAAAACTTCTTCGAGGGCCATCGAAGTTTTGGATCTAGTTAATATTTGTATTTTTCCCATCATCCAATCATGTATGATCTTATCAATAGGTTGGATGGCAAATAAGCACTATGGTGAGCCTTAATAAGTTTTTAAGGGTGGTTATTCAATCAATACTGATTCCTCTCATGTGGTCCACATGAAATTTGTATTTTTGGCTCATGCCCTAAAATGAGCATTAAAAAAACAAAAAACAACAAATGGGCTGCATGATTATAAAGCACAAACATTATGGTGGGCCCCAATAGTCATGGATCCACTGACCTATTTCCCAGATCAAACTGAATCTGCGTGGACTAGCAGATTCAAATTATAGAGACACATAATTTCAAACTGAATCTGCGTGGACTAGCAGATTCAAATTATAGTGACATAATTTGTACGGCATAAATTTTATTTATTTATTTTTCTCAAAAGGATTACTCTAGATTATTACATCTTAAAGGGCAATGAGGCTATTTTCCATGCAGGCTCCTGGCCTGCCTTGATTTAGGGTTTTTTGTTTATTTTTTTTGGTTCCGTACACACGTGCACTCCCCCACACTAACGACATGGTGGGATTCCACCACCTATGGCTACTTGAACCCTTTACCGGGTGTTGAAACTCATGAGAATCTACCACCGGAGCATCGGCTGATATTTGTGTTTTTCTTTCACCATGAGATGAACATCATAGGTAGCCCTAAGAAGTTTTCATTGGTGGCTTCTTGTCGTGTGTTTTCACTTTTTAGCTCATGCTCTAGGATGAGATGTAAAGACACACTGACAACGTGAATGTAAACTGCATATATCTGGGTGATCCTCACAGTCATGGATGCACCAATATAGTTCCTTAATTCACCGAGTCTGCATAGGTTGAACTAGGGGTCTACATCGAGCTGAACCGATTCGAACTAGGCTCAACCCGGCCGGGCCCGGTCACCGGGCCAACATGTCCAGCCCGAACTCAGCCCGGTCAACAATTGGGCGAGTTCGGGCCAGTTTCAAACCTGTTCCATATACAAATGGACCCACGATTTGGACTACCTGGATTATTGTAAATCTATAACGCCTGTGAGGTGGATGAGTCACTGTCACTTCAAAGATGAACGGTGAACTATCCCAGAAGTCAAGAGAGAGATTGAGAGAGAGAGAGAGAGAGAGAGAGATTAGAGAGGAAGAGATGAGAGGGACAAGAGAGAGAGAGAGAGAGAGAGAGAGAGAGAGAGAGAGAGATTGAGAGTTTTAGGGTTTAGGGTCGGGCGGCGTTCTCACTTCTCTGTCTCAAATGGTTATGATAGGGATTTAGGAATATATATATATATATATATATATATATATATATATATATATATATATATATATATAGAGAGAGAGAGAGAGAGAGAGAGAGAGAGAGAGAGAGTCCCGGTCTTCCCCCCACTGTGCCGCACAGAGCTTAAATACGTGCTCCTGTAGGAGCCATTGGATCTCCGTATACGGCTGGGATGTAGCATTCTCGCCGAGGAGACTCTCTCGGTAGAGAAGGCTACCGCGGCAGATTTTTCGGATGCACCATGCCGTCCTTATGAAGTGACGTTTTCAAGTTTTGTGGGCACACCGTGATGTGTGTTTTGTATCTACACCGTTCATCCATTTGGAGAAACCATATTAGGGCATGATCCGAAAAACGAATTAGATCCAAAGCTTGACAGGACCCCAACACAAAAAAACAGAGGGGAGAGTGACGTCCACCGTTTAAAAAGTTATGAGGGCTATAAATGTTTTCGTTCAGAAAAATATTTAACATCTAAGTTTATCTTACTAGGAATGACATTATGAATGGTATGGATGGGATATAAACATTATGGTGGACCCAAGGAAGTTTCAATGATAAGAATTTACCTACACACTTTTTACTAACGTATGACATACATAAGCTCTAGATTTATATCATTTTTTGGCCCATCGTCTAAAATGACCTTTTAAAACCGATGAACGTGGTGAATCTTCCCTGAACATCACGGTGGACCCCACCTAACTTACCATGAATTTCCTTTGGAATCCCTGTCGGTAAGTACCACCTATAGGGCTAACAGACAAAAGCTTTCAACTGCAACAAGTTGAAACATCTGACGTTGAAACCTTGCTGGATCCAACCATGATGTTTATATGTCATCCAAACCGTTCATATGGATGTTACCACTCAGATAAACTATAGGGAGAAATATCAACCAGATACAAAACTTCTCTGGCCCTATAAAGTTTCCAATGGTGACCGTTCAATCCCTGCTGTTTCATGTGGTATGGCCCACGTGAGTGTTGGATCTGGCTGATGTTTAGAGGACTGTCCTATTGTAGTCTTTTGAAACTGATGGACAGAGTGGATTTGTCACCGAAATCTCTGTGGGCCCCACACAGCTTCCGATCGAAGGCACTGGAATCTGGGCACGCTCGCGTGCCCTGATACGAATTCGGACGCGGTTTTGTTAGTAACGCTGGCTACTGGTCGGTGCACCATGGGTCCCAGAATGATGTATTTGTTTCATCCACGCCGTCCATACATATTATTAGATCATTTTATGGCATGAGGTAAAAAATAAGGTACATACAAATATTAAGTGGACCACATCACAGGAAACATTGTTGATTGAACGCCCACCATTAAATACTTTTTAAGGGACAAAAGTTTTCGATCAAGCTGATATTTGTTTTTTACCTTCATACCGGTCTGTATGACCTAATCAAAAGGTTTGATGTCAAATAAACATTACAACGGGCATTAAGAGGTTTTTAATGGTGGACGTCACTCTCCCCTCTTTTTTTTGTGGTGGGGTCGTCTCGAGCTTTGGATCTGATTCATTTTTTTGATCATGCCCTAAAATGGTCTCTCCAAATGGATGGACGGTGTAGATACAAAACACATATCACGGTGTGGCTCACAGAACTTGGAGACGTCACTTCAAAATAACGGCATGGTATGTTCGAAAAATCTGCCGCGCGAGCCTTCTCTACCGAGAGAGCTCCTGTGCAAGAATGTTACATCCCAGCCATATACGGAGATCCAACAGCTCCCACAGGAGCTCGTATTTAAGCTCTGTGCGGCACGGTGCCCCGAAGACTGGGACTCTCTCTCTCTCTCTCTCTCTCTCTCTCTATATATATATATATATATAAACGTTCGGATCGGGCCAAGTTGGACCAGGTCGAGTCGGGTTTCGGACCGAGTCGGGCCGAACTGGGACTTGTTCGAACTCGGCCTGAACTCAGTTTCGAGCTGAAAAAAATACCTCATCCCAGACCGAACTCAATTCCGGGTCAAGCCGAGTCGATCTTTTTCTGGCGAAGTTGAGCAAGTTAACCGAGCTAGCCTGGTTCGTGTACAGCTTGGGTAGACCCTGGCCTCACCCAGGATGGTGTAGCCCTCACCGTGGGGTACATTGATGTATGTTTTCTATATCCACACATTTAATCTGTTTTCCTATATCATTTTAGAACATTATCCAAAAACCGAAGGAGATCCAATTATTTTTTGACCCGGTCACTGGCAATCCGCTCGCTACTCTCTTAGCCAGTCACACACATGCAATATGTATATGGCATAAATGACAACATATTCTGCGTCTACCCCCAATAAATTGGACGCGGATTTAATGTGAAGTTTGGCCAGAAGTTTCCACTGTGGTGGGATGCTAGGTGGGCACCGTTGCAATGATGTTAGTGAGAAATCCACTTTGTCCATTTTGTCACTGTACAAATGTTTCAACGGTGGTTACTAAATCTCGCTTGTTTCCTATAATATGATGGGCTGCTTGAGTTTTGAATCACCTTATTTTTATATCTTAATCAAATAATCTGAAAAACGGATGGACCGAGTGAATTTCCCACAAGCACGGTGCCCACCTAGCATCTCAGAAACTTCCTGCTAAACAGAAAATCAGCATCCCAATGAATTTCCAAGAACCATCGGTGAGTACAAATCGGGGATGGATTGGCTGGTGTACCACACACCAACTATATAGCTGGTGTGGGTGCGTGTCGTGCGAAGCAAAGCGCTGACGCTCCTTCAGCTCCGAGTTGTACCAACGGTTCAAAGGAGATCAAAGTTACATGCCCCACGATAATGTATTTATTATATCCACACCATTTATCCATTTTTTGAGATCATTTTAGATTATTATCTAAAAAGTAAATCATATCCAAAGATGAAATGGACCACACCACAAATAGTAGTGGGGATAATGATTTTCATTGTTGAAAAATTCATAGGGCCCACCATAACGTTTATTTTCCATCTAATCTATTCATAAGGTCACAAAAACTTGGATGAAGAGAAAAAATAAATTTAATGTTGATCGAAAACTCTTGTGACCCCTAAAAGGGTTTCAATGGTAGACGTTCAATCCCCCTATGCCTTTTGCAGTGTGGTCCACTTAATATTTACATCGGTCTTATTTTTTGAACTCAACAAGTCCTATAGATCTCATCATGAGATATGTGTTATATCCAAACAGTGCATCCACTTGGTGAGCTTGTCTTAAGGCTTAAGCCGAAAAATAAGACAAATCTAAAGCTCGATGGGACCACCCAAAAAAAAACAGTGGGAGATTGAATGTCTACCAATAAAATCCTTTTAGGAGTACCGGAAGTTTCAGATCAATATAAAATTTATTTTTCCTCTTCATTCATGTATTTTTAACCTTATTAATAGATTAGATGGAAAATAAATGTTATGATGGGCCATACAAATTTTTAATGGTGAAAATCATTATCCTCACTGCTATTTTTAGTGTGGTCCATTTGAACTTTCAATATGATTCATTTTTTTTCTAAGGGAGTGTTTGGACGAATGGATTAGAATGTAAAATCCCAAGATATACCGAACGTCCCAAACAACCTGGTGAACTTGTCTCGGGATATAGCAAACTCCTAGATCTTAAACCAATCCACTGACATCACCATGGTTATCTTAAAATTGATCACATCCCTCCTAATCCAGTTCAATAGGGCCTGGGCGTGTTTGGATGGATGGATTGGAAGGTAAAATTCCAGGATGTGCCAAACGTGCCAAACAGAACCAATGAACTTGTATGAGATACAACAAACCCATGGATATTAAACCAATCCACTGACATCATCAACATTACCTTAAAATTGATTAAATCCCTCCTAATCTCGTTTAATCCAGTTGGCCAAATATGCCTAATGTTTATAATGATCCCAAAAAATCGATGAACGGTATGGATATAATAAATGTATCATTGTGGAGCCATGTAACTTTGATCTCATCTAAACCGTTCATACAACTTGGACCTGGACGTGCGTCAGCACTGGTCTTCGCAAAACACATATGTACACTAGCAATATAGCTAGTGTGTAGCACACCAGCCAATCGAGAACGGATTGTCGATTGTCGGCCCTGTAGCTGGGAGGCTACGGAATGTCGGCCCCGTAGCTGACAGGTTGAGTAGCGAAAGTGACTACTAAAGTGATGTCATCAAGTTTTGTTACCCACAATTATGTATGGGTTATGTCCACAATGTCCATTCATTTAGATATATTATTTCAAGGCATGACCTAGAGAACGAGGCAGATCGAAAGCTTTAGTGGACCCCACTAAAAAAAATAACGAGAAGATTGATGCCCACCATTGAAACTTCCTAAGGCCCACCATGATGTTTTTTCAAAATCTAACCTGTTTAAAAGTTAACAAAGACATTAAAGAAGGGAAAACATAAATTTCAGTTTGATCTAAAACTTTTGTGGCCTTTAGAAGTTTTTAACGATGGTGTCACTCTCCCCACTGTTTTCTCTAGTGGGTCCATTGGAGCTTTGGATGTGACTCGTTCTTTGAATTTTACCCTAAAATGATCTCTCTAGATGGATGGACGGCGTGGATACAAACATATATCATTGTGGGGCCCACAGAACTTGGTGACGTCACTTCAGTAGCAGTCTCGCTACTCAACCTGTCAGTAGTCAATCCATGCCCCGTAGCTGATGGTCGGTGCTCTGTGGGCCCCACCATGATGTATGTGTTTCATACATTCGGTTCATCCATTTTTACAGATCACTTTAGGGCTTAATGCCAAAAATGAGAGGAATATAAATATCAGGTGGATCACACCATAGGAAAACAATAGTGATTGGATATCCACCATTAAAATCCTCTTAAAGCCCACTGTACTGTCTATTTGACATCTAATCTATTTATTAGGTCATACAGACCCAGATGAATGGAAAAAACAAAGATCATTTAACACTAGTTCCTATAATGCGGTCTGTTGATGCCAAAATCCGGTCGGCCCTCCCTCCACGTCAACCACTACGTATAATCCCTAGAACCTGCACCAGGAAAGCAGGCAAAGGTGACCCTGGCTAAGCCGGGGGACCCTCCGATGCCTAAGTCAGGACAAGGGAATCAGGGTCTGAGTAGAGAGTAGAGGAGAGCTCGATTTTACGTACCTGTAGACATGGTGATGCGTCCTATTTATACCAGCCTGGGAGGCGGTCTGAGTCCGACAATCTAGGCACGATCAGAGGGATTCTAGGATCATGAAGATATTGCCCGCAATTTACCGCGTGTGCAGCGTATCTGGTAGATCGTGCGTATCTGCGGGCGAAGTTTCCGGCCACGTCTCAATGTAGCAATTTTCCTATCGATCTAGCCTCGGCTTGGATAGTCCGACCGGATCATCAGCATGCGATCCTCCTGCCAGTCCAAATTTAAGTAGACGGTCGATGGTATATATTGGTCCGATCGGATGTGACCCCTCTCCGAGCTGAATTCTGCTTTCAGACTCGTGTGGTGCTGATACTGAGTTCAGCCCAAATGGGTTGCGCCTTAGTCGGAACGGTGCTGAGTCGGCTCGGAATAGCGATCTCGGATCTTCCCATAACAGAAGATCCATACTCTTCGAGCTTGCTTGCGGGCTCGGAGATTAATTATACAGGAAGTTTCCCGCTCGTCGCAATGATGGCGGGTTTCAAATTGCGCGTGCTGGTCGCTTCGGCTTACGCGTGGCGACGGTTACAATCCCCGATCTTCTCCCAGCCAATGAGAAGTTGCCACGCAGGCTTAAGACGGCGTATTTATGATGGCTCCGACTGCTGAGGCATCTTTTCGCGTATCGAGGCGCACTACCCGATGTTGGGGCCGTACTGACGGTTCGGTATTTGTCCAATGCGGTGCTGCCATGTGTGCTCGGAGATCGGCTCGTGCCGATTCGGCTGATGCCATCAAAGCTGGTCATTAATGCGGAAATCTTTTGCTGCCTATATAAGGCACTCTGGACATTTGTTAGTCATTTCGCGTCCTGGTTTAAGAGAGCACATCGGAGAAGCGATTTCCGACGAGGGGCGATTCCGGCCAAACTCAAGGTTTCCGGCAAAAAGGTGATTTTCTGCCATCATCCGGTGAGTCTCGCTCATCTACATCCTTGTTTCCACAATGTCTTCTGATATGGAGATGGTCCGCGAGTATGGCGACGACTCCGAGCAGGGGAGTACCGGGAGCGAAAGCGGGTCTTCCAAGGGCCCTTTTGAAGCCACTCTCCCGTACCCCCCGCCTCGGAAGCAAAAGACACTGGGTTATAGGACAAAGCAACCCAGTAAGAAGGCTGCCCCCCAAGCACGCCGAGTCGAAACTCCTACCGTCACTGATATACCTGCGAATTTGCGGACCGCAGAGGTTGTCCCTGGGGATTCTGTCATGTCAGAATCCCAAATGGAATGGATCCGCTCGGAGTTTCAGGTCCCCGACTCCGTGCAAATAAGGGCTCCTGGCCCTTTAGACGTTGCTGGCGCTCCAGCTAAGGGTGAGGTGGCCATTTTTCTCTGCGCGCTGCAGTGCGGGGTCCGTCTCCCACTGCATCCCTTCATCCGGAAGGTAGCGACCTACCTCGGGCTGGCCCCTGGACAGTTCGCTCCAAATGCATGGAGGGTGATGATCTCAGCCTACATAATTTGGAAGCAAGTTGGGAACTCCGAACTGACCCGAGAGGAGCTGCTGAGCCTGTACATGGTCAAGCATGATAGCAACGACCCATGGTACTATTTCACGACTCGGGGGAGCAAAGGGTCGGGATTGGTGATGCACTTGCCGTCTTCCAACAAGGACTGGAAGAACAAATGGTTCTGGGCGGCAGGTGATTGGGAGGTCCCGACGGCTGAGCTTGGGACCTTGACAGCTCGGGTTCCGACCCATTTTACAAAGTCAGGTCAGACTTCATTTTACATCCGAGTCACTATTTTGATTTCCACCTGTTTTCGTAGAAGTGACATTTTTTTGTTTTGCAGCTTTTGCAAAGGGGTTGCCGCTCCTACACTCGGATCAGAAGAATTAGGTCGCAAAGGCCAGAGCGCGGTCGGAGTCGCTTCGCTCCTGGGCCGATCTGATAACTGCGGCCAACCTTCACTGGTCCGGGCTCTGCAAATCCCAACCTCTGGCCACATCTCTGAGTAAGCTGTCCTGACCTCTTCAATAATCTATCCTTCACTTATTTAGTAGCTGACAGTTTTCTTTCGCAAGCATGGCTGAGGTGTTCGGGGCGCGGAACAGGAAGGCAGCTACGAGCGCAGCGGAGCTACTCAAAGAAGCCCCCCGAGTGAAGATCACTCGGAAGAAGCCGGCTCCCCCTCGCGTGGGAGAATCTTCTGCTGCACCAACTCCATCAAGTCCGGCACCGAGAGAACCTGTTGCACCAACTCCATCAAATCTAGCACGGAGGCCCGCCGGCACTCCCTCCGAGCTGCCTGCTCCGAAGCGCCCTAGCACTGCCGCGGCTCCTCCGGTAGTGCTTCGGCCAGTGGTACGTCTTCCTCCGGGGGTCGTCCGAGTGACCGAGGCTGACACCCCGGCTGCGCTTAGCTCTGTTGCTCTGGTTCCCTCCGTCGTCGTTCCTCCCGCCACCATTCCTGTCGCAGCCCCCGAGCCCCCCATCGTTGTTTCCTCATCCTCTGAGAGAGAGGGAGCCAACAGGGTAGCCGAAAATGTGCTTCCCCCCCCTGAGGTTGAGGGGGAGGTCCGCGCCGAGGGTCAAAACTCGGCCGGCAGTGGGTAGGGGCCGAGGGGGATGAGGTCTCAGCCCAAGCGGGCACGAGCGGGGGAAGGTTCGAACCCGGCTATCACATGGCGTGCTTGGCTTCGTGGGCCGCCAAGCATGCCAAGGAGGAAGACATCGCCCAGACCCTTGAGCGATCGGAGAGAGGCTTCCTGAACGACTTCGCCTCCGTATGCTACATGGTATGTCTACGAGAAGACCTCCTTTCTTTGATGTTGTTATACACATTCCATAGATACTGATCTTTGTTTTCTGTTCAGGCCGTCCCCGTGCTGCTCTCCATTCGACAAAGAGTGCGAGAGTACAAGGGGAAGGAGATGGAGTTGGAGACTCTCCGGGCCAAGGTGGCGACCTTCAGGTTTGAGGAGACTGGCCTCGGCCAACAGATTACGGGTGAGAGGGCCAGGGTCAGGCGACTGCAGGGAGTCGTCGTGGACTTGGAGGCCAGGGAGCTACATCTGTAGGATAAGGCAGATGATTTTAAGAAGAGCGGTGACGCAGTGACTGCTGAGCTGATCCGTGTCAGGGCTAATGCGGACTCTTTGGCCATGGAGACAGTTCGGCTTGGGGAAGCTCTGAATCGTGCCAAGGCCGAGGCGACTGAGGAGTAGACGCGAGCAGTGAATCAAGCCGTGGTGGCCCAAAGGGCGAAGGACGAGGCCTCTTTGGCCGCAGCGGTTGCTGCTACAATCAAAAACTTCAAGACTTCTAAGGAGATGGATGCTGAGGCCACAACGTTATACAACCACGGCTTCGACGCATGCCTCGAGGCGGTTCTGGGTTTGTACCCAGACCTAGATCTCGATTCCCTCCTGCCCTACGACTCCTAAGATACCTCGGCTGACATCGTCCGCTCGGAACCAGCTCCCGACGCCCAGGTTCCTGATGCCCAAGCTCCTCCTCCGGCCTGAAGACTTCTCTCTTCTTTTTTTCTTTTTTTTTTTCAGCTATCAATGTACCTATGTACTTTTGCCCCTCCGAGGGGATTTAATGAAAAATGTTCTTGTCATATTGTTGATTTGTTTGAGATGTTGAGCTGATGGGCTTAGTCCATTGCCATTTAGTTTTTGAGGTCGATTATCCGAGCCTCCTCGGCCCAAGCCCTAGTTGGGTCTGACCCCTTAGGATACTTAGCTCGTCGCCTCTGTTTTGTTGTATGCTGAGTCGAACACTTAATCGTGTGGTCGGATCATTTTTAGGCTTTTTCCCCAAAAGGGATGCCTCGTTGACCTTTCGTGAAGTTAGGTTCCGATCCCTTAAAGGATCGGACCGTTTAATTCGTGCCTGTGCGAATAGGATAGTTGGATGCATTCAAAAATAGAATTGATCTTTCATTGGGAGCCTTAAAGGCTAGTCGCTCGGAGGCGTACATTTTATTATGAGCCTTAGAAGGCTAGTTCCTCTAAGGGTAGTATATCTTCAGGTGCTCGGCGTTCCAAGGATGAGGGAGATGACGGCCTTCGAGGTCTTTCAGGTGATACGAGCCAGGTTTTGCAGACCTGACCACCCGGTATGGACCTTCCCAATTAGGTCCGAGCGCTCCCACCCCAGGTTCGGCCGTGTTCTAGAAAACCCATCGGAGGACTAAGTCCCATGATCGGAAGTGCCTAACTTTGACTTTTGAATTGTAGAAGCGCGCTATCTGCTGGCGCCGAGCCGCTGTTCGGAGCTTGAAAACTTCTCGGAGTTCCTCGAGCAAATCCAAATTAGCCGCTATCTGCTCGGAGTTTTGACTTTCTTCGAAACTCCTCACCCGTGCCGTAAGGAGCCCGATCTCTACTGACACCATTTCCTTTGAGCCGTAGGATAACGAAAATGGGATTTCGCCTGTTAAAGTATGAGCTATAGTCTTGTAAGCCCAGAGGACGAAGGGGAGTTCCTCGGCCCAATTTCCCTTTGTTTTTTCCAACTTTGTCTTGAGATGGTGCTTAATGACCTTGTTAATCGCTTATACCTGTCCATTCGACTGTGGGTGTCGGGGTGATGAGTAAGCGTTCACAATGCCAAGTCCTTGGCACATATAACGGAACTTATCATTGTCGAATTGGCGGCCGTTATCAAAGACGATGGTTCTCGGAATCCCAAACCGGTAGAAGATATTTTCCACACGAAATCGATCACTTTCTGCTCGGTGATCTTTGCGACTACCTCGGCTTCGGCCCACTTGGTGAAGTAGTCGACCGCGACTATAACAAACTTGACCTGTCCCTTCCCAGTGGGCAAGGGGCCGATGATGTCGATCCCCCATTGGGTGAACGGCCATGGCCCACTCATGGGGGTCATTTCCTCTGTCGGTCGCCTCGGCAAAGCAGCGAAACGCTGACACTTGTCGTACTTCCGAACAAAATCCTTAGAGTCTTACTTGAGAGTTGGCCAGAAATACCCTTAACGAAGTATCTTCATGGCCAAGGAATGATTGCCCGAATGATTTCCACAGATTCTCTCGTGAATCTCCTGAATCACGTAATCGGCCTCGTCCGGCAGGATGCACCTAAGGTAAGGCTGGGAATGTCCCTTCTTATACAGTACTCCGTTCAATATGGCGTAACGTGCCGCTCGGATCCTAAGTCGCCTCGCCTCAAGCTTATCCGAGGGGGTTTCGCCGGTTGATAGATAATTGAAAATGGGGTCCATCCAACTAGGGATGGATTGGACGGGGCTGACCTCCTCTGACTGGCCGATGCTTGGGTGCTCAACGAACTCAACCGGAACAAAACGTGAGATCTTTCCCTCGGAGGCCGAGGCGAATCTTGCTAAGGCGTCGGCCCATGAATTCTCGGCTCTAGGGATCTGCTGGATGGTGCAACTCCAAAACTTCTCGATCAATTTCTTCGCTTCTTCGAGTTAGGCAATCATTCTGACCTCCTTAGCTTCGTACTCTGAAGAGATATGGTTCACTACCAACTGTGAGTCGCTTCGTACCAGCCGGAGTCCAGCTAGCAGCGCTTCATATTCGGCCTCGTTATTTGAAGCTTTGAACCCGAGCCTGATGGCGTATTGAATCGTCGTTGAATCGGGTGCAACTAGGACGACACCGGCACCTGCTCCTTTAATGTTGGAAGATCCATCAAGATAAAGGACCCATCCCAGATCTAACGCGAGCTCTTGATTGTTCAGCGAGACGAGTGGTGTCATTTCGACTTTCTTCCTGACTTGCTCCTCATCCGGAGTCATGAATTCAGCGATGAAGTCGGCCACAGCTTGTCCCTTGAGTGTCGTCCTGGGCCGGAACTGAATGTCAAACTCTCCGAGTTCTACAACCCATTTATTCATCCGACCTAACACTTCGGGTCTTTAGAGGATCTGCCTCAGGGGGGAGTCTGTCAGTACGACTATGGTATGAGCTTGGAAATATGGCCGGAGTCTTATGGCCGAAACGACGAGGCAAAGTGCCAGCTTCTCCAAGGACTGGTACCTTGTCTCGGCCGGTACCATGGCTTTACTTACGTAATACACGGGGTACTGCTTGGCTCCGACTTCTCTGATCAGAGCCGATCTGACGGTTGAGGTCGAAACGACGAGGTAGAGGAATAAGGGCTCTCCTTCTTCTGGATTGGACAAGAGTGGCGGCGATCCCAAGTACTGTTTCAGCTGTTGTAAGGCTTGCTCGCAATCCAGCGTCCACTCGGCCTTCTTGTGGCCCTTTAGCTGCTAGAAGAAAGGAAGGCATTTGTCTGTAGCCTTAGATATGAAGCGTCCGAGGGCGGCAACTCTTCCCGTGAAACATTGTATCTCTTTTAAAGTCTGAGGCGAATTCATGTCGAGGAGAGCCTTGATTTTGTCGGGGTTGGCCTCAATCCCTCACTGACTGACATGGAAGCCTAGGAACTTCCCTGACTCAACTCCGAACACACACTTGGCGGGGTTAAGCTTCATCAGATATTCACGGAGGACATTAAATGTTTCTTCGAAATCAGTAAGGTGGTCGGAGGCTTTGACACTTTTCACCAGCATGTCATCCACATACACCTCCATGTTGTGTCCGATCTGTTTGGCGAACATCTGATTCACCAACCTCTGATATGTTGCCCCAGCATTTTTCAGGTCGAACGGCATGACCCGGTAACAGTAGAGTCCTCTATCCGTGACAAAGGTCGTCTTCTGCCTGTCTGGGGGATACATTACGATCTGGTTGTATCCGGAATAAGCGTCCAGGAACGAGAGTAGCTCATGCCCGGCTGTGCTGTCCACCAGTTGATCGATCTGAGGTAGTGGGAAGCTGTCTTTAGGACATGCCTTGTTCAGATCGGAATAGTCTACACAGACCCGCCACTTCCCGTTGGACTTCCTGACGAGTATAACATTTGCTATCCAATCAGGATAGTACACCTCTTTTATGAAACCCGCGTCGAGCAGGACTGAGACCTCCTCGGCAATGGTTTCATATCTCTCGGTATCGAACGGTCTTCTTTTTTGCTTCACTGGCCGGTGGTCTGGGTTCACGTTCAGCCTGTGAACCAGCATGTCGGGCGAGATCCCCGACATGTCTGCGTGCGACCACGCAAAGATGTCCCGGTGTTGCCTCAAGAAGGTCAGTAACTCGTCTCTCCGTTCGGGATTCAGGGATGCTCCGAGCTGAACAGTTTTTCTCGGGTCTGATTCATCGAGCGATATTCTTGCTAGATCTTCGACGGGGGAACTCTCCATCACTCCACGAGGGTCCAAGGCGTAGACTACGAGCGTTTGTTTGGCAGCCCCTTTTCTCACGGCTATCGTATAACATCTCCGGGCCTTGCGTTGATCGCCTCGGAGATAACCAATCTCGCCTTCAGCCGGGAACTTTATCATCATATGGTAAGTTGAGACAATCGCCCTCATTGCGTTGAGGGAGGGTCGGCCCAAGATCACGTTGTGGACTGATGGAACATTGACAACTAAAAAGTTAACCAGAAGTGTGACTTAATGTTGTCCTTCTCCCGCTGTTACTGAGAGGGAGATGGCCCCTTCGGAGATAACTCTCTCTCCGGCAAAGTCGTGCAAAGGAGTCTTCACAGGTTGGAGTTTGGACCGTGGAATTCTCATCTTTTCGAATGCTTCGGAGTACATAACATCAGCCGAACTTTCAGTGTCGACTAAGATGCGGTACACTTTGTGATTGGCTATGGTCATGGTGACCACTAGCGCGTCATCGTGTGGATGCTGGATCCCGCGCGCATCTTCTTCCGTGAAGGTCAGGCTGCATGGAGTGACTCGGAGTTCTTTGCTGGGATGTTCTGCTAAGTGGATATGGTGTTCCGACTCAGACCTCCAGGAATGGGCTTTTCGAGCCCTGTTTGAGTCCCCTCCCCCAGCTGATCCCCCAAAGACAGTACGAATTTCTGCGGGTTCCTCTGGGGGGTTGTTCGGCTGCTCCCGCGGTTGCTCCTCTCTCCAAGCGGACTTTTTCTTCTTTGTGTAACGGTGCAAATGTCCTTTACAGATGAGGGACTCAATCTCGTCCTTCAGATCTACGCAATCGTCCGTGTTATGACCGTGGTCCCAGTGGAAACGGCAGTATTTCCTTTTGTCCCGATGCTCGGGATCAGCTCTCATACAGACTGGCCAATTGAGCAGTCTATCTCCTCGGATATCCAGCAGAATTTATTCGGCCGATGTGTTGAGCGGGGTATAGGAACGAAATTTTTCCTCCGGCCTGCGGCTCGGTCGAGATCACGGGAAACGCGATCATTGGTCCCTTTACCAGTTGATTGGGAGTCTTCGTTCCGAGGCCTCTTCCCTTTATTCATCGAATCAGACACTTGCATACCCTTGCGGGCGTTAGTGAACTCCTCGACGTTGGTATACTTTTGAGCTTTCGCTATAAAGTCCGCTAGCGTCTTTGGCGGATTCTTTCCGATGGAGAAAGTGAACTTTCCTTCCTTCAGTCCGCTCAGGATGGCTGCGAGGGCCATTTTATCATCGTAGTCCTCAACATGTAACGCTTCTTCATTGAAGCGAGCGACATAATCCTTCAGCGATTGTTTCGGTGTCTGCTTAATGGTAAGCAGGTGAGTGTTGGGCTTCCGACTTCTTTTACCGCTTATGAACTGCGTAAGGAATAGTCGACTCAGTTCCGCGAATGAACCCACGGAACTAGGCTTCAGCTGGTGATACCAAATCCGAGCGAACCTTGTGAGGGTGATAGAGAACCCCCTACACATCATTACATCCGTTGCTATCTGGATCTGCATCCAGGATCGGTAGGACTCTAAGTGCTCGGATGGATCCCCCGATCCCGAATACTAGATGACGGGAGGCATCCGAAACCTCTGTGGCATAACTTCGGCCATGATGGTCGGAGTGAAGGGAGGCTCGATTTCTTCCATCATCACCTGGATCGTGGCCGGAACCGTCGATTACTCCTTCTTTTTCTCTAATGTCAGGAACTTATCTTTTAACTCCGTAAATTGTGCTTCTCATGGGTCTTTATTCTCCACGAATACCTTTGGAGCATGCTCGACCTTTGATGTCCTCCTTTCCCTCCTTCGCTCTAACTGATGACGGAGGTCCGTGGGGGGCAGGGCAGATGTGGCCGAGTGAACAGTAGTCTTAGCCCAAGCGGGCTCGTTCCGTGCGGATGCCTCCCCACGTTGCTCAGGAAGATTTTGACCTGACTGCGGTACCCCCGAACATTGAAAAACTTCGGGTCTCACACTCCTCGGCACGGAGCAAGTTTCCACAAACAGCCCCACCGGCTCGAGAACGGGTTGTTCTTGAGCCGGGCGTAGTTCTGGCTCCCGCTGTTGTTTCATTCGGTTTATCTCGTCACGCAGGGCCTAGATCTCGCTTTGCATGGCACGGTACTTGCTCGACCGATTGCGCGGTCACCGGGAAGGCCCCGGTGCGGACTCGGTATGAAGCGATGACGATGACCGAGTCTGCTCATTAGGTTGTGGTTGTACCACTGCAGCTTTCTTCTTCCTTACCATTGCTTGGGTAAATGAGAACCTGACTTCTAGTTTCAGGTTCCACAGACGGCGCCAAAAAATGTTGATGCCAAAATCCGGTCGACCCTCCCTCCACGTCAACCATCACGTATAATCCCTAGAACCTGCACCAGGAAAGCAGACAAAGGTGACCCTGGCTAAGCCGAGGGACTATCCGATGCCTAAGTCAGGACAAGGGAATCAGGGTCTGAGTAGAGAGTAGAGGAGAGCTCGATTTTACGTACCTGTAGACATGGTGATGCGTCCTATTTATACCAGCCTGGGAGGCGGTCTGAGTCCGACAATCTCTGCACGATCAGAGGGATTTTAGGATCATGAAGATATTGCCCGCAATTTACTGCGTGTGCAGCGTATCTGGCGGATCGTGCGTATCTGCGGGGGAAGTTTCCGGCCACGTCTCAATGTGACAATTTTTCTATCGATCGTAGTATGAGTGTCTGATCGTAGCCTCGGCTTGGATAGTCCGACCGGAGCATCAGCATGCGATCCTCCCGCCAGTCCGAATTCAAGTAGACGGTCAAGGGTATATATTGGTCCGATCGGATGTGACCCCTTTCCGAGCTGAATTATGCTTTCAGACTCGTGTGGTGCTGATACCGAGTTCAGCCCAAATGGGTTGCGCCTTAGTCAGAACGGTGCTGAGTCGGCTCGGAATAGCGATCTCGGAACTTCCCATAACATGGTCCACTTGAAATTGGGATATAACTCATTTTTTGGTATTATAACATAAAATGATCTAGAAAAATAGATGGATAGAATGGATGAAACACATACATCATGGTGAGGCCCATAAAGCACCGACATCAGCCATTGGCTGGTGGCAGGGGAGTAGCCAATTCGTTTCCCAGCCAATCCGCTTCCAGCCAATCCTCTGTCGTACTAATCAAAGTACTTATTTATTTCTTCAACCTCACGTGAAGAAAAGTCTGTTCAATGATCACGGCTCTACAATAAATCCAAAAACTACAGAGCCTTTTTCTTTTCCATCACGTGGAATCCTCACAGTGGTAGCAGATGAATGAAACGCTTTCAAGGACCCACGTCACCTACCTACCTTCTTTTGTGTTATTTACTAGTCACTCGTTCTGCCGCGAACCGATTATGTTCTGCCCGGGACTGACCCAAGACGGTGCGGCCCTTGCAATGGACCTACATTGATGTATGCATCCTATATCCATACAGTCCATTAGTTGTTTTTTTTTTCTAAATCATCTTAATAACATAACCCAAAAAATGAAGTAGATTTAATTTTCAGGTGGACGATATAATACAAAACTGTGATGATTGACTCATGATGAGCCACAAAAGTTTTGGATTAAGAAGATATTTGATTTTTCTCAGGTTTATAAGACCTTATCAATCAGGTGGCAAATAAACATGATGGAAACACATGGAAGCAAATTGCGTAGTCCAACGTGATTTATATATCTTATCTGCTTCATTCATCTATTTTAATAAATAATTTTGTGAGTTGAGACTAAAAATGAAGTATATCAAAATCTTAAGTGGACCACACCTCGGGAAACACTGTGAATTGAAATTCCAAAGTTAGGGGCTACAAAAGTTTCAGATCAAGCTGTTCTTTGTTTTTTCTCTTCACCCATGTTTGTGTGATCCTATTAACAGGTTGGATGACAAATAAAGATCATCGTGGCCCTCAAAAGGTTTCAACAGTGGAATTTTGTTTCCTGTGGTGTGGTTCACTTAGAAAGTTGGATATGCTTAAATTTTTGGCTCAACAATTAAAATGACCTAAAAAAAATGGATGGACAGAGTAGATAAACTATATACATTCATAATGGGCCCAACTGAGTTTACTTAGTATCCCATACTATAGTACACCTGGTTTTGGATGCTCTTTATTTTTTGGATCATGTCACACAATGATTTGGAAGATGGGATAGGAAGCATGGATATGGAATAAATTATGCACTAGCATTGAGTTTTTGGTCCAAATGACCCTGTGTTGTAACGTGGTTATGGTAGGAGCCACCAAATTTAAGGTTTTGTAACCTTAAAATTACTTTTTTAAAAAAAATAAAAAATTAGAGGATGAAAAATGTCCATCTACCATAGTTGCCTTTCGTGCGGAAGACTCTTGTCTGAAAAAGAGAAAGATTCTTTTAAAAAGGGACGTGGGCGTCACAAATATTAAAATTTGGTCCATCCCTTGGTCAATATGATATATTCATTTTAATTGGATAGTCATGAACTCACAATGTAATATTTTCTATTTTTTGTTTGAAGTTCATTGTGACCCATAATTACACTAAGGTTGTGCATTAATTATGAATTATTTTTCTCTTGTGTTGTTCATCTGTGATGAGTTTTGCTTTCAAACTTAAACCGATGACATGAAATTAAAATTCATTACATGTGGACAAGTTGTATTTGTTTCACGAAAACCCAGTAAGCCCCACGTAAGATGCGGATGGGTTTAAAACATGAGGCCTTTCCACATGATAGCCATTTTATCGTTTCCTTCTTCCTTCCTGATTTTTTTCATGGGAAGGGAGGATGGTGTTTTTTTATTCTATTCATTCTTCATTTTTCCATCATTAGTTTTCTTTATAGTTATTTTTAAGTTTTTTAATTTGGTATGAATGGTGAAAGTTTGTGTAAGAGAAGAGGGTGCGGAAGAATACTCTAATTGATAATTTTTTATAATGGAAGGATTTTGTAATTTATTAATTTTATAATAGATGAATGTTATAATTAATGAACATTGGAATGAGTGAATTTTTATAATAAAAAAATATTGAGATGAAAGTATGTTGTAACTGATGAATGTGGTATGGTAGATCATCGATAATTATTGTGGATTTCCCATATTCACTGTGGATTATCGATATTTTCACTATGGATCATCGATATTCAATATAAATCGTTGATATTCACTGTGGACCACTAATATTCATAATGGACAACTGATATTAAGAGTGGACTGCTGATATTTCCATTGTGAGTCACAAATATTCACTATAGGCCATCGATCTGATAAAAACGACCATAACTCACTCATTACATGTCTTATTTAGGTGATCTTATACTCGTTGAAAAAATAATTTGATAAATTTTCAAATGACTTTGAAATCATCTCATTTTAATACCATTTAACTATTGTAAACATCCCACTTAAAACGAGGACAACCACTCTTTAAGCTTCAACTTGACTTCAATAAATTGTATCCTACTAGCTTAGAAATCATTGAAAATTCAAATGGATTATATTGTGAGCATACTCGGCACATGCCTAAGAAAACTAACCAACCCGATCAGCTAACACTAAATCTAATAGTGATCCGATCACGACCGAGCATCCGAACTCCGAAACCTCAGAAAGTCTCTGTATGTCGTAATCAATGTGTGAAAATTAATAAAACGAACCCTCTCTACCCATGGATCACTCTCTGTACCACTTAGTCTTCCTAAATAGTGTTGTATTGAGGCATGAGATGTCATATCTTCAAAATCGAGGAAAGTACAATCGTCCTTGTATACAAAGTGGTCATGGTATTATTGAGGGCAAATTCTGACTTCTTCTTGTATACAAAGTGGTCATAGTATTATTGAGAACAAATTTTGGCCAATCAAGATAATTTATAATTAGTTAGAAAGGTAGTTAAATGATCTTTCTAACAAACTTAAGTTTCCTTCAATCTGGATTATGATGAGGAAAATCTAACCCATTTATCAAAATCACGCATTACCGAGCGACTAAAGCTGGAAAAACTCTGGCCGCATTTTAAACTAGTTAAATGGAATCTGATTAAAGTGATTTCAATTGCATTAAAAAAGCTTATTAGACGACATTTTCAATAATCTTAAGATCATCGAAAACAGACCATAAGTCATGTTGCAAACAACTGATTTCATATATTAGACGAATGTACTTTCGGCACGTCAAATAGTGTTTGATCGAAATTATTCTACTTTTGTTAGAAAGCTATCTGATTATCTTTTTAACAAAATTAATATTATCAAAAATGAACAAACAACGAAAAAATATAAATATTTAAATATTTGACAAAAAATAAAAAGTAATAATTATATATATATGATAAATATATATAAAGGTAATGATTACATTATATATATATTATAGTATTATATATCAGTCTAAACTACGAGCGGGCGCACACAACGCTGATTGAGGTATTACGGCTATTGATGGTAGATTTCGGTTGCCAATGCCTATATAAGGGATCCAAGGGTCCAAGGAATATAGATAAATACACAGAGAGACATGTACAAAGATGTAGAGACAAAGAAGAATAGAATGAGAAAGAAACAAATAGTGAGAAAGAAAAAAGAGAGTAAAAAGAGATAGAAAAATACGGGAGTTCATACGGGAGTTCACCTAAAGGTGTTTCTCAACACGTCTTAAAGATTTTCAACATATTGACATGTTGCCCGACATAGGAGATAAAAACGACTATCAAAGAAGTCATTAAAGTTAAGAGTTTATTTATCTTAATTTAATTCGTATTCCACTCTACAAATTCTAATTGCATTAACTATATCTACATTTCTTTGTATATCATTTGGTATTATTTTTTTTCTTCCATTTTTCACTTTATTTGTTTGTTCATGATCTTAAATCCTACAAAGTAAGGCTAGTTGGTATTTTATTTTATTCATTGTATTTTTACTTTATAATACTTACATGTGGTTGCTTGGCTCTGTGACGTAAGGCTAGATAGTTTTTCTATTTTCACTCACCCGCCCTTTATGGGTTATGTGAAGTATGACCAAATATAAAAATACTGAAACTCCATTGAATTTTCAAAAATTATAAATCTTGTTAAGTAAATACCATATATTGTACGGGTGGAAAATGATGCTTAGTTCATTCGTTTTCCTCAACCGAGGCTCTTACTCAGAATTTACAGTCGTAGACCAATCACAAAAGTCACTTGAGTGAGGCGATTCTACTGTTTCTAGCCGATCGTAGATTTTCAGCTTCATTTGACTAGTGGAGACTTCGAATCAAATGTATTTTTATACTTGAGTCAACAACGTACTTTGACTACAGTAACAAAGCAATACTAAAGCCAAAAAAGTGAGGACACCACTGCATGCACATGTATGAGGGGGAAAACTTTCACAACTATTTGAAAGTGGGTACAGAGTTCATTAAGATCACTATAGATCGTTGATATTTCCTTTGGGTCATCGATCTAATGAAAATGACCATAACTTTCTTGTTACATGCCCGATTTGGGTGATCTTGTACTCGTTGGAAAGATAATTTGATGAAATTTCAAATGACTTTGGAATCATATTACTTGAATATTATTTTATTGCCCAAAAGTGGGCTCAAAATTCATCAAGATTACTGTGGTCATTGATCTGACAAAAACGACCATAACTCCCTCATTATATGTCCGATTTAAGTGATCTTGTATTCGTTAGAAATATAAGTTGATGAAATATCAAATGGTTTTGGAATCATCTCATTTAAACACCATTTAATTGTCCAAAGTTTATGAAGATCATTATGGATTGACATATATTCACCATGACCTATCAATCTAATAAAAACATCCATAACTCCCTCGTTACATGACTAATTTGGGTGATCTTATATTTTTTGGAAATATGATTTGATGAAATTTCAAATAGATTTAGAATCATCTTATTTAGATACCATTTGATTTCTTAAAAGTAGGCTCAAAGTTCATTATTCACTATGGATCATTGATATTCAATGAAGCCCACTTTTAGGCTCACTTTTGGCTAGTAAAATGGCATCCAAATAATATGATTTCAAATTCATTTAAAATTTCATCAATATACCGTTCTAACGAGTATAAGATTATCTAATTTGGACATGTAACGAGAAATTTGTGGTCGTTTTCATCAGATCAATGATAGTGAATATCAATAATCGATAATGATCTTGATGAACATTGAGACCAATTTTAGGTAATTAAATAGTGTCTAAATGAATCATTCCAAATTTATTTGATATTTCATCAAATTACAATTCCAACGAGTATAAAATCACCCAAATTGGATATGTAAGGAGGTATTTATGACCATTTTTGCTATATCGATGACTCATAGTGAATATTAGTGATCCATAGTGAATATCAACGGTCCACTCTTAACATCAACGGTGCACAATGAATGTTGATGATCTATACTAAATATCGGCGATCTATAGTGAAAATATAAGCGATCCACAATAAATATGGGTGATCCACAATAAATATCAATGATTCACTATACAACATTCATCAATTACAATATACTTCCATCTCAACATTCTTTTATTACAAAAAATCATTAATTACAACAGTCATACATTACGGTCATCCATTACAGCATTCATCTTTTCCAACGTTTGTCATATTCATCAATTACAACATTATTCCATTACAAAATTTATGCATTATAATATTCTTCTATTTTAAAATTCATCTATTATAACATCATTCTATTATAAAAATTTATCTATTATAATATTCTTTCACACTTTATTTTCTTTTACAAACTCTCACCATTCATATTAAATAAAAAATAAAACTAAAAATAATTAAAAATGAAACTAAATAACAACTATAAAGGAAACTAAGGAAAGAAAAAGGAAGAATGAATGGAGCAAAAAAACACTATTCTCCCCTCCCAAGAAAAAATCAAGAAAGGAAGAAGAAAACCAAATGGCCATTGTGCGGAAGGGCTCTATGTTTTGAACCTATCTATATCTTGTGTCAGACCTACTAAGTTGTCTTTATATAAATCCATCCAGTCACATGTAAGGGTTTTAATTTCATATCATCAACTCAAGTTTTATGACAAAAATTAATCGTAGATGAACTACGCAAGAAAAATAGTTCATGATTAATGGACAACATTAGTGTAATTGTGGACCATATATAACTTCAAATATAGAACAAAAAAAAACTCTTTTGTCGGTTCATTATTGTCCGATTAAAATGAATGTATTAGATTAGCCAAGGGGTGTACCAAATATCAATTTTAAGTGGGGTCCACCGTCCGCGTCCTTTTTAATATGACAATTTTCTTTTCAAAATGAGAGCCCATCATACAAGACGTAACTATGATAAATAGCTATTTTCATCCTCTAAAAATATAAAAAAGTGAATTTAGGTCTGTAAAATTTTAAGTTTGATTCATATGGGCTCTTGCCATGACCATGTCACAATATTGGACAATATGGACAAAAAACCTCTCCACACGTTTGCCTATGAATCTCATGCAACACTATATTCCTATGCCTCTCTAGGCAAAAGCCTCAGAGATTGGTATGACAGATCTGCTATGTCCATCAGTTTTGTAATACCATGATGGTATGAGAATCTAAAAATCAATAGATCCAAAACTCAGGTGGGCTACACCAAATGAGATAATGGGAATAGAAACATACATCATTGAAACCTTCCCGGAGCTCTGACCATGATGTTTATATGACATCCAAACCTTTCATAAGGTTATTACCACCCAAATAATTTGTAGGAACAAATATAATCTTGATACAAAATTCTGTAGCCCCCACAAAGTTTACAATGAGTGTTCAATTCCGTTGTCATGTGTATGGCTCAAATGAGTAGTGGATTTGATGAATTTTTAGAATTCTACCTCATCATGGTCTTAAAAAGCTGATAGATGAAGTGAATTTATCATGGGCATCTCTGTAAGCTCCACACAGCTACTTTAAGCAAAATCCACATCATTTGTAGAAAAAAATTGTTTTTCTATGTGGTGATTAGTTTCATTACTCACATTGCCAAAAGTAGTGTGGGATGAACATGAATTTTCTGGCTAGCAGAGGATCAGGATTCCTTTTAACAGGGCATATGAATATATCTGAACTGGGTTAATGGCCATCCACTCCCTCTTTACCCACCCGGTAAAACACTCCACTACAGTGTATCCTCCCGAAGCGGATTGCCGGTTTTAGATATCTCTGTGCCTGAGGCTGTGTGGGGCCTATTGAGATGCCTGTGACAAATCACTTCGTCCATCTGCTTAGAAAGACACGATTTAAAAAATTAGGGAGATCCAAAAATCTACACCGACAAAACAGTGGGAACAATGATGTCCACTGTTGAAATCCTTTTGGAGTTCACCGTGATATTTACTTGCCATCCAAACCATTCATGGAATTATTACTGCTTAAATAAGATGTAAGAAAAAAATATAATATTAATACAAAACTTTCGTTACTGCCAAGCACTCAATCCCCATTGTTTCGTGTGGTATAGCTCCCATGGATCTGCCTGATTTTTAGAAGACTTTTCTAATTTGGTCTTTCAAAACAGATGGACTGAGTGGCTTTGTCAGGGACATCTCTATGAATCCCACAAATCCAATTGGCTCCCCTACCTTTCATCAGAGCGATTAATCAGGTGTAACCCACAAGGATGGAGTCAAAATAAAGTTGGACTGATATAAATATTCCGTGGCCCAGAACTTGTGAAATTAGAGGTTTCATGAGTAGTTTTACACTGGTGCCATTAGTGTTGCCTGTAAGAGTTTTATTTTTATTTTTAATGGATCTGATGGTTTATATGTACTGATAAAATAAAAGAAGAGTTTTCACCGGATGGATGGAGTAGCTTTACGAATGAAACATGGTGGATCCCACAAAAATTGGGTCTCTTCCCGACCTTAAGTTCCACACCACCTGTTTTGCTCCGTCCATCATGTGATAACCAGTATTTGGGACTTACATATATAAGGTAATCTCAATTAAATCTGGCCACACTAACAAGAACAACACACTAACAAGAACAATGTAAAAATGCTCTAAAAAGATGTTTAAGTCAACATGGTGTAGCACGCTGGATTATTGTATCAGGCTTAATTAGCGGATTTGATGAAATTTATACACCACGGTAGGCCACGTATAGTTAGCAACCCATCCCACTGTCTCATGGTGGGTCGCTATCTTGATTAGTGGGTCTAACCGTTTTTCAGTCACAGCGCCTAATGCGGAGTATAAAACATAATGACAGGGTGTATTTACTGTCACGCAAGACTCTGGGCCCCACGTAGCTGGAGGTTTTAGTTGCCGAAGAGGTCCCTTCCCCTTCTTTTCCGGTCTCTTGCAGCCGACTCTCTCTCTCTCTCTCTCACGTGGAGTTTATATTTGGGTCTCGAGACTCTCTTGGCTCCAGATCCAAAGGCAAAAACCTGCCCCGGCTACCAAGAGAGAGGAATGCAACAGAAGGGAAGAGCTCATAACCGCAGATCCAGGAGCTTTTCCAGATCCCGCATTGCCATTCAAGGCATTTAGCAGGATAAAAATCCCCCTTCTTTCAGATTTTCAACCCTCTCTTTTGATAGAACACCCCACTCTCCTCTCATTTTCGACTCACATCAACTCCATCCATGGCTCGTCAGGGTAAGATCTCCAACCCACTTTCAGTCTGCTTTCCATTTCCCGATCCCTCCTCATCTGCATTCCTTCTACTTCAGGAGAAGAAGAACGGACGGTCCAGAAGAACTACTGGCTCGAGCATTCCGTCGACTTGACTGTCGAAGCCATGATGCTCGATTCCCGTGCCTCCGATCTCGACAAAGAAGAGCGGCCCGAGGTATCTTATCCATCTTCCGTCCAATCTGCATTTTTCTCTCTTTCTTTATATTTTCTTGTTTACTTCGGCCCTGTTTGGTAGACGATCGCATTTTAGTTAACAGTAATTATGTATTAGTGGTCTCGATCTCAAATGCATAATGATTTCATGTTAACAGTGATTTTGTGATAGAGATCAAGACCTTTACTATGTAATTACTACTAACTAAAATGAGATGGATTCATTTTTAGGCGTCTATTAAAAAGGGCCTTTTGTTTTTGGTTGTTTCGTATGACAATCTGGACTGTCTGAAATCATGATTCTCATTGTGGAATGGCATAGCCTGAAAATTAGTTTAATTGGATGGCATAGCCTGAAAATTAGTTTAATTGGATGATCTTTACAATGTGATTTTGCCCACTTTCTTAATTTAGGCTTTAACTATTCATTTGATGGCCACTAATGGAATGTCTAGGATTGCTTGGTTGGTGTGATGTTCAGACCCTGCCACATCCATAGTTTGGATTGGATGGCCTCTGCTTCCGTACATTTTTGTGCCAAATGCATAGTGTTGTCATACCCTCACTTTTAAAATGGTACAGACTATCATTTGTTAGATTTGTAAGTGTTTCTTGTACACAACGGTGGATAGAAGAAAATGATAACGAAATGATCAGATCTATCGGGTTCAAGGCTCGACTTGAATAGTCAATTTCTCAAGACAGATTTGTTGCCCTTTTTCTGGAAGTTCCAGCAAATGCAAATGAAGGAAATCTGCAAATTGTCTTCAGGATACAATGAACTCTCAATCCGATTTTCAACACGAAAATTTGCACATTTAAGTGTTGAACAGATCTCTAGTTTTGACACTAATATGCCTTAAGACGTTTAGAAAAAACTCAGCAAGAGATCAGATCGAGAGTAATTGCATAGAAGATGATATAATCTTAAGGATTAAGAGTATCTTCTTGTGGATTATAGTATCCGTGATTTATATCAATTGAAAGGTTATGAATTTCTTCCTGAAGAGGTGCTAAAATGCCTCTTCAAGAAATTCATACCCATTCACAGCAAATAATTACCTTCCATGAAAGGACACGACTCTTTGTCATATGACAGTTATTTTTGTACCCATTCAGACAGAAGCAGTTATCCAACATGAAAAAATGTATCCACATAAGCGACACATGACATAGGTGCCACATGTATAATCATGTCACAATTACTCTTAATCAACCAAAAAAAGGTAATAAAACATCAGGGTACTATGACTCAAAAAGTTTGAACCGAGTGCCAAGACTAAGGCTCTCTTAGCTCCTTGTGACGATGCGAACGTTCGAAGTACTAAGTGCGCCTAATAAAGTGCCAAAAAGCGCCCAAGCAGCCCTGCAGCCCACGCCGCGCTCGCATGCGCGAATGGTGCTTCGCATCGTCCTTGAGGAGATTTGAACCCTGGTTGCATAAGCAAAAATCCCTTCTCTTATCGACTGGCTATACACACTATTTATGGAAAGTTTAAATAATTAATATATTTATATACTTTCTAAAAATAACTTTTATTTTTGAAATTTATTTTTATTCTAAAAAACACAACAATTTCCCACAATTTCAAAAATAAAATAAGATTCTAGAACGAATGACATATCAGTATAAATAGGTGCATAAGTAAAGGTATCTTTTGGATTTGAACCTTTACATTAGTGTATACGTATCAAAGTTATGCCAGGTACTTAGTGACCCATTAGTCTTGAACTAAGGACCTTATATGACTCACCGGACACATAACACACATCTATTCATATATAACTGGAGATCTAAAAGTTCGCACATTTCTGGCCTTGTGCGTATCCTTATTTCATGAGTATTATAGAGACAATCCCAATCTCTTCAAAAGCGGCCTCACTTCTCTACTCATATAGGTAGATCTATCAAAGAAGATTCTGCTTCATCTCAGTAAAGTCTACTTATAGATCTATTAAGAATTAGTACTTAGCCTCTTATGATATACAGAAACCAAACACTAAACTTTTAGGAATGAGACTCAAATTTTCTTTTTCTAGTGTATGTTTCAGTCACATACTTGACTTGTTTGTCTCTTGGAACCTAACTTATATTTCAAAACATAGGTAGGGTTGCCATCAATAGAGAAAATTATATCTTTATGGAACGTAGCCCCATTCCTTTAGTGATTCTCCTTATTTGATCTCTTGATAAACCTTTTGTCAAGGGATTTGCTAAGTTCAGGATGGATTTAACATATTCCATTATGATTACTCCATCTCTGAGCAATCCTTTAACAAAGTTATGCCTTCGACCTACATTTCTAGACTTACCATTATAAGTCATACTCATAGCACGACAAAGAGTAGCCTGACTATCACGAAAGATAGATATGGCAGGAGTACGTTTTGGCCAATACGGGATTTCCAACAGTAGGTATCTTAGCTATTCACCTTCTTTACAAGCAGCGCCAAGTGCAATAAACTCACTTTCCATTGTAGAGTGAGATATGCACGTTTGTTTCTTAGATGCCGATGATATTGCTCCTCCTCCAAGAGTGAATATCCAGCCACTTGTAGATTTAGATTCTATGCTATCTGCATTCCAGCTTGCATCGCTGTACCCTTCAAGTACAACGGGATATGATTTATAATGCAGTCCATAGTCTATGGTTCCTCTTAGATACTTTAAAACTCTCGAAATCGCATTCCAGTGTACTTGTCTTGAATTACTGGTATACCTGCTTAGCATTCCTACCGTGAATGCTATATCGGGTCTAGTGCAATTCATTGCATACATTAAACTCCCAATTACACTTGCATATTCTTGTTGTGCTTTACATCTACCAGTATTTTTAACCAATTTAATACTTGGATCAAATGGGGTTGACATCGATTTACCATCATAATGATTAAACTTCTTTAACACTTTCTCTAGGTAATGAGATTGTGTTAAGGCTATTCCATCATTAAGATTATAAATCTTAATACCTAATATTATATTGGCTTTATCCATATTCTTCATGTTGAAGTTGGTACTTAGAAATTTTTTTATTTTTTTCACACAGTCCTCATTTAGTCCAAATATTAGCATATCATCTACATATAGGCAGATAATGATTTGACCTTTAATATATATGTACTTATCTGCTTTGTTTACTCTAAAACCATTAGATTGTACTACTTGATTAAATTTCTCATGCTATTGCTTAGGAGCTTGCTTGAGCCCATAAAGGGATTTGACCAGTTTACACACTTTCTTCTCTTACCCAGATTGAACAAACCCTTCAGGTTGTTCTATATAGACTTCCTCATCTAGATCACCATTTAAGAATGTTGTTTTGACATCCATTTGATGAATTATTAGGTGGTGAATTGCTGCAAGAGCAATTAAAGTCCTAATGGTAGATATGCGAGCAAAATGAGCATATGTATCGAAAAAATCGATACTTTCCTCTTGTCTAAATCCTTTGGCTACCAATCGAGCTTTAAATTAATTTATGGTTCCATCAGGATTGAGCTTTCTTTTAAAAATTCACTTACATCTTATAGGCTTTGAACCTGGTGGAAGATCGGCCAAACACCAAGTGTTATTTGAGACTATGGAATCCATTTCATCGTCTATAGCTTCCCTCCAAAACTGTGCATCAGGAGATGAGAGAGCTTCACTAAGTGTTGATGGATCACTTTCGATACTTAATGGTAGAATAATCTCCTTTTGTATTTCATTTCTATCCCCTTCTATAAGGAACATATAGAAATCTTGGCCAAAAGATGTTTCTTTTTTTGCCCTTTTCGATTTCCTTGGTTCATTTTCTTCTGGATGAGTGTTAGATTTATCATGAAAACTGTTAGCTTCTTCATTCATTGGTTCTATTATATTTTCATCTACTTGCCTTTTTGTATGATTATTCATATAGTCTTTGTATACCGTTTTTTCAAAAAATATATCATCCCTAGACTCTATAATCATATTTTTATCAGCAAAAGTGTATTGTTCCAAAATCAAAAATCTATATACGAGACTATTAATCCGATAACCCACAAAGACACCTGATTCCTTTAGGACCTAATTTTACTCTCTTAGAATTAATAATCATGACTTTTGCTATATTTCCTCATACTTTGTAGTAATGAATATATGGTTTCTTCTTTTTCCACAATTCATATGGGGAGATATCCAATTTTTTATGTGGGATAACATTTAAAATACGGTTTGCCGTTAATAATGCTTCCCCCCACAAATTCAGTGGTAATCCAGAATTTAATATCATACAATTGATCATCTCAACTAATGTCCTATTTTTGCGTTTTGCTAGGTCATTTTGTTGGGGTGTGTAAGGTGCCGTAAATTCATGACTTTTGCATTCTGCCAGGCCATAACCCACAAAGACACACCTGATTCCTCTGGGACCTAATTTTACTCTCTTAGAATCAATAATTTTGACTTTTGCTATACTTCCCCATACTTTGTAGTAATGAAGATATGGTTTCTTCTTTTTTCACAATTCATATGGGGTGATCCAATTTTTTATGTGGGATAACATTTAAAACACGGTTTGCTGTTAATAATGTTTTCCCCCACAAATTCAGTGGTAATTCAGAATTTAATATCATACAATTGATTATCTCAACTAATGTCCTATTTTTGTGTTCTGCCAGGCCATTTTGTTGGGGTGTGTAAGGTGCCGTAAATTCATGAATGATATCATTTGATTCACAGAATTCATTGAATTCATTAGAAGATTACTCACCCTCTCTATCACTTTTGAGGGCTTTAATCTTTACATTCAACTGATTTTCTACTTCGGCCTTATAAAGCTTAAACTTTTCAAAGGCTTTATCTTTAGATTTTATCAAGTATACATAGGAGAATCTAGTGAAATCATCGATAAATGTGATAAAATACCTTTTTGCCTCCACGAGTTGAGGTATTATTTAAATCACAGATATCAGAATGAATTAACTCCAAGGGTTGTGATTTTCTCTTGCCAGTCCCAAATGGTTTTCTGGTTATTTTAGAATGGGCACACACATCACATTTCCCTTCTTGTTGAATTTCATATTTTGGTATAAGTCCTAGGATCATCATTCTTTTCATTGAATGATAGTTAATATGACCTAGTCTAGCATGCCATAAAGATATAGAATCCATTATATAAACGGAAACATCATTATTATTATTAATATTCATTTTAATCATACCATTACAAGAATATCCTTTGCCTACAAACATACCATTCTTGGTGATAACCAACTTATCAGACCCAGTCACTATTTTGAATCCTCTCTTATCGACAAGATTGCCTGACACTAGATTTTTAAACATGTCAGGTACATGTAATACATTTGTTAGTGTCAGTCTTTTGCCTGATGTAAACTGAAGCTCGGTTGTTCCTTTTCCAACACCGTTCGCACGAACTTTATCACCCATCTTTACTTCTTGTCTAGTTGTAATACCTTCATAAGTCTTGAAGAAGTTTTGGTCCTTCGATATGTGAATAGTTGCACCAATATCTAGCCACCATCCACCATCGGATATTATTGTATTAGCTTCAGTAACCATTGCTACAAGTTGGTCTTTTGCCATGTTAGCCTGAGCTTTTAGTTGTTTCTTTCTGTGTCGATATTCCTTTATGTAGTGTCCAGGCTTATTGCAGAAGTGACACTTGCCCTTTTTCTTAAACTCTGTATCTTTCTTTGGGGGAATAGATTTGGAGTTCTGAATTTTTGGCTTGTCATCTTCTACTATATTTGCTTTAGAATGATTTTCCGAAGCACTTTCTTTCTTGTCTCGGTTTCTGTACTCTTCTTTTATACGAAGATGTCGTTGAAGCTTTTCAAGATTGTACTTCCTTTCATCATGTTTCAGTTTCTTTTTATAATCAAACCATGATGAGGGTAATTTTGCAATTACTATACCGACCAGGAATTCTTCAGGAAGATCTATACCACCAATCTTCAATTCATCAACCAAGTTTTGTAGTTCGGTTACTTGGGAGAGAATTGGCTGCTCATTTTTAAACTTAAAGTGAATATAATTGTTGATCAGAAATTTTTGAGTACTGAAGAGTTGGCTGATCATTTTTAAACTTGAAGTGGACATAATCGTCGATCAGAAATTTCTAAGTACTGATCTCTTCAATTTTATATTTTTGATCCAATTTTGTTCACAGATCTTTAGCAGATGATATTTTACAGTACGAATTATACATAGAATTAGAGAGGGCGTTTAGAATATGACCTTTGCATAGAAAATCATCCTCCTTCATTTTCTTCCGTTCTTCTTTTACTTGATCTGAGTCCGTCTTTTTTTTGGCTTGGGTAGAGAAGATAGATCATCATCTAGAATGTAGGATAATTTGAGAGTAGTCAGAAAGAAAAGCATCTTCTGCTGTCATCTTAAGAAGAATTGACTGTCGAAACGATCCAGTCGTACAAAGTTTTGGTTCATAACTTGAATGGAATGAATTGCCTCCATTGTAAAAAGATAATAATTCTGTCTTGAATGTTAGATTTGTAAGTGTTTCTTGTACACAACGGTGGATAGAAGAAAACGATAACGAAATGATCAGATCTATCAGGTTCAAGGCTCGACTTGAATAGTCAATTTCTCAAGACAGATTTGTTGTCCTTTTTCTGAAAGTTTCAACAAATGCAAATGAAGGAAATCTGCAAATTGTCTTCAGGATACAATGAACTCTCAATTCGATTTTCAACACGAAAGTTTGCACATTTAAGTGTTGAACAGATCTCTAGTTTTGACACTAATATGCCTTAAGACGTTCAGAAAAAACTCAGCAAGAGATCAGATCGAGAGTAATTGCATAGAAGATGATATAATCTTAAGGATTAAGAGTATCTTCTTGTGGATTATAGTATCCATGATTTATATCAATTGAAAGGTTATGAATTTCTTCCTGAAGAGGTGCTAAAGTGCCTCTTTAAGAAATCCATACCCATTTACAGAAAATAATTGCCTTCCATGAAAGGGCATGACTCTTTGTCATATGGCAGTTATTTCTGTACCCATTTAGACAGAAGCAGTTATCCAATAGGAAAAATTGTATCCACATAAGCGACACATGGTATAGGTGCCACATGTACAATTATGTCACAATTACTCAATCAATTAAAAAAAGGGTAATAAAACATTAGGGTACCATGGCCCAAAAAGTTTGAACTGGGTGCTAAGACTAAGGCTCTCTTAGCTTCTTGCGACGATGCGAACGTGCGAAGTGCTAAATGCGCCAAAAAGCACCCAAGCAGCCCTACAGCCCACGCCGCGTGCGCGTGTGCGGACGGTGCTTCACACACCGTCCTTGAGGAGATTTGAACCCTGGTTGCATAAGCAAAAACTCTCTCTTACCGACTGGGTATACACACTATTTATGGAAAGTTTAAATAATTAATATATTTATTTACATTCTAAAAATAACTTTTATTTTTGAAATTTATTTTTATTCTAAAAAACACAACATCATTGTAGATTAGAGCTGCAACTTGGGTTCAGGTTGACCTCACCTGAGTTTGGATCGGGTTGGGTAGGGTTGTCAGGGTCCTCAGGTTGGGTGGAAAATGCCCATCCAATTTGAATTTCAGTGGGTTTGGGTTGAGAAAATTCAGCCCAGGTTGGGAATAATCACATGTATTTGGGTTGGGTTGAGCTGGGATGAGTATAGAGGACTTTGGGTTGTGTTTTGGATGGGCACCTTGTGTCGGGTCGGTTTGTGGGTTGGGCTTGGGTTAACCCTCAACCTGACCCTACCCGTCTGAGTTGTACCCCCTACTGTAGACTAGTGCATGGTAGCCTTGGTTTTAAGATTCAGATCGAGTCAGATGCGGCTTGTCCGAGTTGATTCAGACTGGGTGGTTAATAGACTACTGCATAGTAGCCATGGCTTCTAGGCTTGCCGACCTGGTTGTACCCAATCCTATTCGACACCAAAAGTCACCCCAACGATTCAACCCCAACTTGGGCGAGTCGGGCTAATTTGACTCGACTCTATGATTTGTCCCAATTCACCATGTCTTTTAACCATGATAGTGGCAGTACCCATCTTTACCCGAAGCTTTATTTTATAGTGCTTTTTTCTGAAGAAAAAGATGCGACTGTTTCTTCAAAAGCATAAAGCACCCCCCCACCTTTTGCAATATCAGCAAAAAATGTCTTTTTATGATGTTTTTGTAGAGCTTGAAGTGTCACACGTGAAAAGGATAAGAAAAGCTGTTGTAAAGAAGAGCTTCCAAGTTATTTGCTTGGTGACCTAGTTGTGGTTATTGCAACTATACAATAGCTGCAGAATGTTCAATGAATCTAGGACTGTCAATAGGTGGATCCTGCCATGGATTGATCATGTACAAAAGCTACTCAGATTTTATAAGTAGAATCTTATTGATGTGCTTTTACCTTTGAAATCTGGACCATTGAGAACTCTGTTTTTTGCCATTTTTTTGTATCACAAATCGACAACTTTGATTGCATGTCCAAGGTGATTTTTCTACCATGAGTAATCCGCTACAGGACCTGATGGGTGGTCCATAATCATCAATCACACAACCATTTGCATCATGGACAATTGATGAACCATAACTGGGACAACAATTCAATGTTGGCTTCTTAAAGCTTTGGAGGTTCGATGTCAAAGTGTTAGAATTATGATTGGAGTGTGGCTATGGATCCATTACATCAACATGAATCAACAAAGAGAAGCTGAGGTTGTGAAATGATTCAATGATTTGTGATTCAACCATTATGAAAGTGAACAACATGATTGCACTTCAAATCCGATGGTAGAGATGGTCATTGTGCATAGAATACTCTTGATTTGATTGCAGCGATGGGCTGAGTGGTAAGGAAAGAGAGGAGTGTTCAGCAACTCTCTCACTTTACTTTTCTTCTCTCCTCTTCTATCATTTTTCTCGCCTTCCTTTCTTGTATGCCCACCCCACCCCTTGCCCCCCAACACACACACACACACACACACATACTCACACACACACACACACGTAGAGGTCTTAAGTCCAACTGGCTGGACCACACGGTACAGTCCAACCAGTGGATAACATCCAACCTATTAAGTGCATGTGGCATTCAATCCTTTGAATAGGTTGGTCTCACCAAGAGGATCATCTAATGCAAAAATCAGCCCTATCTACTCATTAGTTGGGCCAAACCATAAAAAAACATTTCAATCCATTGAAAAATGGAAAAAAAGAAGTGTGTACCACTCGAGGAGTAGATATTGCTGATTTTTCCACTCACATTGGTCGCACAAACATGAAAGGTTGGAAGTTCTTTGGGTGGACCATAACTTGTTGTCCAACTGGTTGGACCTGAGACCGTTGACACACTCATGCGCATTTGTCACTATGTGGATTGTACCCTTTCTTGCGTGTGTACACGCACATGTGTGTGTGTGTGTGGCGTGCGTGATTGTTCCCTCTGCTTTCAACTCTCTCATTCTCTCTGCTTTTCTTCTCTTGATCTCTCTTGTTTCTTCTCGCTTCTCTCTGAGAGAGAGCTCATGTAGGCAATGTGAACCATTTTTCAAAAGCGAAAAGAGAAAAAGAAAAAGAAAAAAAAAGGATTGTTCATGAACCATTGATTAGATGTTTACTAATTTGCTGATAAGGATTGTTCATTTAGTGTATTTTTGGCTTATGACCAATCTAAGGTGGAGCTGAAATTTGGATAGTTTTAATTGAGATGTGTGCATCAATGTATGCTAAGTGTACAGTGGCTATGTGATGCCAGCATATCAAATAGCTCAAACAATAAATGCCTCGTTGGATCTACTCTGAATCACAATTTGCCTTCTAGAGCTTGAGCTCAACGACCTTCAATTCTCGAGAACAATTTAATGGCCTATAAAAATAAAAGTTTGTCCTCATATTCACACACACACACACACACATAGGTCTCCTATACCAGTCTGCAGAACTTATCTATGGTCTTAAGGTGCAGCTGGCTAAAGTGGGCTTCATCTTGATGTTTAAGCAAAATCCACCCTAATCACCTGGTGACTCACCCTATTTTAACTATAATGCGCAAACATTAGCCCGATCTTTGATTTAGGTGGGCCATTCAGGTGGCTACGATGTAGATTAAAGTCTTGCATTTTTAAAACATCCAATTGAAAACGTCTGCAATGGTTAAAACACCCAACACAGTTAGGCCGTGACTATGGGTCCACCTTGATGTATGTGCTATATATCCACTCTATCCATCCGTTTTGCAAGCACATTTTAGGGCATTTACCCAAAAATAAACTAGATCCAGATCTTAGGTGGACCACACCACCGGAAACAGTAGTGATTGAACGTCAATCATTAAAAATTCCTAGGCCCACCCATAATGTATATTTGCCATCCACCTAGACCATTAGATTCCAAACTAAAATTTAGGCGTGGAGCCCAAAAGTCAGGCCCATTTGTTATGCACGTGGGCCATGATAAGAGAAACAATATGGAGGGTAAGTGTTGCCTCACACTGTTTCCAATCTTGTGGTCCACCTGAACCATGGTTGAGACTGGGTTTTTAGCCCTGGGCATAAAATTAATGCACTCAACTAATGGTTGGAGTTGATTTTTTAAATGCATGATGGTGGCCCCACTCGAGCTGTACCACCGCTTTTGTAGAAGTCATTTAGTTAGATGTGATAGATGTTGATTGACCAGTGAGGCGCTCACCACCCTTTACCTTTGTGTTGAAGATTCTAAAGGCCCACCTTGATGTATGTGTTTTATCCACGCCGTCCATATGTTTTTCTAGCTCATTTTAGGGTGTGATCCCAAAGTTTAAGCATATCCAAGGCTTTAGATGGAGCACACCACAAAAAACTAAGGATAATGACGTCCACCATTGAAACCTTCTTAGAACCCACAATGATGTTTATTTGTCATCCAACCTGGTCACAAAGACCTGTATGAATGGAAAACACAAATATGAGCTTGATCCAAAACTTCTGTGAGTTTCAAAAAGTTTTGGACGGTAAGTGTTCAATTTCCATTGTTTCCTGTGGTGTGGTGAATTTGAGCTTGGGACATATTTCGATTTTGATCTCCTACCCTAAAATAATTGGCCAAAATAGATGGACAGTATGGATAAAACACATACATTATAGTGGGTTCCACAGAGTCTTCCCACCGGGGTAAAGGATGGTGAACACCTCACTACACGATTGGTGAACGATGATTAAAATGTGTCTATTTTGTAAAGGTCACAGTGGGGCCTATCTGAATCACAGATGTGGCTTATTTTTAAGCCCTAGCCCTAATGTCGGATGCTGTATCTAATGCATGGAGCGAATTTCACGCAGTGTTTTAAATAGCGGTAGCGTGTTGCGTAGCGTTCAACCCTCCGTAGCGTGTAGCGAAATAGCGTAGCGTGTAGCGTAAGCTACACAATACTTCTATTTTTTAATTTTTTTTTAATATAAATAATAAATATTAAATAGTAAGAAAAAAACAAAATATATAAATGTCACATTCTTCAAAATAAAAATCCCAAAGTTAAGAGCATTAAGTACAATACAAATGTCATATTCTTCAAAATCAACATCTCAAATTCTCAATAATTAGTCTCTAGACTCTAGTGTCTAAACTCTAAAGGCCATCCATATCCAATAGGTCATCGTCGTTGTTGTCATCCTCATTCACTTCGTCACCAGGTCTAGGCCTTTCATCATCAGCATCAGCATCTACATCTGCATGTACATCATCCACACCATGAACACTCATTCCTATATCTCCTACCTCTCTTATAGGAGTAAGAAATCTTCCCATGGGACCACCTACACATTTTAAAAAAAAAGAGAAAAAAAAGAGATTCATTGGTCTTTTACTTTCTTTGTTAAAAATGTTCATGTAACTTAGTCTATAACTATAAACAGTAAACACTTACTTAAAGTAGTTGCCTTCCTTTTCCTTGAGGAAGGTGGGGGGCAATCTCCTTCAGAAATATTAGATGTTGATGGTGCATTGCTGTCAACTGGATCATTAGACTCCGGAATAGTTGTAATGGCACTAATATCAAAGGCCATATTTTGATCTTCGAGCCATGATGGATCAGTTGGGAGAACAGGGCCTTCTTTCTCAGCAATCCATTCATCATCTGATTCAATGTGGTCCACCAATATTGGATCCATTGCCGCCCTTCTCTTCATGCTTCTTTCTCTCAGTTTCATATTATACATCACATATACTAGAGAGTTGAGTTTTTGTTGCTCTAGCCGATTTCTCTTCTTTGTGTGGATCTGATCATGTGATGATCTATGTCAGTCAATTATCAAGGACTTGCTAATCTACTAAATAAAAATTAGCCAATTTAGAATATTGAATGGTACAAAAGTCACTTGCTCAAAAGTACTCCAATTTCTCTCACAGCCAGAAGCACTGCATGTGAGGCTTAAAACTCGTACTGCAAACTTCGTAAGCTGTGGAGTTTTATCTCCAAAGCGTTCCCACCAATCAGCTACATAAATTAGTTATAATTTATAAATTAATGAAATACTTTCACCAATTATAAAAATATAATGTACATAACAATGAAAATATCAAAATATAAAATTATAAATTACCTGGGGAACGCTTTGTCATAGTTTCGAGTGCAAGGCGAGAGCCAAAATCCCCTCTTCTCTTGTCATATTCATCCAACTGAATATCAGCATCAGCATGCTCTTCACGGGGAATCATCCTATCCATGCACTCATACAACCCCCTTTTTATCTCAGGGTGTGTAGAGAACTTATCTGAGTACCGTATTTGAGGATTCAGATAGTACCCGGCTGCATGTAGAGGACGATGAAGCTGAGGAGTCCATCTTTCATCTATTTTGTTCCAAATTGGAACATATCTCTTTTTTACATCATTGCAATTAAATGCAATTTTCTCCTTCGCTGAGTCCATCAATTCATAAATGAATCCCATTGCTGGCCTCTCTTCTGAATCTACTTCTCTTAAAACGCTTACTAATGGCATGGTGCTCTTAACACATAAGGCAACATGAGGCCAAAACTTCGGATCAAACATTATAATAGCCCGTACCTTTATTCCTTCAGGTTTTTTAGCCCAAGAACATGAGCACCATTGTTCTGATGCAAACATGGCTATAAGACCTTTCTTTTGCTTGTAAATACTTCGAAGGGTGAGGTATGATGTTGCAAAGCGTGTTATTGCAGGCCGTAGAAGCTCATGGTTATTTGTGAAGCTTCTCATCATGCTTAATACAATTCCATGCCCATAAATAAACTTCGTCACTGTCCTTGCCTTTTCAAGCGTTTCAGAATATATTTTCATTTTTCCAATATCCTCCAACATCAGATCTATGCAATGTGCAGCACACGGAGTCCAATATATCCTTTTCCTCTTATCCATCAACTTCTTCCCAGCACTCACATAGCTTGAATGGTTATCCGTAATAACCTGGACCACATTTTCTTCCCCAATTTCTTCCACAATTTCATCAAGATATTTGAATAACAAATTCCCATCTTTTATTGAATCTGAAGCATCAATAGACTTGTAAAACATTGTTCCGATCGGAGAATTAATCAAAAAATTAATGATGCTTCTATTCTTTCCATCTGTCCAACCATCAGACATAATTGAACATCCATAAGTTTTCCAGGAAGCTTTGTATGCTTTCATTAAACTATCAGTATTAGCAACCTCTTCTTTTAGTATCCATGTTCTCATCTCATGCATGGATGGTGGCTTCAATCCCGGTCCAAACTTGCCAATAGCCTCACACATTACTGAAAAGTATGGGCTATTACACAGGTTGAATGACAAAGCATTTCCAAAGAAAAATCTTCCAATCACCCTGCATACTTCTTTTCTTTCTTCCTTCTTCCACTTTGAATTCAATGTGGATTGATGTTGCTCACTACTAACAAATTGATCCATAGGACCCCTTGCTCTTGCCATTGGTTGATTACCAGAAGATCCACTACCAAGTTGGCTACTAATGAAAGCATCATTACCCACACTAGCACTATCACTTGCAGAGCCAGAACCAGAAAGATATGTCGATCCCCCTCTCCCAATATCTCGAAACACCTCATTTCTTTTATTTTTTCCATCGTGATATTCCTTTAAAGCCTTTCTACACTCCTCCTTGGCTTCTTCCGTCACTTTTGGGCACGGCTTTATCCCATTGTGGGTTCCGGCCAAATGATGCTTTAGGCGAGTCACGCCTCCCGTACATCTTTGACCGCAAAATTTGCATAGCACATAATTTCTATGGGATTGTCCAAGTGGATTATCAGCCACATATTTCCATGCAAAATCTCTCTCTCTCTTTTTCTTCAAACATTCTTCTCTCTTTAGTTCACTACTTGACCAAAAAAAAAAAAAAAAACACATCACAGATAAATCAGTGAATCACAAAAATAAACATCAACATACCATTTACACTCATACGCACATGGCACACCACAGTGGGCCCACCATAGAAAATAATGCAAATCCACGTGTGCCACACCATAAAAATAAACATCTCACCCCTTCACGCACATCAGTGGGCCCCACGTGTGCCATACCATAGAAAATAATGCACATCCCACCCCTTCACGCACCTCAATGGGGCCCCCGTGGGTCATACCACAGGAAAAAAAAAAGGGTATAAAGAACAACAAACTGACTGTAACTAGCATTTTAAAAGGGAAAAAAATGAGGAAAAAATTGAAAATACCAAGTTATTTTCATTGTACATCGAAAAAATTCAAAAAAAAGGTAGGAGCGTACCTGTTTTTGTCTCGAGGTGAGGTCGGTTTGTGCCTGGTGGGGAGAGAAGCAGCGTCGGCAGCGTCGGATGGCCTCTTTGAGACGATTTTGGGTCTCCAAGTGGATCGGAAGGGAGAGCAGCAGCGTCGGCAGCGTCGGATGGCCTCTCTGAGATGATTTTGGGTCTCCAAATGGATCGGAAGGGAGAGCAGCAGCGTCGGCAGCGTGTCCGCGCGGCTGCGAAAAGAGGGATACGCGATTTCTCACTTGTTTGGGCTTCAATGCTCCTGAAATTCGAGTAAGATGATGCTCTTGTAATTCCGATTGAACTCCAAAAGTCGGATTTGAGAAAGGGCTCTTCGAAATCTTGGAATCAAAGCTTCAAAAATGGAGAGCCTACGGCTGCTGCGGCACCGCAATAGGGCTGTTCGAAAGCCCTAACGATTGTTTTAAGTTAAAAAAGAAAAAGACTTATAATATGAGTCTACAACCACCTACTCAAAAGGAAAGATGCCAGTCACCACCATTTAAAAACAAGTTTTTAAACTTTTATTTTAAAATTCTTACGGTAGTCTTGAGGCGTACGCTATATACGCTACATGCTACTTATGTGTAACGTACGCTACAGCCCTGGTAGCGTATGCTACTGCGTATTTACGCTATTTTGCACGCTACATAGCGTTTTTTGTACGCTACGCTACGTAGCGTACGCTACACGCTATGCTACCACGCTATTTAATACACTGATTTCACGTACACATCACAGTGGGACCAACATGTGGTAGTCAATGGACCAGACCGTAAATTGCTTATTTACGGTTTGTGTGTGTAGGAAATTGTACTATGAGGTTGACCTCATGGGAACTTCCTATGAGGTCGAGCTGTGTGGGCCCCTCCATGATGTCTATCGAACGTCAACACTGTGCATTTGATGGGTCCCCTTTAGGTTATGGATATCCCAAAAATCAGTCGTATACGGAACTTAGGTGGGCCATACCATCTAAAACTATCTGAAGACATGCCTAAAACATATAAAAGCACTTGGTGGGGCCCCCCTGAGTTTTGGATGCGGCTGAAACTTGGTTTGACCCCTCATCCAAGTGGGACACACACATTGGATGGGCTGGATTTCTGAACCACATCTCGGTGGGCCCAATAAATGATTATGAATGTTTTAATGGGAGGTTAACTCCTTTCAACTGTTGTATGTGGTGTGGCCCACCCAAGTCATGGATTGACTTGATTTTTAAGCCTGTGGCCTGCCATGGAATGATGCATCTGACTGATGGGGTAGATGTTTGATGCACATCACGATGGGGCCTACATAGGTCGACCTCATGGGAAGTTCCCATGAGGTCAAGCTCATATTACCATTTCCCATATATATATATATATATATATATATATATATATATATATATATATATGAGAGAGAGAGAGAGAGAGAGAGAGAGAGAGAGAGAGAGAGAGAGAGAGAGAGAGAGAGAGAGAGAGAAGAATGCTTACCTACTCACCTTCTTATGTGAGCACTCGTGCACACCTTTGCACACGTGTCATGGGCACAAAATCTGAATGGCCCACGTGATGTGGCACCCCCTGAAACTCAGCTTGATCTAAACTATAGTGGGCCATAGCAAAGAGAAATGCAAATCAAGGGAGGAAACTGTTTCCTTTTGCCATGGCCCACCAAAGTTTTGTATCGGGCTGAAAGTTGGGCGTGTGAGGTTTCAAGGGGTGCCGCATCATGTGGACCGTTCAGATTTTGTGCCCATGACACATGTGCAAAGGTGCATACGGGTGCTCACGTAACAAGGTGCCCAAGTGAGCATTCCTCTCTCTATGTGTGTGAGTGTGCGTGCAATCCAATGCAAAAAGGTATATGTATACCTTTACTCAAAACTGTGCCAAGCTCAAACTTATCATGTCCTGATTTTTGACGATTCTTATTTCTTGACCTTTTTTTTTTTAATAAATTCTTTTGTTCCTCTTCTTTTTCTTTTCTTTTCTTTTCTTTTTTCTTTTTATATGGGAATTGAAACTTGTGCAAATTTGAACCTTAAGGGTTGTAAAATGGAAGGTTCTGCAAAAAGGTATATGTATACCTTTACTCAAAAACTGTGCCAAGCTCAAACTTATCATGTCCTGATTTTTGACAATTCTCATTTCTTGACCTTTTTTATATTATAAATTCTTTTGTTCCTCTTCCTTTTCTTTTCTGTTCTTTTCTTTTTTCTTTTTATATGGGAATTGAAACTTGAGCAAATTTGAACCTTAAGGGTTGTAATATGGAAGGTTCTGCCTGAACTTGAAGGGTTAAATTATGAGCTTGTTGGAGGGTTCCTCTGATTTTGGTGTGGAAATGGGCTGATTTCTCATCATCCTTCTTCCTTTTCCATCTTTCTATCTCTCCTTCTTTCTACTTGATTTTTATAAATGTTTAAGTTTCCATTCAAAACAAAATCAAAGAACTTCTCCATTACCATTATTTTTCTCCATGGCGTTTTGCCAACTAAGCTGACCCAATGTCCATCTTTTATTTGATTTGGTCAAGAAATGGTACAAGGTGTTGTGGTGGTTAAGATCTTACAGAATTAATGTTGTGGATATATTTACCAATCTTCTAACGGATTTACTTGCCATGATAAGTTCATGTTTGCCAAGAAAAAGGATCTGCAATGGCAACATGAGTTTTGGTGAAAGCATACTGGTGAATTAGTGACACTTTCAAGTCTAAGGAAACGGTAGCAATGCATAAAGACAAAAAAGGTTGTTGTCATGGATGAAAGAAGTGACTAATATGTGCTTTCTGCTCCATGTCATCAATTTTCTTGTGCATTGCTAATGCTTTAAATATAGCATAGTGAACTTACATCACAGTTGGCTTTGTGAGGAATCTGCTGTTGCTGACGTTTTATCCTCCCACGATTTCTGCTCTTCATGGCTGTTTATCTGTCCCAGCTTTTTTTTTTTTTTTTTCCTTTTCTGTTTTCTGTTTTAGGTAGTTTGAAATACTCTTTAGTTTATAGCCTGTGCTATCACGTTCTAGATTCAAGTTGAACATATTGTAGGTTTATAGTGAGATTTGTTGGTAGCTTATGGCTATCATCCAAGTTCCAAATGATTTTTATCTTTTATTTTTAATTTCATTGGTGATTGTTTCATTCCATCATGTTGCTTTTTTGCTATTTGATTGGAAGTTTTACAAGTAGGATGAGGAGCCTTTAGAAAGGGTTCAACTCAATCTAACTGTTATAATTGGTGTTTGTTTATGGCTTTATGCTCATATTTATAACTCGATGCTTCAGGTATATCAACGAACAAATGTAGTCCATAGCCAATGACGGTTTCGTTGTTTCTAGTTTACAGTCCTGGTTGTCAGTCCTTGTCTCTTGCATCTTCATAGTTTGTTAATATGATCTCCCTGTCTCTCTCTTGACTCATCTATAATGTTTTGTTATTTTGAGCACTTCTTTACCTGCTTAGAAGAAATAAAGAAATAAAATGAATGAATGAAGAAGAAAGGAAACTCAGCAATGATTTCATACTGGCTCTGATTTCCTCGTAGTGAATGCGGAAGGCCGGAGGCCCTTTTCTTGATAAATTTGTTATTTGCATGCACTGGACAAAGTTTCAGAAGTCTTTGGGTGCAGTTTGAGAAGAGTGCTTTTGATAAATTTGTTATTTGCATGCACTGGACAAAGTTTCAGAAGCTTTACGGTGCAGTTTGAGAAGAGTGCTTTTGATAAGCACAGAAGTAGAAAAAAAGTGCTTCACAGTTGCTTCAGCTCTGCAGCATTGCTGTTATGGGTAGAAATGCCGTGAAAGGTAACACTTTTCACACCCTTCACTTCCCCAAGAAGAGGCATGACTCTCAACTGCTTTTGCAGTTCGTGGAAAAGTAAGATTTGATTTATAAACGATTCAGAAGTCACCACCTGTGACATTTCATTTGATGCCATTGTGCTACAAAATACTACAATTAATATCTCTCTAACAAATGAGAAGAGAAACAATCAAACACTTGGACCACTTTTTTATTTTATTTTATCAAACACTTGTACCGCTGCCCCTTTTGAAGGGCCATTAGCCACCTTTTATTGGAGGGAGGTGCTGGTATTTGGGGTCAACTTTGAGAAGTGTGTATCCCAGGGACACATTTGCTCTGATGCAGTTTATGATCTGAAAGGAAACTTATTGTTCTCCTTTCTTCTCTTTATTAGTTTGTTTTTCTCTCAGTTTCTCCTATGAAAGCAAGAAAGTTCAACGTAAGGGATGAGAAGTCATTAGACATCTCATTTGATGAATAATTGTCAGCGCCAAGCAATCACATCAATAATTTTAGTTTATGCTATTAGAGATTTGATACAAAGATGACTCGGTGGTGGTCAGTCGATAATGTCAGAAACACCTCTATTCAATCGTTTCCGCATCGTTACCACTTAATGTATCTCACTCTTGGGATACAGATACATATCGGTTATCACGTGGGATATATCGGTCGTATCACGTATTGTAATCGCTGTTGTTGGGAAACATATTGTGAAATTGGTTGAATTTTTCAATGAAACATCTGGGATTATTAAAAAAGACATTAATACACACTTAAAAATCAAAACATCACAAAATACAAGTTCACATAATAGGTTTCCTTTATATGGGCCTTTAATTTATGCGATACTTGACTAAACTGATGCAAGTATATTCAAAGTTTATTCATATAATTTATAAATGTAAGAAGACATGTATGGAAATACAAGCAATATATTCAAAAGCAAATGAAGAAGTAGAAAACTAGAAATATGGCTGTGAATAATGTGTGGCTGTGGCTCAAAGCCATTGGAGTTGCGTGGTGGCTCAAAATCATCATCTTCATCTTGATGGGGTTGAGCATAATACTATTGCCCACAAACCAACAATACTATGCCTCTGTCATAGTAGAATGATACCAATGAAATACACTATAACCTAAACGCTAGTACTCATCCTATCTGATTTTCAAAATTTTGAGACAATTTGAATTTTCCTTAATTTTCCACAAATTCGCCCATCTTCTCTCAAGTCTCAAAATTAGAGTGTATGTGATGATGATTTCATCAAACACTCCTGAAATACTCTAAGTTAGGGGCCAATTGACCGTTGATCTAATTAAAAAATAATTGTCTGAAAAATCCCCAAATTACCAAGAATTACTAGATTAGGTTACATATATGTTTGAATGCAGATTGCAACTAATTTGCAAGAACCAAGAAATTAGGAAAATTTGATTTTCCTAATTTTCTTCAACTCGCCCATCTTCGTTAAATCTCGAATTCGAAGTTCTAAATCCATATTTTTTCGTGCAAAACATGATGAATCATGGATTGTAATCATTTGACACCAAGGTGTTTTGTACCCATTACGATATGGCCGTAAAGGTCGATACGTATAGGTAATGGCTGTGATCATTACGCAATACAGGGGTGAAATGGGACAATTGGTTTTTTGAGATCATATCGGCCATAACCAGGGCCGTAACGGTTAATTCCGGGCATAACGGCCATTAACCCCATAATGGTCGAAAAACAACCACTTCTTTTTTCCATGTTAATCCATTTTTTACCCCTTGTTCCACTTTTCTCATCCTAAAAACTTTCTTACATCATTTTACAACAAATTTCAATCACTCGTACTATAGCTTTTAGCATTAAAATAGTAACTTGAAGAATTTGGGTGAATAGAAGCTCCGAGAGTCAGTTTTTTCAAAAAACCGAAAAAAGTGGTATATATGCATTTTATTTTATTTTTTCTAATGCTTGATTGTGATGTGTAAACATTAGAGACACATAACTATGTTCATAAATTTACTAAACCCAATACAACACTCTCACCAAAGAGTGGACCGTTACGCTGCCATAAACATGTTCAAAACAAAAAATGAATACAGATTTGAAATATTTATATCATTCTACATTTTCTAGATATTTTTTAAGAATTTTTTGTGATTTAAAAAAAAAAACCGTTATGGGGGTTGTAACGGTTGTTATGCCCCCGTATTGGCTGTTATGACCGATACCTATATCGGTAATGATGGTGACGACCACCGTTACTGATACGGAATACCTTGTTTGACACTGATTCAACATGATTTACACACACACACAAATGATCGAAAATAAAAAAATGCTCACTAGATTGAACAGGCAGGATATATCAACACTAACTGTGTGTTTCGTATCACATAGGTGGTATACAAGATATATTATGAAATAAATTGGCCGACATCGTTGATACTGAAAACATTGCCGCTATTAGCATGTAACTTTAGGTTCACAGTTTTACGGGACTAAACCACAGCTGTTATGCTGCTTATGCAAGAAAGCGGTGTAAGGCACCTGGGCAAACATATCAAATTCCATCCCAAATAAGGAGACTGAATGAGAGCCATGGTTTTTGGGAAGGCACACATAGGATCTTCTTCTTCTTGATGAGGTGTGCTTACACTATTTTTTGACTCTCTATGCAAAGTAAATGCTTTCTGCATTCACTTTCATAGAGTTCAGGTACCTTCTTGGACAGGGTTTTGTGTTGCAACAGTGAGGTCTCAGGCTTGGCATACCTAGCAGAAAAACGGAGTTCAACCTGGATTAATCATGTTTTGCAGGAAGGTTGATTTAAATAAGAAAGTATGAGTTTCACTCACTCCAAACACTTAAGAAATACTGACATGTATAAGGCTTAGTGACCAACACGCTAGTACTTTTAGCATGCTCTTTCTCTGTAGGGCATCATCAATGCCTTTCTTCTTTCTTTGAGTTTCTACTGTATTTCACAAGGCTATTTTTTTTTTGACCTTGAAACTTATCAATTGGTGGTATTTGTGATTGTTGAAGATGCTTGTTGTCTATTTGATGGAAACAATAGATAGATCCTTAGCTTGAGAAACAATGGAAGTGGAGCCAAATCAATTGTTTTTCTATTTCTGGCAGTGTCTCACTAAATGCCATTAGATTCGGAGACACGTTCATATAAACATAGAATTGTCCTAAATATCTTTCTGAACTTGGCGGTAAGATGCCGCTTCGTCCATGTCAAATTTCAAGCACTGTATTTTGTGCAGGTGCTATCTCTACTTCCAAGTTTTAAAGGAAAGTCTATATTGGAGCTTGGAGCTGGTATTGGTCGCTTCACAACTGAGTTAGCTAAGGAGGCTGGTCAGGTTCTAGCTGTGGACTTCATTGAAAGTGTGATAAAGAAAGTGCGTATACATTTCCATTCTCGGTCCATGAAAGTTACTTTGGATGCAAGCATGATAGTATCTTTCTTGTATATCTGTTGATCTCAAACTTACCTTTGCTATTTGTTGGGGTCTTGCAGAATGAAAGTGTTAATGGGCATTTTAAGAATGTCAGCTTTATGTGTGCCGATGTAACATCTCCAGACCTGCAAATAGCACCTGAATCTATGGATTTTGTATTCTCAAACTGGCTGCTAATGTATCTGTCAGACAGTGAGGTGATTGCTAATCTACGCTATTTTGCTTGAACTTTCATACAAATCCTGTGAGTGCATCCCTGGTTACCGTTTGTGTTTAGATATCAAAGTCTGCATTGAAATTCCATTTTGAACACATAAATGTCTGCGCACAATTTTGTATGTGAACTTTCATGTATGATGATTTTCTTTTCTCCTGCCGTGCCATTTTTGTAGAACATCCATCCCCTGCGAAAAGTGGGATCACCAAAAGGATCGCCTGCAGGGAAAATAGGACCAATCATCCCTTTAGGTGTGCTACACCCATTCATTGAGTCGGGCCATTTGCTATCCTTTGATTTCAATGTAGTAGATCTCTGATGAGTGGACTGTCCTAGTTTTCTCCCTAGTTAATCTTCACGATCTGTCCCACCTTCTTTCATGGCATAGATATTATATGAAAGTGATATGTTGGTGGGAAAGTAAATGTTGTATTCGTAAGTTCACAAACAACGTTGTATGTAAACATTTCTCTTTTGACGATCGATGGGCTATTTATCCAAATTCGTTTAAGTTTTTGCTGAAAGGTAGATAATGCTCGTTGCTTTTGCAACTAAGCAGGTCCTTGGGAGGAGGTTGTATGGAAAATCAAGAGGGATGTAACAGAATGGGTAGCAGGGTCTGACAATGTAAATCAATTTTCTCTTTTTGGGGGCAACCTATAATGCAGTCCCTGCTTTTTCTCATTCTATTTGTTGCTGTCTTGGCAGTTTCCATTCAGCTTTTTCAATAAAAATTAATCTTTATCCTTCATTTTTTTTAAATTTTTTTTTAATATATTAATTATTAAAAATGAGAAGAAATTACAAAATAGGGAGTTCTCATTCAAAAGACATTGGAGACCGGATCCCTTCCTAGTCAAAGCATCTGCCATACCACTAACTTCCCCGGTAGTGTGGATGGAGGATATTGAAATGGCGCCCTTCATCTCCTTTATTTCCTCACTCATCATGAAAGATGCCAAGGATAGGGCACCCAAAGAGTCAGCCCAGCTAATTAGTGGAGTTGCCTTTGGTGACTAAGGGATGAGCATGCAAACATCACTTCTATCCCATTGAGCGCATTTCACATCTTTCACAAGAAGTCATAGATTCCATTGGTCATCTCTTGTTTGCTCGCTAAAGCTCTCACAACTTCTAGAGGTTCTTGGAAATTCATCTTTGCAAAGAACAATCATGTCTTTGATAGGATTCCTCACCCCGACTGCTCTTTCCTCACTCCCGTATCTTTAAGAAGCCTATACCATCTCCCCAAGGAAGCCTTGTGTGTTCTTTACTATCTTTTTGAAGCCCATACTATGGCTATAATCTTCAATGCTCCCTGGTTATCTGCATACCTTTTCCAGATACAACCAGAACACCACCCTCTTTCGGATTCCCAACTGAACACCTCTAAGTGGTTGCAATGGTTCTGCCCTCTGCATGAATGGGAAAATCTCCTCATGACTCAGCATAGTAGATATGTGTTGATTTGTTTTCATATCTCTAGAGATTTTGTCCTCACTCCTAACTGAAATTATGCACCCGCCGAAGCCTAATTAGAGCTTCAAGTATGGTAGCCCTTCAATTGCCTGATATCATCAAAACAAAAAAGGCATGTTTTACTATCTTTCTAAGCAACACGTTGTGTCTCAACAACGTCCCTTTTTCTTATGTTCGCAGTGAAGTTCCTGAACATCCATTTGCCAACCAACAGTCCCTGAATCCCTGATTCATTAAAAGGCCAGTCACCTTCCTAGAGCATCATAGAAGTGAACTTGAGGTAAATGGCAAACTAGATTCCCTATTGGTTGGCATCAGAAGAGACCTAGACTCTGATGACAATCCTCTCTCTTTAGAGTCTGACAATTGATCGAGCATCCTGACATCCAGTAACAAAATCCCCTCGGCCGCACAGTGCAACAACCCACCAAACTGAAGCAAGATTACTGCACCTAAATATTGATTACTGTTGAAATCTGGTATTGTAGTAAATTACTATTTTGTTGGCAACACTATAGCTAATAGTGTCACTGTAACAGTTTGACTTTATCGTGTCATTGTATTGTCAGTCGAGTCCTGTAGAGGAATTAAAAAGGTTATGAAATCTGGATCCTTACCATTGGTCCCTGTATCGGAACTCAAAGGCCCTAAAATCCAGATTTCCCTATCTATAAAAAGGGAGATCCTCTCATTAGCTAGGCAGAGTATGTCCTGGCCGAGAGTCTTGTAGCTCCTTATTTGAATAATATAGCTATTGTGGCCTCTTGTATGAAAAGATGTTTGAATGAAGATTTGATGTCCTTACGTGTGCTGGCTATATAATCGCTCTCGTTGTTCTCTTGTTTTTCTTCATTTTGTTCTTGTGTATAATTGGTATTATGGCTATAATAGCCATTACGGCCCGTATCATAATGGTAATGGTGGTGGCTGTTATGACCTTCCCCCTCTCCCCGAGGCCTTCGTGATTGCTGTTGATATGATTTCATGTCCCCAATATTCAACTAATAAGTTGCAACTCATTCATTCAAAGATTTCAAGTCTCCAATATTCAACTAATAAGCTACAACTCATTCATCTGAAGATTTCAAGTCTCCAACATTCAACTAACAAGCTACAACTCATTCATCCGAACTTTTAAAGGTATCTTTTGCTTTGTTTAGGATTTTGCATGCACATATGATGATATTGTTACGATCCATGGTAGAGTGACCTTAAAAATGGTTCATGGTAGAGTCTAAAGGAGTATTTAAATAGAGTAACACACAAACACTCATTTTCTACATTCCCTCTCAAGTTGGAGCATAGCTATTATGCATGCCCAGCTCACCTAAAATATTATGAAAATGAGAGAATTGCAGGCTTTCATCGTGAACTATTCCTTGAGTTAGATTGGGAAGGAGATTGAGAGAATATGAGAAGAATCAAGGGAAGAGAGAAACGGCTTAGAAAGTTGTGAAGCCCTTGGTCTCTCTTCTTATTACATTAGGGCTTTTATAATATATGTGAAAGGACAAAAAATACCCCCATGCTTAAGTTAGTCCATACCCAAAGCCTATATGCTTAAACTCTATGCTAACATATCACCTTAAGTACTAAACAAAAGGAATAATGAAATGAAACAATAGAAACCATAATCTCATGTGAAGTGGGCCACACCTGTCATCATCATCCTCCACGGTTCGTCGACTGAACCCTCCCCTCAAGCTTGAGCATATATATATATATATATATATATATATAGGGAAAAGGTACTATGCGCTCGAGCTCACGATAAGCTTATCGTGAGGTCGAGCTGTGTGGGCCCCACCGTGATGCATGTCGACCATCAACACCGTGCATTTGATGGTTACCCTTTAAATAATGGGATATCCCAAAAATCAGCCGTATACGGAACTCGGGTGGGCCATACCATCTAAAATCATGTGAAGACACCGTTAAAACATATAAAAGCACTTGGTGGGGCCCACCTGAGTTTTTAATGCTGCTGAAACTTGGTTTGAACCCTCATACAAGTGGGAGACACATAATGGATGGGCTGGATTTGCAAACCACATCTTTTGTGGGCCCCAAAAATGATTATGAATGTTTTAATGGTTGCACGGCCCCTCTCCACTTCTGTATGTTGTGTGGCCCACACAAGTCATGGATTGACTTGATTTTTGAGACCTAGGTCCACAGTGGAATGGCGCATCTGACTGATGGGGTAGATGTTCGAAAGGCATCACGGTGGGGCCCACACAGCTCGACCGCATGGGACGGAGCCGTGAGCTCGAGCTCATTGTACCTTTTCCCATATATATATATATATATATATATATATATAGAGTATGCTAAATGGTTACGTAGCGGCTGTAACAAAGTGATAATGGTTGTAACTGTTACGCGTTATGGGGCTGAAATGGCTGTTACAGAAAAAATGGCCTATAACGGCCTGTAACGTCAATGTTCCCAAAAAAGGGGCTTGTAACGGTGCCGTATAGGCCCTGTAACAGTCCGAAACAATTATATTAAAAAAAAGGTAATGGTCGTGCTTATGCTCCTTCCTCTCAGCTTTTTAGACTTGCAAATGAAATAGGTGATTCCCTCTCCCACATTCGGATTTGTTGCTGCTTCTTTTCACACTTCATGCAACTATAAATTAAAATTTGACCTCCAACTGTTCTTGTTAAAGTTGCACTCCAAATACTCACGGGGTTTGGGCGAACGGCAAGAGTCGTGGGTGTGTTCCCCACAGAAACGAGTTTGATTCCCCTCCTCGGGATTACCCGATGCATGTTGTTTGCAGGTGTGCTCCTCACAGATACGAGTTTGATTCCCCTCCCTGGGATTACCTGATGCATGTTGTTTGCCGGTGATTGCGTGCATCCGTAGGGGATAGCCTCGCGGGATTAACTCCATCTTGGATCTACCAATTGTTAAGTGTCTAGATTTTAGAGCCTTAGAACCTCTAATTTAGTATTTCTTATTGCATACGTTGGATTATTCTAAAGAGAAATCTTTTTTTTTTTGTTGTTGTTGTTGTTGTTGTTGTGGTTATGCCTGTGACATTGGACCAAAAGCTAGTTATTATCTTGCTAATAATTTACATCTTTCACTATTTAGTGTCAAGTGTTAAATTCATTTATTTTCATTGAGGGTAGGTTGAGAATCTGGCCAAAAGGATGATCAAGTGGTTGAAGCCTGGTGGGTTTATCTTCTTCAGAGAATCTTGTTTTCATCAATCTGGAGATAGTAAGCGAAAAAGCAACCCAACCCACTATAGGGAGCCAAGATTCTATACAAAGGTATGCCTTTTTACTCGTTTCTTCTAAATCCTTTTCTATACTTTATGTTGGTGCATGATCTAATGCTCGACTCCATATGTTGTTCAACCACTTTCTTGTCTGGAATGAGGATGATTAGTTGTCTTTCAGTTCTTGTCGGGATTGGTTATCACGGTTGTGCATTGACAGCTAGAACTGCGAAATGGATGCCAGATCGCCAAATACAACCATCGATCAAGATATGTGGCCCACAAGCCATCCAATGCATAAATACAACTCTGGGCCAGACATGTCAACAAGTGACATTTCATGAGTGCACAGGTTGACCTGTGAGGCCCTATGAGACCAATGGGTTGGATGGATAAGATAACTATGTGGCCTCTGTGATACATAGGTCACAGTTTTCGTACTTCAACTTTCCTATTTTAGTTAAAGGAATCTTTTTCTGCATGTTATTGCTTTACAGATTGGTTTGTAGGAAATTATAGATACTAGAGTTATGAGTCAGAACCAAGGTCTTACATAATCGTAATGGTGGCCGTAATGGCCACCGCTATTACCATTACAAACTGTTACGGCCCCCATATCAACTGTTACTATTTTTTTTTTCTTTTTGAAAAAAGTCAAAAACACTGTTACGTAATGGCTATTACGTATCTGTTTTGGAATACCTTGGTCAGAATGGTAAAAGAGAAGTAAACTCTATCTATACACCCTACATATCGGTTCAGTACAATGAAATTTTGGTTTGTTCTTCTATAAAATCCTGCATCTAGATCTCTAAAAACAACGACAAAAAAAAAAAAAAAAAACTGCATCTGGTTACCATTACAAACTGTTATGGCGCCATATCAACTGTTACTAATTTTTTTAATTTCTTTTTGAAAAAAGTCAAAAACACCATTATGTAACTGTTTTGGAATACCTTGATCAGAATGGTAAAAGAGAAGTGAACTCTATCTATACACCCTACATATGGGTTCAATCAAGGTGTTCTGTATCCATTACGATACACCCGCAAAGGCCGATATGTATAGGTAACGGCCATGACCGTTATGCAATACGGGGGTGAAATGGGGCAGTTGATTTTTTGGGACCGTATCAGCTGTTACGGTGACTGTAAAGGCTGTTACGGGGCATAATGACCATTACCCCTGTAACAGTTGAAAAACTGCCATTTTTATTTATTTATTTATTTAAATCCATTTTTCTCCCCCTTTTTTTACTTTTCTCATTCCAAAAACTCTCATAAATCATTTTACAATAGATTTCAACCACACTTACTATAGTTTTTAATATTAAAATCGTAGATTGAAGTGATTTGAACGAATAGAAGCTCCGATGGCCTTTTGTTTTTTCAAAAAATTGAAAAAGTAGTATTTATGCAATATTTCTTATTTCTAGTTTTAATTCTTTATTGTGATGTGTAAACATTAGATACATTTAACGATGTTCACAAATTCACTAGATAGCCTGATACAACACTCTCACCAAAGAGTGGACCGTTACACTACCATAAACATGTTCAAAATAAAAAATGAACACATATTTGGAATATTTACATCATTCTTGATTTTCTAAATATTTTTTCAGAATTTTTCGGGCAAAAGAAAATTTTCAATCGTTACGGTGGTCGTATTGGCCGTTACAGCCAATACCTGTATCGGTAATGGTGGTGACCGTTACGGCCACCATTACCGATGCGGAATACCTTGGGTTCAATACAATGAAATTTTGGTTTATCCTTCTATAAAATCCTGCATCTGGATCTCCAGAAAAAAAAAAAAAAAAAACCTGCATCTGGTTTTCCACTTTAGACATCGTGGCCAAGATGTAGTGTGACCTGAAGAGATTAAAATTGGTTCAACTTTAGTTATAATCTCTCAAATCTCTCTTATTGCAGCTTCGTTCCTGACATTTCAAATTCCAATACTCTATAATAATTGTTGCTCTGTTTTGGGCTGGATGATTGCCAAAACTCAGATTTGCTTTCGTGTAAGCATCTGTTCAAGTTCATAATATTCTTTGGCATCAGTTGTGTAGGTTTCTGCACAATATAATATTGATCACCAAAATTGTTTATCTGGTAGTTTGGTGTTCTGGAACTGATTCGGTCTGATTCTACTATTTAATTTCTGCTATTTGAACTGTAAAATGCATCATCTGTTTGTTCCTACTTCCAGCAAGTGAATCTACTAAAAGAGGGACCAACCATCGTAGTGATTAGAGGAAAACTCCGATCATTCACCTCAAATGTGACATTTTCTGTCCCAGGTATATTATTATCTTGATCGGTTGGCTATAGAGTAGGTCTGACTATTCTAGAGGAGCATGGTGAGCTCCACAGTGGAATGATTCACCAGTCATCTGATTTGTTTGGTGAAAGCATTTCTGTCTATACTTATCTGTTCTAACAATGGTGTGATCGAGTTTAATGTTTTGGCATCCAGATGGTACTGATTTCTAGGATGTTCTATTTCAATCTTGTTGGTTAGAAAGAATGCATACTTCCATTTTGCGATTGTTCCAGAGTTTAACATCCACCACTGTTGAATCAGATACCTATCTTAGTAATCCAGTTGTCTGCTTTGGCTATTAATGGTGCAACTCTCTTCTGTAATTGTGTTTATTGGTTCCATGTCAATGAGAATAGGTCCCACTTCTCATTTTACTACTCCTTAGGACGACATGCTGGTTATTATAGTTATTATAAATGTTGATGCATATTGTAGTAACTCCTACACATGCAAAAGGTGATGCAAACCCGAAAGGAAAAGTAAATAAATCAATAAGAGAATAAAGAAATTGTGGGAAAAGACCCAACAATCCTCTAGGTGAATGCTAGAGATCACAAATGTAAGACTATGAGCAAGCTCAATAGTCCTAGTCTAGAACTAGAGACTGCTCTCTCTCCCTTCAACAACCACCGTAGGGAAAATAATAAAATTTCATAAATAGAATTTTTTTTGTTTTTTTGAAAGGTTATGCATTCATTAAACTAAAAGAGAGAACAACAAGAAAAAGAAGAAAACAAAACAAACCAAACCAAAGAAACAAATGGGCAACCCTGAGATAGCGTAAGCTCTTAAACAACAAGAAAAAAGACGTCTTCTTCCCTAAGGGAATCGGCGTACATGGCCCACTCGATCACCAAGTTTGAGGCTTTGAAAGAAACAGACTCCGCTGAGGAGGAGGAATTTCTAAATTATCTTTCATTTCTCTCGGCCCAAACCGACCACCATATAACGAGGAGGGCCATCCTCCAAATCTGAGTCTTCTTCCCAAATCTGAACCCATGCCAAGCTTGAAGAAGGAGATCCACGGAACTAGAAATGCACCAGTTGATTCAGGATCTACTAGCGAAATCCACCCATATTTGGCTGGTGAAGGGACAATGGATTAGTAAATGATCTATCGACTCCGCGTTCATCATACGACATAGACAAACGTTGGGGAGGATCATCCCTCTCTTCTCCAGATTGTTGATGGTGAGAATCTTCTTATTGACAACCAACCATGCAAACGCCACAATTTTAGGGGGCGCGAAGTGGGACCAAAGAAGAGAAGAAGGATGGACCACTTCCGGAAACTGAGGAAGAAGCATCTTGTACAGGGAGCTAACTGAGAAGGAAGATGACTTATCCATTTTCCAGATTGTTCTATCTTCCGCGTCGGGGCTGGGGTTGGATTGATAAATACATTCAAGCAGATTGGTCAGGATAGGGATCTCCCAATCTTCCAATTTTTTCTGCACTGCACGTTCCACTCCCTCTTCCCTCCCATACAAGTGTAGCTATTGGTAACGCTGATGTCTTTGGAGGAGGCTATTCTATAGATGGCAGGGAAAGCCTCATTAATGGGCCTTTCACCTATCCATTGGTCCTTCCAAAATCTGATCCTGTCTCCTCTGCCTAACTCGAAACCTACGCCTTTAACAACCTCATTTTGAATACGGAGAATACCTTTCCAGATGTTGGATGCTCTGTAGACAGATGATGGATTGGTCCACCACCCACCAGGCGAGCGGCCATACTTGCTCTTGATGAGAGTTCCATAAACTGCCGTCTTTCGAACCCAGACTCCAAATCCACTTTCCTATGAGGGCCTTGTTCGTGCACTTCAAATCTTTGATTCCTGCTCCGCCATCACTCTGATGCCTGCAAACTTGCTTCCATCCCAGCAGGTGAATTCTTTTCTTGTCCTCTTTACCATGCCACAAAAAATCGCGACGCAACTTGTCGATCGAAGCTAGAACAGGAGAAGGACATTTAAATAAGGACATGAAGTAAATGGGAAGATTGGACAGGGAGGATTTGATGAGAGTACGGCGACCACCGAGGGATAGAAAGCGACATTTCCATTTGGCCAGAAAATTCTCGAACCTTCTGATGACTTTGTTCCAAGTCGATTTAGGGGGAGCACCAATGCATAGCGGGAGGCCGATGTAGGAGGTCGGAAAGGAGTCTGCATTGCATCCAAAGCATCTTGCATAGGATAAGACTTTGTCTTCTTCCAAATTAACCCCATAGATCTTTGATTTGCCCATGTTGACCCGTAGGCCAGAAATCATCTCGAAGCAGCGGATTGCTGTGCGCAGATTATCCATTTTATCAGAGCAGGCCTTTGAAAAATGAGAACGTCGTCAGTGTATTGCACGTGGGAGACCGGGCTTCCCATTCCTTCAATTTTGATGCCATTTAAAATGCCTTTTTCTTGGCCTTTTAGAAGCATACTGGATAGAGCTTTTCCCACAAGGAGAAACAGGAAAGGAGACAATGTTTCTCCTTGTCTAAGACCCCTGCAACTTTTAAAGAAGCCCTTCGGTGAGCCATGTAGGAGCACGGAGAAAGAAGGCGATCGGATACGTTTGGCGATCCACCTTCTCCATCTGGCCCCAAATCCCATCTGCTGCATCATGTAAAGGAGGAATTCCCAGTCGACATGATCGTAGGCCTTCTAAACATCCAGGCTGTAGAAAATGCTTTTTGAACCAGATCTGGAGGCGAAGTGGAGACATTCGTTGGTGATAAGCGCGCAGTCCACTATCTGTCTGCCGGGGATAAAAGAACATTGGTTAGGAGATATAATTGATCCGATGACCTTCTTCAATCGGGAAGTCAACACCTTAGCCAGAAATTTGTAGGGACTGCCAATATGGTTGATGGGTCTGAAGTCCTTGAAGGAAAGACGCTCCTGGAAGCTTGGGGATGAGAGCAATGAAGGAAGAGCCGAGGTCTTTGGACGGTCTGCTCCTGTCATGAAATTCAACCATAAAAGCCATCACATTTGGTTTCACCATCTCCCAGAAATGATTGAAGAAGCGGATCGGGAATCCGTCAGGGTTGGGGGCCTTGTCGCCTTGGAGGGCATTGATCGCCGAGATTACCTCTTCAGAAGGGAAAGAGGATTCCAAGGATTGAGCTTCCTCAGAGGAGAGGGATTTGAATTGAAGATTGTCTAGGCGGGGTCTGGTCCACCGATCGCCTTTGGGAAGACTGCTGAAGTGGGAAACTGCCTCCAACTTCGATCGAGTTTTGATCTTCAATGTGGGAGCCGTTGATCAGGATGCTGTTGATCTTGTTTGCGCTGGAGTGCATGCTTGCTAGACTGTGAAACAATTTCGAATTACGATCCCCTTCTTTAATCCACTTAGCTTGGGCTTTCTACTTCCAGGAGATTTCGCTTTCCCGAACACTGGCAGAGAGGCTCTGAATGAGCTGAATTCCCCTGGCCAGAATTTCTTTCGTCATTGGAGTGACTTCAGCTTGAAGATCGATCGACTGGATCTCAGCCAGCAAAGCTTCGGACTCTCCTTCTCTGATATTCAATTCACTCTGTTTCCACTCTTTCAGCTTTGCCTTCAAAATTCTTAGCTTGCAGCTGAGTCTGTAACCTGCGAATCCCTGGACCTGGAAGCTATTCCACCATTTGACAACCATCTTTGAGAATCCCAGAATCTCGAGCCACGAAATATTAAACCGAAACGGCTTTAGACCCCAATTGGGTTCTTCCATGGATAGAATAATCGGCCAGTGATCAGAAGTGACGCGAGGAAGGACTGACTGGAATGCTGAAGGAAACTTTTCCATCCACTTGGCTGAGAGAAGAAAACGATCCAACCTAGAGAGGATGGGGTTTAATCTTCTATTGGTCCACGTAAATCTTGACCCAAGTAGAGGAAGATCTAAGAGATCATTATCATCGATCCATCTCGAAAATGCTTTCATAGATGCTAAGATTTTAGAGCCAATAGACTTTTCATCTACAAATCTGATGGTGTTGAAGTAGCCGACAAAGCAGCAGGGGCCTGGGAAATTCTGTCTGGCAGCGGACAGCTCCTCCCTTAGAAGTTTCCGATCAGAGTCAACCGTAGGGCCATATACAACGCAGATGAGGATTGAAGAACACAACGCTATCTCCTTCAAAATTACCGACAAAGAAAACCTTCCAGACCAACTCTTTTGAAGATCCCATAAGGAGGACCTCCAGGTGAATAGAATACCACTGGCAGACCTAATTGCGTCTAAAGAGGCCCATTTGGCATCCTTCACCTTCCAAAGGGAACGCAACAAACGATTGTCGAAAAGCTGCACCTTGGTTTTTTGGAGACATATAATTTGAAGATTGTTTCTCCCACAGATCCTTAATTAATCGTCTCTTGTGCTTTGAGCTCACTCCCCTGACATTCCAGGACAAAATCTTCATGGGAGAACTGAACTTTCCCGATCTGACTGTCTCGCTGCTTTGGTAGTAATGAGGACTGACCCTCCTAGACTTGATTCTAACTGTTGGAGTTCTTTGGAGCTACAAGATCTGGAGAGGCGTTTATTGGGTGATCTAGACGCAGCAATGGGTCTCCCGCGGTGTTCGACGTAGTGGAACAAAATGATGAAGTCTTTTGGGCAATCCCCAAAAGACAGCCAGAGTAGTTTGCCCACAAGACTTGTGGCATCCTAAATCCATTTCTTATGAATTTTATTAACCAATTTGGCCCTTCTCTCTTCCATGACGTTGCTTGACCCTCCATTGTTATCCTGAAGACCCGAGGATCCGTCTCTGATTTGAAGAGGTTCGGCTTCGATGTCTGCTTAGACCAATCAGTCTGGGCAGAAGGATGGGAGATCGATTGGGAGCGGGGAGAGGGAGTGTCGTCGGAGGTATCTTCATCACCCGACCTCCCTATAGCCTCATCGTCGAAGAGGACGAGATCGCTGCTCGGCATTCCCTTGTAGAGCTGGATCGTAACATGAAGGTTGGGGATGCAACTGGGGAGAGACATGCTCCATGGGCTTGGGAGTCTGCTATCGTGAGCACTTCGTACCAAGGTGAGAGGGAAGTTAAGGTCCAGGGAAGAGGAAGAGGGGAACTCTACGTATTCGTGAGAGGAGGGCGTAGAAGGATGTGATTTCTCGCTTGGTATAGGCTCGGGAGCCCTTCTGGGAGAGAGAGGACGGGCGAGGGGCGCTTGCGCCAGGATCTGGGAGAGACATGCTCCGTGGCTAGGATCTGGATACGCTTACACCACGTGGTCGTGATCTGGAGACGAGTGGATAGATTTGGGCGTTGGGAGAACCGGATGGGAGACAGCTAGCGTGTGAGAAAGGTGAGAGAGAGCTGTTGATGAGGAAAGACGAGATGGCGCCACGTTGCAAGGTTCGGGACCGAACCTGACAGAATCGCCTATCGAACGGGTAGAAGGCGCGACACCTGTCACTCGAGGCGAGCGAGGCTCTGGCGCATGGGGCAAGGTGCCGAGACATGGCATCATCTCTGGTTCCCGATCGAGACGTGGAGAGAGATTCTGATACCCCGATATACGTGCCAGTGCGTGGCCACGTCTCCGATGTCCAGTACATGTAGCGCTCTTCTCGAAACGAAGTTGTAGCTGGCATGCTTGCTCCATGTGTGCCCCTCTTGACAGCGCTGTGCGAAGATGTTTCAACCGAGAGGGCTTCGTCGACTGTTGAGCGACCACGTGGTGGGACGATCTGAGCGGGTTTGGGATGCGAGTTCGCAGGAGACAGGATCGTGCCATGTGTTGCTCGGAGATTGGTGGTGGCATCACGCGCTCTGAAGGCTTTTGCGATGATAGAGGGGATGCTATTCGGTGCTTCGCTGGAGTACTGAGGCCGAATTCCTTCTTCTTGAAATGAATCGGGGTTAGCCGGGGGTGGAGCTTTTCTCAATCTCCAAAGATCTCGCCATCTTGGGCAGCAAAACAATTGGATTCCGTGAACAGGGGAAGAATGATCTTCCTGTTATCCGCCATAACTGTGATGTGGTGTGGAATTGGAGTTCCTTTTTGTTTGCGGATCCTCATTCTCAGGACTGCCATTTCATCCCCACTCTTAGACTTCGGATCGAGCTCAATGAAGGATCCTAAAATGGAGGCAATCGATAGGAAAAACTCCTCCTGCTAGAGTTCAAGGGGAATCCCCCATTCGAGGACCTAAACATCCTCTGTCCCGAACATTGAGAACTCATTCCATCGCTTCACGCCGAGTATCGGACTATCGATCACGCCAAATATCGGACTATCGGAGAATACTGCCCCTGCTATTATTAGAATGTCGAGGTTGACGCCCGGCTTCCCTTTGATCCACAACTCGTTATAGCTGATGGGTCTGATGGAGTACATATCCGGATGGATTCTACTGCATTCATCTATCCGAGATATGGCTTGGGGAATAGAGACTCCATCTTTCGTAATCGGGATGATAGAGTCTTGCAAGTCCTCCATTGATTTGAGAAGAGATTGCTGGTCGATCTTCAGCTTATACTTCATTTCTGCAGAGAGTAGGGGCTCGGCGATTCCTGCCTTTCCTTCCTTGTTGTTCATTTTTTTTGCCCTTCTTACTGGCGACGCTTCGTTTGTTCTTGATGTGGGGATTTTTCGGTGCATTGGGGAGAAGGAGAGCTTCCTTGAACGTTCTTTCTTCTGTCGATGGTTTGATAGGTGCTTGGATTGAGATAGTGGTTGTCTTTTGCGTCTCGGGATGGATGTCGAGAGAGCTTGTTTTGGAAGTGGAAGGTCTGCTAGCTGGGCCATATCTGGCCCTTTGAACTATCATCTTTCTGCCCCCAAAGCTTACTCCATTCAGCGTATGAATTGTGTTGTATAGTTCTTCTTCTGAGCTCATTAGAATGAGAGCGAAACCTCTGTAGTGCCCGGTCGCTCGGTCCCTTGGCATAACCACGTCCATGACCACCCCTGCAGGGCCGAAAACTCTAGAAATATTGATTGGCAACCATCCCTCCAGGTATCCTTTGGCGAAGAGAGTTGGATAGCTCTCTAGCGGTTTGTATTTCTCCTTTCCTCTTGTCTTCTCATTTCGTCTCCTGTTAGTAGTCTCTGTCCACTTTTCCGAATCTGGTCTGTATCTTTGATGTGTAATGTCGCTAGGGTTGTCTCCTGACAGCTCTATCGGCTTTTTCGAGTTGGCAACATCGCCGGCTCTATCTTCATTGTCTGCATCACTTCGTCAGGAGAACATCCTTAGCGGGAGAACTTTCTTAGTCTCTTGTCGTTGGTAGCTGATCATCGTCGGTAACTCATCATCGTCAATAGCTCAGTTTTCCATTGTCGGTACTCATCGTCGTCAATAGCTCAGTTTCCCATCGTCGGTACTCATCGTCGTCGGCTAATCTTTATTGTCTCCTTTTTGTTTCATAAATAGAATATTATTAATCAGCTTTTCTTATTCCATAGGCCATTGGTCCTATTTATAATCAACCTTACAATCTATAATAAAGGATATAGAATGACAAAAATAGGAAAGCACCTAAATAACAAAGCATTCTAATTCAGAAAATGCCCAAAATAAAAAGATACTTATATAAGAAAATATTTAAAATTATTTCCTACTTTAAATAAAGATATGAAAGAAAGAGTAGATTTCCTAATCTAGATATTTGAAAGAAATGGGAAGTGGTGATGGGCTAAACAAGGAAGGTCGTCATTTTTTTGTACACGTGTGGAGCGTGCATGTGTGGGATGTGGGACGATTGCATCAATTCCCCCAGGCTTGAAAAAACTAGGCTCCGTTGAGTTAATGGCAATGTACTCATAGAGTTCTGGGTTAATGTGCGTGAAATCATCTGTTGAAATTCATGCGCTGTCGGACCTTGGTTGGCCCTTCCATTTGACAAGAAACTTTTGATACTCCCCTCGGTGTGTGGAAACTATCTAATCATCCAACATGTCCTCAATGTTTTCTTCGAGCTGTCATGGTACCTTAGGTATCTGGATACTCGTTCTTCTGTGCTCTCATTTTTGTGATGTCCAAGATAAACTGTAAGGTCTTCCACATTAAAAATGGGGTTGATCTTCATTTCAGGTGGTAGCTAGATTAGGTATGCATTATCGCCTAGTTTCTTCAAAATGTGGTAAGGACCTACCTTTCTAGAGTGGAGGTTTGTATAAGAGCTTGTTGGAAACCGCTAAGGCTTAAGTTGCACCATGACTCTATCTCCTTCTTGGAATTGTGCAAAATGTCATCGAACATTTGCATATCCCTTGTTATTTGCATTACTAAGAGTGATCTTTTGCCTAACTTATTCATGTATCTCCTTAACATGATGTGCAAAAGCTTCAGCGTCTTGGCTCGATCGCATCACACTAGGAAGTGGGACTAAATCGATAGGTTGTCGCGGTCGCATTCCGGTTGCAATTTTGAAAGAAGAGTCCTGTAGTGCGGTTCATAGAACTATTATAAGCAAACTCAGCTTATGATAACATGATGTCCCATGAGCTGATATGATCACCAACTAGGCATTGAAGTAGATTCTCAAGGCTACGGTTTACGACTTTAGTCTGCCCACTTGTTTGCAGATGATAAACACTTGAGAATTTCAACTTAGTTCTTATCTTAGACCACAAGGTGCGCTAGAAGTAGCTCGTAAACTTGACGTCATGATCAGATATAATAGTTTTGGGAACACCATTTAGATGAATCACCCCTTTAAAGAAAACATTAGCGATGTGCATGGCGTCTGATTTCTTCTTACAAGAGACAAAATGAGCCATCTTTGAAAAACTGTCAACCACAAGATAAATAGTGTAATAGCCACGTTGAGTCTTAGGCAATCCTAAGACGAAATCCATACTAATGTCTTCCCATGGAGGATTTGGGATAGGTAATGGCATATAAAAACCAATATTCTGCTTGCTACCTTTACCCAGCTGATACGCTCGACATTGAAGAACAATGATCCCTACGTATTTCTTTAGACCTGGCTAGTTGAAACGGTCCTTAACTAGGGCTGTCATTTTATCGATACCAAAGTGACCTCCCAGGCCACCTGAATGAAGCTCTCGTATAACAATCTCTCACAAGGAACTCTTAGGAAGACATAACCTCATATCAAAGAATAAATACCCATCGTGCAAGCTATGCCTTGGACACTCAGTGCCTCCACCAGAAATGAGTGCTGAAAATACCTTCCTAAAATCATCATCTGTGGCATAGTCCCGTTTAAGTTCATCAAACCCAACAACGGAAACTGATAAGGTAGACAATCGGTGTGACTTTCGGTTGAGGGCGTCCACTACCTTATTTTTAATACCAGTGCAATGTTTTAGCCGTTTAGGTTGAATGTGAACTCTCGAAGATAAGCACTTAGCATGCCTAACGCTCAACTTCTTCTGAGAATTCAAGTAACGTAATGCCTCGTGATCAGAATAGGGCACAAACTCTCGATAATTGAGGTAATGACGCCAATGCTTTATAGCTTGTACAATAGTATAAAACTCAACATCGTAGGTAGAATACTTCTTTCGTGCCTCATTGAGTTTCTCACTAAAAAAGGCCACCGGATGTCCTTCCTGGCTAAGGACACCTCCTATGCTTACGCGCAATGCATCATAGGAAACTTCAAATACTTTTTCGAAATAAAAAAGCCTAAGAACTGGAGCTTCTGTCATTTTCTGCGTGATTTCTTGAAATGCCTTTGTTGCTGCTTTAGTCCACTCAAATGGACTACTTCATACATTCAGTAATTGGAGCCATGATGGAACTAAAGTTCCAAATAAACCTTTTATAAAATGTCACAAGCCCATGAAAATTGCGAACCTCATGAATATTTATGGGAGTAGACCATTCAACAATGGCCCTTATTTTTTCTGAATCAGCCTTTACGCCATATGCTGAAACAACGAACTCCAGAAAGACCCTGCTATAACTCATGAAGGTACACTTTTTCAAATTGATGTAGAGTTTCTCACGGCGTAGTACTCTCATCACTTGGCGAAGACGGTCCGGATGATCTTCTTGTGAATGGTTATAGATGAGGATACCATCGAAGTATACGACAACAAACTTGCCAATGAATGGTCGTAGAATTTGCGTCATCACCCTGTGTTTGTCAAGCCAAAGGGTATAACTACCCATTCATACAATCCATTCTTTGTCTTGAAAGCAGTTTTCCATTAATTGCCAAGACGAATTCTTATCTGGTGGTACCGACTTTGCAAATAAATCTTCAAAAAAATTGTAGCATTTGCCAACATGTCCAACATGTCATCTAGGCGAATGAGAGAACGGTACTTTATTGTTATCTTTTTGATGGTGCAACTGTCAACACACATTCGCCAGCTGCCACTCTTCTTTGGTGTTAGCAATGCCAGCATGACACACGGGCTGAGGCTATCACCAATGAACCCCTTTGTTAACAGTTTTTTCACCTATCGACGAAGCTCTGCATGCTTTGTTGTGTTCATTCGATATGCTGAAAGATTTGGTAATGGCGCTGCAGGTACCAAATCAATTGCATGCTGAATGTCGCGCATGGGTGGAAGCTCACTTAGTAGTTCATTAGGGACCAAATCCTGAAATTGGGACAAAATATTCAGAATCTCAGGTGGTTGAATAAGAACATTATCAACTGGATCGGTCTTGCATCGTATTCCATGTTCACAACTCTCCTTCACAAATCGGGCCATACTTAATACTGTGGAAGCCGACTTTGCCTCTTCAAATTTGTCCTCCTTCATATGGTTAAGAGTAATGGGCTTTCCTTTGCATATTAAGTTATATGTGTTCTTGCGATCTTTGTGAGTTACATCCCTGTCATATATATATGGGCACCACAGTAATATATGTGTGACCTTCATTGGAATGATGTCGCATCAAAGCGATTCTTCATAACGACCTAAAGAGAAGTTGACTAAGCACCTCTTAATCAAAGGGATGCACATATCATTCACCAATGCAATCTTGTAAGGCTTGGGATGCGTTTGAGGTTTTAGTTTCAACTTGTCCACCATGCTTTGTGAGATCACGTTTATGATGCTGCCTTTGTCAATAATGACCTTGACAGCCTTTCCACCACATGATACTCATGTATGGAAAATATTCGTTCGCAGCCAGTCTATTTGGGCCTCTTCCTTTGTGCTGTCAGAATCCTTCTGCCACCAATGATAACTTTTTTTCATTTATGCTATCGAGGCCTTTCTCAAGTTCTTGCTCATCATCTTTTGGATAATTTGCATGTTCATCTTCCACTTGGTCTGCAATGAAGTCTTCTATCTCATAAAATTGGAGATTGCGAGAGGGACACTCAGTCGCGTAATGTCCACGACCACTACACTTAAAGCAATTGTTGGTTGACCTCCCTTGCGTTATCGCAACAGACTTTCCCTTTGTATCACTCTTTTGGGAAAGAGGATTGGAAGCGGATTGGGTAGAGTTTTGACCAATTTTGTAATCCCGAGGTAAGTTAGTGCGGGGCACGGATGGTTGTGGGCGTGAAGTGGGGCCACTAGTAGTGGGACGGGTGGATGCGTAGCCCTTGCCTTGAGGTTACCGCGCCTTATCACCAACTTCTGGTCTTGTACTTTCGGGCCATTTGATACGCCTCGTCTACACTGTTGAGCCGAACAATTATCAACTCTCTTTGAATCTCGAACAGTAGCCCATTACAATAATGTGCCACTTGTTGTCTTCTAGTTTTTGTTAAGCGACATCGAATGACTAAGTCATAATAATACCTTGTGTACTCCACGGTCAGTTTGTCTTGTCGAAGTGTGATGAGCTCTTGAAAAGGGGTCTTGTAATCTATAGGTAGAAACCTTCGCTTAATTTTTGCTTTCATTTCCTCCCAATTGCTTGCGGGAGGAAGGCCACACCGTTGTAGATCTTCTTCGATGGCGTACCACCAGTCTTCTATGCCTTTATGTTTCAAGGTAACAAAATGCAATTTGACAACTTCCATTTCGTACCAACGAAAATATCGTTCCATTGAATTTAGCCAGTCATTGAACAATTTGGGATCAAAATTACCAATTTACCATCGTAATATGGAATATCAATCTTGACATACTTGGCGGGACCCGAAGTACAAATATTTCTTGCTCCTTCAAGATAAATTGGATGAACCCATTGGAGATTATTCATCCCTCTGGCTCTCGGTTGTGCATAGCGATGTTGTTGTCAACATTTTCGAACTCTAATTCTTTATCAAGGTCATCCATAAATGTTTGGTGGTTTGGATTGATTCCCTTGTTTGCGTTTTCGAAAACAATAATACGTCATTTCAAAGCATTCATTCTGGCTATCGAATGAGTCTCTAGGTCATTCACCCATTTTGTGATCAAATCAACCACTTGTTGTAAGGTTGTGACAGTTTCATCTTTGAGGTTGTGTGGTCATCTTAGGATTGTAAATTGTCCTTCTAGTGCGGTGCACTAGACAACGGGCTTTGACAAAGCATGCGATATATATATTTTTTTCTTCTCCCTCCCTCTCTCTTTTTTCCTCTTCTTCTTCCTATTCTACTCTTTTTTTTTTTTTGGGTAAGGAAAGAAAGGAAGGGCAAGGAATGATATGTTCTAACGGATTAGGATGTGGTAGGGTTGGTAGAGTTTTTTTTTTTTTCTTCATAGAGTTAGGGTTTGGTGATTTTGAGAATGGGGAAAAAAGGAAAGAAAAGAATATGAAAGATGATGAATAGTTGAAGGGGAAAGATGAAAGGTTGGATTGAGATGAAAAAACAATCACCTTCTAGTTTTCCTGAGCAGAACTTGCTTTGATACCAATTTGATGCAAACCCGAAAACAAAAGAAAATAAATAAATAATAAAAAAAAGAGATTGTGGGACCCAACAATCCTCTAGTTGAGATCACAATACAAGACTTTGAGCAACTCAATAGTCCTCTAGTCTAGAATTAGAGACCACTCTCCCTCCCTTCAACAATCACCATAGAGAGAATAAGAAAATTTCATAAAGAGAATATTAATCAGCTTTTCTTATTCCATAGGCCATTGGTCCTATTTATAATCAATCTTACAATCTGTAATAAAGTATATGGAATCTGCAAAACTAGGAAAGCACCTAAATAACAAAGCATTCTAATTAAGAAAATGCCTAAAATAAGAAGATATACTTACATAAGAAAATATTTAAAATTATTCCCTACCTAAAATAAAGATATAAAAGAAAGAGCAAATTTTCAAATCTAGGGATTTGAAAGAAACGGGAAGTGGTGATGGGCTAAAAAAGGAAGGTGGTCGTTTTCTTGTACACACGTGCAGAGCATGCATGTGTGGGATGTGGGATGATTACATTAAAAGGTTAGCCCCAAAGTGGTTATGAGACTCCCCAAAAATTAATCCAATTATAAGGTGGACCCTACCACTTGAATTTGGATTTTTGGGCATTTTCATTGTTTATATGGTTTGGGTCACCCAATGTTTGGATCAGACTGATTTTTTTTTTCGTCTGACTATCAATGTAGGGCACACCATTTGGATGGGTTGGATGTCAAACACATACCATTGGGGACCCACAATAGCCTAGTACTGCTATATGTACGTATGTTTGTGTACATCTGCGTCTCTCTCTCTCTCTCTCTCTCTCTCTCTCTCTCTCTCCACACACACGCATGAAGGGAAGTTCATGTTCTGTTCAATTGTATGGTTGTGCTGAAGGATTTAAGCCAAGAAATAGAACACTCATTAGGACTAAAACCACGACAATGATCTATAATTGCGTAGCAATCAAAGCTTAAAATATTGTCCAAAACAGGTATGTACTGCCAAATACGTGCGATGTGTATTGGCCTCTAACGATATGATACACCCATCCATTACACTAATATAGCGGCTGACTCGGGTGGAGTCGCTTGTTGTTCTGGGTAAACTCACTCGAGTTGGGGCAGTTTGGACAGAGTCGAACCGGTACGACTCGGTGTGCTTCGACAAAAATGTCTAGCTGTTTTGTGGCCCCCTGTAATGTTTCTTTGCCATCCAAACCATGGACCAGGTGTTCCCCAACATTACTATTGGATGTCAAAAAAATCAGGATGGGGCCACATTTATGGTCAACAATCGAGTTGACATGAATAAATCAATCATGACCCTAATTTAGATTAAACATTTCAATGCCTAAAAGAAGTTGAAGAAACTAATAGAAAAAGAAATGGAAGAATCTATAAAAAAAGAGGTTGACAAAACAACTATGGGTTCAGGTTGTGTGAAAGCACAAGAAAAACCAGTTGGAAGTGGAAGCCCCATAACTTTTTCTTATTTTTCACAAAGGTCTACACCACAACTCATGTTGGACTAGAAGAGTACACAATGTAAATACAAATCATGGTGAAGGAATAGCATGAAAGTTGAACTCAAGGGCGGGTGTTTATATATATATATATATATATATATATATATATATATATATATATATATATATATAACTGGGGGTGGGGAGTTGATGTATCCAGAACCCAATCATGGGTAGTTGACGTATCCATAACCATATCTTAGATTGATCAAGGGAGGGCTAAAATACTATTCCATGCATGAAAACATGGCCAATATCCAATCATTCAGCCTTTGTAGGCCTCACGTGCCAACCCTGGCCCACTTAAATGGTTGACCTGTGGGACCCACAACACCAATAGGTTGGATTGATAAGCTAACACAGGTCCACATGACTAATAAGGTCGGACATTTGTTTTGTGTAGTCTCTTAATTCCTATTTATGAAGTTTCCTATTTCAATTAGAAGAAGATTCCTTGTTCAGCTTATTTCTTTATAGATTGATTTGTAATTGACTATAATTTGAAACTAGAGTTAGCAGGAAAGGTGAAAGATAAACAAACCTATACATACTACCTACTGGGTTTCATGATCAGTTGGAAGTTCCATCTTTGCAAAATCAGTTATGTGCCTCCTGCATCAGAACTTCAAATTTGAACTGTAAAAAATATGTTCTTTTGTTTTCCATCTCTTTTAAGATGGGCAGACATCATTACTGTTATCAGGCTGTTCTTGTGTAAAGGACCTGTAAAATAGAGCTCATCTGTTCAATGATCATCTATGGTTCCTAATTGAGTTTAATGCAGGTTTTCAAAGAATGTCAGATGAATGATGGCTTTGGAAATTCCTTTGAGCTTACCCTTATTACCTGTAAGTGCATTGGAACTTATGTGAGGAGCAAAAAGAATCAAAATCAGGTGCTCTCCCTCTCCCTCTCCCTCTCTCTCTCTCACACACACACACACACACACGCACACACACACACACACGCACACCACCTTCCTTGTTGAGACTAAAGCGGTTCCATGAAAAGCAGAATTAGTGCTAATACAAAATTCTATATTATGTAGGTTTGCTGGATATGGGAAAAGGTCAAGTCAACTGATGATAAGGGATTTCAGCGTTTCTTGGATAATGTGCAGTATAAATGCGATGGTATATTGCGCTATGAACGTGTCTTTGGAGAAGGTTTTGTCAGTACAGGGGGAATTGGTATGCGGACTAACGTCCCTTATTTATTTTTAATTGAAACTTCAAATGGAGATTTGGGCTATGTGAAGATCCCTTTATCTGCTTTTCATCCAAGGATTTTCGTGGAGTTTTCTGGGTACACTAGGGTAGAAAGGGTTGCAATATTTTGGTGGCATTTACAACAAATAACTAATCAAGGATGAAAATTCCTATCAACTGATTGTATTTTATGAAAATCATTACATTTTATATCAAATTAATGATTAGGCTGTCAGAGATTTGAGGTGCAGAAATTAATTATCTGAACAAAGTTTTTCATCAAATAAATTCTGGTATACCAAATATTTGGATGCCTTTGGCAGGAGATTGGCTCAAGTTGGGCAATGATGGTATCAATAGCTGGTTATGGATGTCTCCACAATGGAGATAGATAGGTGGCCCTTTACTGTGCTGACCCTTCAGGATTTGAGGTGCAATGTTCTTAGAGCTCTTTCATAGTAATAGAGGTGGTTTTCCAATTCTCTGCTTTTCATCCATGGATTTTCTTGGAGTTTTCTAGGTACATTGGGAGAAGAAGGGTTGCAATGTTTTGATAGCGTTTACAACAAAGAACTATTCATGGATGAGAATTCCTATAAACTGATGGTATTTTATGACAATCATTACATTTTGTATCAAATTAACTATTAGCGTGTCAAGGATTTGAGGTGCATAAATTAATTGCCTGAAGATTGGCTCGAGTTGGCAATGATGATAGAAACAGCTCATTATGGATGATTCTGTCCTGAACCTTCAGGATTTTAGATGCAATGTTCTTAGAGCCCTTTGATAGTAATAGAGGTGGTTCTAATTATCTGCTTTTCATCCATGGATTTTCTTTGAGTTCTATGGGAACACTAGGAGATAAAAAGGGTTCCAATGTTTTGGTAGCATTTACAACAAATTACTATTCAAGGATGGGAATACCCAGGAACTGCTAGTTTTTGATGTGAATCATCACATTTTATATCAAATTAACTATTACTGTCAAGGATTTGAGGTGCATATATTAATTGTTTGAAGAAAAGTTTTTCATCAGCTAAATTCTGGTATACAAATATTTGGATGCCTTAGGCAGGAAATTGACTCAAGTTGGGCAATGATGGTAGCAATAGCTGATTATTAATGGCTTCGCAATGGAGATAGGTGGCCCTTTGCTTTGCTGACCCTTCAGGATTTCAGATGCAGTGCCCTTAGAGCTCTTTGATAGTAATAAAGGTTGTTTTCCAATGTCAGGACATATGTCATCTTCTATGCAATCTTGTGGCACCTCTTGAAAAGATTTTGGTATAGTACCCCTAAATTAGGTTGTTGCAAATGGGAACACCGACTCTTTATGGTATATTAGTGCAAAAACTTCCACATTCATTGCAGAGGATAATTAATGGAGCTGGTTCACTTTCCCGTGCAAATTTTTTTTTTCTTTTCGTGGTATCTTGGTTTTAATGTCTCTGGATTATTATTCTTGTTTTATGAAGTTTCTATTCTTATTCATTGGAGCTTTTATTGTATTGGTAAAAATATTTCTTTAACTTGGTAATGTAGAGTGCAATAGAAAAATATCTATTCTATTTGAATTCAAATGAATTTAGAAAGAATTTACTTAAAGGATGCCTTGTAGTAGTTGGGGTACCATAGTGCTTCTCCCATCCCCACCAAAATATGAAAATATTTAAACATTTAGACCTGATATTTACAAGAAGAGGTATTGTGGTGCATGTTTCTTGTAGATGACATAGTTGATGGAGCGAATAAACACAAAAGCTAGAATTGTGGAGTGATGCTTTAGAATCTTAAGGTTTTAAAATTAATTGGATTACGAGTCCCCTCCCCGTGGATTACTCAATGCACGTAGTTGGTGGGCGATTGCGTGCATCCACAGGGTATTGCGGTGCATGTTTCTTGTAGATGACATGGTTGATGGAGTGAGTAAACACAAAGCTAGAATTGTGGAGTGATACTTTTTTTTTTTTTAATTAAAGTAACGGATTTCATTAAACGAAGAAAAAAGAAAACAACGGCTGCCGAGGTGGCAGGGAGGGAGAGAGAAAACAAAAAGAAAGAAGAAAAAAAGAAACATCCTACTGTACTAGGAACATAAAATTAAAGTCCTTGAGAGTAGAGATATTAGCAGCCCATTCAACAATTAGATTCATCGCCCTGGATCCCACTTCTTCAGCTGAACATTGAGAGTTGTTGAAGCATCTATTGTTCCTCTCAGTCTAGACCACCCTTCAGATTGCTATGAAAGCCATTCTCCAAACCCGTGATCTGATTTTCCCCAGTTTACAGCCATGCCAGAGATACAGAAGCTGACTAGCGGTGGTCGGCACACATCCGCTAACGTTAAATCTTGCCCAAAAGCTAGAATTGTGGAGTGATACTTTAGAATCTAAAGGTTTTAAAATTAATTGGATTAACGAGTTCGAGTCCCCTCCCAATGGATTACTCGATGCACGTAGTTGGCAGGTGATTGCGTGCATCCACAGGGAATAGTCTCGCCTTAAAGGGGCGGGGACACCCTGTTGTCATCAGTACATGGGATGCAATTTTTTAAGGGTTTATGGAATGCAATTTTAGTAACAATAGGAATGGAAAGAGGGAATTAGTTAAGATTGACGAAGATGCCATTGTTCACAAGCCCCTTCATGAGAAGGAAATGTGGCTGTCGTTCCGGCCAGATATTAGTCTAGACAAGATTCTTATGGCAATTGCTATGTTTAGTGAAGGGCCGGTAGTGGCTGTTTGTAGTGGTCTGACTGATCTGTCTTTGGATAGACAGAAGCTTGGTACCCGATGTGGGAGCTGCTGCTGGAACTATGGTTTCTAGAACGTTCATGGCTGTTGGCTCCTGCATGGCATATTGAATCTAGTCAATCCAATGATGGAAGGGCGGAGGAGATCATAGTGGTGAGAAATTGTGTTAGGAAGAAGAAGATGGTCATGCCTGAGTGCATTGGGATTTCTGTTGGGGGCAAAAGGGTGTCAGTTCAGGTGGTGAGGGAGGAACTAAGGGGGAAGTTTGGTCAGGTGGAGGAAGTTAGAGGTAGCAAGGATGTTGCTAGTTCCTTGGCAAGATGGTGGTGCACCAATTCGCTAGGAGGCAGTAGGCGTTACCATAGTGCTGGGCGACGTGGCGTGTGGAGGTGTAGGTTGTTGTAGGACACGGGAGGTTGGTGAGGTCTAATCACATGTTAATGAATGGTTTGGTAGCCTACCACTAGGGTGGCAGATGTCAAGTTTGGGGGAGACAAATCCTTCGAAAAGGGATACGTGTAGCAAGGAGTAGGTGGGTTAGGGGATAGGTGGCATGAGAAGGGAAGCCGGGGAGTCTTATGTTGGCTCAGGTGGCAAGCAAGTTGCATCCATTTTGGGGCCTTTAGCCATGTATGGGGATGTTACAAGTTTGGAGGGGGCTGGTGGTGCGGTGGTGATTGAGATGCTGACACATGCTTTGGACGTCGATCGAGATGCAGGGGCATCTCTCGGGGTTGTGGAGATTCATGGCATTCGTGAGGAGGGGGACTTAAGTCATCACATGAGCAAGAATCTCCCTCTTCTAATTTCGAGTGTCAGCTACATGTGCCTCTCCCTTGGCTGTGGAGAAGAACAATGAGAGGGAGGATGGTGGCTGTTGCGGTCCGTCGTCCTCTTCCTTAGAACTTGACTTCTCTTTGTTCAAAGCAAATATTGCCAACTCCTTGTTTCGCGAGCCCCTGCAGAAGGTCGTCCTCAGTTAGATGACGGAACGATTGGCCATTTGGTGGCTGAGGATGATTGCACGACTCAGGCCTGGGTTGTGGTAGTTCACGAGAACGATAGCAAGGTAATTGAGGTTATGGTGCGGTAGCTCTGTAGGTGCAGGGGGAGGATCTATGATGGTGCTTGATGTCCCTCCTCTCTATGCTTCCAAAGATATTGGTGTGGACTTGTGATGCAGGACAATTAACCACTTGCTCTAAAAGTTCGAACTGATAGAGCATGGTGAATTAATCCCTTTATCTCATAGCCTAGGCCTCACATTGTATGGGTTAAGACCGCGGCCGAACCCTCCTCGTGGGCCCCACATCACATGACTTCTGCCTCACACGAGCTACCAACCTCGAGTGTATCCCCGCATCCCACAGGCTATCCCACTCGAGCCTTGTGTGCAAGGTGTTCTATAATGGTAACAGTGGTCGTAATGGTCACCATCGTTTCCTTTACGATACGGGTCATAACGGCTGTTACGGCCCCTGTAACAGCCATTACGGTCAATGTGCTGTTAACGGCAATTACATGTCATTTTTTCCATAACGGTTTCTTTTATATATATATAATGTTAGCTTGTTAGTACACCCCACTGTCAGTTCACACTTCACTATTAGCCACCCCCACTAGGGAATCGATACCATAACGATTGTTACAGCCTTTACGATCTCGTAACGTGTAACGGTTGCCACCGTTACCTTTATGTAACGGCCTTTACGACACACCATGCTTGTGTGAAAATGCCCCTGCATTAATCACCCCTGGTGAGGAGTCTCGAACACGAGACCTGCTCTGATACCACTTTGATGCAAGACAATTAACCACTTGCTCTAAAAGCTTGAACTGATAGAGCGTGGCGAGTCAATCCCTTTATCTCATAGCCCAGGCCCCACATCGCATGTGTTAAGACCGTGGCCGATCCCCCTCGTGGGCCCCATATCACATGGGTTCTGCCTCACACGAGCCACTCGCCTCACACCCACCTCACACAAGCCACTCACCCCGAGTGTTTCCTTGCATCCCACAGGCTACCCCACTCGAGCTTGAAAGTATCCTGGTTTGTCAATTAGCGTGAGTCTTGAGTCAACTAGACAGGAAAGTTCCATAGGAAGATCAATCAGCTGTTTGCCTCAACCGGATGTGTGCTTAAACTCGCCACAGGTAAATCTAAGCCTCACATCCCATGTCCCAAAACACCAGGTAAATAAAACCCTTAAAATCTATTAGAATATCATAGGGTTTTTGGGTTAAAAAACTTTTTTTTTTTACAAAATCAGAAAATCTCTAAGTTTTCTGCCTCTGTCGATTTATCGATATCAAGTTCGATAAAATCGATGTGTGCTGTCGATGTCCTCGATGATTAATTGATACCATTGAAATGAGGCCAAAGATGTCCAGCAACCACATATCCATCTGGACGGAATTATCGATGTATCGATACCCCTATCGATATCATCGATATTTGAAACTCAAGTTTATCGAAGTAGACTCGACATAATCGACAGCAGGGTATTTGTGTCCCTGTTTTTTATAAGAAAATCATTTAAGACCTTCGATATATCGAAGTACTCGATATCTTCGAAATTCAAAAATCGATGATATCGGAAGGCTTTCGATGATATCGGAAGGCTTTCGATGATATCGGTCTTGGACACAGTTTTTTCAGCAACATTTTTCAGGTGGTTTTTATTTCAAATCGAGGGTCACTTGATAGAATCAGTATTCAAATATCGATGATATCGAGGCCTGATCGATTGCATTGAGAAAGGACATAAACTGTCCAGCAAGCTCACTGATAAAATCTATGGATTTATTGATGCATCGACACGACCTTTGATATCATCGACATTCAAATTCCGATGATATCGAGTGTACCTCGATCATATCTTTTGACTTGAAAAATTTCAAAGCAAGTCTCTCTCATTTTTCAAATGTTGAGGAATCGATTCTCGTATCGATAATATTGGAGTTCGAAATTCGATGACATCGATGCGTTTTTTGATGCCCTCGACCAGCTGGCAAAAAGTTTCAAAAGCATATGACATTTGAGTTTGTATCATCGAGCGGCCAGTTGATGCAATCGAGAGCATACGCTCGAAGATATCGACCCTGCTTGATGATATCGAACTCTGTCATAAATGTGACCGTTTTATATCCGTTCGAACTTTTTGCCTATATATAGAGAGCTTGTCTTTAGTTACTGTGAGAGAAAGAAGAGAGTGCTTTTGAGTGTTTAACCTTAGATTATTTACCCAAAGCCCTTTCTCTCAAGGGAGTTCATCCTCTAATCCATCATCATCATTGATATTCAATAGAGTGCATTGGGGAATGAACTTCTGCATTAAAGGACCCTCCAGCTACCACCTTAATGGCAAATCATTAAGCTGAGATGCCTTGAATGCATAGATGATTGGAATCACTCTATCTTCTTTATAGGAAAATATTTGAGAGTAGGATTCCATCATAACCTTGACCCAACCCGTTGCCATGCATCGGTATATCTTCTGAGTTGCGGTTCAATGAAGCAGAAGATTCTTCATCAACAAAGGAGGAGAGTTTTAACAACGAGCTAAAAGGGACTCATCTGCTTATCTGTAAGTTATCAAGAGTCCAGAGGACTCTTGTGATCATTCCTTTGTAGGATTGTGTCTAAGGTTTTTCTCACCCTCGCAAGTTCTCTAGGAGGCCTCCGGCGGGAGTGTACGTGGTGGTTACGTAGTATCGACCCTTGCTCTGTGGAGAGCATAAACTTTTGGTTAAAGGTGAACTTGTTTTAAAACCTTGGGTTAGAGGTGAACCGTGTGAAACCTCCGTTAGGGTCTTGTGGAAGATCCTTGGCCAGTGTGCCTAAAAGTGGGTGCGATGTGTTGACCCTTGCTCGTGAGAGCATAAACAGTCAGCCTAGGTGTAGGTTGTAAAGGTTAAAAGTGAACCTGATTTAAAACTTTGGGTTTGGGATAAACCGTGGGAAACCTCCTTAGTGAAATCCGGTACACTCAAGGGTTGAGTGCGGTTACCGGGAGTGGAGTAGACAAGTAGTCGAACCACTATAAAAATGACTGTGTTTGAGATTGCTATTCATTTGTTTGTGTGATTTCCTTTAATATTTTCATATCTGATTATCTGAGATCACACCTCCCACACACACAGTCATATCCATCATAAACTAGATGACATATTATTCATCTCTTAAATAGTTTGCGATTGGATCCTCTACGGGGAAGCCAGTAGAGTTACTCTTGAGTAATCCTAATATATGCTTGTTGTTAGGATTAGTGTGATAGGATTTTAAAATTGTGATAAAATTATTAAAAAGTCCTATTCACCCCCCTCTAGGACATATTGGCATATTCCTACTTCAACTAAAGCGGTGTTTACCGCAATTTCAGAGCCCTGCGTGTAAATGCCCCTGCATTAAACTTGTGTATCAGGTATGACATTTTAAAATGCTATAATGGGCTTTGATAAAGGATGGGGATAATAGCCTGATGGCTCGGTGTTTATGGTGTATCAATACCGTGATGGGCCACGTGGGGAGGATGGTTGGTGTCAGTCACCTTTGGTGACTGTGAGGAGAACTATATTGCTTTGTTTCAATAAGAGCGAGGAACTCAGAAGACATATGGCGAATTGGAGGTAGACTTAGAGGTCTCTAAAAGGGTGGAGGGAATTGGTTAGCCTAGCATTAGTTATCAATTATGATATTCCATGACTTCTTTAGGTGGTGAGAGGTAGGGTAGATGGGGCAAGTTGGTGTCCCAATGAAGATCTTATGTTGGAACGTTAGGTGCAGGGGGAAAAGGGCTCAAGTGAAAGATCTCTTGAGAAGATTGAAAACTCAGGTGATTAGTCTGCTAGAAATGAAGCTTCACTCGATTGATCAGAAGATGATGGAATCTCCATGGGGAGTTGGGAATAAGGGCTGGGTGTCACTCGACATTGTTGGAACAGTGGAAAAGAAGAGATCGAGAGAAGAAACAGAGAAAAAAAGGAAGAAGAGGAAGAAAAGATGATGAAAACGAGAGAGGGTCTTTTACATTATTTTAAGAAGAGAAATATTACATACTCTGTAGGATTACCAAAGGACTATGCACATGCGAAAACACAATATTCCATCTCCTATAATCCCCCTCATCATGCCCATACGAGTCCATATGTTTTTTCTAGCATAATTGATTGCTAGAAAGGACGGTCATGGTGGATTTGGGTAGAATAGTTGCATTATTTAACAAAATATACATCAACCGTCACTTTCCTATGCCTTGGTGGACTGATATTTTAAATATGCTGCATGGAGCTCAATTCTTTTCAGAAGTAGATCTACAAAGTGAATACACCAAATTCGTATAGGGGCTGTTGATGAATGGAAAATCACTTTGAAACTAATGTATATGGTTCCCGGATGTACCAGGTGCCCTTTCTTATTTGACAAATTTTGTTTTGAAGACATTAGTTAGAAAATTCTACTTTGACATGCTTATCTAATTTGTGAGTAAGATCGATCAATGATGGCACTTGGCCATGTTTATGCAGTGTTTATTTTGGGTTACCGTCATCCCTATTACATCGAGTGTATTCAGCAGATGGATTTTGGTCAAAATTTGTCTGCAATCAAACATTACCTGAGTTAAGATATAAAAAACTAAAATTCATAAAACTCACTACCAATCATGCCAAAAAGCATTATCTTTTTGTACGAAATTTTGTAATCTAGCCTGATCTTAATTGTATTTGTAAATTAGTGCAAAGAGATGGAATAGAGAAGAAGAAAGAGAGGAGAAATGGCAGAAGTTAAAAGAGTTCAAACCACCCCCCCCCCCCCCACCCAAGATTATGGGAGTTCATAATTACAAAAATGCCATTAATCACAAAAGCAAAAGTTACCTGTGTCCTAGACCTAAATAGCCCATCTAGGTGGGCCTGTATAGGCCCTAAGTCCACATCACCTTCCTTAACAGTATTTATTACTGCATTCTGGACTTCATTCTAAGGATCAAGAATCACCTTTCACTGAGGAGACTAGCAGCTTGTTAGTTGAATGGTCTAGTAACCAACAAGTTCTCCACTGCAGATGCCATCAATAAGTTACTGTTCTAACTAACACATCTAGAATTCTCTTCATCTTTCCTTGTCATCATCTTTTATTTTTAAATTGTTCTAAATGTAGCCTCATGCTGTGCAGATACAACGAAGGAATTTGTGGCAAAGCTGGAGCTTAAGCCTGGTCACAACGTCCTTGATGTTGGATGTGGCATTGGGGGAGGTGACTTCTACATGGCTGAAAATTTTGATGCTGAGGTAGTTGGCATTGACCTATCCATAAACATGGTTTCTTTTGGTCTTGAACGTGCCATTGGACGCCAGTGCTCGGTTGAGTTCGAGGTTGCTGACTGCACCAAAAAAAACTATCCTGATAACACATTTGATGTGATATACAGCCGTGACACTATTCTCCACATACAAGTAAACTCCGTCTCTTACTGGAATTTCATAATATTGATATTGCAATGCTTGGTTAGATTTATTCTTGACTTGTCATATCTCTTTGGGCATGGCTCCAATTTCATGAATGTTTAGAACTTGTAATTGAAATATATGTACAAATAGTTCGTTAGGTTACCTTGAATTGATATCCTAATTGGACTCAACCAGTGTTGCTTTCTGACTAACATTGCTGGGTTGCTGGCTTGTTAGCATGCTAGCAAGGTTTTGGACCATGTTTGTAGTGTAGCCTCTATATTAATTAGGACCATGTCTGTAGTGTAGCCTATAGATTAACCACTCTCTTCTCATTTCATGCTGCCTACTGTGGCCGGTTTTTAATGCATTTCACGGTGTATTTTCAGGACAAACCTACCTTATTTAGAACCTTCTTTAAGTGGTTGAAGCCAGGTGGCAAAGTTCTAATCACTGATTACTGCAAGAGAGCTGGGCCTCCATCAGCAGAATTTGAGAAGTACATTAGGCAGAGAGGATATGATTTGCATGATGTAGAGGCCTATGGTCAGGTATGCATGTATTCTGCTATTGGTATTCAGTTGTGGCTTTGCCATCTTTCACACACACACCGGCGCGCGTGCGACGCATACAACATGTTAATTTCAGTTTCCTGAATTAATTTGCATCATTGTTCAGATGCTCAAGGATGCTGGTTTTGATGAAGTTACAGCTGAAGATCGAACTGATCAGGTTCCACTAAAACTACCTATTGATCTTCTTATTTAGATTCTAATAATGTTTTTTTTTTTTTTTTTTTTTTTTTTTTTTTATAAATTTTTAATTCTTTTTATTTTTCATGTTGTAGTTCATAAAGGTGTTGCAGAGAGAATTAGATGCCGTTGAGAAGAACAAGGATGCCTTCATCCAAGATTTTTCTGAAGTAAGTCATCTTCTTTTGCAGTTCATTTACTTGGCTATTTTCTCATTTTATTCATTTTTGGGTGGCGCTTCTGGTGTTCGTACAACAATCATCTTCAGGAGGACTACTCTGAAATCGTTGATGGTTGGAAGGCGAAGCTGATGAGGAGCTCGGTTGGTGAGCAGAGGTGGGGCCTGTTTTTTGCCAATAAAAAATGATTGTTTGAAGAAATTCCATTGTCTGCTTGACTAAGTTGAAGTGAACAAGAAGCACAAATAATAGACAAGACTCAATATGCATCCTGCTGCTATGGTGTTTAAAACTATGGTTTGATCTTAGTTTATAAACTTATTAAAAAGTTGGTTTGATCTTAGTTTATGAACTTATTATAAAGTTAGCTTTCCATGTGTCATTGGGTATGGGAAATGATCACATTCTAGGCTCATCTTATCTTAGTAATAATTAATGTTTTAGCCTATGTTAGATACGCATGCGGTGAAAAGCCAATGATAGTTAATGATATCTGAAGTTGAATGGAATGCATTGTATCTCTAGTGGGTTATAGGAAGTACCTTATGGAATATCTCTTGTCGAACTACGGGGAGATCAGCACCCTAAATTCCATAACCACTCTATTGGGTTTGGGCAACCCAAGATTGGTTTCATGATTATCCTGTGCGGTGCAAAACCAAAGATGAGTTGAGATGGGATTAATCTCCACCAACGGGCGGATACTTACTCTTGCTCCGGTGGTAGACTCTTTGGAGTTGCAACACCTGGTCAGGGGTTCGAGTATCCATAGGTGGTGAAATCCCACTACGGTGTGAGTGTGTGGGGGTGTTAAAAAAAAAAAAAAAAACTCCACCAACGGGCATCTTGTTGCCTATGCCCTTCACCACATAGGAGTTTAAAATATTCACTTGTTCATGTGTGCTTATATCAGGCTCGATTGGACATTTGCAATGGAGGATCGTCCAAGTTTCCCAACCAAGAGACCACCCATTGTGTGAAGATTGGATTGACTCATCATGCACTAGCTTTAACTAATCCGACTTGAGGTTATGAGAGGATTTCATGATCATGGTATAGTGGGCCTTGACGCACCTTTTGAGGTACAGTAGTGGCTGACATGCACATGTTTTTGGGTGTACACATTAAGATGTGGTTGAAGCCTTACACGTGCCAATGTGGGATCCACTAGTCTTTCATGTACTCAGTTATGGATAGAACACTTTTATTGGACCATCAATCAGGTGTTTTGTAGCTGGCTAGTGCTCTCAAATGTTTTAAGTGGTTCACCTATGGAGCTTGTAAGGGATTTTGGGTCGAGGATGAACACCACAGATAGTGGAAAGATTTAGATTAATTTCATTCATTAAATATTAAAATACTTACAATAAGGATAAAAGCACATATAAAATAGCCAAATGTGGGGGAGGTAGCAAGGAAAGACTGGATGACCAATGGTTTAACCGAGGATATGGTCTTAGATAGAGTGAAATGGTAGAGTATGATTGGTGTAGTCAACCTTAAGTAGTTGGTATAAGGCTTAGATAATGAAGAGGATATTGCGTTTCCTCAATAGGTGGATAATGGAGTTTGATACCCACTGTCAGGTTTTTCATTTTATCTCTTGAAAGCATGAGTCGATGGCTGAGTCTATAGGTCTTGTTGATTCAAGATGAAGCCATGCTTAGAAGCAATTTTATTTTTATTTATTTTTATTTATTTATTTTTGTTTTTTGTTTTTTGTTTTTTGTTTTTTCTTTCTAGTTAGTCAACATTGAAATAAGATTAGTGGAGTTGAACACTTTTCAGGCGTTTTGTCCTCTTACATAATCCCCACCAGACATGGAAGTGTTCCTTTTGTTAGGGCGGCAATTAACCATTCAGGTTTCCTGGTAAAGCACTTGTACTCAGGTTTCTTCACGTTACTCTCCAACCTTACCATTAGGAATTGCACTAGGACCAAATGATCACAGCTGTCCATTCAACTACTTGAAAATTGGAATTACATCTACTTTCCCATTTTGCATGCTTTACTTTAAATTCAGTCTAGGGTGATCCAACAAGCCTGATTTCAGTCATTAGGTGGAACACATATCCATGAATACAATGTGTGGTATTTAACTGAAACCTTTCCAACGGTCCCTACGTTATCAGACTTTTGGAGAACAGTGAACGCCAACTTGGTTTTATTTTGAGTTGATTCCTAAATAAAACTTACAGTCATCTTTCTAATCAATACGTTTATAGTAAAATATTTCCTTTGATCATTCTGAGTCCGTCTATGCATACGAACCATCACATTCTGCAAACAATATCATGGTTTTTCTCATAGGAATATCTGTGGATGACAACTAGGCCAATTTGGAGGTTTGCTAAACCCATGTGCACATCCTCACTTTGTAGGGAGTGGGTTAGGTGCGGTCCCAGCCTCACCCAAGACGGTGTGACCCTAACCATGGGGCCCACCTTGATCTATGTATTCTATATCCACACCTTCCATCCATTTTGCCAGATCATTTTAGGGCATGTGCCTGTAAATGAAACAGATCCAAATCTCTGGGACTACACTATAGGAAACAGTGGTGATTGAATGCCTTACTATTAAATTTTTTTTTAGGGCCCACTGTAATGTTTATTTGCCATCCAACCTGTTGATAAGGTTACACAAACCTGGATGAAGGGAAGAAAACTAATATCAAAAAAGTATTTAATGGTCAATCACCACTGTTTCTTATGGTACGGTCTACCTGAGATTTGGATCTGTTTCATTTTTGGGCTTCTGCCCTTAAATGATTTTTAAAAACCAATGGACATTGTGGATATAGAATACATAGATCAAATTAGGCCCCACAGTAAGGGCCGCAACATCTTGGGTGAGGCCGGGGCAGTACCTAATCCACTCTCATCTTTGCATGCCCGTTTACGTACCCACACAACAAGCGTGTGGTGCGTAAGGTGGCCAAAGGAAAATGATGCTCAAGTTATATTAGAATCTAAATCACAATTATATAGGAATTTGGAATCCTCAATTGTATTTGGCATCTATAAATGAAATCTTGTGGAATCCAAAACATAAAAGTTATGTTTGGCAGCCTTATTTAATATATTCACAGAAATTTAAATTTAAATAATTAAATAATCTTGAATACACTTTAATAGGTTGGCTAAACATGAAGTAATTCTGAGCCTCGGGTCACAGAAGTTTGCCTACTAATTTTATAAGATAGGTCCCATGAAAATGAAGACACGATGCAAAGATACATTGACCAGCCTTTATATAACACATCACAGTCCACAGGAGCAACATCAGATTAGTGGTCTGAGAGTAAAAGCGTGGCCACCACTTGTACAAATTCGGGACCCAACTTGAATTCTTACAAAATTTCGAGGACCATATCATTGAGAAGCGGGTCCAATGGTGTCAAAGTGAGTGAGGTGCCAATGGCGTCAAAGTGAGTGAGGTGCGCACTGCCCTTTTCCTTGGTGTGAAGACTCTGTAGGACTGTAGACACTCTGCCCAAACTAGCAACTTTACGACGCACCGATTGTCTCCAAAAACCATTATCTTAGTTTTAGCTATACCTTAGCCATTCTCCAACCCTATCTAAAGCCTTAGCCATCTCCAAGCCTTATCCATTTCCAAGTCTTAGTCAAGCCTTTACCATTCCTAAGCCAAAGCCACACCATAATCCATTCCTAAGCCATAGCCTATACCTAAGTCTTAAAGCCACTTTCAAGAGCCAAACAAGCTATCTGACCAATATTTAGAATAAAGTAAGAGGTGGAGGTAGTTTGATTACCACCAGTGGTAAACGGATTATCACTCCCTCTTGACAAATGTGCCTCAAGCTACAACTGTTTCTCTCCTAGAGAGACAATTGTGCTGGGATTCATCTTACCCCCAAAACTCCTACTATTTACCCTTTTACTAGCCTTGTCCACCAATGAAGGGGTGTCCTGTGGCACCTCATTCCCTTCCATCAATCCTACGTTGTCACATCATCATTTACCCTCCATGATCCTTAGAATTACTAATGAACTCTCCAATAGGGCTATAAATACACTAACCAAAATCAAGAGAATGAAAATGAGAGTAAAAGTGAGAGAGTGAGAAGAGTGAGAGATGAGCTTGAGCTTTCAAGCCATCATCCATTGCAGCCCCCTCTTAGCCTCAGATAGCCCTCTCCTAACCACTTAGCCCACTTTGGTCAACCCTTTCAAACTATAGTGCCTATACATCATCCAAGTCACATCCAAGTGCAAGCTAAAGATCATGACATCCTCATTAGCATCCATACTTTACGAATCACATCATCATCTCTTTTCTCAACCCTCCTGCTTCTCTAGGTTGCCATTGAATGTATGATCTGTGACTTGTCGAAACTCTAGATTCTGTCACATTAGAAACTCATGGTAGCCTAGTCCTCTTGTATACCAATTTGTCATCATCACATCTTCTCTCAACCCCCTTTCTTTTTTAGACATTCTCTAAACGTATGATCCGTGGCTTGCTAGAATTTCGGACCCAATCACATTAGAAATCTAAGTATGCATAACCCTATTTTAATAATTATATCTATCATTTTATCCCCTAAAATCATTTTACTATACAAAGTAAAAACCGTACACTCATACGGGCAGAGAGGGTTCTTAACACCTTCCCTCTCTGTAACCGAGGTCCTTTACTCAGAATCTTAGGTCGCAGATTAAGAGTTAATTTAAAGCAAGAAAGTCTCCAAATTCTCTAGCTTTTATAGATTCTGCGGGTTCTATTTGACTGCGGGATTTTGAGCTAACTTAACTAGTGGCGACTCCAAGTTTATTACGTCATCAATCTCAATCTTCCCATATGTCTAAAAAACAAATATAAAAGCATGTGCATGGATTTTTAACGTTCACAGGGGCCCATCGCAATGTATGTATTTTATCCATGCCATCCATCCAATTATGCAGCTCATTTCAAGGCATGAGCCCAAATTCGAAGCACATTTAAAGATCAAGTCCACTACATTACAAAAAACAGTGGGGATACCACTGTTGAAACCTTCCTAAGGCTTGAAATGATTTTTATCTATCATCCAACCTGTTCATAAGGCCACACAGACCTGGATGAAGGCAAACCACAAATATTAGCTTAATTCAAAACTTATGTGTCCCTAAGAAGTTTTGATCAATATGTGTTCAATTCTCACAATTCCTACTATTTCCTATGGTGTGGTCTACTTGAGCTTTGGATATGCTTAAATTTTGGTCTCATGCCCTAAAATTAGCTGGAAAATGGGTGTGTTGAGGCATAAAAAATGGTGAAAGAATCAAGCAAGGAGAGGTAAAGAGATAAAAAGAACTTTCGGAAAGAAGAAGATAGAGATAGCTTTCATGAGAGTGCGCAGGTCTGCGCAGCCATTATAGGTTGCCCGGTTCCGTGCAATCAATCTCAGTTGCTCAGGTCCGCGCAAAGAAAGTATCAATTACGCGGGACCTCGGAGTGAATTGCACAAAGGGCTTCGTTCAGAATGATCTAAAGCACTGAAAAATAGTCCCACATTGTTAAGATCAGAATTTTCACACATGCGAGGGTCTATAAATACCCCTTCCCCTCCTTCATTACGGGTAATTGAAGATTTTCAAAAGGAGCGGAGCGGAGCAGAAGACAGAAGATAGAAGAGAGTCTCCTGGCAGTTGCGCAGGACCGCGCAACCGATATCGGTTACGCTGGTCCGCGTAACCAGGCTGCCCTGTAGTTTGTGAAGTCCAAAGGCCGTCATGCTGCTGAAGTTTGTGGGCTAGGCTTCCTTTCTCCGGGCTTTCTCCTCTTTATGGGTTCAAAGGAGAAAGATCAGTCGATCTAATCGACATTCCTCCTAAGTCCCAGAAGATGGTTGAAATAGGTGTTGTTATGCTGCTGAAATCTTTATTTCATTAAAGACCCGTCGATCGGAACAACATTTCTCCTAAGTCTTAGGAGATGATCGAATCAGGCACCGGAAGGCTGTCGAAATGAACTTTTGATGCTTGAAGCACAAGTCCTTCATTTCTAAATGATTTATCTTAGAATCAAGGGATGTAAAGAGGATGTAAATGAACTCAGTATCAATAAAATGTGAGGAATGTTTATAGTACCCTTTCTTTGTTATGTTTGAATAAGACAATCTTCCAAATCAAATGCATTTTGTTTCTTTGTCGAAACAAAATGGTGACTCTGCTGGGGACTGTTTTGTCTTATTTAAAATATTAACAGTAAAGTTATTACGAACATTCGTTATGGTTTGGCGTCCTATGGACGCCAAAATGGCGACTCTCAGTGGGAAGTCCTCCCCTTCATCTCTAAGATAGATCACTCCAATTGTTCAATTACTAATTATAACTTTGTTTCATGATTGAAGGTTTTGAAAATTCGACTGCGACTTATTACTCATGGCTATCCCCGTAAGAAAAGTGAACTTTCGATTCACCCCGACAGGGTTCGTGATAGAATACGCACCAAGTCATGCGAGTACTGGCATGGTTCAAGCAATAGTTGGGGTCATTTCTGCTTCACCCCAGTCATCAGAAGAAAATGCAGGCTGGACCGTCGTGACCTCTCGTAAGGCAAGAACACGAAACTTCAGAAACTCAGGAATGAGTCAGCCTTCATTAAGAATCAGAGGGCCCGTGACGCGAAGCACAGTTAGAAGAAATCCTGAACTTGCTCCTCCGACAATTTATCCAGCGCGGATAGTGCAAACAACGTAAACAGTTTCCTAGTTGACAGCACGCGACTTCGCAGCTTTAAATGCCTCAATGGTTGAACGAACAAGGGGACAAAAGGGAAAACCATTGATACTCAGATCGCCAATGCCATCGTAGAAAGATTCGCCAGTATCGGCGTCATCTCAGTCAATTGATGCAAGGGACACGGAAAGGCCCGATGAAACTCTGTCCCCTCCCTTTTCTGCAAGCCCCGTCACATCAGCATACTCTTACTCTCCTTCAATGACTGCTTCGTCAAAAAGTGAAAAAGTCACAGTATTCATGGCTGGAACAAATTCAGATTATAGAACAACTACAGAGGGTCGTTTCAATGAAATAGCAGAAGCCCATAATGCATTAATGGAAGAATGCAGAAGTCTCAAAGAAGCCTTAACGACTTTCATGCATAATGCAGCTCAAATGACAGTCATTGAAAAGGATAGCCGAATGGAGAAGGAACAAGAAAATACTAGACATTTTAGATACCGTACACCATATCTAAGAGAAGTGGATGACATTCCCTTCCCAGTCGGTTTCAGGTGTCCAGATTTTTAAAAGTTTGATGGGGAAGGATCCCCTGAAGAGCATTTAACGTGCTTCATTACCAGTATGAGAAATCTTTCTGCAGTACCACAATATTGTTTACAATTGTTCGGGACATTGCTGACAGGGCGAAAACGAGTTGGCAAGGAATTACGTAGACAGATAGAGGGCATTGGGAACTTTGTATAAACCGTTGCTAAAAGAAATTGAGCAAGTCAAGATATGTCTGAACTCTATGAGAAAGGAATTCGTAATGGGACTGGCCAATTTCAACATCAACACTCTTCATGATTTGGCCGCAAAGGCTCATGCTTTAGAATTAGTAAATCAGATGGTGTCAAAATTTCACCATGATGCAGCTCGAAAGGATCCTAGCAGGATAGTAGCAAATACCAGTGATCGCTGTCAGCGACGTAAAAGTGTGAAAGGTTTCAAGAAAGAAAGTATGAAGCGAAAAGAGGACTTGGCTCAATCAAGAAGAAATAAGAAGGTCCGAACGCTTAATCCCATGAGGGATTTGCTTCCGATAAAGAAGATGTCATTCCAATGATGGAACAGTTGTTGAAAGTTGGCGCAATAGAATTGTCAGAGCCTAAACTCCCCGAGGAGGCGACAAGGCATAGGGAGCGAAATTTTTGTCGCTATCATCGTCTAGTGGGACATCCAACGGAGAATTGTTACACGCTGAAGTGTATTATACAGCGGATGATACACAGGAATCAGATAATTATCGAAGATAGGACAAACGAGGAGGTCATGAAAGGTATGGGCCTCGATTGTGAAGACTCCAGTGGCCTAAATCATGAAAAAGGAATTTCAATTGGGATCGGCCAGAAAAGGCGAAGAAAATTTGAAGACATGGGGGAAAGGTCGTCAGCAAACATGGTTACAGCAAAAGAACCAGTGAAGGAAAGTGCTGAAGTAGTCGAACGTCCTGAGATAGCTCCAAAGCAAATGAGGACGGGGAGCAACCGACGACAGACAGCCTGTTAGAAATAAACTTGGGTACAGAAGAGGAAACATGAAACACGTTCATTAGTGCCAACCTCTTTGAACAAGAGTCGGCAGAATACGTTCAGCTTCTTAGAGAAAATAAAGATGTATTCGCTTGGACGTATGCAGAAATGCCCGGATTGGAGCCATCCGTAGCATTACACCTGAAAGGGCCTAGCTATATGCCCTAGAGGGGGGGTGAATAGGGCAATACCAAATAAAACTTATAATAGCAGAATAAACAAAGAAATAAAGCACAATGCTGAATATAAAATAATCTCAATAGCCTAAAATAAAGAGATTGATACTTTATTAGTTCTAAGGACAACCTTACACCAAAAACCAAAGGTTTAAGGTAGGACAACCTTATTTCTAGAACGTCCTTTGTATCATGAACCAGTGAGGAATAAAAAGCAAGGAAATCAAAATAACTTGCAGAAAATAAATCCTAAGTTATTACAACATTCATCCACACTTGCTTAAAGTGATTACAACATTCATCCACAAACACTCTTCACAAAACAGAATAAATAAAAGAATGAAAGAGAAAAACACATGCACAACACAACGATATATAGTGGTTCACCTGTGTGTACACCAACTGTTATCCAACAGCTACACAGATTGCTACTCCACTCCTAATATCCTCACACAGGGGATATTAGCATGCACTATCAAAATAGGTTTCACAGGTTCACCTAAAACCTTCACAATTGTGTCTTTGATCTCGGGCTTACACAATCCAAAAACCCCCACAATCTGAGTTTTCTGGCTCTCCTTAGATAACCAATACAATGAGATTTTTCTGGCGAATCTCAAACAAAAACCAGAAAAATTACAAAAAATGTAAAATACCTGAATCACCTTTTGAAGAAGCCCGGTAGAACCAATCGGAGTAGAAGTTCGATTCAACGTTCAAAGTCCAATACTCACTTTAAGAATGGTTCTAAGTCTAATTGATTTTAAATCAAAAGGGCTAGTTCTATTTGATTTTGAATCCAAGAAGAAGGAATATTAGAAATTCCCCTTTTCTAATAAGATTGGAATGTAGATCAAAATCAAATAAAAATAAGCTAGCAAAATGAATATTAAATAATTACAAAGTAGCTTAAAATAAACACAAACTTATCTCAGAGAATAGCCTAAAGATTGCTTGAAAAGAGTTGAATTGAATTGTTAAAACTCTGAAGTTCGTGCACTATTTATAGCCTGAAAAATCCCGTCTACGACTGGTCTTAGGATCCTAGGACTGGTCGTAGCTTCAAAGATTTTTAAAGATTTCTACGGGATAAGATTTTACTGTTTCACGACCGGTCCTGGGCAGTCTACGACCGGTCGTGGGCCACCTACGACTGGTCGTGAGACACCTACGACCGGTCGTAGGACCCCAAAAATGGTTGCTGGAGTTTGAGTCGTAGGGCTACGACCGGTCGAAGGATGAGTCGTAGAGCTCACAGGACTGGTCGTAGGATGTCCAGGACTGGTCATATGACAGCCAGAAAGATCCAAAAATCTTCAACAACCTAGGATTGGTCCTGAAAAACTTAAGACTGGTCGTAGCAGAGCTAGGACTGGTCTTGAAGTCCCTAAGACTGGTCTTAGAACACCCCAAACAAGCATATTGAAATATATGAATTATGTATCCAGAAGGACCTACTATAAAGCTCATCCTAAGGTCAATCTAAGGTTAAACAAACCTTAAAAGTGAGTTGGACTTGAAAGTTTGAAGACTCAGATGATCCTTAAGAGAAGCTTGAAAATATACAAAACTTGTAGTAGGCCTTCTTGAGCTTGATCTTGACTTGACAAAATCTTCTAATATACTTGAACTTGATTGAATCTTGAACATGCAAACTTGAAGACTTCAATTCTTGAATTCTTCATCCATATCTTGAAAACTTTCTTCATTTAAGATCTTGTCTTGAAATGCGATGTAATGAATAGTCTTCAAACATAAAACACAAGATATACAAGACATAGATATAGGTTTAGGCACTACAAAATTTGACAACCAAAGGGATATGAAATCATAGCACTTACAACACCGTCTAAATATCTTTAAGGAGAAAATGCCGGTTAAACAGGTGCAAAGGAGATTTCATCCAAATCTGGTTCCCCTCATCGAGGAAGAAGTTAATAAGTTGATAAAGGTTGGATTTATTAGGGAAGTCAAGTATCCTAAGTGGATATCAAATATCGTCCCGATAAGAAAGAAAAATGGACAGGTCAGAGTGTGCGTCGATTTTAGCGACCTGAATGAAGCCTACCCGAAGGATGATTTTTCGCTCCCAATAACTGAATTACTAATTGATAGTACTCAATATGCTGTTATGTCCTTTATGGATGGCTATGCAGGATATAATCAAATTCGAATGGCTCCTGAGGATGAAGAGGCGACGGCGTTTAGAATTTCACTGGAAATTTTCTGTTATAAGGTGATGCCGTTTGGGCTTAAAAATACTGGGGCAACGTATCAGAGGGCGATGCAAAACATTTTTCAAGATATGATGCATAAGCACGTTGAGTGTTATGTTGACGACTTGGTGGTCAGGTCAGGAAGTCATCAGGAACATCGTAAACACTTGGTGTCGATTTTCCAGCGACTTAGAAAGAAACTGTTAAAGATGAACCCCGCTAAGTGCGCATTCAGAGTGTCCTCCGGAAAGTTTTTGGGTTTTGTTGTTCGACATAGGGGCATTGAGATTGATCCCGGGAAAGTCAAAACTATTCAGGATATGCCACCGCCAAAAACATTAAAGGAACTAAAGAGTTTGCAAGGAAAATTAGCATATATCCGTCGATTCATTTTAAATCTGGCTGGAAGATGTCAGCCGTTTTCTCATTTGATGAAAAAGGATACAGAATTTGTGTGGAGTCAAGCCTGTCAGAATGCATTCGACTCGATAAAAGAGTTGCTAAAAAAGCCATCAGTACTGACAGCTCCAATAAAAGGGAAGCCGCTTATCTTGTACACGTCTGCAGCTGACCATTCCTTAGGAGCTCTGTTGGCACAAAAGAATGAATTTGGAAAAGAAACAGCCCTTTATTACTTAAGTCAAACTTTGATAGGTGCAGAGTGCAATTATTCCCCGATTGAGAAGGAATGTTTAGCGTTGATATTCGCAGTACAGAAGTTGAGGCAATTTTGTCTATCGCACGATATAACATTGGTTTCAAGGGCTGACCCGATAAAATTTCTGATGACAAGGCCGATGCTGTCTGGAAGGTTGGCTAAATGGATGTTGTTACTTTCAGAGTACGCTATTACATATGAACCGGCAAAAGCTGTGAAAGGACAGGCAGTGGCAGATTTTTTAGCGGCGCACCCCATGACAGAATCTGAAGCCATCAATGATGATTTTTCAGATGAACAAGTCATGTTGACTGAATCACAGAATCTGTGGTAGATGTATTTTGATGGCGCATCTCGAACATCAAGAGCGGGGGCAGGAGTGATATTCATTACTCCCCAAGGCGATTTATTACCTTACTCCTTTGCATTGGGAACTGCATGCACGAACAATGAGGCCGAGTATAGAGCCATGATTATTGGAATGGAGATGGCTAAAGAAATGGAGATAAGAGTATTGCATATTTTTGGAGATTCTAAATTGATTATAAATCAATTGACGACTGAATTCGAAATAAGAAAGCAAGAACTTTCGCCGTATTGTCAGAAGGCACAACAATTGTTGGAATATTTTTCCTATGTTGAAATCAAGCATATTCTCCGGTCAGAGAATGCAAAAGCCGATGCCTTAGCCAGTTTGGCGGCAGCTCTGTCTTGCCCTAATTGAAGCCCTCTTCAAGTAACCATAGAGGAAAGAAGATTTTTACCGACAACAAAGATTGTTGAAGAAGTTACTGAAGCCCTTCCTGTATCATGCTTGAAAATTACAATAGATGATTGGCGTCAGCCTTTCATTGATTATCTCAAATTCAACATTCTGCCAGAAGAATCCGCGCAAAGGCAACAAATCAGACAGCGGTCAAGTAGATTCGTTATTTGCAGTGAAGTATTATATAAAAAATCTTACAACGGAGTGTTGCTATGTTGTTTACATAAGCAAGAAGCGATCCAGGTGCTGCAGGAAGCACACTCTGGGGAGTGTGGGGCACATCAAGCTGGACAAAATTTATTTCATCGAATACATAGAATGAGATATTATTGGCCCACTATGTTTAAAGACGCGATAGATTATGCGAAGCGGTGCCATAAATGCCAGATTCATGGAGATGTTATACACATGCCTCCGGAAGATTTGCACCAGCCTATTGCCTCTTGGCTCTTCTCTGCTTGTGGACTTGACGTAATCGGTCCTATAAACCCGCCTTCATCCAAAGGAAAACAGTATATTCTGGCAGCAACCGATTATTTTTTCAAATGGACTGAAGCAGTTGCTTTGCGAAATGTTAAAGAAAAAGATGTGGTTAATTTCATCCACCACGCTATGATATACCGACATGGTATCCTAAAGAAAATTGTTACAGACAATGGCACCCCTTTAAAAAATAAAGGTATGGAAAAATTGTGTCAGAAGTTCAATATCCATCACTCATTCTCAACACCTTACTATCCGCGGCTAACGGATTAGCAGAGGCATTCAACAAAATAATAGTCAAAATATTGAAGAAAACAGTGACAGGAAACAAATGTGATTGGGATGAAAGGTTATGGGAAGCGTTATGGGTGTACAGAACTACTCATCGAACAGCCACAAGGGCAACGCCGTATTCATTAGTCTATGGTGTGGAGGCAGTAATTCCAATTGAAATACAAGTAGCGTCACTAAGAGTGGCAGTGCATCAGTCTATAACTGATGATGATAATGCGAAAATAAGATTAAAGGAACTGGATTTTCTTGACGAGAAATGCCTAGCTGCACAACAGCGTCTGCAAGCATATCAAGCAAGAATATCAGCTGCATTTGATAAGCGAGTTAAATATCGCTCTTTCAAAAAAGGGGATATGGTGCTAATGCTGAAAAGACCAATCGTGGTCACTCATCGAACAGGAGGCAAGTTTGAGCCTAAATGGGACGGCCCTTACGTAATAAAAGAAGTGTATTCTAATGGAGCGTATCGAGTTGTAGATCAAGACGGGCAGGGGATCAACATACCAGTCAACGCACGCTTCCTTAAGAGATATCGTTCGTGAATATATTTGTTGATTTTGCTCCAGAAAATTATCAGAGTTATGATTCTGCATCAAAAGGGGGAAACTTAGTCGATCAATATGACCGTAAATCATGCAGTTTTCCATAGAAATATATTGCCTCAATATCTCCAAGAACGAAAATATATCTCCAGTAACAGTCACAATCATATCCAGGGGGCAAGTTCAAAGCCAAATGAGATAAAGTGTGCTCAATGAAAGTAAAATTCTTCAAAGAAGTAAATGAAAGCCTATGTTGGCCTATACTCACATTGGCAAAAAGAAAATTGCTTCTGAAGGCACTACTGATTTTGATACAGAACATTATCAAGATAATAATTCTGTATCAAAAGGGGGCAAGATGAATAGAAGAAGTTCGCAAGCATATCAAAATCATATGACAAAGCATATCAAGATCATATGATAGCAAATAAAGAAAGACGAAGAAGGTGAGCGCCATCAAGAGAGTTCTACAAAATTTTGCCTGAAATTGATATCACCATCAAGCTGGTATATTACAAACAATACAGATAAACGATACAGATAAGCAATTTCAAGTAAAAATACCTATCATCGTCTTTCAAGACAGCATGCTAGATCATAGCCAAAAGTCTTCAGTCTTCCAAGACATTTGAAGATAGCATATTAAATCGTCACCGAACAAAAAAGTGCTGATGATCGCTATCAAGCGTTGGCACTCATCACCGATAGAAAATCTCTATGAACAAAAAAGAAGAAGAAAAGTGCTGATGATCGCTATCAAGCATTGACGTTCATCACCGATAGAAAATCTCCATTGAAATCAAATTATCAGGTGACGTTCATCGCCAATAGAAAATCTCCATCGAAATCGAATTATCAGGTTTCGATGATCATAAAAAGAAAAGAGAACAGCTATCGCTATTGCCGAACAATTGCTTGTCAAAGTTGCCATCTAAACATGATACAAAAGTCTTTATGACGTAGACAGCAGCAGCGAAATGTCAATTATTGATCAACCATATGATAACAGTAGAATGAATCATATAGTCAACTGTATATACATAATTGGCGATAGCGATGACTGTTTATCATAAAAAGGCATAAAAAGGCAGCCTAGTCAAGTCCCAAAAAAAAAAAGAAAAAAGAAGAGAGAAAAAGAAAAAGCCAAGTCCTAAAAGGACCCAATCTCAAAAGGGACCAGCTATGCATAAGACTTATGAAGATCGCCATTCGGGCAGCGGCGAGAAGCCAGTGGCCCTAAAAAGCTCGTGAAGGCCATCGTACGCATACTCATGCGAGCAGCTGACGGAGTCAATGACCAAAAGCCAGAAGGCCAAAAGTTGACGAAAAAGCCAAAAAAAGCTCAAAGTCTTCAAATGACCAAAGGCCAAAAGAGCTAAAAGTCTTTAAAAGACTAAAAGCAAAAGAGCCAAAAGTCAACCGAAAGACAAAAAATAAAAGGCCAAAAAGTCGACTAAAAGCCAAAGTGCTAAAAGTCCTCAAATGACCAGTCAGCGTAACCCCTATACCATCTGTATAGCTTTTCGGCAGCGTCACGGGGAATGGAGGACAAGCCCCGCCGTGAATGGGCCCGACCTTGCAGGTGAAGAAAATGAGGGCTGCAGTGTGCGCTTTAGATAGGCCAACCATGCATAAGACCCCCCAGATTTGTGGTTCGATTTCGGTACTAACTATGAGGAAGGGCTTAAACCTACTCATCGATGGATCGACAACCATGGATTCGGTATCCCCAAAGGTAGCCTTGCGAGCTCAGCGAACTCTAGAGAGTTACCATGGCCAACCCTGTGCGTAAAACCAACCGAGTTCACGGCCCCGGTAGCTTCACTGGGCCCCTCTGATGGATCACGGTTTGTGAACTCCCTAGGCAGTGAGAAGTCCAGCGAACTCTAGAGAGTTACAGTGACCATCACGTAAGACCCGACTCTAACTAGAGTTCAAGTGAATTTGCCAAGTAAATTCGCTCCACTACTCAAGAGCTTAAACTGTGTGCGCAACTGACTGAATTGAAACTTAGCACCGCCAATAAAATATAAATGAATAAAGTAATGTAGGAAATCCCGTACTAACAAGCATAAAATGTTGATGTTTTTATTATCAGTGCTTTATTGAATATCATGATAAACTAGGTGCAACGTTATAGACATATATCTCATTTTTTATACATATATATGTTTGTTCAAATATGCAAAGCATAAACTGTGCGATATTTAGAAAATAACAAACCCCTGTTTCACTCTAGAGTGTTCAAATGTGCAATTGCTTGATGAAAATTGATTAGACAATATGCAAGAATGCATTTCTCTGGAATCAGGTTCCCAATTACATCGACAAGTAAATGCCCCCAAGATATTGGCTATTATCTATTCAAGAACTCAAATCCGCAAGAGTGCGATATAAAGAATAACAACGTGAAGCACGATGACAAGTCTAAAGATTTCTTAAATCATATTATGAATACCACACTCAGTCTAAAAAGAGAAGAAACTTTCAATCTATTTCAAAAATTATCAAGTTACATTGAAAATTTTAATGAATTAAAATACTAATTCCGATTCATCTGGCAGGGAAGATCATCACTTGAAAGCTTGAGTTATGCAGATCATAAATAAAGGAAATAATCGAAAAAGGATGTTGCAACAGGAGCAGCATTAAAGGTCAATTCCAGATACAGAAGTTGAAGAAAAGAATCACTGGAGTTGATCAAGAGAAAAGAATTGCTGGAGTTGATCAAAGAGACCGTTATAACAGTAATGGTGTTGGAAGAAAGATCTCTGATCAAATCGCTCAAAGATGAAGCTATCACAGCTGTTGATGAAGCGTGCTTCAATAAAAAGAGAATTATCCTCTCTAAGTGAAGCATCTGCTCGACACTGCTAATTGGGGGCATTCAAGTCTTTAGCTCGAGTACCATCATTCTAGTCTTCCGT